>JAYESD010000004.1:95312845-95958731 GCA_036927565.1 Tuctoria greenei | reverse complement strand
GATCACTACGCCTCCATTCCCCCGTTGGCTTCCTCTCCGGTGAGGCACGCGAAAGTTGTCGCCAAGACAACCCTTGGCGACAAAGGAAAGGACATGGCTGGTGCAAGATCAGCGGCTCCATGGAGGAGCAAAAGCAAAGGAAAAGGGGTCGCAGCTGGACCTACTGGTCCATTGGTGATGACTTCTCCCATTCAACAAGATTGAAGTCCCTTTGAGGACATTTTCACAGGAAAGGGAAGTGGGATAGCCTAGAAGCATAGAAAGGTGGATGTCTACTAGCAAAACAAACAGGCAGCAGATCCTAGATTCTAGAGTGACTTTCACTTTGACTACTACAACACAGTCTACCTAAGAATGAAGGTTCTAGTAATCAAGAGCCAATGGGTAGATTGGCGCTACTTAGAGTCCACAAGCTGTGTGGCATTTTAGGAGGTGGCAAATGCTTTGTAAAGGCATGGTCTTAAGGAACTCATGGCCTTCAGATATAACTGGAATGATGAAGTAATTGCTCAGTTATATTCCACTTGTTACTTCTCAGGTGATGATGAGAAAGGATTCACTTGGATGACAAATGGTTCCAAGTACAACATCTCATATGATGAATTTGCCAAGCTACTTCACCTAGAAGACTCTTTGGAGAATGATATTGTCATCCACAACACTAGTGCCTCGGACAAAGATATGCTTATCTTCCTCTATGATACTCGATTTCCTTATAAACCACCTTCCAGAAAACACATCAAGCAATTCTTTATTGTTCTCAATCGAGTTTTGTGAAATACTATAGCTCTTAAGGATGATGATGTCGGCAGTGTTCAGGGCTACTTGAGGACATTGATGAAGGTGATAAGTAAGAAGAGGTAGTTCGATGTCTTTGGGTACATCTACAATGAAATCGTCAACATCATGCACTCGAAACCGTTCATGTGGGTATGCTCCTTATATCATGTTTATGATTGAAAAAACATCATCAGTCTGGAGTTTGTTAACTATGTTAAGCACACAAGTCTCTGACCTCAAATGCCTCCTACATCTTCTGTCCCTATGGCACCTCCATCTCCTCCGAGAAAGCAGCGATCCAAGCGGGTTCAAGAAGGATTGAGGGTCTCGTCTAGGTTCCTCTGCTCCACCCTTAACAAAGGGATCTCCCGTGGTATTCTTGAGATGCTTTCTTGCATTTTTGCCTCCCACTGCAAAGTGGAAGTAAAGCAACAAAAGGAGAGTCTGGCTAGGAAGAAGCATGAGCACTATGTCAAGGACAGTATCAATGCGATTTGTCAGAAGCTAGAGATTGATCCTATTGGCTCTATTCAGATCTCTGAGGACTCCGTTGGTGACTTTATTGAGCTCTTGCCCTTCACTGATGATGAGCTTGCCTTCTTTGGAGTGGGTGGCCCCTCAACCCCTCCTCTTCCTTCTACCCATGCTCAAGAAGGTGAAGAGGATGATGGTGATTATGATGATGATGATGATGATGATGATGATGATGATGATGATGATGATGATGATGATGATGATGATGATGATGATGATGATGATGATGATGATGATGATGATGATGATGGAACGAAGAGTGTGTATGGGAGCGAGGACCATGAAGAGAAGGAGTAGTTTCCCTTATTTTTCCCTTTTTGGTGTCTTGATGCCAAAGGGGGAGAGATTGAGAGTAGTAGTCTCACTAGGTTTATTTTATCAAGGACATGTAATATTTTTTTTTGATTCGAGACTATTGTGATCTTGCACTTTAATGTTCATGTGTGTGATTCTCATTATCATGCCTCATTCATTATTGCATATTAATGCTTATCACATTGCTCATCACAATTTTTCCTCACACACACATTATTAGGCACCCCAACCATAAAGAATGCATATATGAGAAGTGATTCATGTTCATAATCTTTTATTCTCATATGTGAACACTCTATGAAAATCAAAGTTTTATTCATATATGTGTAATCTCAAAATGGTTGTCATCTATCACCAAAAAGGGGGAGATTGAAAGTGCATCTAGGCACACCGTAGTGGGTTTTGGATGATTGGTGAAAAATAAGTGAGATCCTAATGAAATTTATTGAGTGGGAGCAGGTTTTGGAGAATGGAAATAAAGAAGCAAGAAGGCAAAAAATGAGAATCAAGAAGGAAAGACCACAAGTGATGAGAAGACAAAAGGAGTAGACAAAAATGTTAGAAGTGTGTGTAAGAAACACACCCCAAGAGCTCAAATAGTTGCAGTGAGGTTTAGACTTAAAACAACTCACAAGTCACAACCAAACTGACTAGTCTGGTAATGGTTGGACTAGTCCGATTTCTCTCTGAGTCGCAAACGGACTAGTTCGATATTAGCCGTACTAGTCTGATATCTCTCTAGTGTATAAATGGACAAGTCCTCCATGTGTGGGCTAGTGCTTTTTGCTTCATGTTTCTCAAGCACCGAACTAGTCTGATATTGGTCAGACTAGTCCGATTTCTCTCTAGACACAAATTGGTCTAGTTCGGCCCTATGCGAACTAGTCTGGCACAGTCACAAAACATAGGGTTTCCTACTGTGCTGCACAACTTCACGTAGATCTCATTCAACAAATCGGACTAATCTGACGTTTTATAATGGACTAGTCTAGGCGTGGGGTTTCAAACGGTAACTTTTTAAAACATTTATAAATAAGAGATCTACGACCCCATAACTACCAACTGAGAACCCTAGCGCCGCAACAGCTTCCAAGTGCACAAAAACACTCCTCTCCACACTTCTAAGTCCCTAAAAATTGAAAATTCGGGGATTTGAGAACCTGGAAAGGGAGAGCGACATTCTACGCAATCTTGAGCTCTTGGGTTTGATCTCTCTCACACTCTTGTTGATTCTTGTACCTATTTTTAGTGTGCTTGATCAAGTTCTTTCTCTGTAAACTTGTGGGATCCCTCAATTTGTGAGGTAGCGCCATAAACTTGGTGATTTCCCCATTTGATAGTGGAGATCAAGACGGCCTTCATGCTGACTTGAATGGTTGGTTGAGACTCAACTCTTTGTGAGCTCCTCAACGAGGACGTCGATCCCTTGTGTGGGATTGAACCTAGATAAAAATCGTTGTGTCTTGTGTTTCTTGTCATTTCTATAATATCCTAAACTAGTTAGGGCACAAGTTGATTATTCTCCTATTCTACGTTAAATTTGTGATCTTCGTGTAATTTCGTTATCATATACACTTGCTAATCATATTAAAGTAGATTAACATATTCTGTTGCATTACTACTTCGAGAAAATACAAAATAACTTAAGATTTTGTAGGTGTTTCGCTAACACCGGATTAGTATGTACCCAACATCGGACTAGTCCGGCCCTCTTGTATTTGACAGATTTGCTAAGTGTTTTAGGGAAAAGTTTCAAAAGCCTATTCACCCTCCTCTAGGACACATTCATTCAACCATGACAAAACAAATATAAATTGTAGGGAATAAAGTAACGGAACTAATGCAACAAGAATCATGTGAAAACAATGAGCAGAACTCATGTTATGATCAAAAGATTGAGAAAAGGTCAATCTGTTCTACTTGAGTGAAAAAACAGATCAGCTATGTTGCAAAAAAACTTGTGTAGATGAAAATTCACTAAACCAATGACTGTGATATTTTTATAAATGGTAGATAATTGAGTTGTGAATACAACACAAAATGAATCACGTCAAATGGATTTGTAAAACACAAGTTATGATTAAAACAATGAAGCAACATCATGCTACGCAGAAACTCGCCGAGAAAAACTTGCCAAAAACAAGTTTGTCGAACAAGGCACAAATCTCCTCTAAAACTATGATTAATGAAATTTAAGATAAACAAACGAAAGTCATGCTCTCCACGAGTCTTGGCCCCCTATGCTTATATAACTAACACTAAGGCAACTACAATCCAACTAGTACTTCCTACTCCTACTTGGATTCAACCAAAACTTTCATAACTGCTCAAGACTCTTTCATACGCATATATAAGCAATATTAAGACTTCCATATACCTTAGGAACTTCCCACACATTCCTAAAAAATCTCAAATTCGTGCCCATCTTAAAACCTAACAAAAACAAACTCAAAACTTTCAATAAACGAACCATAACTGCCTCAGCCACAGTATGAGCGCATAATCTAGTCGGTTGGACCTTCTTGTCCATATCTTCACATCCATAGCTCTTATCCATGCATTGGAACAATGTTGCAACATCCATGCATCCCTTGCACACGTGCACACACTTTCCAAAATGTCCATGATACAATCATATGCATTGTTCTTAACCACATTCCTCTCGAACATGGTTGTTGAACCTCATCTTCGTTCTAAGACTAGTTCAATGAATCAACATCTCCATCTATGTCTTGACCACAAGCAACACCTGCATATGAACAAAGAACCAACTCTTTCAAGCACAAGTGACGGGGTTATCGAACCATCTACTTGACAGTATGAAGCATTCGTGACATGCGGGTGCATACTCCCATGTCCCAATCAAAGTGTGGGCTCCACATGGAGGTCATAATGGGTGTCCCCTCTTGGGAGCCAAACAGTGGATGGGGCTCGGGAGGCCCGAGCCCAAATTCCATCAGCGACGGGCCCGAGATCAATGCGAAGTGGGCACCATCACGATCAAGTTAAGAGCACTCGAGTGCTCCCGCGACGCATTCTATAGAGTCCATTTGCTCATCTAGATGTCACATCACATCTGAAGCAGCGACGAGTGTGTGCACAGTGTGGAAGTGCACGAGCGCCCATGTATGGTCCTCCCCGATGACAAGACAGGGGCACGATGAACAGCGATCTCTCCGCTTGGCTGCGTCATTAAGAACCCCGTCTAGCATGTGGGCGGGTAGTCACCCTTGTAAGTATTGTCCTCTTTATGAGGGGCTGAGGAGCAGGAACAAGAAAGTGAAGAGTATTGGCTGGGAGGCTTATAAAAGGAATTGATAGTCCACCTCGCTCAGGAGGACGACTCCCTTGTAAGAGAACTTCCCCATTTTCAACAAAGAAGAACAAGACACACGAACTGGATGTAGGACACTTTGCCCAAACCATTATAAATCTATTATGTTCATAGTTAGGTCACCTCAAGGACAAACGAACAGTGCAATTGGTACTATTCTATAGTCCGAACACAGACAATAGCATTGCATAATCTTGCTCTTGTACCTACAATTATAGAGGAGATTCTAATGGCTCAAAAGTGAGATAATGCAATGTTTAAGCTGCTGAAATAAATTAATGATGGAGAAAAGTTATATTTCCGAAAAAATGGGAAGGAACACTATGGTTCAACAACTGGATAGTAGTACCCAAAATATGAAGTTAAGAAGGAAAATATTGGATGAAGCACATATGTCCAAATACTCAATCCATCCGGTCAGCAACATGATGTATCAATCTCAAAGCTAAATTTTGGTGGACTAGGATGAAGCAAGAAATTGCTAAATATGTATCAGAATATGATATGTGTCGAAGTGTCAAGGCTTATCATGTGAAGAAAGATGGAATACTACAACCAAAGTGTTCCAACAAGGAAATGGATGAATATTAGTATGAATTTTATCGCTGGATTGCCTCTCACGTTTTGTAAGCATGACCCTACTTGGTTGATCATTGATCTGTGAATATTGCATTCATTGTTAAGCAATATGAAAAGCTGTATATCTCATGGATCGTGTGTCTGCACAGGGTTCCCCACACAATCATATCTGATAGAGGAACATTATTCACTACTCGTTTTTGGGAGGAGCTACACGCCTCGCTAGGACCAAATTGATATAAAGCTCTGCATAGCACCCTCAAACCCATGGTCAAACCGAGAGGGTGAATCAAATACTTTAAGAAATGTTGAGAGAATGTGCCATTAACCATGCATAATCTCTCCTCCATTAGAAATCTAAAACACTACTTTATGTGCCATACCTACTAAATAAAACAGTGCACTATATATTAATTAAGTCAAACAAAATATATCCACATATTTTTAACCATTCCCTAATTATTATGACTAATATGCAATATGGAACATTTATTTACTAATTATGACTCATGTAAATAAATTTTAAAGCTATTACATATAAAAAATATTTTCAGTGTACATATATTTACAAGAAGTATATGCTATTATACATAAATAAGAAAATTTCTTTGCATTTAAAATACAATTGTAATAATAATAATAATTTTAATGTTATTTTATACAAATATATGGTACTTTCTAAGTAAGTATAACTGTCCAATGGGACGTACCGTGCCAACCCGGCCTTAACCCGATCGGGCTTGTGCATAAAAAACTTGAGCTCGACACGGTCCGCAAAACGACCGGGCCATGCCATGCCAACACGACAGGCCGAAGTCTAGGATGAGGCACGGCACAGCCCATTCTTACATGGGTCATGCCAGGCCTGGCCCATAACGAGCTATTCATGCCGGGCCGGCCCATTACACAGCGACGGAACTACCGTAGGTGGCCAAAGGGTGTCGGTCGACAGATCTGCGCCAAGTTGGTGGCAGTGGATGGGATCACGGGGAGGTGGG
Source organism: Tuctoria greenei (assembly GCA_036927565.1). Classification (NCBI taxonomy): domain Eukaryota; kingdom Viridiplantae; phylum Streptophyta; class Magnoliopsida; order Poales; family Poaceae; genus Tuctoria; species Tuctoria greenei. The sequence goes on along the minus strand of JAYESD010000004.1, from coordinate 95,952,191 downwards.
GAGGCCGCCATTGGGGCAGAAGTGGGGAGGTCATCGGTGAAGCCACCGTTGAGACCGAGGCGGTCAGGGTGGAGGCGTCATGCGACCGTTGAGGAGGCACCGTCGGGGCGGAGGTGAGGAGCCACCGTCGGGGCGGAGGAGGACGTCGTTGGATGGAGAGAGAGGCGGGCAGAGTTGTAGGATGGAGGAGACAGAGGCCATCGTTGGAGGAGGATAGATGGAGGTCATCATTGAATCGGGAACAATAGGATCAGGGACTTGCGAAGGAAGATCGATGCGGCGGCTAGGGTTTGACCAGATGACTGCAGTGGGCACGTTAATATATGGAGCAAATATAGGTGGGCTAGTCGGGTCGTGCCCGTGTCGGGTGTGAGGACTAGGGTCCACACAAACCAGGAATCACATTGGGTGGTGTCGTGCGATACGACACCGAATAGCACAACAGAGAAAAGAACAAAGAGCTCATAACATAAGTGAGTGTCTTACATTAATCTCTACAAAATAGCTTACATCAGCAGAAACCTTTATACTACTCTCTTGAACCTACACTACAGCAGTAGCGGCCGTATCCAGCTCGCGGATACTCCCCTCTAGGATCACAGAAGAAAGCAGCGGCGTCCAGGACTTCCATTGGCTATATACCGCGACGAGGGCAAAGCCTAAAAACCCATCATAGCTATATACCTGAAAAACTCGTATAAATGCAACCGTGAGCACAAAGTTCAGCAAGACTTAACCATCTCACCTAAGAACATGAAACTCTACATGCTGGAAATTACTATTAATAGTAAAGCTGTTCATAGCACTAATATAGTAGTGGATCCTTATATTCACTTTTAAACATCTAGTTAAGTATTAGAATCATAACTTTAGTTCGCTTCTCAACTACTTCACCCAAGTTGTTTATCCAACCAGCAAGTTCTATCTATTTCCAGTTGTTACTACGTCACAGCGCAGTGAACAAGCATGCTCCCTTGCGCGAGCCACCGTGATTGGAATCATGAAAACACCAAGCTTGCACATCACATACCCGTCCAGAGAAGGCCTACAGTCCTCCTCCATAATGTCATAAGTGACAACGTTTCATGAGACACTCAAACATTGAGCCGGTCCTACCATCCCGGAAGCAAGACTCACATGACAACCTATGCCGCAGTGGACTCTGCTCTCCTCATGACGTGTGTGGTGTCTAGGATGGTGGAGTATGCCTCAACATAAAAGTTAACAAGTTACCTCGGTCTGTTGGGTCCATTAGAGCCAGTATGCATCTGGTACAAGTTCAAACTTGTCCAGCGGGGCCGCACACGATATGGTCCTCAATCGACGCAGATAGGACTATGCACACAGATCTCTACTCTGTTGCTTCCTACCTTCCTGCCTGGTCTCAATTATCTATTAAGTGGATCAATGTCCATCATCCCAATTGATTCCACTACTACCAGTGCACGACCAGGAAAAAGCCATACTTGAGTTATACTAGGAAATCCATAATAGATGTATAAGCATAACATTACTAAACAGCGTATAAGCAGTATATTAACCATACACTTTAGGGATTCTCTGGTCATGCAAGTAGAGTATCAATCAATCCAATACGTAATGCAAATACCATATAGACATAGACATAGTGATAAAGATAAACTTGTTAACTTAAATGCAAAGCCTTAAGTTGCGACTAGTGTAAATGTCAATAGTTAGAGCTTGATCTTCTGCGCGAAGCTTCTCGACATTCTCCTCTTTTTCTTGTCTTGATGCTACTTGGCCAAATCTTGCTCTTGTGTGATGCTTGATCAAATCCTGTTCTTGTCGTGAGTTCCACGCTAGTCCTTCTCCTCCGAGTCGTGCTCCTCGTCGATATTCATCATGTCATCTAGCGATATGATTATGCACACATACAGAACAATATAATTCAATATTTCATACTCCTGAATTATGATACACTGCAGGAATGGATACTCTCAAAAGTGAAGGTCTAGAGAGATCATAACAGATTTAATCCATAACAAAACAGGTTTATTAGACATGAGATGTTTACAGTAGAGTTTATAAATACTAACATGAATCAGCTCATGCAGTCTAAATTGTGCCTACCTGCTTCTTAGCAAACTCAGACTGTCGTCATATCTACATCCTTTTCAACCATCTAACTCATCAGGTGCTCTACATCATCTCAACGGCTTTTCTTGCACAGTTCCCCATCCGTTGTGATCTTCCTCATTACAAGTCCTTAAACACTATATCGATGTTCCACTACAGCAGGCACCGTTACAAATTCTTCCAAAAGTGTAACACGCACTTTTTGGAGAAGAAAAAAAAATGTAAAACAAATTTTATAAGAGTTTGAATATAATTTCTTTTGGAACAAAAGTCATATAAGGCAAGTGCATCATATGTTTTGCATGTGTGAAAAATTTGAAAATTTAAGTTCGTTAGAAATTTCATTTTAAAATTCAAATCATAAAATGAAAGAAAAACAAAAGAGAAAAGAAAAAGAAAAGAATAGAAAAAGGAAAAAACCTTACCTAGGCCCTAATTCCCTTCCTGGCCCAACTTCCTTCTTTCCTCAGCGCTGACCTGCCCGCGCCTCCCGTCTCTCTCTCTCTGGCTAATGCGCCCCGTTCGTTAGCTCTTCCTTCCCCACTCAGCCGTCGCGCCCTGTAACACGCGCACATCGCGCCGCCCACTCGCCCCTCTTCAATGTCAGCAGTTTCTCCCCCAATCAAGTGCTGGATCGTGCCCTATGATTGCGCCAAGCGTTTCTCTTCCATACCCCAATAGAACTCGGGTCGATTCCCCTCTATATTGGTCACGCCGACATCCCAAACCCAAGCCTCCTTCGAGCTCAGTATGTAAGACCTATGTGTGCTGAATACATTGGCTTGTAGTGAATACACTTGGCTTTGATGATAAAAGTTTTTAATATCACCAAAACACCTTTTTATCATGGTCCGACTCTAGCTCCGAGCTACAGCAAGGTCCGACGATAGGTCCGGCTTGCTTTGGGTAGCTCCGGTTACGTTTGATGCTAGGTCCGACTTCTTGGTAAGGTCCGACCAGCTTTGGTTAGCTCCGGTGAGCTTTATCTTTAGCTCCGGCATATATTTGATAGCTCCGGCATATTTTCGTTAGCTCCGGGATGCTAAGCTTCGACGTACTTTGTCTAGCTCCGGGTTTTGGGTTGACTAGTTCCGACTAGTTTTGATAAGCTCCGGATCCAGGATCTACTAGTTTTGGTAAGCTCCGGCGCTAGGTTCTACTAGCTTTTGTTAGCTCCGGATCAAGCTCCGGGTTGCTCTGGCAAGGTCCGGAACTTGACTGCAGTGTTTCTGCTTAGCTCCGGCTCAAGCTCCGGGTTGCTCTGGCAAGGTCCGGAACTTGACCGCAGTGCTTCTGCTTTGCATTTGCAATGTCTCGTACTTGCTTTACTTGATTGGAAAGATTGCTTAGTTTTCATTTGCTAAGTTTTTGGTGCGTTTTGGATGATACGGTTGATATCGTTTCTACTGTGGTTTTGCAACATGCTTATGTGAGGTTCTCACGTAAGGTGTTGTGTTCGGAACTAACGTGAGTCAAGTCGAGGACTTGGGCTCGTATAGATTGGTTGTTTATTCATGTGCAGGTGTTGCTTGAGTTCAAGTCATGGCTGGTGACGGGATCCATTGGACTAGTCTCAGGAGGAGATGAGGTTCCAACAACCAAGTTCGGGAGGAACTGTGGTTGAGCGGGTCAGGAGGTCGCGCAGGATGATTGAATCAAGGGCAGTGCATATGAAGGTCGAAGGAAGGTGTTCGCACGTATGCATGAGGTGCATGACATGGCAATATGCTTCTAGAGACAGATTATGGAAGGAAGATCTGATCGGAAGGATCGGATCGTGTCGGTTGAAGACTTTGGCTGCGGCAGAGTCGGTTATGGCTCGGTATGGGAAGTATCGAGTTGGTTATGTTAGGATTTCGTGTGTATCACGAAATTGAGTTGTTTAAGAATGTGGGATACGTTCCTAAGGTGTTTGGAAGTCTTAAGATTTCTTCTATCTGCGTATAGAAGAATCTTGAGCAGTTATGGTAAGTTCCGATTGTGATCGGATTAGGATTGGAGTCCTAGTTGAGATTAGGATGGCCTAAGGGCTGGTTATATAAGCAAGGGAAGGCCAAAGCTCGTTATAGACGACTTTGGGGCTGTTCCTCTTGTGTTCTATTGAATAAAATTCGTAGTTTGAAGGAACTTTTGTGCCTTTTTCGTTCGACTTGTTCCAGACAAGTTTTACTCGTCGAGTTTCTGGACAGCACTACCTTTCGTCGGTGGTTTTATCATAACTCGAGTTCTACAGATCCAATTGACGTGATTCTTTTTGGGTTGTCTTTACAACTTGATTATCTATCATCTATCAAAATTTCACGGTCATTAGATTTGTGGTTTTTGATCTAAAGGAGTTTCTTTGCAGCACTCCAGAAACTGTTTTTCTCAGGTAGGTCAGATTGACCAGTGTTTGATCTTTTGATCATAACTTGAGTTGTTCTCGACAGATTTGAGTAATTCTTTTTGTGTTGTCTTCGTGACTTGATTCTCTCTGATATATATCACTTTTGTCACGATGAAACACGCTTAGATTAGTCTCATACAAGATTTCTTTAACAGATCGTTTTTCTACCGAAGGGATTAGGGTTTTATTGTTTCCGCTGCGTAAGATTTTTAAATCTACCATTCACCCCCCCCCTCTGGTAGCTTTTCACGTGCTCTTCGATCCTACAATTGGTATCAGAGCCACGGTGCTCTAATCTTTGTGATTTGCACGTGTTTTTGACTAATCATCATGGAGAAGTACTCCGTCAAACCTTGTGTGTTTGCTGGTATTGATTTTCAGGTTTGGAAGGCACGCATGGAGGCTTTTATCCAGGCACAAGGCTTTGCAATATGGGAGAAGGTGTATAAGCCTTATGAAGTGCCACCCAATGATCAAGTCACGGCCACGAACCTCCGGGACGTCGACAACAACAACAAAGCTCGAAACTTGATCATCCAAGGACTCACTCAAAGCGACTTTGATCGTGTCGCGCACCTCCGGTCAGCATACGACGTTTGGAGAGCTCTCTGTGATTATCATGAAGGCTCCAACACAATCAAGGAGGTAAAACAAGATATGTTCAAGAAAGAATATATGCGCTTTGAGATGCAACCAGGTGAGTCAATCGATGACCTCTTTGCTCGGTTCAATAAAATTCTCAGCAACTTACGTAGTGTCAATGTTAATTTTTCTGATGCTGAGAATGCTAGACAGCTTCTTAGTGCATTAGACATGTCAGTTTGGGAGATGAAAGTAACATCCATTCGTGAATCAACTATCATGAGTTCTCTTACATTAGATGTACTTTATTCTAAACTAAAAACTCATGAAATTGACATCCTAGCACGTAAGAACCCAAACAAGTCTATTGCATTTGTCTCACAACGTGATATGTCTTGCTCCGGCCAATCATCATCCTGCAATACTCTTGCTTTGTTGTCCTCACTAACCCTGGAGCAGATCGAAGAAATTCCAGAAGAGGAGTTGGCACTCATCTCTACTAGATTCTCAAAAGCATTGCAAAATGTGAGAACTAGAAGGAGAGGAAGCTCCGGACCTCAACGCTGTTTTGAATGTGGTAAAACATGACACTTTCGTACAGAATGCCCTAACCTTTCAGGTCCGACCACCCGGGAAGAAAAACAAAGCAAGATCCGGACCTCCTCTGGAAATTCCAACAAGAAAAAGAAGGGTACCATAGGACGCAAGATGATCAACAGCTTCATCACCGCGCTTCAAGAGCTCAGTTCAAGTGACATTGATTTTGAAAGTGATGAAGAGAATGATGACTTGGCCAACTTATGCTTCATGACGGGCAAAGCAAGATCAAGATCAAGTCAGGAGGAAGCAGAACACAACAGTGACGATGATGAGGTATGTTCTACCTGCAATGAAATGTGTGATGCTATTTCTCGTGCAACTATTATTGTCAAGAAAAAGGACAAAAAGCTTAGGGATAATGCTGCTAAAACTGAATCACTAGAATCTGAAATTAATCGTTTAAAAACCTTGATTCCTAGTGATGATGCATGTCCCTCATGTGACTTGATCTATGAACAATTGTCCTCTCTAAGAAGTGCACATTCTTCCACTCTAGACAGACTTGATGAAGATGGTGAGTCCGTGGATCAAAAAGATTATAGAAGTATGATCGGATCACTTTTGTACCTTACGGCATCAAGACCGGACATACAATTCAGCGTATGTCTTTGTGCACGGTTTCAAACTTCCCCACGTGTTTCACATCGTCAAGCCGTAAAAAGGATTCTTAGGTACTTACATGGAACTCAAAAATTTGGCATTTTTCTTCCTTCTTCCTCAATCGTTTCTTTGAAAGCTTTTTCGGATGCTGATTTTGGGGGTTGTAGGATTGATAGGAAAAGTACTTCCGGTGCTTGTCATTTTCTTGGTAATTCTCTTGTTGCTTGGTCCTCTAGAAAACAAAGTTCAGTTGCACAATCCACAGCCGAATCTGAGTATGTAGCTGCTGCTAGTGCTTGTTCACAAATTCTTTGGATTGTTCAAACACTTAAGGACTATGGGGTTGATCTAGATAGTGTTCCACTGTTCTGTGATAACACTAGTGCTATTTGCATTGCTAAAAACCCCGTGCAACATTCTAGAACTAAGCACATTGACATTAGGTATCACTTTCTCCGTGATAATGTTGAAAAAGGAAACATTGTGCTTCACCATGTAGATACCGAACAACAATTGGCTGACATTTTTACAAAACCTTTGGATTTCACTCGTTTTTGTTACATTCGTAGTGAAATAGGGGTTATACATCCTCATGGCTTAAATTGAGGGGGAGTTTTTGAAACTTAGGAAGTCTATGTGTGAATCTGAAATTAAAATAATATGAGCATATTATTTCATACATATATGACTTTGTGATTCCTTTTACATGCTGAAAGTTCTTACTACATTACTCGTGTTATACTTTTTGTAGTTTTTGTCATGTCTAGTAATTGGAATAATTACTTACACTAAATCTGGTCATGGTCGAACTTTCTTGCTGTTTTGAACTTGTTACATATTCACAAATGCTTTTAATCATAAAGAATTAATCAAGTAATCAACTCACATGTTGAGTTTTTTTTATGAACTAATATGAATTAAGAAAAGATCAAGAGAATATGCATGCATCGCACTTCTTCTTTTGAGATGGCTTGTCATTGCACTTAGATATGAACTTGGAAGAAGTTGTGTATGACTAAAACCATGTCCTTAAGCTTCTGATTGTCAAATGACATAGGCTTGGCTTGGTTGGTTAGAATAAGGCAGATGCGCATATAATCTCTTGCAAATATCATATGATCTAGATTTATGCTTTGAAAATAATAAAATGCAGCAACTAGTGTCATGCTTTCAGGTTTTGAAATAGTTAAGTTTGTGAGATCATGACCTGCTAAAATTGAAAATCACACTTGCTCTCTAGCATGGCTTACACTACCTTATGTATTTCATTGATGTGATAATGTAAGGTACTTGATAGTATGACTTGGATGAGCTTTGTTTATATGTATATGTTATAATATGCTCATAACAACTGAAGAGGGAGAGATAATTTGTTTATATCTCATAACAATTAAAATTTCTCTTTTACCTTGCTGAATACATTGTCAAAGGGGGAGAGATTAATCACACATTCAAAAAAAAAGGAGAGATAATAAAGGGGGAGACATTTTCATTTTCAAAAGGGGGAGAGATTTTCATTTACGTTTGTTTTACAAAAGGGGAGAAATTGTTTTCAAAACTTTTATGTGAATAAGCCAATGTTCGGATTTTAAATGGTGTTGCCAATGCATTCATCAAGGGGGAGATTGTAAGACCTATGTGTGCTAAATACATTGGCTTGTAGTGAATACACTTGGCTTTGATGATAAAAGTTTTTAATATCACCAAAACACCTTTTTATCAAGGTCCGACTCTAGCTCCGAGCTACAGCAAGGTCCGACGATAGGTCCGACTTGCTTTGGGTAGCTCCGGTTACGTTTGATGCTAGGTCCGACTTCTTGGTAAGGTCCGACCAGCTTTGGTTAGCTCCGGTGAGCTTTATCTTTAGCTCCGGCATATATTTGATAGCTCCGGCATATTTTCGTTAGCTCCGGGATGCTAAGCTTCGACGTACTTTATCTAGCTCCGGGTTTTGGGTTGACTAGTTCCGACTAGTTTTGATAAGCTCCGGATCCAGGATCTACTAGTTTTGGTAAGCTCCGGCGCTAGGTTCTACTAGCTTTTGTTAGCTCCGGATCAAGCTCCGGGTTGCTCTGGCAAGGTCCGGAACTTGACTGCAGTGTTTCTGCTTAGCTCCGTCTCAAGCTCCGGGTTGCTCTGGCAAGGTCCGGAACTTGACCGCAGTGCTTCTGCTTTGCATTTGCAATGTCTCGTACTTGCTTTACTTGATTGGAAAGATTGCTTAGTTTTCATTTGCTAAGTTTTTGGTGCGTTTTGGATGATACGGTTGATATCGTTTCTACTGTGGTTTTGCAACATGCTTATGTGAGGTTCTCACGTAAGGTGTTGTGTTCGGAACTAACGTGAGTCAAGTCGAGGACTTGGGCTCGTATAGATTGATTGTTTATTCATGTGCAGGTGTTGCTTGAGTTCAAGTCATGGCTGGTGACGGGATCCATTGGACTAGTCTCAGGAGGAGATGAGGTTCCAACAACCAAGTTCGGGAGGAACTGTGGTTGAGCGGGTCAGGAGGTCGCGCAGGATGATTGAATCAAGGGCAGTGCATATGAAGGTCGAAGGAAGGTGTTCGCACGTATGCATGAGGTGCATGACGTGGCAATATGCTTCTAGAGACGGATTATGGAAGGAAGATCTGATCGGAAGGATCGGATCGTATCGGTTGAAGACTTTGGCTGCGGCAGAGTCGGTTATGGCTCGGTATGGGAAGTATCGAGTTGGTTATGTTCGGATTTCGTGTGTATCACGAAATTGAGTTGTTTAGGAATGTGGGATACGTTCCTAAGGTGTTTGGAAGTCTTAAGATTGCTTCTATCTGCGTATAGAAGAATCTTGAGCAGTTATGGTAAGTTCCGATTGTGATCGGATTAGGATTGGAGTCCTAGTTGAGATTAGGATGGCCTAAGGGCTGGTTATATAAGCAAGGGAAGGCCAAAGCTCGTTATAGACGACTTTGGGGCTGTTCCTCTTGTGTTCTATTGAATAAAATTCGTAGTTTGAAGGAACTTTTGTGCCTTGTTCGTTCGACTTGTTCCAGACAAGTTTTACTCGTCGAGTTTCTGGACAGCACTACCTTTCGTCGGTGGTTTTATCATAACTCGAGTTCTACAGATCCAATTGACGTGATTCTTTTTGGGTTGTATTCACAACTTGATTATCTATCATCTATCAAAATTTCACGGTCATTAGATTTGTGGTTTTTGATCTAAAGGAGTTTCTTTGCAGCACTCCAGAAACTGTTTTTCTCGGGTAGGTCAGATTGACCAGTGTTTGATCTTTTGATCATAACTTGAGTTGTTCTCGACAGATTTGAGTAATTCTTTTTGTGTTGTCTTCGTGACTTGATTCTCTCTGATATATATCACTTTTGTCACGATGAAACACGCTTAGATTAGTCTCATACACGATTTCTTTAACAGATCGTTTTTCTACCGAAGGGATTAGGGTTTTATTGTTTCCGCTGCGTAAGATTTTTAAATCTACCATTCACCCCCCCTCTGGTAGCTTTTCACGTGCTCTTCGATCCTACACAGTAATGGCGACTTCGTTCTCATCATTATAACCAATTATCCTTTGTGCTTCTTTGTCTAACGAGTTTGTCATGATGTTAGGAGTCTGCCGGACATCGTCTCTTCAGGGGAACGCCGTAGCGCCGCTGATTTCATTGAGCGCTGCCGAGTTCTTTCACCACTCACCATCGCCGACTTGTTTTCGCTTCGGTTCCAACTTCGCGATGCCTCTCGGTGAGCTCTCCACATTCTCCTCTCTCTTTTCCACTCAAGCATCGAAGCTTTGGCGTCGTTATTGGTCGTTTTGGCCATCGCCGGCGAGGCGCGCCACCGTGGCAGCCATGCGCCTCCTCGCCCCTGGCTGCGCACCGCCCCGATCCAGGCCGTCGGACCCATTCGAACGGCCGAGATTATAACATGTGTACCCCTTCGTTATTTTAAATTTGACCATTCTCTTTAAATCTGACGGCCCTATTCAAACCCTCATAACTGTTGGTAATTTTATAGATAACCCCTAGACATTTTAGTCTATTCACAGATTGGCTCGAAATTTTATAAAACAAACCCTAATCTTTCTGGAAATTGTGTAATAACAGTGTAATGAGGTAAAAATTAATAGAAAACCCCTGGAATATTAGAAAATAGGAAATTAAATACTCAAAACTTATAAAATAACCCCTGGACTTTATAAAAATAGTTTCTAGCCTCTGGATTAATTGTATTTTTGTAGATTAGCCCCTGAAAATGTCAAAAATTAAATAAAAGTCTATGGTTTCCATAAAATACTATAAAACATCCCTGTACATATTTTTAATTAATATTAAGTTATGTATTGATTTTTATTAATTTAATTAAATTGCTTGTTTATATATAAAATGCTTTGTAATTGTATTTAAACTATAGAAATTAATATACACAGAAGAAATATTTTAAGCATATTTTTGAAGGATGAAACTTTCTAGAAAATAATAATGGCTTTCAAATAAATATAAAAATCTGTATAAAATTTCTAAAAATATGTTTTATTGAAATTATCTCATTTAACTCCAAGTTCTCAATAAGAAAAAATTTATTCCTATGAACTAAATTACCCATAAAATCATAAATGTGTAGGATTATATGTTCATGTATGCATTTTTTTATTGTTCTTATTGTATGCTATTATTTTATGTGCAACATCGTATCTAGAGTCGGGGCCAGAACCGACATTCAACCTTCAAGAGCTCCAGTTTCCCGTCGACCGCCGACCCTACTCTAGAGGCAAGTTCTTTGACCATCTTGCACCCTTTTTGTTAAGTTTTAGTTAGATGCATGCTAAATTAAAAGATGAATCCTATGTTATGTTTTCCCTAGATTTTCCACAGTATTCCTTGTTGCCATGGTTTGGGTGGATTATTATTAACTAGTTCACACTTAGCAATGCTTAATTGAATATGAATCAATTTGTCTACATGCTATATTTAATCTACTATGGATTATGAGATGTTGGCAATAATGGAAGTAGTTGCTAGGAATCTCATAGGAGGTGTTGATTTGTATGGTGCATGCATGCACAAGATATTGGTTTGCTGTTTGACGCCTATCGGATTCTAAGCACCGGGTTATGGAGGAAATTGCTAAGCCATACAGTATCGCCGCAAGGTTGTATATGGGACAACTTGGTTTAGTAATTTGGTCTCTCCCGGTGTAGCGTTGGTAATCGAACGAGCGGGTAATTGGTTTAGACTACTGCCTTGTGATTCACATGGCTCAAGAGGGGGCTTCTCTTGATCGGGTGGAAATAGACTCCAGGTGTCGGAGCGGTGAAACCTCAGAGTACCAATTGCAAGTCGGGAGAACCATCAGAAAGACCTCGTAGTGATCTTCTGGCCGCACACCTATGAAAGTGTGTATAGTGGTTGGCCGCCGCTTGCAACAGGGTGGTTTATTTTAGTCCACCTAGCAACAGGGGATGAAATCACGAACTGGAGGTAAAGGATACACACTCCGCAGAGTTTTTTCATGCTGTCTAGACATCCGTGCTCATGGACACGAGCGGCTTAGGACCAAGTTCATAATTAGCACACATGGTTAAATGGTGGAAGGTTTGGGTTGGGCATTATCTGGTCACTATGGGGTTTATGGATGGGTTTCACCTAGATGTAGGTGCTTAACAATATTAAGGGTAGATTGTAATTGATATAGTGCTTTACTATTATTTGCCTTCCTTGATATGAACCACATGACATAAACTTCCCACTTTTTGAGTACCATTGATACTCAAACTTGCTAGTTGCCTAATTTTTCCCCAGTCTATGAAGACGAAGAGGTGGAGAACCAGGACTCCTATGGAGATCCAGACGAGATGTACTGGGCTGGCGTATCCCCCGTGCGACGCCTGTGATTTGGAGCCCCATTTATCTACTACTTTTTGCTACTTTGTAATTTTCTTTTAGACCTGGATGGTCATTTATGTAATAATTTATGTACTCGAACATGGTTCAATTTAATGGTATTTCACTTTCGTATACACATGTATGAAATCAACTGATCCTAGCATACATGTGGAAAGCATCTGGTCGCCTTCTTAAAACCAGGTGTGACAAAGTGGTATCAGAGCCAGGTTGCCTGTAGGACGCGAGCCTAGATAGAAATGGACACATTAAGGACTTCGTTATTTTCAATAAAAATCTTTGACAAAATTTCTTTGTATATTCTACCTTGTCTTGTTAACTTACTCCGTTTGTCTTCACTATTTTGATTTTCCAACACTCTTCTCCTCAACTGCAGATGGCCAACACTCACCTGACCACCAAATGGATTCAACTTGTCTCATGTGCTCCAACCCATGCTCCAAGATCCCCTCAGCAAGATCCAAGAAACTTGATGATGTACTATTCCACTGGAGATCTCACTGAAGGAATGAATAATCGTCTTAGGGCATGCTACTTACTACTGGATACGACACCCACAAGCTCTACATTTGCTATCATACTACCGAGGTTCATCTTGTCGATCGTGAAGAATAGATGAGTGAGCTCTTGATCTACTACAACGGTCAGCTACTCAAGAATCACTTCGCCCCAGCTTGGAGAGGGGATGTTCAGGGCACATCTAAAGCAGTGAATGGTATGTCTCGTGATGATTCTAACTCTAATACAGTATTACATGATAGCGAGAAAAGTTTACCCTAATGTAAGTGAAAGCATAAGGGGGTAGCCTATCGATTAAAGCTACCTCGAGGCATTACGAAGAGGAAGATGATTCACGTGTGCATGATGCAACAAAAATACCATCGAAGGAAGAAGCAACGTGGAGAAGACAAAGAAGACCTCAATGCCCTGTTTTCGATCTATTTCTATAGGACGTCCGAATCTCGCGAGCGAGATTCCTTTTTTTTGGGGGGGGGGGGGGGGGTAGAGTTGTAACACCTACTTTTTGGAGAAGAAAAAAACGTAAAATGAATTTTATAAGAGTTTGAAAATAATTTCTTTTGGAATAAAAGTCATATAAGGCAAGTGCATCATATGTTTGGCATGTGTGAAAAATTTTGATAATTTAAGTTCGTTAGAAATTTCGTTTTAAAATTCAAATCATAAAATGAAAGAAAAACTATGAGAAAGGAAAAGAAAAGAATAGAAAAAGGAAAGAACCTCACATGAGCCCTAATTCCCTTCCTGGCCCAACTTCCTTCTTTCCTCATCGCCGGCCCGCCCGCACCTCTCCTCTCTCCCTCTCTCTGGCTAGTGGGCCCCGCCCGTCAGCTCTTCCTTCCCCACCTAGCCATCGCGCCCTGTAACGCACGCACATTGCGCCGCGCACTCGCCCCTCTTCAATGTCGGCAGTTTCTCCCTCAATAAAGCGTTCGATCATGACCTATGATGGCGCCAATCATTTCTCTTCCATGCCCCTATAAAACCCGGGCCGACTCCCCTCTAAATTGGCTGCCCCAACACCCCAAACCCTAGCCTCCGTCGAGCTCGGTAATGGCGACTTCGTTCCAATCATTATAGCCGATTATCCTCTATGCTTCTTTGTCTAACGAGTTTGACGTGATGCTAGGCCGCCGGACAACGTCTCTTCACGGGAATGTCATCGCGCCGCCGATTTCGTCGAGCGCCGCCGAGTTCCACTGCCACTCATCGTCGCCGACTTGTTTCCGCTTTGGTTCCGACTTCGGGACGCCTCTCGGTGAGCTCTCCACATTCTCTTCTCTCTTTTCCACTCAAGCATCGAAGCTTCGGCGTTGTTATTGGCCGTTTTGGCCATCGACGGCGAGGCGCGCCGCCGTGGCCGTCGTGCTCCGCCTCGCCCCTGGCTGCGCACCGCCCCGAGCTGACATGGCTCAATCCCGGCTGTCGAACCCATCCAAACGGCCGATATTATAATATGCGTACCCCTTCGTTATTTTAAATCTGGGCCATTCTCTTTAAATCTGACGAACCATATTCGAACCCGCATAACCATTGGTAATTTTATAGATAACCCCTAGACATTTTAGTCTATTCACATGTTGGCTCGAAATTTTATAACAAACCCTAATCTTTTGGAAATTGTGTAATAATTGTGTAATGAGGTAAAAATTAATAGAAAACCCCTAGAATATTAGAAAATAGGAAATTAAATATAGAAACTTATAAAATAACCCCTGGACTTTATAAAAATAGTTTCTAGCCTCTGGATTAATTGTATTTTTGTAGATTAGCCCCTAAAAATGTCAGAAATTAAATAAAGGTCCATGGTTTCCATAAAATACTATAAAAATTTATTCAGTTCTATAGTTATTTTTAATAATTTAACTAAATTGCTGGTTTATAGATAAAATGCTTTGTAATTGTATTTAAACTATAGAAATTAATTTACACATAAGAAATAAATACTAAAAATGTTGTAAAAAATTGTAAAATGCATATTTTATGTTAAGAATCTATTTTAAGCATATTTTTGAGGGAGGAAACTTTCTAAAAAAATAATAGGTTTCAAATAAATATAAAAATCTGTACAAAATCGCTAAAAATATGTTTTATTCAAATTATCTCATTTAACTTCAAATTCTCAATAAGAAATAACTTATTCCTATGAACTAAATTACCCATAAAATCATGAATGTGTAGGATTTTATGTTCATGTATGCATTTTGTGATTGTTCTTATTGTATGCTATTATTTTATGTGCAACATCGTATCTAGAGTCGAAGCCAGAACTGAATTTCAACGTCCAAGAGCACCAGTTTCCCGTCGACCACCAACCCTACTCTAGAGGCAAGTTCCTTGACTATCTTGCACCCTTTTTGTTAAGTTTTAGTTAGATGCATGGTAAATTCAAAGATGAATCCTATGTTATGGTTTCCCTAGATTTTCCACATTATTCCTTGTCGCCATGGTTTGGGTTGATTATTATTAACTAGTTCATGCTTAGCAATGCTTAATTGAATATGAATCAATTTGTCTACATATTATATTTAATCTACTATGAATTATGAGTTGTTGGCAATAATGGAACTAGTTGCTAGGAATCTGATAGGAGGTGTTGATTGGTATTGTGCATGTGTGCACTGGTTTGGGGTTTGACACCTATTGGATTCTAAGGATCGAGTTATGGAGGAAGTTGCTAAACCATACAGTATCGCCACAGGGTTTTATATGGGACACACTACAGGAATCCGTCAATTAGGCATCAGCCATATGAGCATCGTTTGCTTGTAGAAACCAATACCCTTAAGCTATAAACATCGGTTAACCAATGCACTTAGCCGATGAAATAGTTTGGACGCCTTTAACCCTGTAAGTGCGTCGGGGCCGGCGCATTTAGACTATATGTGTGTCGGTTTCCAGGAGCCGACGCCCATAGCATTAAATGCATCGGCGAAAGGAACCAACGCACTTAATGCCCTTAAGAGTGTCGGTTTCGGCACACCGACGTACTTAGCGCAACATGTGGCAAGCTTACTGAGCGCCACTTTGAGCGTCAGTACCTTCGAAACTGACACTCTTACTCCACTTAAGTGCGTCGGTTGCTGGAGACCGATGCATTTAGACCGCCACATGGGCAGCGTACAGAGGATGACTATGGGCGTCGGTTAAGCCAAAACCGATGCACATAACATATGTTTTTTAAAAAAAATAGCCTATTTCCTCTCCCTCCTCGGCTGGGGAGCCTCCATTATACATCCACAATAGCATAATTTATACAGCCACAATACATTAACGAACACATTCACAAACAGTTCAAACACAGCAATGAACACAAGTCTTCAAACGTTTCAAACACAAGTACGACAGTACGTAAAGAGTAAAAGAAATTCAAATGTCGTTGTGGGAGCCTCCACTCGCACGTCCTGCGCTCCCATCACCTCCACTCGTACCTCCGTTGTTGACGTTAAGGAAAACATCGCCATCTTCAGGTGTTCCATGACAGGATCCCTGCGATAAACAAATAAAAGAGAAACTTAATAACGTAATATGTTAACTTCAACTAACATAATAACATAACTTAATAAAAGAGAAGCATGTTGTTTTCGACTAAAACTTATCAAAACTCCCTCATTTCCTCACTCTCCCTATCTCCCTTGACCTCACTCACTCTCGCACTCTCTCTATCTCTTCCCCTCTCCCTCTATCTCTTTCTCTCTAGCTTCCTCTCTATCTATCACTTCTTTTCTCTCTCTATCTCTCCCTCTCTCCCTCTCTATGTCTTTCTGAAAGTGCATCTAGGAATCCCTTGTGGGTTTTGGATGATTTATGACAAGCAAATGAGATCCTAACCACTTTGTTGAGATGAGCACAGGTTTTAATGGAAAAATAAGCAAAGTGCCAAAAAGAAGGGAGAATGAAGAGCAATGCGGAAAAAAGCTCAAGGAACAAGTGTACTAGATCATTGTGTGTGGAGTGTGTTAAGGAAACACTCCCCAAGAGCTCAAACACAAATAAACACACACATTGCACAAATTTATACAGGACCGGACTAGTCCGATATCTCTCTGCACAAGATCGGACAAGTCCTATATAAACACGGACTAGTCTGATATCTCTCTGACTAGAATCGGACTAGTCCTCCCTAGTGCCGACTAGTCCTCAAAACACTTCACAAGCTGCACAAAATCGGACAAGTCCGATCACACAACAGACTAGTGCGATATCATTCTGATCTAAATCGGACAAGTCCGATATTGGCACGGACTAGTCCGAAAACTCTCTGATCTAAATCGGACAAGTCCTCCAAGTGCGGACTTATCACCCAATTCACTTAGGATTTCACTGATCCAGACATGTATGATGACTATCGGACTAGTCCGAAGATTTCCAGAAGCGAAATCGGACAAGTCCGCTCCTAGCTGGACTAGTCCGATATTTCAGGACACTTAGGGTTTGCTACACACAGCACACCGGACTAGTTCGATGTCCACAACGGACTAGTCTGATCTTTCTAAACCCTAACGGTCACTTTTAGAAACCCCATATAAATAGATGTGCACGGCCCAACTTTAATCCCTCTCGACCCCCTGCGCTGTCACACCTCCCAAGAGCCTCAAAAACACATCTCTCCATGAAATCAAAAGCCAAAAAGATCAATCCCTTGAGGATACACTTTGGAACATTGGAGAGATACGATTCATCACTCTTGAGCTCTTGGTTTGATTCCCTAACACACTCCTCTGATTTTAATTGTAGTCTTTTGAGTGTGTTCTTGGTGAAGTTCTAATTGTAAACTAGGGGAGCCCTCAACGTGTGAGAAGGCCCCTTGAATTTGGTTATTTACCATTTGTGATAAGACAAGAGGATTGGCCTTCGTGGTGATCCGACGAGGGTATGGTTGGAGAAGACCCGGTCCTTTTGTGGACTCCTCAACGTGGATGTAGGTTGCCTCTATGGGAGCCGAACAACGGGATAAGTTGCTTGTGTTCTTGCTATGTGTTCATCGTTCTTATTCATCATATCAATCTAGGGTTTCAATCAATATTCTTCACTTTACGTTGAAACAACAAAGATAAGATTGACTTGTGGTATACTCTAGGTCATAATCTTGCAACACCTTAATTACAAGTATATTTACATTTCATACATCCTAGAATCAAATTAATCGATCAAACTTGATTAAACTAGTCGGTACACATCGGACTAGTCTGCACTTTACCGGACTAGTCCGATATCTCGAGTTTTGATTTGGTTGTCAAGTGTTGCAGGTTCCGACAAAAATTGAAAAGGCCTATTCACCCCCCCTCTAGGCCCCATTCAATTGGTATCAGAGCAGGTTCTTCAAGAAAGAGACTAATCGCTCGAAGAGATCATGTCGGACATGAAGGACGTACACAAGAGCAACAACCAGGAGAAGGTTGATGATGACAAGAATCAGAAAGTGGAAAAGCTCCTCGAAGCCATTCAAGACTTCGAGGATGACGATGAGGAAACGCTTGAACTAAAGGCGCACCTAAGAAAGAAGGCTCTTTCCAAAGGGAAAGTGAAAGTCAAAGATGAAAAGAAGAAGAAGGGGAGTAGTCACACCAACTACTCCCGATATCCTTTCAACTATGATTGTTTTAATTCTAGCAATAATCATTATTCGTCTATACCTCTAGGAAAAGCCCCACACTTCGATGGAAGTGATTACTCAATGTGGAGGCAGAATAAAAAAATGCATTTAATTTCTCTCAACCAAGTCTATGGCATATTGTGTGCACGGGGATAGATATCCCGGACGACGATGAAGAGCTTACCCCAAGCCAAGAGCAGGTAATTCATCAAAATTCCCAAGTTGCGGCAGTCATTGCCTCTTCGCTCAGTAGGGACGAGTTCACCAAGGTGGATGGACTCGAGATTGCAACGGAGATCTGGGACACGTTGCAAATTGCACATGAAGGTGATCGTCATGTGCGTGAAGCGAAGATCGAAATGATCGATGGTGAATTGGGAAGATTCGCAGTCGAAGAAGATGAGTCGCCTCAAGATATGTACAACCGACTTAAGACGCTCATCAACAAGGTTCGATCGTACGGAAGCAAGAAGTGGAACGACTACGAGGTGGAGCTCATCCTTAGAGCTTTCATGCCTCGCAACGTCACCTTATGCTCAATGATTAGAGAAAGCCCCGGATATAAGAGAATGACTCCAGATGAGCTACTTGGAAAAATTATCAATTTCGAGATGATGGAAAAGCAAGCGAAGCATGTCAAGAAATTGCCGACCTCACCTCGGCAAAGAAGAAAGGGGTTGCTTTGAAATCCACCCTCAAGCCCTTATCTAAAGAAGCGCAAGAAGCACAACTAGAAGAAGACGGTGACGATGAGAGCAGTGACTTAGATGAAGATGACATGATATTGTTTATGAAGAAATTCAAGAAAATGATGAAGAAGAGACAAGGCGCTAAATCAAGTGAAGGAAAATACAAGGAAAGATCAAAGCCAAAGTTGAGGCAGGCATGCTATAATTGTGGTGAGTATAGCCACTTTATAGTTGATTGCCCATATGAAGAGAACAAGAAGAAGAGATGGCTAGCATAGCCACCAAAAAGACATCCAAGAAGTCTACTCTCTTCCCTACACTCGGCGCATGGAAGGGAAACGACACTTGCTTCATGGCAAAAGGTAAATGCAAGGTAACAACAAAACCCTCTTCCGTGCATTCCTATTCTAGTGATAGCGACATTGCTAGCGATAATGAAGATATGCTCATTGGACTAGATAAGAAAACTGCCACAAAGATGAAATTTTTACTTGATCAACTTGTTGAGAAGGAGAGGTTGATACATCGTCAAGAACACATGATTTTCTCCCAAAAGGAGGAATATTTTGAACTTGACAAACTTCTAGAGCTTGAAAATGAGCGAAGCAAGTCACTAGAGTTTGAGTTAGCTTCAAGCAAGGAAGCTTGCTTGGAGTTAAACGACTCAAATGCTGCAATCAAGGAAGAACTTGCTAACCTGATCAAGGTTAACAAGATCCTTGAAGTGCAAGTTGAGTCACTCAAGCAAGGTGACCCTTCATCCTCTTCAAGTTCACCTTCTCAACCCATTAAAACTGAAGTTGCATCTACTTGTACATGTGGTAAGGTTGACACCAGTTTGAAAGACAAGTCAACCTTTACCAAGGACAAGCATCCTTCACAAAATGGCATATTTGACAAGAAGATCAAATATGCACGTAGTACATACTTGGTCACAAGACCTCAAAATGTCAAATATGGCATTGGTTACTCTTATGGTGAAAATCAACAAGCTAGAAGCCATAAGAATAACAAGGATAGCAATGTTATTGTAAAGGGATGACCCTTTCAAACTGGAAAATCAAAAGTTAATGAATACAACACGAATGATCATCGGACTAGTCCGGTCAGGGTCCGAACAAGTCCGGTACTCCGGACAAGTCCGCCTTCCAGACTAGTCATGTGTATAAACAACAAAAGTTACTATTCAGAACTTTTGATGCATCTTATGTCTTAATGAGAAGTAATTATGGGAAGGTTTATGCTCATTATGTTTGGCCACGCCATGAGAACACCAAATCTCATGTGTGGGTGCCCAAATCCCTTGTGAATAACCTAGAAGGACGCAAGCAAGCTTGGGTACCTAAAACCAAGGCATAATTTGTTTTTGCAGGCATATTCCTCCGGTGGATCTAAATGGGTGCTAGACAGTGGATGCACCAACCATATGACCGGAGAAAGAAGAATGTTCGTTGAATATGAAGCAAATGAGGATCCAAGCGAGTGCATCTATTTTGGAGATAATAGTCAAGGAAAGGTGTTCGGTACCGGTAAAATTGCCATATCACCACAACACACTCCTTCTCACGTATTACATGTTGTTTCCTTAGATTATAACCTGCTGTCCATATCTCAATTATGTGACAAAGGTTATAATTTCTTGTTCACAAACGAGGGGGTGACCGTTTCTAGGAGGAGTGATGGTTCAATTGCATTCAAGGGTATGTTAAAGGGAAAGCTTTATCTTATTGACTTCAACAAGAATAAAGCTGAAATTGACACATGCTTGATTGCAAAGACCAACATGGGTTGGTTGTGGCATAGACGGCTAGCGCATGTTGGTATGAGGAACCTTCAAAAACTCCTCAAGGGCAATCACATCCGAGGTTTGAAGGATGTTGTTTTTGAGAAAGATAGGCCTTGTAGTGCGTACCAAGCCGGGAAGCAAGTTGGAGCACCTCACCCCGCAAAGAACGTCATGACTACAACAAATCCGCTCAAACTACTTCACATGGACTTATTTGGTCCAATTGCTTACATAAGCATCGGTGGTAACAAATATGGTTTAGTAGTTGTTGATGATTTTTCTCGCTTTACTTGGGTTTTCTTTTTGCATGATAAGTCAGAAGCAAAAGGAATACTCAAGAAGTTCTTCAAGCGAGCTCAAAATGAATTCTCATTGACAACCAAGAACATCCGAAGCGACAACAGCACAGAGTTCAAGAACACACAAGTGGAGGAGTTCCTAGATGAAGAAGGCATAAAGCACGAGTTTTCAGCTTTGTACTCCCCTCAACAAAATAGAGTTTCCGAAAGAAAGAACCGAACCCTCATAGAGATGGCAATAACAATGCTCGATGAGTAAAAGACCTCAGATCAATTTTGCGCGGAAGCGGTCAACACCGCTTTCCACGCCATAAATTGACTTTATCTTCATCGACTACTCAAGAAGACATCATGTGAGCTACTTACCGGTAACAAGCTTAATATTTCATATTTTCGAGTTTTTGGTTCCCCATGCTATATTTTAAACAAGAGGCCTAGGACTTCAAAGTTCGCTTTGAAGCCCGATGAAGGTTTCTTGCTTGGTTATGATTCGAACACTTACGCCTATCGTGTTTTTAGCAAGACCTCCGGACTTGTTGAAGTAGCACGTGACGTAGTGTTCGATGAAACTAATGGATCCCAAAAGGAGCAAGTTGATCTATGTGTGCTAGATAAAGAAGAAGCCCCATGTCAAGCATTGAGAAGAATGGCGTTAGGCGAAGTTCGACCACAAGAGCCACCTCGACATATGCATGAGGAAAACGAACCACAAGAGGAGACCAATGATCAAGGGGGAGTCTCCATACAAGATCAACCTCAAGAAAGTGAAGATGATCAACAAGTCAATGAGGGCAACCACTTAGGGGGAGAAGAAGATGATCATGAAGATTCAAGAAAGCAAGTACCACACCCAAGAGTACACCAATGCGTCCAAAGGGATCACCCAATCGACAACATCATCTGTGACATCCAAAAGGGAGTAACTACTAGATCTCGCATGCTATATTTTGTGAGCATTACTCGTTTGTGTCCTTTTTGGAACCACGCAGGGTTGAGGATACATTGAAGTACCCAGATTGGGTAGTGGCCATGCAAGAAGAACTCAATAATTTCAAAAGAAACGAGGTGTGGGAACTAGTCGAAAGACCCAAATCCACCATCGTCGGCACCAAATGGGTCTTCCGCAACAAACAAGACGAACATGGGATGGTGACAAGGAACAAGGCACGACTTGTGGCCAAAGAGTATTCACAAGTCAAAGGTTTGGATTTCGATGAAACCTTTGCTCCTGTAGCTAGACTTGAGTCCATTAGAATATTACTTGCATATGCTACTCACCATGATTTCAAGCTCTATCAAATGGATGTGAAAAGCGCCTTCCTCAACGGACCAATCAAGGAGGAGGTGTACATGGAGCAACCCCTCGAGTTTGAGGATGAAGAGTTCCCCAACCACGTATTTAAATTGCGTAAGGCTTTCTACGGCCTCGAACAAGCTCCTACAGCTTGGTATGAGTGTCTTAGATTTCTTAATTGAAAATATCTTTAAGATCGGGAAAGTAGATTATACATTGTTTACAAAGAATTTTGACGATGACCTTTTTGTTTGTCAAATTTATGTTGATGACATAATCTTTGGTTCAACTAACAAATCTTTTTGTGAAGAGTTTAGCAAAATTATGATAGGCAGGTTTGAGATGTCTATGATGGGAGAGCTAAAGTACTTCTTGGGATTCCAAGTGAGGCAACAAAGGGAAGGGACGTTCATAAGCCAAACTAAGTGCACTCAAGATATACTCAAGAAGTTTGGGATGGACAAGGCGAAGCCCATAAAGACTCCCATGGCAACGAATGGCCACTTGGATCTCAATGAAGATGGACCTAGCATCGACCAAAAGGTATATTGCTCCATGATTGGATCTTTACTTTACTTATGTGCATCGAGGCCAGACATTATGTTGAGTGTATGTTTATGTGCAAGATTTCAAGCCAATCCTAAGGAGTGTCCCTTGACAGCCGTAAAAAGGATCTTGAGATATTTAGTTCATACACCCAACCTTGGTCTTTGGTATCCAAAAGGCTCCAAATTCAATCTCATTGGTTACTCCGATGCAGATTATGCCGGATGCAAAGTAGATAGAAAAAGTACCTCCGGTACATGCCAATTCCTAGGTAGATCCCTAGTTTCTTGGTCCTCCAAGAAACAAAACTCCATTGCCTTATCCATAGCCGAAGCGGAGTATGTTGCAGCCGGGAGTTGTTGTGCACAACCCCTTTGGATGCGACAAACTCTAAGGGATTACGGTTACAATATGAACCGTATTCCACTCCTTTGTGACAATGAGAGTGCCATTAAAATTGCCCATAATCCAGATGAGCACTCTAGAACCAAACACATAGACATCCAGCATCAGTTCTTGAGATAACACTCCATGAAAGGAGATATATCCATTTCCCATGTAAACACTGAAAAGTAATTAGCCGACATATTCACCAAGCCACTTGATGAAAAACGTTTTTGCGAGCTTCGAAATGAACTAAATATCCTGGATGCTCGGAGTGTGGCTTGAAATTTTGCATACCTGTATGAATTCTTCAAAATATGTTGATTGGATTGTGAAAATCATCTCTCTCAATTTTCTTCGAAAAACTATGTCAATTACTACATCTTTGTGAATTATGGTCATTGATTGATTGTTGTATGCTTACTGATCATATTCATCAAGATTATTTGATTTGATTTGCCTCCCTATTTTCTAGATATGTACCTTCAAATATATATGAATGGGCTAAGAAATTCTTACCTGGTGACCACGGACTAGTCCGTGGTTACCCGGACTAGTCCGCCCATGCAGGCTAGTCCGCAGAGCACCGGTTAGGCCGGACTAGTCTGGTAGACCACATACTAGTCTGATATAGCCTCTGGAAAAGTTTGGACTAGTCCGGTCACCTCTGGACTTGTTCAATTTTTCGTGTCCATAACCCTAGCCGCCACCAAACCCGAATTCCCTCACCCTCACAACTTGCCTCAAGCTTCTCTCTCTATGCGCTCGAGCTCCCAAGGCGATTTTGCATCTCCTCCATCAAAAAGTCCCACATTTGGGTGGAAATCAAGCTTACTCTCTTGGGAATTGAAGTTCGCGAACTTGTCCGGCCTTCAACACCCTCCTCTCCAAGATTCAAGTGATTTCTTCGATAATTTCCCACAAAACCCTAGAAATCTCTATTTTCTTCACAGTTGATCAAATAGCCTATCTTCTTTCACCTAATACTAGTGTCCTTGATGTATTACATTGTTGTTAGGCTAGTTTTGCATTGAGTAAGTCCATTTGTCTCTCAAGTTAGGTTTTTGAGGATGAATATCAGACTAGTCCGGTCCATGCACGGACAAGTCTGCTCACCCCAGACTAGTTCGTGCTTGTACACCGGACAAGTCCGATTTTTCTGAACTCAACCCTAATCTATTAATTCCTCAATGCAAATTCTCTTGTCATCCATTCAATTCCTTTTCATCCATTCTTATCCATACCTTGTACAATTCATTCTCAGGGCATGTCGAACTCTCACGACGAAGCTTCGGACTTCGAAGCTGAGATGGCCCAAGAAGCCCCGCTTCAGTCCTCGACGGACCAAAGCAAGAAGCGATCTTCCGAGACAGCCCCCTCTCCTCCTCAGTCTCAAAAGAGGGTGGCTCGATGCAAGGTGCCTGCTTCCAGGGCTACCGCTGGTGGTGGACCTAGCTCACCGAGTGCTCGCCAAGCGAAGGGGAAAGGCAAAGGAATCGCAACGGGCCCGATTGGCCCCTTAAAGCTATCTGCTCCGAGGGAAGGAGATAGAGACCCCACTGAGGAAAGTTTCAAAGGGAAGGGCAGCGACTCGGCTGCAAAATTCTGAAATGTTGATTGGTATGGCCGTCCGAAGCAAGCCGCCGATAGAAGATTTTGGAGTAACTTCCATGCAGACTTCTACAATTCTGTATACCTCCAAATGAAGACGTATGTAGTGCGCAGCCAGTGGATTGATTGGGAACACTTCAAGAAGAAGGGCTGCTCACCGTTTGTTGAAGTGGTGGAGGCAGTTGAGAGACATGGCCTGCAGGATCTTTTTGCCTTCAAGTACAACTGGAATGATGAAGTGGTGGCCCAGTTCTATGCCACTTGCCACTTTGCAAGCGATGAAGAAGAAAGGGTGACTTGGATGACTCATGGATCCAAGTACACCATCACATATGAAGAATTTCCAAGGATGGTGCATCTTGACACCTCGAGCAATGACAATGTTATTATCCACAACATTGGTGTCATCGAGAAGGAAAGAATGAAGTTCCTCTATGATCCCAACTCCACGTTCAACCCCCCTTCTACCAAGAACGTGAAGCCATTCTTTGTGGTGTTGAACAGAGTTTTGAGGAAGACAATTGCCCCCAAGGATGGGGATGCTAGGAGTGTGCAGGGCTATCTCCAGACCCTGATGAGGGTCATAAGCAAGGACTGCAAGTTTGATGTGGCCGACTATATCTGGAATGATATGGTCAACATCTCTTGCACACCCAACAGGTCGTGTGGCTATGCTCCGTATCTTATGTTCATGATTGAGAAGGTCACTGGCATTGAGTTTGTCAAATATGTTGAGCACCTTCCTTTGAGGCCCCAGATTCCTCCAAAGCCAAGCATTCAGGCTGCTCCATCTCCGGCCTCCAGTCCTGAGGCTCCGGCAAGAGCAAGTGGAGATGTCAGGGCTGCCCCTGCCACTAGGGCAGCCCCTCAAAAAGAATCTGCAAGTGGCATCTTCAAATACTTGGTTGTTATCTTTGCTTCCTGCAGAAAGGCCGAGGTGAAGGCCCACAAGCTTAACAAGAGAAGAAAAGAAGACATGAAGTATGTCAAGGCTAATGTGAAGCAAAATTTTCAAAACCGGAGATCGAGCCCATTGGATCTCCAGTTATCTCTGAAGATTCTGACTTCTACTTCACCGAGCTCAGGCCCTTGACTCCCTCCGAGCTTGCCTACTTTGGCATTGGGGGGCTCGAGTGGCTCCGCGCCTCCTCCTCCTCCTCATCAGTCCGAAGACGAAGGTGAAGACGATGAGAGCATCGACAGCGAGGCTTGAAGACTTTAGGTCCCTCCTCTCCTTCTTTTTGGTGTCTTGATGCCAAAGGCGGAGAGATTGAGGGGGAGTCTTAGGTCTTAGGTCTTAAGCTGTAGGATGCGAGGAGAGAGCTTCCTTTATGTTTTTTTGTCTCTTCTGTGGGTTATAAACTGTATAATATGCTCTTACAATAATTATGGTCCTATGATGCAATGCTTTGAACTACTTGTGAATTAATCTATGAAATCTGTGATTTTACTCCTAGAATGACATATATGTTTGTTGTTGGTATGTTAATGTCAATTATGTCAGTCTCTTTATGATTATTGTTCAATGTACTTAGTTATGCATCTCACCATAAAGAATGCACGTATGGACAATGTTTTCATGGCTTAATGTATTTTAAACTCATATGTGCATACTTTATGAAAATCTCAACTTTATGTCATATTTTGTGAAATCTCAATTGGTTGTCATCAATCACCAAAAAGGAGGAGATTGAAAGTGCATCTTGGAATCCCTTGGGGTTTTGGATGACTTATGACAAGCAAATGAAATTCTAACCACTTTGTTGAGATGAGCACAGGTTTTAATGAAAAAATAAGCAAAGTGCCAAAAAGAAGGGAGAATGAGGAGCAATGCGGAAAAAAGCTCAAGGAACAAGTGTAGTAGATCATTCTGCATGGAGTGTGTTAAGGAAACACTCCCCAAGAGCTCAAACACAAATAAACACACACATTGCACAAATGTATACAGGACCGGACTTGTCCGATTGACACCGGACTAGACCGATATCTCTCTGCACAAGATCGGACAAGTCCAATATCACCACAGACTAGTTCGATATCTCTCTGACTAGAATCGGACTAGTCCCCCAGTGCGGACTAGTCCTCAAAACACTTCACAAGCTGCACAAAATTGGACAAGTCCGATCACACAACGGACTAGTCTGATATCATTCTGATCTAAATTGGACAAGTCCGATATTGGCACGGACTAGTCCGAAAACCATCTGATCTAAATCGGACAAGTCCTCCAAGTGCGGACTTGTCACCCAATTCACTTAGGGTTTCACTGATCCGGACATGTCCGATGCCTATTGGACTAGTGCAAAGATTTCCATAAGTGAAATCGGACAAGTCCGCTCCTAGACGAACTAGTCCGATATTTTGGGACACTTAGGGTTTGCTACACACAGCACACCAGACTAGTCCGGTGTTCACCACGGAGTAGTCCGAACTTTCTAAACCCTAACTGTCACTTTTAGAAACCCCATATAAATAGATGTGCACAACCCAACTTTAATCCCTCTCGACCCCCTGCGTCGTCACACCTCCCAAGAGCCTCAAAAACACATATCTCCACGAAATCAAAAGCCAAAAAGATCAATCCCTTGAGGATACACTTTGGAACATTGGAGAGACACGATTCATCACTCTTGAGCTCTTGGTTTGATTCCCTAACACACTCCTGTGATTTTAATTGTAATCTTTTGAGTGTGTTCTTGGTGGAGTTCTCATTATAATCTAGGGGAGCCCTCGACGTGTGAGAAGGCCCCTTGAATTTGGTTATTTACCCTTTGTGATAAGAGAAGAGGATTGGCCTTTGTGGCGATCCGACGAGGGTAGGGTTGGAGAAGACCCGACCCTTTTGTGGTCTCCTCAACATGGATGTAGGTTGCCTCTGTGGGAGCCGAACCACAAGATAAGTTGTTTTTGTTGTTGTTGTGTGTTCATCGTTCTCATCATATCAATCTAGGGTTTCAATCAATCTTACTCACTTTACGTTGAAACATCAAAGATAAGATTGACTTGTGGTATACTCTAGCTCATAATCTTGCAACACCTCAATTACAAGTACATTTCCGCTGCATACATCCTAGAATCAAATTAATCTATCAAACTTGATTAACCTAGTCGGTACACACCATACTAGTCTGCACTTTACCAGACTAGTCCGATATCTCGAGTTTTGATTTGGTTGTTAAGTGTTGCAGGTTCCGACAAAAATTGAAAAGGCCTATTCACCCCCTCCCCCCTCTAGGCCACATTCACTTTCTCTCCCTCTCTATCTATCACTTCTTTTCTCTCTCTATCTCCCCCTCTCTCTCTATGTCTTCCTCTCCCTCTCTATCTATCTCTTCCTCTCTCATTCTATCACTTATTCTCTCTTTCACTTCATCTCTCCTCTAAGTTTTTTCCTTTTATTTTAATATTGTGCTAATTAATATGTGTTGTTA
The DNA here is from genome assembly GCA_036927565.1 of Tuctoria greenei. Classification (NCBI taxonomy): domain Eukaryota; kingdom Viridiplantae; phylum Streptophyta; class Magnoliopsida; order Poales; family Poaceae; genus Tuctoria; species Tuctoria greenei. Next base: position 95,923,872 of record JAYESD010000004.1, on the reverse strand, counting down.
TAATAAAAATATTGTAACAAGTATACAAGTCATGCATAGCGCTGTGTCTCCAACTTGTGATGGGTGAGTCTGCCCCGGAGGGAAAGGCATCGGTGGGAAAACTGTTTCTAGTTGTGACATTATAATTAGAATAATTTTGAAATCGAATAAATTGATCAAATGTGAAAATTACAGTTTACCTGGATTATTTTGTTGCAATCCAGAAGCCAACAGTGACAAGAGTCTGTAAGGTTGTGGAACACACGATTGACCATTGATGGAACCCTGCAATACAAATAGTTAAAATATTGCATTATATAACCCGAGTCAATAAGATAAGCAGTTTTACCTATGAGGAGGAGCCAATCTGTAGTGCTGGCTGCATTGGTCGAGGACCAAACTGAGAATTGGAGCTACCTTGACCCATGAACTGTATCAAGTAAATTAGTTGTGATATCTTGAGTAGAAACATTTGTAAATCGAATAATATTTTCAAATGAGAAAATTACATCTTACCTCAGACATATAAAAATAATGCATCTGTTGCTGCAACATCTGTGTCTATTACTATTGTTGTTGCAGCAACATCTGTGTCTCTTGCTGTTGTTGTTGTAGCACCATCTGTATCTGTTGATGTTGTTGTTGCATCTCCGCCTTGGTGCATCTCAATTCTTCTCGTAATTCAGCCTTTGTAGAAGATTGAAATCGACTACCACCAACATTGGACGGCTCTCGTCTAGCATAAGCCTCACGCTCTGCAAACCTGTTGCCTAACCCAAGTCTACATAAAAAATACAAGTGTGAAGAATCGACATTCATTAATATACAAATCATCATTATCTTTATACATATCTCCAATGTGGTAGACCTCCGCCGGTATTGTACGCCACAGCGACATCCAAAGGCTCTCTCAAATAGTCTGAATCAGGTCCATGGTTCTTCTTAAAACACTCAACATATTTTTGTTGTGATACATTTTGTTAACGGATTAATGTAATACAAGATAAATTGAGTTGATGGATAAAAGCAACAAAGAATCAACATACGTACTAATTTCTGCGTTGATGCCTCGTGACACAACACCTCCAGGCGATTTGGGTCTGGACCTTTGTGCTCCATAAGATAAACCTCGAAAAACGTAAGATGTGTACCAGTTTTAGCTATCTGCAATATCAAAATTCAACAATTTGATCAATACAATTAATTGAGGCAATCTAAGTATGAATGTAATAATTCATACCATCCTTTGTTCCATATGAACATAACCATCCGACCCGAAGAAGTGCTTTCCTGGCTTGCTCTTCCGGTTTTTTCGATGTCTATCAGAAATATTTCTAAACTCGGCTGAACCTCAATACCCACATAACCACTCCCAAGCCTCCATATTCGACAAATCCAGTCCACATGACTCTGCAAGTACTCCTCCCAAGTGAGGTGAATTTTTTGTTTGTCATGGGCTAGAACATCACCATCTTGTAGTACACGGTCACAGCTTTGATCCGTGCCTTAGATAAGGAGTCTTTGACACGTCTTTTTGCTGCATTATGAAAAACCGAACAAGCATATGCTTGACTCACACCCTCCTCCAAGCGAAACCTACCCTTCATACAAGTAACAGTTAATGTCAAACAAAATAAGATGCAATGTAATAGAAACAATCAAAACAAACCTACCCATAAGATCTCCCAAACTCTATCCTGACATGTACCCGAATCGCCATACTCTTGGAGCGCATAGTGATCCCAATGATGCGCTGCAAACCTTTGACCATATACTAAAACAATCCCAAGAAAGCAAAATTGGACGGCGTTTCCCAACTCAGTGTCAACAACTCATCGATGCCCCTTTCCACTCCAACCAAGCTCGATCCAGCACATAGTACCCTTCGGCCTTATAATCGTTCACTCATCCATGCTTTTACTTACACCACATGAAAGGTGCCTCCATAGCCTGTACATAAAAAGTACATAAAATTATTTAATTGAAAAGATATAATGAACTTATTAATTAATTAGAAATATTACCTAAAGGGGCATCGATCGGGGTGTCCTAACTCTTCTAGCTCTGCCCTTCTTGCAATCCTGGCATCTCTCTCGGGATCCTCCGGCTCTTCACCATCGTCCTCACCATCCCCCTCATTACCACCATCAGGGGAGGTCCACCGCCCAACAGTATCAGAGTCTCCTCCTGAGCCTCCTCCAGAGCATCGTCCTGAGCCTCCTCCTGAGCCACCTTCCTGCTCCGACATCTGCCTGACAGTCTCTTGTTCCTCCACATACAACTCCTCATACGTCGGGCAATGATCTGCCACCTTTGTCGGACTCGAACCTCGTGCAGGCTCGCTCGACGTCAGCTCTGCCACACAACTCAAAAACTGCCTCTTGCTCTGCCCACTGGAAGTAGTACCCTAAAAAATAAATAAAGAAGTATGTAGAGAAGTAAGAAACAATACATAGTTAATATTAATATTTAAATGTATGTATAAAACAAGTATTTGAAATAGGTCTGGCTGCCTGGAAGTAGAACTGGGAGTGGAGGACGAAGAACCACTACCCTTCTTGCTCTTCTTCTTCCCCAAACTTGGCAAGAGCTTAAACATCTACGCACATTTTTATAGAAATGATTAGTATACAACATTATATAATAAATAGAGAATGTGTACAATAATGATAAAAATTGAAAAAATGCGTACAATATAAATCAAAAATCATCAGCATCAGAATCTGCTTTTGTCACACGTGCATTAAGATATTCACGTATCTCTTCTTCCATCTCTTCTTCTTCATCATCATATCTATCCTCTTCTTCTATAATCCTTTTCTTCTTTTCCATAATCCTTTGTGATTGTCGAACACGTTTTCTTGAAGGGCCAACTTGTTCTTCAAACATCAACTATAGCGTATCACTAGCTATTTCTGGGAGTCCTATCCCACAAGATATCATAAAATCTTCTGCTTCCTCGACTTCATCTTGATAGATAATACCGTCATCTTCTTAAATCTCTATATACTCATCATAACGATGAGGGTGCACTTCAGGGTTAACTGTATACAAAACCCACCAATTTTTCAAACTTGGGTGAGGATAACTTAAATAGTACACTTGTACCACTTGATTTGCATGTACAACATTGTTGGTATGGGTTGTGTATCGTGACTTGTGGTTGACCTCCACCATTCCAAAATCATCAACTCGTGTGCCCGATGTTGGATCAAACCATTCACAACCAAAAATCACAAGTTGAAGTGTTTTTGGACCGCCAAATGTGTACTCTATTATTTTTTAAGAACACTGTAGTATTCTGTCACTTTTCCACTATCCTTTGCGGCAGTTATCATTACTCTACTGTTTGTAGTGGCAGCAAGTGGACGACTTACTTCTAAACTTGCCGTCTGAAAATGATATCCGTTGATATCGTATCTGCTAAATTTTGTTGCTCTGAATTGACCATGCGCCATCTATCGCAAATCATCGGGGATGTTGACATCTTTCATACACTACATAAATAAACAAAGTTAGCATCTTATGATGACCATGCGAACTAATATTGATAGAAAAAATGGATAGAAAATTACATGTTCATGGAACCAGCCCACAAAGCTTTTTCCACCTTTTATGCCATGCTGGCGCATCATATCCAATTGACTTTGTGTAGGTTTTTGTGAAGATTTCCAATACAACTTGTCAAACATTTCAAAATATGGTAACACCTCCTCCATGTTGAAAAATATGTAAAGCATGGTTTAGTTCCTCTCTTGCGCCGAAATATAATGAGAATTAGCAGCCCCAACACCTTTACCCTTCCATTGAAAAATATTAAGCTCACTTGTAGATTGCTCTCCTACATTATGATATCGTGTGACAAATGCATTCACGTTGTTGGCACGAGAAAAATATTTGCTAGAAAATTTAGTAATCTCTTTAGCTGCAAATGTTTCTGCAATACAACCCTCAACTCTTGCTTTGTTACGCACTGTAGCTCTAAGTTTCTTCAATTCTCTTTCTTGGCTATACATCCACCTGAATTGTGCAAGACCTGCTACCAATGCATCATAATGTAAATGCACCAACAAATGTTGCATAACATTCATAAATCCAGGCGGGAACACTTTTTCCATCTTACATACAAGCACAACAATTTCTTTCTCCTACCGCTGCATCTTCTTCTTTGACACTCCCTTAGCACAAATATGTCTATAAAAGTAGCTAAGTTCAGCAAACATCTTCCAAAAATCAGGTTTGAAATATCCACGAAACATTACCGGTATAAGTCTCTCCATCACAATGTGGTAATCATGGCTCTTCAACCCATTCAGTTTACCAGTGCTGAGATTAACACATCGTTTTATGTTTGCTGCATAGCGGTCTAGAAACTTCAGTGTTTTGAACCATCTAAGTATTTACTTTTTTTCTTCTGGTCTAACACAGTATGGACCTCATGGCCTAATTTCATTTCTGCTTGCATTTGTTATAACCTCAAGCCTAGGATGATAGAAAATATCAGCTAAGTCTTTTCTCGCACTCAATTATCTTTGGTTTGACCGATAAAATCAAGACACATGCCTATGATGCTTTCAGCGACATTACGCTTCTGGTGCATCAAATCTATGTTGTGCGGTAAAAGCAACGCCTTTGCATATGGTAGCTCCCAAAGGAAAGAAACATGAGTTCAGTTGTGTTCTATACCATACCCTTCGAAACCACCTTTGGCGGACTCTTTTAACTTTGCATGCCATGTCATTTTTTGTTCGCTTGTCAATCGGTGAGGGGGACCTTCTATAACACTTTTGCCTTTTTAGAATGATCATGTATCACTCATGAAAGGGTGATTTGAAGGAAGGAATCGTCGATGGCAATCAAAGAAGCTGACTTTTCTTCCATACTTCAACCTGAAGGCATCAGTGTCATCCATACATATGGGGCAACACAATTTTCCATGGACACACCAACCATCTCAAATGCCATATGCCAACAAATCATGTATAGACCATAGATACACGACACGTAAAGTAAATTCACATTTCAGATGACTGTCGTATGCCTTTACACTTTGCCATAACTCTTTCAACTCTTCAATCAACAGTTGCATAAACACATTGATTTTCGTCCTAGGATGTTTAGGACCAGGAACGATGGCCGCGAGGAATATGTATCCTTCTTTCATGCACATGTTGGGAGAGAGATTGTAAGGCATGATAAAAACAGGCCAATAAGAGTATGTACTATTACTTGTTGCTGAAAGGAGAGAGACCATATGTTGACAACCTAAGACGAACATTTCTTGGATCTTTACCAAACTCTGGATCGAAATGATCTAGAGCTTGTCATGCCGCGCCATCCGAAGGATGCACCATAATATCTTGGTCATCGCTCTCACGTAATCCTTTTGAATGCCACCTCATCTTCTTTACTGTTTCTTGACAAAGGAACAATCGTGTAAGCCTAGATGTGATAGGCATGTACCAAAGCTGTTTGACCGGTACCTTTGTACTTATTTCCTCTCCATCATCATTCAAAACCTTCACATGTCTAGATGTTTTGCAATGCATACAACGAGTATCGTTCTGGTGTTCCTTCCAAAACAACATGCAATTATTCTCGCACGCATCAATTTTCTCATAACTCATGCCCAAACCTTCTAAAATCTTCTTTGAGTGATATATGTCTTCCGACATTTTATGTTTTGATGGAAGGAGATCATTGATCAACTTCAGGATACCATTGTAGCAACTGTTTGCAAAATTTAACTTAGACTTCAACCCCATAAGTCGTGTGACCGCCTGCAGAACGGTCACATTGGTGCCCTCATACACTTTTTCATCCGTGGCGGTAAGAAGCATGTAAAACTTCTTTACCTCCTCTGGAAGTGACTTCTCTTCGTACTCTCGACCAACATCCGCCATAATCTCATCCATCCGATCTTCATTCCATTTCCGTCCAGCTCACTAGCATGATCCACCTCTTCATGCTCACGCCACACTAGATAGTCTGGCATAAATCCGTGCTTACAATGGTGCAGCATCATTTCAGACCTCTCCAAACGTCGACGATTCTGGCACTTGCTACACGGACACTTCACAAAACGAGCACCACTAGGAAATGATTGATTCACGAACACATTTGCGATTTGTTCCCATTCCAAAGTGTACACACCATCTGAACACCATCCATCATACATCACCTGACGGTCGTCACCCATTTTTCAGCTTATACTTATTCACACTAACAAGTCACACATATTTAGAGACTACAAAACGTTAACATGCTCACATATACATACAAGTTAAATTACCTATTCATACAAGTTAAATTTATAAACTGTTAATCATGGTCACATATTTAGAAACTATTAATCATGCTCACATATATAAGTTAAACATGTAAATTTGCATGTAATTTGAGAATTGACTATTAATTAATCTTACATATCCACACTAGCTATGAATTAAGCTCACACATAGAACATCACATATACAAACTCATGCACCAAACAAAGATCACACATAAAGCTTCAACTGTAATTTTTTTACCTTATACGACTTCACACCCGCGGACAAGGGGTCGGAGGGGGCGCCGAGGAGGGCCGATTAATGGGCGCTGGACGAAGCGCTGAGGGGGGCCGGAAGGGGCCGCCGAGGAGGGCCGGATGGGGCACCGAGGGCGCCGGCGCGCAAGGCGGGCGGGGGCGCCGGACAGGGGGGCAGATGGGGGGCCGGACGGGGGAGGCGGAGGGGATGCCAGCCGGCCAACTGGCAGAGGCGCCGGCGAGGTGGCTGGCTAGCGGCGGTGGGCGGGGGTGTAGGCGAGAAGGCACGGGGGAGAATGAAATGTGCGCGGGAGAAGTGAAAAGGCGAAGGGTTTAGTTTTCGAGTGGGGCCCGCTTAAGAGTGTCGGTTTTGCCCTCGCCGACGCTCTTAGAGCCGGAGCCAACCGGGCCCGCCATACGAGCATCAGTTGAACTGACGCATTTAATAAAAGCATTAGTTTGGTCAACACAGTTAATATGTGCGTCGGTTGGCTCAAGAAAATCGACGCATTTAACTTATGAGTGTCGGTTCCAGTAAATCGACACTCTTAGACGAGTTAAATGTGTTGGGGCCAATGCATCTACCTAAACAGACACCCTATTCATCGTTTCCTGTAGTGCAACTTGGTTTAGTAATTTGGTCTCTCCCGGTGTAGTGTTGGTAATCGAACGAGCAAGGAATTGGTTCAGACTACTGCCTAGGAATCCGCATGACTCAAGAGAAGGCTTCTCCTAGCCGAAAGAAATTAGACTCTAGGTGTCGAAGCGGTAAAACCTCAGTGTAACAATTGTAAGTCGGGAGAACCATCGGAAAGACCTCATAGGGATCTCCTGGTTGCACACCTATGGAAGTATGTACAGTGGTTGGCCGCCGCTGGCAACATGGAGGTTTATTTTAGTCCACCTGGCAACAGGGGATGAAATCATGAACTGTGGATAAAGGATACACAATCTGCAGAGTTTTGTCAAACTGTCTAGACAGCCGTGCTCACGGACACGAGCGGCTTAGGACACTACAGGAAATGTTGTCATTTGCGACGGCCGCCGGTATTTGCGATGGCCGGCCATCACAAATAAACCTATTTGCGACAGCCCGCAAATGGTCGTCGCAAATATAAACTTATTTGCGACGGTTTCTACAGTAGTCGTTGCAAATAAGAAGGCCGTCGCAAATAAAGCTTATTTACGACGGCCTTTTCCGTTAGCCATCGCAAATAATATCAATTGCGACGGCCAACCCTAGGGTCATCGCAATTAACCTGGCCGTCATAGGTTAAAGGCTTATACTGTCGGGCCCAACTCATTCGCTTCGTCTTATCCTTACGTGCGCCGCCGCCGCTCTGCTCCTCCCCCGGCCCCGCCGCCCCCGCTCCCGCCGCCGGCCTGCAGTGCCCCCGCCGCCCCGGCCTCACCGCCCCCGGCCTCACTGCCCCCGGCCTTGCCGGCCCTGGCCCGCCGCGCCCCCGCCGCCCTTGGCCCCTGACGTCCCCGGCCCCTGGCGTCCGCCTCATCCTTGTGCACTGCCGCCCTCGTCCTCGCTCGAGCGCCATCGCCCTCGCCCGAGCGCCGCCGTCCCTGAGCCCGAGCCTGCCCGGCTGCCTCCAACGAGGTGAGCTCCCTATTAGTTGCTAGTATTTTTTGTGAATTTTTGCAATTAATTGTCAATTGTTAGCTAGCACACTTAATGGGCAATTAGCTAGAAATTGGGGAGAGCCCCCGCCACTTCGCTTTCCCGTGAGCGATGGGAATAGGCGTTGGGCACTGCTTTTTTTGTCTGGGCGCCGCTTTTTTGCCCCAGCGCCGGTCGTGCCCTCGCTGCCCTAGCCCTCATCGCCCCCGGCCTCGTCGCCCCGGCCCTGCCCCCTTTTAGGTATTAGGTTTAGTCGAATTTGTTTTTACATTGTGGCTAATTGTCTATTGTACAGTATGCAAGATTTCACATTTGTGCTATAAATTTGTCTTGTATTAGATTTAGTATAATTGGATTTTAGTCTATCTTTTTGGCTAATATGTTTTTTGTCTTGCATAATTGTATATGTTTTATATGTTGTCTTGTATTACACTTGTAATTCACACTTGTCCATTGTGGCTAATATGTTTTTCGTTCAGATTTTGTAGTAAACGCATAATTAGATTTTGTATATGCTTTATTTGTTTTTTGTTTATAGCTTGGTCTGTCATTCTGAATTTCTATTATGTTTAGTGTATGTTTGGATTTTAGTGCATTCATATAATGTTTTTGAGTGACTACTTAATATATATAAATAAAGGGGTTTTGGGCCGGCTCGGACCAACCTGGAAGGGCACGACACGTAATAAGTGTGATCATGCCGTGTAGACCATTGTAGTGGTACTGCATGCGTCAAGTTGACACGGAAGCGAACTGGTTGGTAAGGATGTCAATGACTCGCGATTGCGTGTACGGTGAAAATGGATGTGGAATTGTCATCTAAGACGAACTTTCCTCTCACTCTTTCTCTAGTTCTTTCATCTCTCTTAAATGACTTCAAAATGAAAATGAGCAACGTAACCTATAACAATGTATTACCCGTTTCGGCACATCTCACATGCTATTGGCATGTGAGACGTGCAGGTTCAGAATTGTCCCTTTTTGGACAGCCTGGGAGTGACCAAGGGGGCGTGGCTTGTGACGAGACGCGGGTCTAGATTTGGACGAGATTTCGATGGCGTAACCTTGTTGTTCTCTGCTGCACCATTTTTGAGCGTGCAGTGGAGAACAGCGGGGTTATGCTGCCGAAATTTCATTTGAATCCGGATCACGCGTCTCGTCATGAGCCCGCTCCGCTCGGTCACTCTTTGGTGGGTTTAGGATCTATCTGCCTAGGTTGTAGGGCCATGACATAACATAACAATGAAACTAATAATGATTTTAGGAACTATCTTGTATACATTAATGATAATTTCTTTTGTGTTAAACTGTAGAGCTAAACATGGGTGAAGGCCGTAGTTGGATGTATACTAGCTGGAAGAGCAGAACTGGTGGTCACTCGAATGAGTGGTTTATCAAGTTAGATAAATTTTTGGATCGAGCATTTTCATTGTCAACAAAAGATATGGTGCGGTGCCCATGTACAAAATGCCGGAACACCAAGTTTTTGAGAAGATTGGAGCTTTCGTTTTACTTATGTCGAAACGGTTTCACTCCACATTATGAAGTGTAGACCTTTCATGGCGAGACTAATTCTTGAGTCATAGTAGAAGTGGATGAGGATGATGATATAACAGAGGTTAATAGGATGGATGAGATGCTAGAAGCTCTAGAAGCAGAGGATCCTCTTAAAAATGAGGTAGAGAAGTTTATCGAGGAGCTGAAGAAATCACAAGAGTCGTTGCATGAACACACGGTTATGACCATACTTGCTTTCTTGACCAGATTTATGGCAATTAAGTCGACATACTTTTTTTCCATCAACCGCTACAATGATCTCATGAAATTGATCTGCGATATCCTTCCACAACCACACAAAGCGACACCAGATATGTATCATTCAAAGCTCAAGATATCTGGTCTCGGTATGAAGTATGAGAAAATCGATGTGTGCCCAGACAACTGCATGCTATTCTAAAAAGAGCACGCCAATGAGAAGATGTGCTTGAAATGTGGTAAACCGAGGTATGTCGAAGTTGTTAATGACGATGGCGATAATGTGATGATAGATGTCACACATAAGCAGCTTCGTTACTTGCCTGTGACACCTCGGTTGAAGCGGTTGTTTCTTTCAAAAAGAACCGCAAGACACATAAGATGGCACAAAGAAGGTAAACGTGAGAACAAAGAATTCTTGACGCATCCGTCCGATGGTGATGCATGGAAGGCGCTAGACCGTTTCGATCCAGACTTTTCTCGTGATGAGAGGAATGTTTGCATCGAATTAGCGATAGGCAGATTCTCACCGTTCAATACGAACGCCACGCCATACTCCTGTTGGCCCGTCTTTGTCATTCCGTACAACCTGCCACCTGCTTTTTGTATGAAAAACGAGTTCATGTTTCTCAGCCTCATTGTACCAGCACCTGATCATCCCGGGTCACATCTCAACGTGATGTTAAAACCGCTGATCAAAGAATTGAAAGTCTTGTGGATAGGAGTCGAAGCGTACGATAGTTACAAGAAGCAGAAATTCAACCTTCGAGCTGCTTATTTGTTGTCCGTCCATGATTTGCTGGCATATGGCATGTTTTCCGGATGGAGCACTCACGATCGTCTGACGTGTCCGATATGTGCTTCATACACGGATTGCTTTCGACTAACTCATGGAGGCAAAATATCTTACTTCGATTGTCACAGACGTTGGCTGCCCTTGAATCACATATTTAGGCAACAGAGGCATGTCTTTCAAAAGAACACTGTTGTCACTAAAGGACCATCGAAGCGTCTCAACGGGTCAGAAATTTCTGATATGTTGGACAAACTGGTGCCTGATGAAGGTCGTACTGGATATTTCGTAGGTTATGGAGAGGAACACAATTGGACTCACATATGTGGACTTTGGGAGCTACCGTATGTGAAGTCGTTGACTCTAATGCAAAACATTGATGTCATGCATCAGGAGTATAACATGAGTGAAAGTATCATAAGCACTTGCATGGATATGCCTAGCAAAATGAAAGACAATTACAAAGCTAGACTAGATTTGGCAGATATTTGTCACCGTCCAACTCTTGAAATCTAAGAAAGTGGTGGGAAGCCACGTGCTTCTTTCTGTCTTCGATTGAAAGAAAAGAAAGAAGTTATGAAATGGATGAAAACTTTGAAATTCCTAGATGATTACGCAGCTAGCCTGAAACGAGCCGTAAATGTCAACACAGGAAACCTCACTGGGTTGAAGTGGTGTGGAAGGTTTTAGCCGAGCTTAGCTATTTCTATAGACAGCTTTGTGCTAAATAAATCAAGATCAGAATGATGGATAAGTTAGAGAAGGAGATACCCATACTTTTATGTAAGATGGAAAATTTTTTCCACCGGGTTTCTTCAATCCAATGCAACATCTGCTTATCCATCATCCATTCGAAGCTAAAGTTGGCGGTCCTGTGCAATATAGGTGGATGTATCACATTGATAGAGCGCTACGATATCTGAAACCAATGATTGGCAACAGGGCAAGGGTGGAAGGGTGCATCGCTGAAGCATATGCTCTTAACGAAGTAGGATACTTTTCATGTGTCTACTTTGCAGAAGAAAACAATATCAATACTTCGGTGATGCGATACAATGTGGACTAAACACCCCCTTTAAGCGACCATTCCATTTTTCAAACGAGAGGCACCACCGTTGGTAGCTACACGACCTACGTGCTATCCGAACATGAAAGGACTATTGCTTTACTCTACATGTACGCAAATATAGAAGGCATGCAGGAATACTTTGAGTAAGTGTTTGTCCTACATTTATGCTAATTGACATATTTTGCTACACATGTATTCTAAAAGATGTTTTTTCACGTTTAGCGAGTTCCACAGACAATGTTGGCCACATAGGCATCAACCTACGGCCAAACAAGTAGAAGGGATGCGAAAAAAAGGAATGAATTGGGGACAGAGTTTCCTATCCTGATTTTGAGATTATGTAATATTCTCTCCTCTTCTATGTATTATAAGTTACTATTATTAAAGAAGTATATTTTAACTTACGATCATTTATGACAATGTCGGACTCACAATGTCCATGAAGATTTGCAGCAGCTATCTTATGGATTGGTGAATGTTAGAAGCTATGGTTGATATGACATAAATGGCTTTTGATTCCGTACAACTCATTTTGAAGCTCTTCGTCCTCTCGCGGCAACATCAAATTCTGGTGTTGTGACGAGAGCAATGGATACTCAAGGGAATTTAACCGATTATTATGGGATCATTAACAAAATCCTTGAATTTACTTTTACCGGAAATAAGACCCTTCGAGTTGTCTTCTTTGATTGTGACTGGTTTGATCGCACTCATGGAACTCGAGAAAACCAATTTGGAATGGTGGAAGTAAAACATAAGGACCAACTACGAGGTTGCGATACATTTGTTCTTGCACATCAAGTGGAACAAGTGTATTATCTACCTTATCCATGCACGAAGCTCAGTGCTTGGTGGGTGGTATATAAGGTGAATCCTCGTGAGCGGTTTTATACTCCTGGGGATGATGGTTACCATGATAGCGTAGACGTTGAAGAAGTGTACCAAGAAGAAAAGTTGCCAAACACTTTTATCGTCGAGCTTGGTGCAGGACTCGATCAATTAGTTGGATATGTTGAAGATGTTGAAGATGCAGAGGCAGATGATATGCGAAAATGGAAATTAGAACAGGACACGATGGAAGATCGTTAGGCTGGTTTAAGGAGTAGGGAACAGGCACATGATCATGATGTTGATGAATTTTGAAAGTGATTACAAGTAATTTTTTGTTGAAGATAGTAACATGAATTTTGTATATTTTATTTGCATATTTAATGATTATCTAATTAAAATAGGATGGCGTCAAAGAAGGGTAGGAAGGTGTCGCCGACGAGGGGGTTCTACCCCTCTAGACCTGAGGACGCTTTTGCTGGTGCCTCGTCGACTGGGAGCAGACGCTCTCAGCTGCTGGGGCACGTTCTGAGTAGCTCTAGAGCTTCGTCACAGGTAAATTTCACTCGTTTTTGACAAATTCTTTAAATTCAATTTCACATTAAACTTACTTATGAATCTTTTGAATGTTATAGTCCTCACTGGCTGACTTAGAGGCTGCGGCGCCAGTTGACCTTGGCTACCCTTCGGTGAGCCAGCCCTCGGCCAGCCAGCCCTCGGCTGGCGATCCTTCTATTCCTGAGGCCTTTGGCTCGTCTGGTGATGATTCGCCTGGGTCACCTGACGTGGCGCCCCAGCAGACGCGGAGGACGAGGAGGACTCACTTTGTCAGTCCTCCTGCGGTCCCATCACAGAGGGTCGTGATTCGTCCAGTCCTATATAGGTAATAAAAATTATAATGTTCAATTTTAGTTTTTTTTGTTACTTAAGTAATGAATCAATAAATATCTTGCAGGGTTTGGGATGACACGTCTTTCACCGGTGAGAGACACCAAAGATCGGTGAACGGTTCCTCGGGTCCTTAGTGCATTTGCACTATCCCGAGGTCATCGATGGGGTGCCTGCTCTTTCGTGGGAGGACTACGCACGCGTCTATCACCAGTAGCACGGCATCCTTCAGGAGGCCGTATGAGCCGATTTTATGGTAAGTATGTTAAAAATAGTTTCTAAGTTTTAACTCTTAAACTCTTTTAAAGAACATCTCTTCAATATATTCTTTATCACAGGCAAGGTATATTTTAGAGGACTCGAACGACCCTCACATGGTTGAGGATGCGAGGAGAGTGTTTCACTACAACGCTGCCAAGGCGCTTCGACAAGCTTTGTCAGATGCTCGTGTTCAAATTATTAATGAGCACTTGAAGGTGAACTAGCACCACGTGCTACAATTACGGCAAGAGAGCGAGAGGCACCTGACGGAGGAGGAGTACGCGCAGGTACATGGAGTGTACTAAGTATTTTTTTCTGATAATTTCCTCGATAGTATTTTTAACGACTTCCAACTATGTGCAGGGCAACGTGAGCTGGTTGCAGGGTCGGACCGATGCATTTTGGGACCTTTGTCGCTACTGGGCTACCGATAAGTTTAAAGCTAAGTCCGAGAAGGCTCGAGAGTGTAGAGGGGTCGAGGGGAAGAGCAGACACGGCAAAGATATCCACTTGTGTTTAGCTAAACACATGGTAAGTTTATGTAACTTATGTTTATATATTGATAATATATTGTTCGTACTAACACGTATTGATAGGAGCGCGAGACGGGGGTGCCGCCGACCACTGCTGAGATTTGGAAGAGAGGTCACAGGGACCCTTCTCAACCTCTGGGGTGCAGTCAGGCTGCAGCCGAGCGATTGGTAAGTTTAGAAATCAATCATATTAAATATAACTATATGTATTGCTGAACTTACACGGTTTCCTTGTTTTGTAGGCTAAGTACAGGGAGGAGGCTAGGAAGATACACGGCGAAGATTTCGATTGGGAACGTGAACCAATTGATCCTCAAGCTGCATATGCATGCGAACGTGGAAAAGCACACGGAAGGTGAGTTTATAAGTCATTTTATCATTTTCAATTCAAAGTATTCAAGATATTTCAATTTGATATTACTAACTCTCTTTTTTATAGGCTTGCCATATTCGACGGAGTTGTCGACTCGAGGGCGGGGAGACCTGCGAGAGGCAGCTCCACGAAGGCTTCTTCGGTGGGCATGGCAGGTCGTCGCATCTCGCAGAGGGACATTGAGATGCAGTCCCTCCGACAAACATTAGAAGAGAAATTCAGGCGACAGGAGGAGGCGGAACGCCAAAGGATCGCGATGGAGGCCACTATCCAAACCTAGGCAGCAGCGTTAGCGCAGATGCGGGAAGCAATGGAGGTAACAAAATAAAAACTAAAGTTCTCATTAATTCAGCATAAATGACTTACTAATAGGTAACATTTAATGTTTGCAATGACAGGCCATGGCTCGGGCGCAAGGTCTGGGGATCCAGCTACCGCCACTACCACCGGTCCTTCCAGGTGATCCTTCTTCTGCGGGTCAGGTAATTTTTTATGTCAAATTAACAATTCTAGCTTTAACTCAACTTAACCAAATAAAGCGAGAAAATGGAGTGACAGTGAAAGATAGATAGAGTGAGAGATGATGAAGTTAGAAGACGGAGGAAGATAGAGAAAAAAAGGATTGAAATAGAAGAGAGAGGAGAGGAATAAAGAGAGAGAGAGGGAGATGTAGATGGAGATAGAGGGAGAGGAAGATAGAGGGAGAGAGGAAGATGTAGATGGAGATAGAGGGAGGAAGATAGAGGGAAAAGGATAGCAATAGAGAGATAGAGTGAGAGAGAAAGATAGATTGAGATAGAGAGAAAAAAATGAAAAGAGAGAGGAAGAGAGGGGGATCTAGATAAAGATAGAGGGAGAGGAAGGGAGGGAGAGAGATGTTGATACATTTATATTCTAA
The DNA here is from genome assembly GCA_036927565.1 of Tuctoria greenei. Classification (NCBI taxonomy): domain Eukaryota; kingdom Viridiplantae; phylum Streptophyta; class Magnoliopsida; order Poales; family Poaceae; genus Tuctoria; species Tuctoria greenei. The sequence goes on along the minus strand of JAYESD010000004.1, from coordinate 95,908,339 downwards.
CTCTAAGTTTCATTAATTGCAGGGATCTGCGACGGCTGCACAAACTCCGTCACCGTCGCTACCACCACCTAAAATGAGGCGTGATGAGGACTTCGTCTTCGGAGGTGACTTCGGAGGTCAGACGGGCGAGTGAGCCCTTATTTGCTTTGTTGATGATCATGTGAGATGTATCGACGATATTGTGATGTTGTTTGTGATTGTGATGTTGTTTGTTATTGTGATGTTGTTTGTAATGCTGTTATGTGATTCTAGTCATCGAGCCGGGTAGTATTTTTAGTTTTTTTCAATAAAAATCCTTATTTGCGACGGCTTTTTATACAGTACCGTCGCAAATAAGGCTCCAGGCCGTCACAAATAAGCATTAATTGCGACGGCCAGGCCGTCGCAAATAGCCTCGTGCGTCCCGGAGGAGGACATGTGGGCCCTGCTGGCTGAACTTATTTGCGACGGCCAGTCCATCACAAATAGAGTTTAAATTGTGACAGCATGGACGTCACAAATACAGGAGCGGGGCTCACTAGCCCTCGAGCAATAACTTGCGACGGTCGTTGCGAGCCGTCGCAAATAGACTTATTTGCAACGGTGGCCGTCACAAATAAGCTTAATTGCGACGAGTAATTTGCGACGGTCAGAAACCGTCGCAAATAGCTTATTTGCGACAGTTTTTACCTTATTTGCGACGGACCTGACCGTTGCAAATCATCGGAATTCCTATAGTGGGACCAAGTTCATATTTATCACACATGGTTAAATGGTGGAAGGTTTGGGTTGGGCATTATCTGGTCACTATGGGGTTTATGGGTGGATTTCAACTAGATGTAGGTGCTTAACAACATTAAGGGTAGATTGTAATTGCTATAGTGCTTTACTATTATTTGTCTTCCTTGATATGAACCAAATGACACAAACTTCCCACTTGCTGACTACCGTTGATACTACAACTTGCTAGTTGCCTAATTTTTCCTCAATCTATAAAGACGAAGAGGTGGAGAACCAGGACTTCTACAGAGATCCAGACGAGATGTACTAGGCTGACGTATCCCCCGTGCGACGCTTGTGATTTGGAGGCCCGTTTACCTACTATTTTCCGCTGCTTTTTAATTTTCTTTTATACCTAAATGGTCATTTATGTAATAATTTATGTACTAGAACGTAGTTCAATTTAATGGCATTTCACTTTCGTCTACACATGTGTAAAATCAACTCATCCTGGTGTACATGTGAAAAACACCTGGTCCCTTCTTAAAACCAAGTGTGACAAAAAGTTACTTCTTTCTATATGTTGTCTCCAAAGCCCTGTTCAAGCTCAAACTGAGATGTTCCGTAATGAAATTGTTTGTGTGGTGTTGCCTGAGCAGCAGTTCCATGGATTCTTAATAAGCCAACTGATAAGCATATGATGTGACAGAAAGACAGAGCTACTTGATATTCCATAGCTGTGCTCAAACAAGCAACTGACAAAAACTCATCAGATGCACCTCCCAAGGAATGAGAGCAGTAGTTTAGGCAACAAGACCAACTACGTTAAACATGGCAGCTTCTATTTTTCATTACAGAGAAATCCATAGACCTGTTTCAAGTTTCCTGTAGATGGTCGTGCGTTTACAGCAAATTTGCAATTGAATACAAGTTTCTTCCTCATCTACAGCTTTGTGGTGTCTCTTATCACAATAGAATTGCTGTTGTCAAAGCATCCACTGTCATTGAATAATAGAGCCAATATAGCTAGGGCAACACATGTGCTTAAAACTTCTCCATTTTGACAGCATACTAATATTTTTTTTCCAGTAATAAGACTTCGCTTCGCAAAGTCAACTGCTTTAGGAAGGTTTTTTCTTATCAATGAGAAACGGTCACTCTTCGAGCCCACAATAGGTAGCTCAAGGTAAGAATCTTCTGACAGGTTAGAAGGCAACTGTGATGTGTTGTCACAGTTCAGTATGTAGTCCACACCATCTAAGGCATCTGCAACTTGGAGTGTAGATGACAGTACTGCATGGTTTGATGTTCCAATCCAGAAGAGTTGACTACAATTAGTGGAATATTGCAACTCTATTGTAATGATGCAATAGTTCGAGTTCATCAGCCACATGCTGGCTGTATGATCATCACTGCAGTTGGGACCACCAAGGGTCTTCAGAGGCTTAACTGCAATTTAAGGAGAATATTCACCTTATTGCGAACGATAAACCCAATCCCTTTCAACAATGTCAGCAACCAATTGATTACAAAGATCGGGTCCAGCATGAAGAAGGTCATATGAATGCTTCCAGAATAATGTAGGAGTCAAACCACGTGCCCAACTCTCTTCATCATCTCCTGCTCCAGGAATATAGTTCCAGCTGAATTCTGAAGACACCCTATGTGTAGATACTGTATCAGATTCTGATGCTGAAATTAGTATAATAGCAGTGAAGTCCCACGATTCATGCTTTGGTACTTCATTTAACCATATCCGTGTACTTCGCGATATCCACAGCGGGCGGAATGGCTTTCGCAGACTAATGCAAGAGAATGAATGTCTGCACCACAAGATTCAAATCGATTGGTCCATTCCTCGATAAGCTCTTCTACAGCATTTTCCTCGGTATCTAGAACCCAGGCAGGAAGATGCACTGAGCTATCCCAGCCAGATGAACAAGATGTTTTTTCAGCATCGCCATTTAGTACAGCAGCCGAGAGCGAGGAGCGCGAGGTGGGGGTTGGGGCGCGGTGTGGAGAAGGACCAGTTGCCGGTGTGTCCGTCGGTGGACTTGAAGAGCAGGTGGCGGCGAAGGAGCGGGCTGCCGGCGCGAGCAATTTTCCGAGCGCGGCGGAATTTTCCGAGCGCGGCGGGCCCATCTTATGGCTGTCGGCCACGTCGGAGAAATGGACGCCTTTGTTTAAGATCGTCGGTGTGCATGGTGAAACCGATAAATATAAATAAGCGCGTCTGCTGCAAGAATTTCACTGATGATTATAAATTTATTGTCGTCGGTCCCGGAAAACTGACGATGTTACGCTACTTAAGGTCGACGGCCCCGACGATTTTACTGTCGTCAACACTTGTTTGCCCGATTCTTGTAGTGAAACTGACTTGAATCGAGAATCAAACTTGAAATGAATTCACAAAGGTTTACTTGATTTGAATGAAACCTTTGTAGGGGTACGAGTGTAGAAGAGGGACTTGACAAGCTCAAGCCTCCTCCTCCTAGACTCTTCACCACACTCTTCTTCTACTTGGCGGCCTCTAGGACTACTCTAAACTCTAGGAGCGGTATTCTATTCTCAACTTTTGGTGTGTGTTTGTGTGTGTGTGATGAGCTGTGGGGTGCTATTTATAGGTGGGAAAGGATCGGTTCCCGCCATAAAATGTGCTGAATCGGTGATCCCCGCTACCAAGAAGCCAGGAGGAGTCGACACACGTCTATTGACTGAGTTTGGCACCAGGAACAAGTCGGTCGAACAGGGGGTTCGGCCGACCTGGTCATTCACTGTTTCGCTTGTTCTTTCTCCAGGTCACTGTTGGGTAGGTCCAATTGACTGATATGCGTGATACACCATTGGATGGCTCGCATACTACTATTTGTTGGCCATTTGATCCATGTAATGACACGTGGTGTCGCCTGATTTGTCAGAATACAATTTAATGGATTATTTCATGCATGTCTTGGTATTTTTGTGTATTAATTCACCTGCATACAAATAAACATCAACACTTTTGGGATTGGTTAGTATTTAACCCTACAACTATATTGTGTTTCTCTTTTATGCACATTATGAGGTGAATTGATGGTCTAAATATGGCACTTAAGGACCGTCAACAAATTCCCCCACACTTAGTCCTTTGCTCGTCCTCGAGTGAAGGCAAGAAGAAGAACTAAGGTGTTGTCATAAATTTTCCGTGAGATAGAAAATAAGAGTACTAGATATTTCAACTTATACCTCAGTTCATGAATTCCCTCTTTGGAATGTGCCTACCACATCGATCTTGGGTGTTTGAAGAGTGGAATGGTTGGAATATAGTTCCTCGGATATTCTCCAGCTGAAATGATTTGACAATTTTCTATATTCGGAAAGTCAAAGAAACAATTGCCTTTTCTCTCATTTGGAATCTCTCAAGTCTCTAAAAGTGTTTTGATCCTCACCTTGGCATGTTTTGCCAATTTTGTCCCTATACTAAATATGGCTATGTTTGGATCTTGGTAGGGACAAATGTGGCACAAATTACAATTCATATATTACTAAGTCAAAAACTTTATCCTATGAGAGACCTATGCAACATACAAATTGACAACAAATCCTTGTGCACATGAATATAATGGATAAATGTGGACTCCATGGTTTTCTCTCTTTAAGTATGATACATGGCTCTTTTCTCTCTCCCTCATTTTTTCGTAGCCATGTCTTCTACTCCTTATTTTTCTAGAGAGATTTTGATAACCATAATGTATGGAGTTTATTTTTGGATGGATGGATGAATAGTTGATGCAAATTCTCAATGTGAGAATTTTGCATGAATAGGGTGCAAAAGAATTTCTAAGTCAGAAGTTCATGCATGTCGCTCAAATGGGTGACAAGTTTGACAAAGTTTAATGAAAAGCAAAGTGGCATATGCACGTGGTTTTCAAGAAATTGTATCATATGGCCTTAGCGGCTATTTAAATTTTCAACGAGAGAATTAGGCAAAGTTCAAGACTCCATACTTTTGCAAATATTTAGATGATGTGTTTTTCCAATTTTAATTGTAGGAATCACAAGCAGGGCAATATATTAAAATATAAAGCATTCCAATTTTCAGCTCAAGCAAATTTGGAGTACAAAGTTTTAATTGTAACCATTGAGTTGATTTTACTTTAAATATTCAGTTTTAATTAATAAATCAACTCAAACAGCAAGGTAGCACGTGTAATTGGGGTTAGGAGATCCAAACCGAACTCGTGGAGGGAAACAAGGCCGTGCGGGGCCTACATTTGTTCGGCCGAATAGGGGGTTCGGTCGAACACTCTCTAGCCTTCGTGGTGCTCTGCTTCGACGTGTTAAGTCGTATGTTCGGTTGCGACATTTTTCGGGATGTAATGCAATTTTTGCTTGTAGAGAATTCACGATTTGTGGTGCCTCCCCCACACTTGTTCCCTGAACTCTTTATTCAACAAAAAAAACTAAAGGAAGAACTTTACCGGGTTAGATGAACCGGTAAGTTCACTTTATTGAATTCAAAAAAAAATTGAAGATGCTTACTTTATTCAATTTAAACTTGAGGAATAAAAATTCAAAATAAAACTAAACTAGTAAGCATCCTATGTTGTCGGGACATCTAAACTATGGTGCGTTGTAGATTTCGGACTCTCCGACAGCATTGCATAAGCGCTGCAGCTTGGCGCTCATGCCACGGTGAATAAAGTCAATCTCCTCCTTCAGGGCGATGAGTTCATCCTTCAGCTCCGCCCTCTCGATGCGCCCTCCATCCACTAACACTACACGAATCCCGATGACAAACGAGGGTGCGAAACCATCATAAATAAGGGCATAACCGTCGTAAATAACCTATTTATGATGGTAATGGCTTATTTATGATGGTTTCTGGCCGACGTTAATAAACCTCATAAATAAAATTATTTACGACAACAATCATGATAAAATAGTAATTTACGAGGGCTGAATCAAGCCCTCGTAAATAAGTCCACCCTGCCACGTGGTGGGGCGGGAAACCTATTAACGACAGTCACCGTCGTAAATATATTTGAATTATTTACGATGGTTGCTGACAACCGTCGTAAATAATGTGTGCTTATTTATGACGGTTTGCAAACCGTCGTAAATGTTGTGTGCTTATTTACAACTATAACCGTTGTAAATAAGTTTTGCATATTTATTTTAAAAACAAAAAACACTGCCCTGGCTTCGAGGCCAGCCCTGCCTCGATGGCCAGCTCACATAGGCATTAACAGATATATGACATGCATTAACATATACCAAACAAAAGTATATGACAAGTCCAAATACAAGCTTTTACATGCAACAAACTACGCACTACTCCGTCTGCTAGTTCTAGAACCCGGGAACTCATCATAGAACCGGTCTTGCGCTCCCTGTACATTCAGTGATGGAGTGCAAGCCTCCATCCTCGATCCCTGTCATGGATAAGTATAGTTAGTTCATATATTAGTTGAATTAAGCAAGTTGAACTTGTTTTGTTATATCTGAGCAAGTTTAGCTAGAATTTGAGCAAGTTTAGCTACAATTGAGCTACTTTAGCTAAGTTTAGATTGATTTCAGCAAGTTTTGCCAGAATTGTTCAACTTTAACTAAGTTTAGTTAGATTTCAGCAAGTTTAGCTTGAAATGAGCTGGTTTAACTAGATTTGAGCAAGTTTAACTAAGGTTACTTAGAATGTACCTGAGCTCCTGAAGTAGGCTGCTGTGGCGACTCTTGCTCAACCACTGGTGGCTCCCACCATGGAAGGACAACCTGTTGTCCAGCCGTTATAGCCTGCGATCATGAAGCATTATCACATATTTGAATAATGATCACTTACCGCCATCACCGTATGAAACTCCGTCATATACAAGGTTAGGTACTCGTCCCTGGCCCTCGCGGCTGCAGCTTCTCGGTCTCGCCTCTTCCTCTCCAACTGGAGCTCCTCCTGTGTCATGCAGAGCTCATCCTAGACACTCTGGAGCTCAAGGTGGGTGGTCCGGCAGCTATATTCCCTGGACGATGAGCCAATAGACGAGGAGGGACATGCCTGCCTGGAGTCGACCACTCCTTGGAACATGCCCAACCTACAAAACAAGAATGTTTATTACATTTGAGTCGACCACTCCAGCAAATTCGTACATAGTAATTCCAAAATAATATAAACTCACCGTCCATGAGGTTTTCCGCCTCTGCTAATCCACATGGCTTGGGGAACGATTGGTCCGCTCTGCCGATCAAAGTCATCGCCTTGCAACCTCTTGGTCTCCTACCAATACTTAGACTATAAATAATAAAACAAAAGTCAGCCAAATTGATTAAATTAATTCAATACGAGTGAAAAATCAAGTCACCATTGCCTTCGTTGCCGCCTGAGAACATAGCTGGTCAGGCTATGAAGGATCACCTCCTTTTGACCCCTCTTCCACACTTCAATCGGTGCAGGCTCCTGACCAGTTTCGTGCTCCTGTGGGTACACGTGTTAGCACAATGAATATATGAAATATAAATAAACATAATACATAGTTACACTTACAATGCGATTATATTTTTGGAAGTACCCATCCGCACCAAAAAAGTGTGACCGTTCTGTCCCTCTGCTGTCTCGACGGTTGTGAGAGAGGTTTTGGAAATCCTCGCTCGCCCACTTCAAGCAGAGGGCCTGGTATGCCTTCGACCGACCCTCTAGCCACTACACCCCTTCACAAACTTGGACACAATTATTATTAAGTGAAAGCACTTGTAACATAATTAGATAATGCAACAAAATATGATCAACAATTTACCTCTATATACTTCTCCACAATCAAGTATGTGGAAGTCATCTCCCTGAACTGGCCCAACTCTCATGTCTCCCTGAACTGGCGCGCCTCTCTCTCCTCTGGATGTAGTTTGAAGTATTTTCTTGTAGCTTGAATCCGGGAACTTGAAAGGGATTGCGTCAGGATTTTTATGGCATTGTTGTGGATGACAATCCTAGCATGGTCCATCTCACCCTCATTCTCCAAACGGTATCGGGCCTTACATAACAATTTTGTATGTAATTGTATGAACAATATCATTGACTTGTATTAAAGTAGTTTATTTGATATATACCATGAAGTCGGTCCACACAACCTCCCGGTGGTTGTCGTGTACCATGCACGCGGCGGTCGCATAATCGCCCCATGACGACGCGGCGACACCATTCACTACACCTGGGTAGTGGAAACGGATGAGACTGCCCAGTACACGGTTGACCTGTCTGTGCCTTCCTTGACCCGAGAATGAGTCATTGTACCAACCTCTGAAATAGAATTATCAGTCATTATAAGACTAAAACAATATAAATTGAAGTGTTAGAGATTTACTTACATATCGCCAACCGGACGAATAACTATCTTGTCCCGTGGGTTTGCTGCAGCAAGAGGAGGAGGCACGAAGTGACCACTCCTAGTCCGACGCACTCGAGGAATCTCAACATCAGGTGACCCTGAAGATTGGTCACCTGAGTAACCTGGGGGGCTACCCGGCTGCGAGGGGTGGTCAGCCACTGGTGGCTGAAGTGGACCCCTCGCCTCAGAGTCGGGCGAAGAGTGATCCTAAAATTTTAATATGGATGAATATAGTACTTACGCGATATAAAACTTATGATAATTGATGAAAATGATATTTACCTTAGAAGACCGCTCCGGTAAGTGGCTCAACAACATGGCCCGTCTGCCACAGCTCTACTGACTGCCGCGAAAGACCTCGTTGATGGGCAGAAAACCCTTCGCCGGGTTCTTTACCTTTACCTTTCCCTTTCCCTTTCCCCTACTCAATGAAATCCTTTTTATAGGAACAGTTGGTAATGAATTAAAATGAAAATAAAGAAGTTAATAAACGAGATAAAATAAATGTTACTTGAAACTAGTTTTAGAATTCATCAGTATCACAGCCGTGTGATCTACTTCTTAAGCCGGATCACTGATCTTCTGTCATGAGTGCTTGTCGTTTTCATTTTTGCATCTTACGGGTCTCTACATCTTAAGCACCTAATTCATTGAGTTCTAGACCAGGCTCGATGTCAAATTGGTCCGGTAACTCTTCTTCTTGCTAAACCTCATCAATCTCACCGTTCAACGACAACGGAGTATCATGGTACCCAATATCGTCTGGTGTACGTAACCGTTCACGAATATTCACCTTTTGTACAACCCACCAAGCACTTAGCTTTTCGCACGGATACTTTAGATAATACACTTGGTCGACTTGGTATGCAAGGACGAATGTGTCACATCCTTGTAGCAATTCTTAGTGTTTCACTTCGACCATGCCAAATTGGTTTTCTCGAGTTTCTTTATTATTATCAAACCAATCGCAATCGAAAAAGACTACTTTGGGCACCTTATCCCGGCAAAAGTGACTTCAAGGATTTTTTAGTGATCCCATAACAATTAAATACCCGTCCTTTAGCATCAACAGCTGTATTCACAACTCCGGTATTGCATGTTGCTTAGAGAGGACGAAGATCTTCAAATTCAGTTGATCGAAATCGGAACCTGTTGACATCGTATCAACCGTAGCTTCTAACCTTAAACGATTCATAGGACAGTTGACACAAGTCCTCATGGACACTTGCATCTTTTTTGCACTGTCCAAAATATAGAAGTTAGAAGAAATTTCTGCGCAACAATCATTCTCCATAAAGTGTGAGAAAGACAAGAAATCGTTACATGATCGCGAAACCAGGTTTGGAAGTTAGGTCCTCCTTTTATTCCCCTACGACGCATCTTTAGTACTTGATTGCTTGTAGGTTGATGCTAATGCTTCCAATTTTCTTGGTGAAACAAACTACATAAGGAGAAAACAGGACGATTAGTATCTATGCTGACATGTGTGCTTATTAGTATAGATAGTGAGCAAAAACTTACTTAAAATATTTGTCCATCCCTTCTATATTAGCGTACATGTAAAGCATAGCAGCTTTCTTTTCTTCTGGTGTAGCATAGTTGCTCGTGCTACTACCAATGGTGGTTCCACTCGTTCGAAAAATGGAGAGGTCGCTGCAAAGGAGTGCATCATCCACATTGTACAGCAATGTTGGAGCATTAACATTGTCTTCCCCTGCAAAGTAAACACTTGAAAAATATCCTATCTCCCGAAGTGTAAACGCTTCAGTGTTGCATCCTTCAACCCTTGCCCTATTGTGAACCATTGGTTTCAGACATCTGAGTGCTCTTTCAATGTGGTACATCCACATGTATTGAACGGGGCCGCCTAGTTTAGCTTCATACGGAAGATGGATTAGGAGGTGTTGCATTGGGTTGAAGAACCCTGGAGGGATTTTTTTTCCATCTTACATAACAACACAGGTACCTCCATTTCCAACTTTTCCGTCATCTCCTTTTTGATGTCTTTAGCACAAAGCTGTCTATAAAAATAACTAAGCTCGGGTAACACCTTCCACACCGCATCATTGAGATATCCTCAAATATTACCTGCAGAAGTCTTTCCATAATTATGTGATAATCATGACTTTCAACCCAGTGAGTTTTCCTGTCCTAATATTCACAGCTCGTCTCAGGCTAGTAGAATAACCATTTTGGAATTTCAACTTTTTCAACCACTGAAAGACTTCTTTCTTGTATTTAGGTCTATGAAAGAAAGATGTGCGGGGTTTGCCATTCGTTTCAGTGAGCTCAAGACTCGGACGGTTACAAATTTCTTCCAAATCCTTTCGAGCCTTTAGATTGTATTTTGTTTTGCCCATCATATCCAAGCATGTGCTTACAATGCACCCGGTGAGGTTACGCTCCTGGTGCATGACATCAATGTTGTGCATAAGAATTACTTCACATACGATAGCTCCCATAATGCACATACATGAGTCCAATTGTCACCCTCTTCGTAACCAACAAAATATCCAGGACGATTTTAATCTGGTACAAGTTTGTCTAACATTGCAGAAATCTCTAACCCGTTCAAATGCTAGGATGGTCCTTTTGTGACAACGGTGTCCTTTTCTGAAAGCCTTTTTCTGTTGCCTAAAAATTTGATTCTTAGGTAACTAATGTCTATGACAATCAAAGTAACTTATCTTGCCACCATGACTGAGGCGAAAACATTATGTGTCTGTAGCACAGATCGGACAAGTCAAACGACCTTGAGTGCTCCATTCAAAAAATATGTCATATGCAGGAAAATCATGAACAAACCACATGTATGCAGCTCAAAGGCTGAATTTATGTTTTTTGTAATAGTCATATGCTTCGATTCCTGTCCATAACATTTTCAACTCTTCAATCCACGGCTTCAACATCACGTTGAGTCGTGAACCAGGATGATATGGTCCAGGCATGATGAGGCAAAGAAACATAAACTCATACTTCATACAAAAAGATGGTGGTAAAATGTACGAAATAAAAACATGGGCCAACATGAGTATGTGTGGCGTTTGTATTGAACGGTGAGAAGCCATCCGTGGTTAACCCGATGCGGATGTTTCTTGCATGATTGGCGAAATCTGGATCGAAGCGGTCCAACGCCTTCCATGCCTCACCGTCAGACGGGTGCACCATGACTTCAATGTCGTTATCACGTACACATTCTTTGTGCCATGGCATATTTCTAGCAATTATTTTGGAGAGAAACAAGCGCTTCAACCTAGGTGTGGCATGCAAGTAACGAAGCTTCTTATGAGCCACTTCATTATATAAACGCTTGCCTTCGTCTTATCAACTTTGATGAACCTCGACTTACCACATTGTAAGCACTTCTTCTCGTCAGCATACTCTTTCCAAAAAAGCATGCAGTTGTCTGGGCACATATCAATCTTCTCATATTTCACACCAAGACTAGAAATCCATTTCTTGGGCTGGTACATATCTTTCGGCACTTCATGAGATTGTCGAAGGATATCGCTGATCAATTTGATAAGATTGTTGTAACAGATATTGGAGAAGAAATATTTAGTCTTAATTTCCATAAGACTAAGAAGGGTCACTTTCGACACTTCTTCTGGTGATGAAACTAAGAAGGGTCACTTTTGTGTGATCATGAAGTGGCTGTTCTGAATCTTTTAGAAGCATGAAGAACATTTCAACTTCTTCTGTACGAGCATCCTCTATCAACTCAAGATTTATGGCTTCAAGCATCTCGTCCATCATATAACCACGCGTGTTATAAGACACCTCTTCTTCTTCAACTGATTGAGAACGTGTCTCACAGTGAAAGTACCAGACCACATAATTTTGCATGAAACCATTTCGACACACTGAAATGTCAAAGTCACTTTGTCAAAAAACTATGCATTCTGACATTTCATACATGGGCACCACACCTTATTGTTGTTGGATAACAAAAAAGCTTGTTCTATAAAAGCATTTTTCTCGTTGAACCACTCATTTGAGTGTTGCCCATTCTTTTTTCCAACCAGAGTACATCCAAGCACAATCTTCAGCCATGATTCAGGTTATACTTCAAAGCAGACACATAATTAATAGTTCACTTTTTAGTGTATGTCACGGCCCCTAGAACTAGCTTATGGGTCCTAAACCCACCTAAGAGTGACCGAGGGAACATGCTTATGACAAGACACTAAGTACAAATCTAGACGAAATTTTGACAGCATACTCCCATTGTTCTCCACTGCACGCACAAAAATGGTGCAGCAGAGAACAACAGGGTCATGCTGCCAAAATCACGTTTGGATCCAGACCCCATGCCTAGCTCGTCATAAGCACGTCCTGGGTCACTCCCAGGCTGTCCAAAAAAGGACAATTTTGAACCTGCACGTTTCACATGCCTATCACATGTGAAACATGCAGACTCGAAACGGGTAATCAATTTCTATAGGTTACGTTAAACAAATTCATTTTTCGGTCATTTACAAGAGAGGAAAGTACAAGAAAGAGGAGGGAAGTGGGTCAAAGTTGAATGTTCCTAGTGTTGTTGCACTGTCCATACGCATGTGCTCATTGACATCCTCATTCTCGCTGACTGCCATCGTGCTCGTCTCAACCCGGTTATGTGAATCGTGTTGTGCAGGTCAGGTTGTGCCAAGCCGGACCCGCTCAAGACCCATTGATATACATATAGTATTAAACATTCAGAAACATTGAACAAAATTTAAACAAAAATAAAATAATTACATACTCATTAAACATTTAAAGAACTAATTAAATAATTTACAACTAATTAAATAATTAACAAACTAATTCAAAAACTTAAAAATTAAACAATTGACAAACTAATTCAACAATTAACAACCTAGTTAAGCAATTTGTCAAGCAAAGTAAACTACTAAAAAAATAATAACCTAAACATATGAATATCCTAATAAAAAACCTAAGCAAAGTAAACTATAGTTAAGCAATTTGTCAAGCAAAGTAAACTACTAAAAAAATAATAACCTAAACATATGAATATCCTAATAAAAAACCTAAGCAAAGTAAACTACTTAATAAAAAACCAAAGCAATGTAAACCTAAGAGATTAACAACCTAAGCAATTAACAACCTCAAAGAGGGCATGGGAGGCGGCAAGCGGTAGGGCATCAGGGGAGGCGGTCGGTCCGGAGATAGCAGGAGGAGGTGGGCGGGTGGGCAGGAGGCGGTGGGAGGTGGCGGCGACGGCCGACAGGAGGCAAAAGTGGCTCGCGGGAGGGGAGTGAAACTGCTCCCCTCTCGCGCGCGTGGGTTTTTATTAGTCTCTTTGTTTACGACGGTTCCAGGAAACCGTCGTAAACAAAGAGACTTGTTTACAACGGTTAGGTCAACCGTCGTAAATAGACCTCGCATTTACGATGGTACCATCGTAAATAATTTTATTTACAAGGGTTCCCATTAATCGTCGTAAATTGTCACCTTATTTACTAGGGTTATTTTTAACCATGGTTAATAATTTTAATAATGACGGTACTATATGAAATAATTTTCCCTCTCGTTAATTGACGAGTTTCCTGTATTGTAAGTCCGATAGCTTCTTGTTCTCCAAACGGAGAGAAGCTAACTCCTTAGATAGTTGCGCCACTTTAGGGGCACGAGGAGTTTTCCCGTCGATGTCTTCAAATTGGCCAGGTGGCCCTCTGATGGCAGGCGGCGAGAGGTGATGCCCAATCTTGTTGGGCGACGAGCATGTCGACTCCTCTATCACCTCATGATCCACTTGCTTCAAAAAGCCTTCAGCATAGCCTCCTTCAGCCTTGCGCACTACATGGATAATGAGGCGGTCTCCCACACACTCCGACGAGGAACGCGTCGGTGACTTGTAGTGGTGGCTCACTACGTCACTATCCTTGGTCTTCAGAGTGTACAAAAACTCCTTGCCGGGCTGCAACTTTGGGAGAGACTCATCTTTCTCAGCAGAAAGACGAGTCTTGAGTGGCTTAAGGTCATCCTCAGTCGGACAACGTGTAGGCGTCGTCCACTTCATGGGCGTCCTCCGAGGGGAGAGCGGCCGTGCAGCACCATAAGGAGTGGTGCTACACCCACGAGGATTCTTCGTAGGTGGCGATATCATGGCAAGTGGTGTAGCACCTAATGCCATGACGAACTCCAAAGCGAGGGTGGTGTTTCATTGGCCGGCACGATGTCTCCGCTCAGATTAAAGGTTGAGATAGAGGAGGCGTGAGGGACAATTTTCTTGTCGGCCATGACTTGGATGGGAGGAACAGGAGATGATAATTTTTCTGGGAGGTGCAAGGTTCACCTCTATGTTCCCATCATTAAATAAGTAGGGAAAATATGATAGCAACGAGAGTCTCGTTGGGATAAGGAAAGAGAGTTCGCATGAGAAAATAGAACGCCGATGGCGTGAAGGGGGAGTTGGCTGAACCTAGTGTTTGGCCAAACCCTTTATGGCTCTGTTTGGGCTAGGTTTTCGTGAGTCGATGTGACACTTGGTTCCGAAAATAAACCAAGCATGATGCATATGTGTGTCTAGTATGTTTATGACACACACACAAATGATTCAAAAAAGACAGCCAGATTATAACTATGCCTCGAATGATAACACTAACAATAGTACCTTATTACAAATCAAATAGTCTTGAATACAAGCTCTAAAATACTGTAGTGGAAAACACTAAACACCAATGACACCGACTCCACATGCAAGCTTGACGGTAACACGCACGCCTAGAACTTCTCAAAGACCTATGGTTACTCCACATTGTCGCGTGCGGCTGAATTTGTTAGGGGGATAGCAAGGGTGAGCACATGTCGTACTCAGCAAGTGTGGTAAAGTATGACATGTAGCTTAAACAAGGAATGATAATTAAATGGCTAATTGCATAAAAGTACATTTAAACAGTTGAAAATGCAATAATATGATCATTAAGTGTGGTCCTTCCCAAAATAACCGAAACAACATTATTTTCAACTTAAGTAACCAATACCATCAATAATCCATAATCAACTCTACTGTTAAAAAACAAAAACCCCTCGGCAGAAAATTGATCTGTTAAAAATATGTGTGTACGACTAATGTAAACGTGATCAATTGTGACAAAAACAATATGGATTGTGAAGAATCAAGTAAAAAAGATGTCAAAACGAGAATCACAAAAATCCATCGAGAAAAAATCAAGTTACGATCGAAAGATCGAACAAAGGTCAATCTGTCCTACCCGAGAAAAAAATTGATCTGCAATACTGCAAAGAAACTCATGTAGATCAGAAACCACAAATCCAATGACTGTGAAATTTTCATATATGATAGATGATCAACTATTTAAGACAAACCAAAAAGAATCACATCAATTGGATATGTAAAACTCGAGTTATGATAAAACCACCAAAGCAAGGTAGTGTTGAGCAGAAAACCCGATGAGAAGAACTTGTCTGAAACAAGTCGGACAAATAAGGCACAGAAGTTTCATTAAACTACGATCTTTATTCAATAGAACACAAGAGGAACAAGCTAAAATCCATGCACCACGAGCTCTGGTCTCCCTTGCTTATATAACCAGCCATGAGGCCAACCCAAACCCACCTAGCACTCGTATCCTACTCAGTTTCCACTGAAACTTTCCTTAACTTCTTAAGACTCTTTCATACGCAGATAGAAGCAATATTAAGACTTCCAAACACCTTAGGAATGTATCTCACATTCCTAAAAGAAAATCAACTTTGTGACGCACGCAAAATCTAACCAAAACAAACTCGAATCTTTCCATAAACGTACCATAACCACCTCAGCCGCAACCTGAGGCATATTCCATCCGGTTGGATCTTTCCGACAAATTATTTTATGTCCACTTCTCTTAATCATGCCTTGGAACCATGTTTCAACGTCCATGCACTCCTTGCACATGTGAAAACATCTTCTAGTGACGTCCACAATACCTTCATATGCATTGTTCTTGGTTCGAGGTTGTTGCACGACCTCCTGATCAACTCAACCACAATTCCTCCCGAACTTGGTTGTTGAACCTCATCGTCTCCCTAAGAATAGTTCAATGGATCTTGTCATCGTCCATGTCTTGAACTCAAGCAACACCTGCACATGAATAAACATCCGATACTTCATAGTACAAGTCCTCGACTTGACTCTCATTAGTTCTGATAACCAAAGCTAGCAGGACCTAGCGCTGGAGCTTACCAATGCTAGTCGGACTTAGCGTCGAAGCTTTACGAAGCAATATGATTGTTTCCCAAACCCATTAAAGTATAGCAAAGCATAAGTGTAAAATACCCTTCCCGGCACTGTACATTGTGACCAAGCGATAAGGGTGTCATACAAAACTAGTAAACTCCTATAATTGGGTTTTCCCATCAATTTGACACAAGCATGCAATTTTGCAAACAAAACATTTAGAAACCCGGATCAAAATTATCAATGACACTTGCCTTGCTCTTGATCTTGGTTTGGATCGAAAGCTTCAAAGTTCTGATTCTGCAGGTCCTCGAAAGCACTCTCTACAGCGTTGCCTTCTATTCCCTATGAAAAATATGCAAAACAAAAATTACAATCAAATAATGTTCATATACTACTCAATATGCCATGATATGCATGATTTGTGCAATTTTGAGGTAAAACTTGTTAATAAGTTGCTATTAATGTTTACTAACTAGTTACAATGGTTTATAACAAGTTTGAACAAGTTTCGAATTGATTTGAGTCAATTTGGATTCATTCCAATAATAACAGATTTTGACACTGGACTAGTCCGCTATCAGGGTCGGACTAGTCCGCCCTGTCCAGAACTGCGAAATAGGGTTTTCTGGACAGCGGGGTTTTAGGGTTGAATTAACGTGGAATCTTGGATGTATAGGGTGTATCGTTTGTTTAGAGATTCAATGATCAAAGATTGGACACATATTTTGAATTTTGACATCTAGGGCGTAATGAGAGGTGTTGATGAAAATTTGGTGGTGAAGAACGTCGATGTCGACAAGTTGATGAAGATAGATCTTGATAGATCATTATCCCTCTTCTTCTCGTCCTTGCTTCTGGACTATTTCTTGATGGCAGCACAAGGCAAAAGGTTGCAGCGAGAGTTTTCAATTGGGTTGAAGAGGTGTGGGGTATTGGGTTGCTTATATAGGGGTGGAGAGGTAGGGTATTGGGGCAAATTCCAAGTGGATTTCGGTGGGGGACGTGTAGGGGCTAAGGTGGGGTCCACTTGGGCTCCTCTGAGGTTGGGCACGGTGGCCCAATTAAGACATTTACCCAATAACCAATCATGGAAGAATAATAGAATCTGAATTGGACTCTGAAAGCCAGACTGGTCCGCAAAGGTGGCCGGACAAGTCCGTTTTGGAACAGAGGCGAAATCGGAGAAGTCCGGAGAAGTCCATTGTACTGGGCCGGACAAGTCGGGGTGGCTAGAAATAACTAATTCGGACTGAAATTTAGAGAAGATTGAACAAGTCCGCTTGGAATCGGACAAGTCCGGAAAAAACATCAGAAACTCAACTGGACTAGTCTGTGCAATGTGCTGCACAAGTCTGTAGTCCTGAAACTCAATTTTCTGAAACAGAAGAGGGATACCGGACTAGTGCGGGGTTAAGGCCGGACACGTCCGCACCCTGACAGAATCAAATTGCTGATTTGACCTAAATTCATTTCAATTTTATTCCTTTTTAAGGTTACTTTATGTTAAACATGTATGAAGATGCATGCAATGCATTATGCATGAAAATGAGGGTGTTACATGATGTTCTCCGAATCATACCTAGACAGTTGAGTGAATTTATTTAGATACTCAATCAAACTTATTCTTCCTTGCCTAAGGTTTTCGACGGCGACGAGGCATACATGGGCGCACGCCAATGTGAGTTGTTGTCCATGTAGGCACTGGAGAGGTCGCTGCACCGTTGACCTCCACGGTGGAACGAACTTCCTCTTGCTTTTCCATGATGAACAATTTCTTACAGAGGCAACATATCTCTTTCATGGCATCGATATAGCGATTTCCCAAATTCACAAATACTTCCTGGGATCTGTCAATGGCACGCCAACTGATTTGGGCTCCTTCCTGTGGTCTTAGGATTTCCCTTGTTCCACTCCTGCGATGCGGGTGTAGTGAAGAACTAGCACCTCCAACCTGCTCTTGATAGATATGGCACAATCTAGTGAGTGCATCCCAAGCAACATCATCAATAGATCTCCATGTGCATGGAAAGTGTTGGGTGATCACTTCATCTTTGGCAAGAATAGTCACTTGAGCCCTCCATTCTTCACATCTATGGTGAGGAATCCTCTTAACATAGTATACTGGGTGCATTTTGCATAAATCGAGGAACTCCTTCAATTGCTTAGCTGCAAATCCTCCATCAGCGCCGTTTGAATGAAATTCTTGGGCAAAACAAAAAACTGGGCGTTTGTCCTCTTTTCTGGCTTCACTAGGCTGCGATGCAGTCCTTTGAGCTTCGGGTACCTATTCTGGCCCTGTGGATTCATCCTCTTGGGGTTCCTCCTCATGCGCCTCGTCTTCATCCTCTTTATGTGTATCATCTTCCTCCTCATCATCATCATCATAGATTTCCACCTCTTCAGGATCTTCCTTCTGTTCATCATCATAGAGTTTCACCTCCTCAGGATCTTCCTCCGTTGTGCTGGATTGTTCATGCTCAACTCTCTTTGCGGGAGAACTCGCTTCTTCCTCCTCTTAGGGTGTTTCCATTTGTGGCTCCTTGCGACGCCTAAGCTTGCTTCCAAGGGGGTGGTAAATGAGCTCTCTTGCTGGCTGTCATTTTGTTGTGAGCCATCTATAAGAAAACATGAGATTATTAGAGGCAAATGTAAATATCAATTATGAAAGTATGACATGTAGCTTAATCAAGGAATGATAATTAAATGGCTAATTGCATAAAAGTACATTCAAATGGTTGAAAATGCAATAATATGATCATTAAGTGTGATCCTTCCCGAAATAACCCAAATGACATTAGTTTCAACTTAAGTAACCAATACCAGCAATAATAATCCATAATCATCTCATAACTGCTCATCTGTCTCAATTTCATCAATTCTATATACCAAAGCCAATTACTAAAATAAATACCAACTCCTAATTCAATTATACCCATTAAATCATGTTAAAGGTCCAAAACTCTAATCATGTGAGGGTTTAGGTTGCTCATATCCAGGAGCACGGCTATCATGACAGTTATTAACACTCTGCAGAGGTTGTACCACTTTAGCCACAAGTTCGTGATTTCATAACCTTTCCATGACTAAGGAATCTCAATTATGCCATCTCACACTTTCTTTGGTGTGTGGCCAAGAGATCACTAAATAGCCTGTACAAAGTGATTACTAGCATATTCGAACCCCACTGAGGTTTTTCCGGTGGTGATGTCTCCAACTGAGCACATCCAACCACGATACCCTCTTGAGCCATTCGGATCCCAGGGTAGTCCCACTATCACTACAAACCCATCCAACTACCCCTTCTGCCAGCTTTCCAACAGGTCCGAACAGTACTAGAAACACACTAATTAGTCAGCTAAGCCGCACCCATACTTGGCCCTATTGTGGCATTGTAAAAACTGGGTGGTCGCTCCACGAATCGGTCTTTAGATCTAAGGCAAGCAAAGCAACCAAAACAGTCCAAACCGGCTTGCTTAGATCCCTAGGTACCATGTTGCTAAAAGGTCATTATCATCAATTCTTATCATTAAAGTGTTCAATAGTTCATAATTAAGAAATATGAGTGTTTCCCAAACCCAATTGAGTATAACGAGGCAAAAGTGTAAAAAGACCCTTCCCGAGTCTCTACATTGTGTTCAAGCAACAAGGGTGGTCATACAAAACTAGTAAACTCCTACAATTGGGTTTTCCCATCAACTTGACACAAGCATTCAATTTTTGAGAACAAAACATTAAAAACGTGGATCAAATGATCAAGGACACTTGCTTTCCTCATGAGCTTGGTTTGGATCGAAAGCCTCGAAGTTCTGGTTCTACTGGTTCTCGAAGGCACTCTCTACAGCGATACCTACAAACATTAAAAACAAACATTACAATCAAATAATGCTCATATATTACTCAATATACCATGATATGCATGATTTGTGCAATTGTGAGGTAAAACTAGTTAATGAGTTGCTATTAATGTTTACTAACTAGTTAAAATAGTTTTTAACAAGTTTGAACAAGTTTCGAATTGATTTGAGTCAATTTGGAATTAATTTCAGCAAAACAGATCAGAGGGGCCACACAAGTCCGCACTGGGGACCGACTAGTCTGCCCTGACAAGAACTGCAAAAATAGGGTTTTTCTGGACAGAGAATTAGGGTCAATTTTCACGTGGGAAATTGGATATAGAGGGTTTACTGTGAGTTTAGAGATCCAAAGGTCGAGAATCGGGTGCAACACTTGAGTCTTGACGCTAGGGTTCAACAATGAGGTGATGAGGGTGATGTGGTGATGAAGAACGTCGATGTCGAAAAGTTGATAAAGATCGCACTTGCTTGATCCTTCTCCTTCTTCTCTTCCTTCTCCTCGCTGTCGGCTCTCCTCTTGATGGCGACACACGGAAAAAGACAACAGCAAGGGTTTTTCTCAAAGGGTTGAAGAGATGAGGGTATCTGGTTGCTTATATAGGGGTGAGGAAGTAGGGTTTTTGGGATGGATTCCATGTAGATTTCAGTGGAGAACGAGGAAGGGTTGTGGTGGGGTCCACTTGGGCTCCTCTGATGTTGGGCACGAAGTCCTTGGGCCCAATAAAGGCAATTACCCAATAACTTGACATCAAAGAAAAACAGAATCCAAGTTGAATTCTGCAGGCCGGACTAGTCCTCAAGGACGGCAGACAAGTCCGTTTTGGAACAAAGACGATTTCGGACAAGTCTAGTACAGGAAGCTGGACAAGTCCGGGGCTTGGAAATAAATTGGTCTGGATTGAAACAACGTCGGACTAGTCCGCTAGAAGTCGGACAGGTTTGGACAACATCAGAACCTTCATCGAACTAGTCCGTGCAATGTGTCAGACAAGTCTGGAGTTCTGAAGACTGGATTTTCTAGAACATAAGAGGGGTACCGGTCTAGTCCGGGGTTGAGGCTGGATAAGTCCGCTACCTAATAGATTAAATTGTTAATTAGACCTAATTTCATATTAATCTTGTTGCTTTTAAGGTTGCTTTATGTTAAACATATATGAGGATGCATGTAATGAAATATGCATGAAAACGAGGGTGTTACAGTCGACTAAATGGACCCCATGGATGATTATTTGAATGGGCCCATTAGTTGGACGCGGAGAATTTGGACAGAACTTAAAGAAACAGCATGAATATCTATAAGATTTATCACGTCAATTTATTTTTTCGCCTCCTCCTCTTGGGATTCAAGAAATAATTTGAGTCGGTGCCCATTCACTTTGATCAGCTGACCATCATCACCTTGGAGTGTGATTGCTCTATGGGATGAGGTTCCTACTATAGTGAAGGGTCCTTCCCATTTACTTCTAAGCTTCCCATGTCCGAAGAGTTTATCCCTAGAGTTAAAGAGCAAGACCTTATCTCCAGGTTTGAACTCTTTTCGCGTAATCCTCTTATCATGCCATCTTTTGAATCTTTCCTTGTAGTTTTTGGAACTATGATACACCTTATCTCTCCACTCTTCCAACTTAGAAATTCGCTTCAATATGTGTTTTCCGTCTTCAAGAAGGTCCATATTCCACCGCTTGATTGTCCAATAAGCTCTATGTTCCAACTCTACAAGAAAATGACAATTCTTCCCATAGACAAGATGGAAAGGAGACAAACTGATGGGAGTTTTGTAAGCAGTACGGTCTGCCCACAATGATTCGGGTAGTTTATGCTTCTATCCCGTTCCCATCTCCCAGACGGTCTTTTGGTGACTATTCTTAATTTGCTTATTTGATATTTCTGCTTGACCATCTGTTTGTGGGAAGTATGGGTTGGCATTGTTATGCTGGACAACAAGCTCCCTCAAAATGTCCTGGAAGGTCTTATCTATAAAATGAGACCCTCAATCATTTATGACCATATGGGAAGTGCCAAAGCGTGGAAAAATGACCTCAACAAACATTTTCCTAGCTTGCTTGGACTCAACATTCTTGCATGGCAAGGCTTCTACCCATTTTGACACATAATCTATAGCAACCAGGATATACTCGCAGTCATTAAACCTTGGGAAAGGTCCCATAAAATCGATACCCCACACATCAAAGTATTCCACATGGAGATTATATATTAGGGGCATCACATTGCGAGTGGAGATTACTCCATGCTTCTGGCATTTCCAACATTTGCGAATGAATTCCTTTGTGCCTTCATTCACAGAAGGCCAATAGAATCCACTATGCCAGATCTTTGCTTGAGTACGGTAAACACCGCAATGACCACCATAGGGGCAAGCATGACATTTCTTAATAATCTTGGTGCCTTCGATTGATGGGACGCACCTTATAAGAAGTCCATCGACACAGAGTCAATAGAGGTATGGGTCATCCCAAAGGTGTCTACAACTCTGATACATGAGTTTCTTTTTGTTTTCCCCTTGTGGTACGTATCCCGTGACCATAAAGTTCACGATATCCGCATACAAAGGGTGAGAGTCAGTCACCTTGAGGAGCATATCATCTCGTAGGAAGTCATTTATAGGAATGTCCATGGTTTGAGTGACTTCCATTCATGAGAGATGATCTGCGACGGAATTCTCTACTCCTTTCTTATCCTTAATTTCTAAGTCAAATTCTTGCAGTAGAAGAATCCGTTGGATTATCCTTGATTTAGCATACTTTTTGGTGACTTCAAGGTAGTATGGTCTGTGTATACTATGACCTTGACTCCAACCAAATAGGTTCTAAACTTATCGATAGCAAAAACTAAAACTAAGAGCTCTTTTTTTAGTTGTGGCATAATTGAGTTGAGCTCCTCTCAGAGTTTTGCTAGCGTAGGTGTCAGTACCCTGCGTACCGGGTACCCCATCATATCGCATGAAATGTTAAGGATTTCCACCCATCCAAGTTGAAGACCTCCGAAGGATACACATGCTACACAACACTGGACCCGCCTCCCTCGTTCGGGTAGCTCCAGCACTGCCATGTCTAACACAAGGCCGGACCTAACTCCCCCTATAGGAAAGCTACAGTCTTGCCACGTTTCTAGTAACCTCGGATCTAACCCCCAGGAGAGGGAAGCTTTGGTGCTGCCACGTGTATCGTGGCTCCGGACCTACCTCCCCACGACAAGAAGCTCCAAAGCCAGCACGTGTCAAACCTCCAGAATTGAGATAGCAACGAAGAGACTGGCGGATCTCCAATGGCGCGGACATTCAAGGGACAGTTAAAGCTACAGTAACAAGAACTGATTGCATGTCATTAATGCCATATTAATGACACAGGTTCAGAGGATTCTTAGCAATGGTAACTTCGCCATTAAGGCTCGTTATCATGCTGTTAATTGCCCTTAATATGCACATATCGTGTATTAGGCAGTTAACTACCGTCAGGGCCATGTGTCGGGCTAGGTTGATATAATGGCCAGTCCTTAGACTATAAAAGGGTTGCATTGCACGATACATAGACAACAAATCTGACACGCTCACAAGCACCATACACTCAAACAAACAACAGCTTATCCCATGGAGTAGGGTGTTACGCACAGGCGGCCCGAACCACATAAAACCATCGTGCCACTGTCTTGTTTGTAATCTCACGTGCACCCCAACTAATCAAGAACCTCCGCGGGCTACAATATAGTAGTACCAGGGGAAGTGTCGATCGCACAACTCGACATTTGGCGCGCCAGGTAGGGGGCGCCTTCAGATTTCAAGAAGGTGAACTCCGCCGCAGGATCGTCCAATGGCAATGCTGAGCATCCTGCTAGAAGGAATCCCTCCAACGTGCAACAGCCAGCAGGTGTTGTTGTCCCGGCGGGGGTCGTACCACCACCACCACCATCTGGTCTGGCTAACAATGCCAGACAGTTAGATGGGGTCTCGGTGTCGGTCACTGCATCGACGCATAACAATCCTGAGAATGTGCTAATTGTTGCGCGTACTCGTCTCCAATGCCCACAGCCGCCAAGAGCACCTTAGCATTCCATGGAGAAGTGGCGTGCTGATGTGGAACATCTGCTTGTAGCCGCAGCTGATGGCCTCAGCAACCAAGGTCCTCCACCCTCAGGGCAGATACCTTCTAAGCGTAGGACCTTGTTTGGAAGACTTGGTCCTCACGCATCACAGCACAGGAGGCGTGTTGTGTCTCAACAGGTGACGTCGCTACCATCTATGGCATATTGCACCCACATTGCGTCAAGACTTTCGACGCACAATCTTCGTTTGAAGCTCGACCGACGATACAGGAAGCAGGACGGTTGGGTCCACATCGAGCGAGCTCATGAAAGGCGGGAGGCTCGGGAAAACCCTCCTTCCATAGGAGTACAGAGCGGCTGCTCAGCCCTGGTGATGCATCTGCGCTGGTGCACTGGCCTCAGAAGTTTTGGCCTCATCTACCAGAAAAATTTGACGGGACTGTCAACCCCACTGAGTTCCTCTAGATATACTCCATCGCTATTCTCGTGATGGGTGGCAATGAGGCCGGGATGGCCAATTACTTTACAATGGCTCTAACTGGGAAGACCAGGTCCTAGTTCATGAGTCTACCACCAGACTCCATCAATTGTTGGGCGAAGCTATGCCAACAGTTCACCGCCAACTTCGGGAGTTCCTACAACCGACCCGACACATAACCGGATCTTTTGCTGTATAACAAAAGTCGGGAGAATCGCTGTGATCCTTCATCCTGCATTTTTGTTGGGTACGAAACACCACCCCTTCTATCTCCAATGCTTCTGTCTTCGTGGCATTCAAACAGGGTGTTAAAGATAAGAAGATGCTGGAGAAGCTGGCGACAAAAGAAGTCACTAGCGTCACGGAGCTCTTCAGCCTGCTGAAAAATGCGCCTGGGCTGCAGAGGTCGGGAAATGCATTCCAAGCCAGCTCCAGAGGCTAACAAAAAGTCCTCCAAAGCTGAAGCTACTACCTCCGGTAGTGGAAAGAAAAAGAAAAAGTCTAACGGCAAGAAGAAGCCGTCGGCCGACACACCTACTGCTGCGACAGCTACAGTCTGGGTGGTCGGGGGCCACGCCCCGAAAGGCAACCTCGACCTTTGTCAGAAGATAGCGACGCTCCAAAGATGTGGTGTCCGATCCAAAAAACAGACAAGCACAGTTTGGAAGATTGCTGGGAGGTCCAGAACCTTGTCGAGCGCTACAACAAGTGCCGAGAAGAAGCTCCTTTCCGCCAACGGGAAGGAAAACAAAAAGTCGATGAAGCTCCGGGTGATACAGAGCTAGGCTTCTGGGACCCCAAGAAGGTCCTGAAGGCTATGTACAACATAGTCGACGATGATTCTAATAGCTCCAATAATGAGCGTTGGAAGTCCTTCAACACCATATGTGGAGGGTCCTGGGATATCACTCCCCCCCCCCCCCCCCCCGCGTCCTCAATACTATGCGGCGAGAAATGGCTGTCGTAGCTCCTACCGCCAAGGCATAATCGCATCGAAAGTGGATGGACACTCCCATCACTATTGATGCTACAGACTGCCCTAGGAACATGATTGGAGCTAGTCAACTGTTATTAATGGTGTCTCCAACCATCAACAATGTCCAGCTCTACCATGTCTTGGTAGATGGAGGGGCGGTGCTCAAACTCTTGAGCTATGAAGCGTTCGTGAAGATCCAGCTCCAACTCTCAGACCTTCGCCCCTCATGTCCATTCTCTGGGGTAGGTCCGGGAGCCATTAGCCCTCTTGGATACATTACACTCCCAGTGACTTTTGGGACCCGAGAGAAGTACAGGACAGAGAAGCTGGTCTTCGACATCGCACACATCAGGTTGCCCTTCAACGCCATCCTAGGCAGGCCTGCCCTGTATAGGTTCATGGCCACAGCTCACTACGACTATTTGGTGTTGAAGATGCCGACACCTTTGGTCGTTCTCTGAATCCATGGAGATCGCACTGTAGGAGTCACTACACTGGAAAAACTCCACACGCTTGCTACAACGTAGGAGGGAACATCCGGCAAGGAGCTAGCTCCTCAACCTCTGAGCACTCGTCACCGAGGCTCCACCTCTACACAACATGTGCAGCCAAGCTGCGACAATGACGTTCCCGTCAATGTCTTCCAAATTGGTTCCGACGCTATCCAGACTACCCGTATTTCGAGAGGTCTGGACAACACATAGGAACTCACGCTCATCACTTTCCTCCAGGCAAATGTTGATGTGTTTGCATAGCAACCATTGATCCCTAGGAAAGTGACTGAGCATAGCTTGAAGATTTATCCCGATGCACGACCAATACACCAGAGGCCCCAGAAACAATCAGTCGAGCGGCAGAACTTCATCTGATAGAAAATCAAGAAGCTGCTCGAAGCTGGTTTCATTTGGGAGGTTCATTGTACAAAATGGCTAGCAAACCCAGTCGTTGTACCCAAGGCCAGTGGGAAACTTCGGATGTGTATCAACTACACCATCTTGAATAAGGCATGTCCAAAATATCCATTTCCACTACCTAGAATGGATCAGATAGTGGACTCCACCTCCGGGTGTGAGCTACTGTGTTTCCTAGATGCATATTCTGGATATCATCAGATCCAAATGTCTAAAGAATATGAAGAGCATACTGCCTTCATAACAATAGATCAATTGTATTGTTATACTGACATGCCTTTTGGTCTCAAAAATGCTGCTTCAACTTTTGTGCGAGCTATGCACAAAACATTTGGAGATATAATCAGTGACTTGGTGGAGGTGTACGTCAATAACAAGGAGTCACTCCTTGACAACCTACAAGCCGTCTTCGACAAGCTGCGCGTGAAGCACACCAAGCTGAACCCGGACAAATGTGTCTTCTCGGTTAGATCCAGGAAGCTCCTCGGATTCTTGGTGACCCACCGAGGAATTGAGGTAAACCCAATGAAGATCAAGGTCATTGAAGATATGCGGCCCCCAGCCCGCATCAAAGATGTCCATAAGTTGATTGGATGTCTAGCTGCGCTTAGCCGGTTCATCTTAAGACAGGCGAAGCGAGCACTTTCCTTCTTCAAGCTATTGAGGAAGTCCGAGCCATTCCATTAGTCTGATGAAGCAAAAAGGCATTCCAAGAGCTCAAGCAGCTCCTCACCATAGTACCAATCCTGGTAGCTCCGAACCCTGGTGAGCCTCTACTGTTTTACATTTCTGCAACTACGGAGGTTGTCAGCATGGTCCTAGTTGCAGAAAGACCAGAGCCATCTCCAGTTCAGGAGCCCAGACCGTTTCAGGAGGGTCCGGAGCTACCTGAAGGCGAGTCTGGGTCCCAGCCCCCAGGCATAGATCTTCAAGGTGAAATGCTAGAGGATCAACCTCTCTTATTTGAGGGAGTTCTCATGGCCAATCAAGAAGATCTGGACCCCTTCGAGAGGGTCCGGGTGGAACAAGAAGAAGTTTTGGACCCCTCCAAGAGGGTCCGGGAAGCTCAACAAGAAGGTCCGGACCCCTCCGGGATGGTCTGGGTTGATGAAGAAGAAGCTTTGAGCCTCTCTTGGAGGGTCCGTCTGTCCAGCGCCCAGTGTGCTTCATCAGTGAAGTACTTCACGATGCTAAGACTCGATACATTGAGGTGCATAAGCTGCTTTACATAGTTCTTATTGCCTCAAGGAATCTTCGTAATTATTTCCAAGCTCACAAGATATTAGTGGTAACATCCTATCCACTGCGTGCCATACTGCACAATCCCAACTCTAATGGGAACATTGCCAAGTGGGCAGTGGAGTTGGCAGAATTCGATCTCGAATTCCTACCAAGACAAGCTATCAAGAGTCAAGCCATGGCTAATTTAGTGGCAGAGTGGACACCTTCTCCATCAAATACTGGGGGCTCCAGTGAGCAGAAGTAGGAACCCAAGTTCATGGTCTTCACCGAGCCTCACTGGACCCTCTACTTCGATGGCTCCGTGAAGAAGTAGGGGACCGAAGCTGGAATACTTCTCCTCGCTCTAATCGGGGAGAAGGTCAAATATATGGTGCACCTTGACTTTAATGCTACCAACAACATGGCGGAGTATGAAGCTCTCATCTACAGGCTCAAGGTGGCGCTTTCATGCGGCAAGCAAATGCTGGTGAAGGGTGATTCGCTGCTCATCATCAAGCAAGTCAAGGGTGAATGCAGCTGCAACAACCTTGAACTCGCTGCTTATCTCCTTGAAGTCCAGAAGCTCCAGAAAGACTTCCACGTCTTGGATCTCTGCCACGTCCAGTGTCTAAACAACGCTGAAGCTGACAAACTCTCAACGAAGGCTTCAACCGGAGCTAGGGCTCCCGACGGAGTTTTTGTCCAGAGATTTTCATGACCAACCGCTCAGCCAGCCAAACTGAGCGAAGGGGGCAAGACCAGCACCTCGAAGCTGGTAGTCTCGGTGGCCCTGTTACCATGGCGTCCACTAAGGGTCGTAGGTGCTGCAGGAATCTCCGACCAACCAAGCGCACAAGACTCAGAAGCTGAAGTTAGCTCCGATGCATGGATCTCAGAGATTCGGAGCTACTTGAAAGATAATGTCCTTACTGAAGATGGTGCATCCACTGATAGGATGGTCAGATTGGCTAAAAGATACACGCTGGTAGAAGGGGATCTCTACCGGGGCGGTGCCAACGGCGTCCTAATGCGGTGCATCGCAAGGGAAGAAGGCCACAAGCTCCTCTTGTAGATCCATGGAGGCGAGTGTAGGAACCACAAATCTTCCCGCACGCTGGTCGTTAAAGCCTTCCGACATGGTTTCTTCGAGCCTACAGCACTCCGGGATGCAGTGGAGCTGGTAAAAAAGTGTGAAGCATGCCAGTTCCGCATGAAACAAATTCACTATGGCTCAGTCACTGCAAATGATACCTCCGACATGGCCATTCCTGTGTGAGGTATGGACATTTTGGGATCTTACCCAAAATCCATCAGAGGTTATAGGTTCTTGTATGTCACCATCGACAAGTTCACCAAGTGGCTGTAAGCTACTCCAGTAGTGAATACTAACAAGCAGTCAGCTATCAAGTTCTCGAAGTCCATAGTCTGCAGATTAGGAGTTCCGAATAGAGTCATCAGTGACAATGGAACCCAATTCACTAGTGTAGCATTCCAAGAGTATTGCGAAGACCTCGACATACAAGTCAGCTATGCATCAGTAGCTCACCCGGCAAGTAATGGCCAAGCCAAGAGAGCAAATGCAGAAATATTGAAAGGACTCAAGACGCGCATATATGAGCGCCTAAAGAAACACGGAGCCAACTGGATTGAGGAACTTCCGTCCGCACTGTGGGCAAGCAGGACAACACCTAGCCGGTCAACTCGAGAGACACCCTTCTTCCTAGTGTACGGAGCTGAAGCGGTCCTTTCTCCGGAGATCACCATGGGGTCGCTCCGGGTATGGACCTTCGACGAAGCCTCGCAGGACCAGCTCCGACGTGAATACCTTGACCTCGTCGACGAGGGAAGGTGCTAAGCAACTGTTTGTAATGCACGTTATCGCCAGGCGCTCCGGCGCTATTATCAAAGGCATGGGTGCAACCGACAGCTTGAAGAAGGCAATCTGGTGCTGCGGAGAATATTAACTCGTGAAGGGATGAACAAACTTTCCGCCAGCTGGGAAGGTCCCTTCCGAGTGATCAAAGTTTCCCGTCCCGGATGCGTTCGCTTGGCAACTGAGGATTGGACCCCGCTTCCCAATCCTTGGAACATCGAGCACCTCTGTAAGTTTTATGCTTAGTTTCACGGAGGTGAATATGTAATTACACACAATGTAAGTTATAGAGTATATACATAGAGTCGGGTAGGTCCTTCGGGAGAACATCCGGACCCCTCGAGCAGTTCAAGCAACAATTAACTTGGTCCCTGTAATGAAAGTGTGGATTACCTACCCTGGGTTAGAACAAGATGTAAAACACACTTAACCTGGTTCTGTACCCTAAGTGTGTCCTTGTCTCCCCTGTAATTCGGACCTATAATGAAATACATTGTTGTGTAAAAGCAGGCTCCACGTGCAGTAATTTTGTACAGGCTCGATTTCTTTTATTATACTTTTCCTTCTTGTCTATAACAAAGTTGTGCAATTCTTTTTGAGTTTTAGTCCAAAGTTATTGATATGTTGTACTAGTTATATGGATAATTTCTTTAGATCTTAGCATTGTGAGACGGTCTACTCCCCCGAACGCCAAAGCTATTGTTAGATTCGGAGTGCGCTATCGACTTAGACTTGTCAAGCACCCTAAGTACGCCACTCTACCTACATTCGGCAGGCCTCAGTTGGGCGGGTCCTGAAGGCATTTGGATCCGAAGAGATTACATCAATGTACTTGTTATCATATTGAGTTCTTTTGGATCTAAAATTCAAATAAGAACAGTAAGCCGCAAAAGAGTTATAGACGAGAGAATGAATTTTATGGTTTTTCTTGTCTTTGATGCGCAGAAAAATGAAAACTCATGACGATGGTGGATGATGCCAGAGCTACTAACCTCCAACATTCCCCAAGGGGGCCTGCCGTCGATGTTTCTAACATTGAAAGTGGGCATCCTCGGAGCTGACAACCTCCGACAACTCCCATTGGTGCCCACCGTCGACGTGAAGCATAGAGACAATTCAAGCGAAGATGGTGGAATTACCTCGAGGGGATTCGCCGTCGACGTATTCTACGTTGATGGTGGATATCGTCAAAGCCGGGAAGCTTCAACAACCATAGGGGGCCCGTCGTCGATGTTCTACGCATTGAAAGTGGGTGCCGTCGTAGCTACCAAGCTTCTACAACCATAGGGGGTCTGTCATCGACGTTCTATGCATTGATAGTGGGTGTTGTCGAAGCTACCAAGCTCTGACAACCCCAGCGGGCCTGACGTCGATGTTCTACACGTTGACAGTGGGTGCCATCAGACCTACCAAGCTCCGGCACCTCCCAGGGGCCCACCATCGATGTTCTATGCGTTGACAGTGGGTGCCGTCGAAGCTACCAAGCTCCGACGACCCCATGGGGCCCAACGTTGACGTTCTACGCGTTGACAGTGGGTGCCGTCAGACCTATCAACCTCTAACACCTCCCAGGGACCCATCGTCAACGTCACAAAGGGTCCCTGGAGATGTCATAAGTAAATTGTGGACCTAAAGGCTAAGGGTTCTAGCTACAAGTTCGAAGCGCTCAAGTCATCAAGACATTGTCAAACCTTTTGCTACATGTTCGCAATCAAATTGTGTACATCTACCAGGGGGCCAATAAGATAAAGGACAATGTATTGAAGACAAGCATAAAATGAAATTCATTCATTCAAAGAGTGGATTTCATTCATCAGAAGTACTAGATTACAAAATGAGGATTACAGTAGAAGGCAAAAGAGAAAGGCCCTAGCTACTAGAGGCTCTAAGTCCTGTGGAAGAACAAGGCAACCTTCTCGGCAGCTTCTGGGAGGCTATCCCTGGTGGCATCCTACTTTTCGATAATGGGTCCTTCAAAGACCGGATCTAGAGAAAGTTGAGGGTCTCGGCTCTTGTAACACACCAGAACATATTCGGCGTTGTTCTTGGCCAGAGGTTTCCCCTTCATTTCAAGCTGGTCTGTGATGAAGTCACCCATCGCGTCACTTTGCTGCCAGTAGAGCTAACTGCCACTAGTGTTTGGACCAGCTCTGGTGCTGGGTTCTTCGGACGTACCAAACAGAAGCCATGCGGCACCAAAGCTCTGTCGGCATGCCCCAAGAAGCCCAAACCTGTCAAGACTCAGTCGCCCTCACATCCTCAGCTCCTCCAGTGACCTTCTGTAGGATCGAAGAGCACGTGAAAAGCTACCAGAGGGGGGGTGAATGGTAGATTTAAAAATCTTACGCAGCGGAAACAATTAAACCCCAAACCCTTTTGGTAGAAAAACGATCTGTTAAAGAAATCATGTGTGAGACTAATCTAAACGTGTTTCACCGTGACAAAAGTGATAGATATCCGATAGAATCAAGTCACGAAGACAACACAAAAAGAATTACTCAAATCCGTCGAGAAAAACTCAAGTTATGATCGAGAGATCAATCAATGGTCAATCTGCCCTACCCGAGAAAAAACAGTTGTGGAATGCTGCAAAGAAACTCGTGTAGATCAGAAACTACAAATCCAATGACCGTGAAATTTTGATAGATGATAGACAATCAAGTTGTGAAGACAACCCAAAAAGAATCACGTCAATTGGATGTGTAAAACTCGATTTATGATAAAACCACTTACGAAAGGTAGTGATGTCCAGAAACTCGATGAGTAAAACTTGTCTGGAACAAGTTGGACGAACAAGGCACAAAAGTTCCTTCACACTACGAATTTTATTCAATAGAACACAAGAGGAACAGCCCCAAAGTCGTGCACCATGAGCTCTGGGCTCCCTTGCTGATATAACCAGCCCTTAGGCCAACCCAATATTCTTAACGTATCCATAACTAGGACTCCAATCCTACTCAGATCACGAATCGTAACTTTCCATAACTGGTCAAGATTCTTCTATACACAGATAGAAGCAATCTTAAGACTTCCAAACACCTTAGGAACGTATCCCACATTTCTAAACAACTCAAATTCGTGACCCACACAAAATCCTATCATAACCAACTCAAATCTTTCCATATTTGAGTCAAACCCGACTCAGCCGCAGCCTGAGTCCATAACCTAGTCGGTTGGACCTTTCCAACCAACTCTTTACGTCCACATCTCTTCATCACACCTCGGAACCATGTAGCCACGTCCATGCACTCCTTGCACACGTGCAAACATCTTCCAATGACATCCACGATACCTTCATATGCATTGTTCTTGATTCAATCATGTTGTGCAACCTCCTGATCAGCTCAACCACAATTCCTCCTGAATTTGGTTGTTGGAACCTCATCTCCTCCCTGAGACTAGTCCAATGGATCCCGTCACCATCCATGTCTTGAACTCAAGCAACACCTGCACATGAATAATTAACCAATCCATACGAGCCCAAGTCCTCAACTTGACTCAAGTTAGTTCCGAACACAACACCCTACATGAGCACCTCACATAAGCATGTTGCAAAACCACAGTAACACAATATTATCCATATCAACCAAAATGCACCAAAAACTTAGCAAATGAATACTAAGCAATATTTCCAACAATGTAAAGCAAGTACAAAACATTGCAAATGAAAAGCAGAAGCACTACGGTCATGTTCCGGACCTTGCCAGAGCAACCCGGACCTTGACCAGGAGCTAACAAAAGCTAGTAGAACCTAGCACCGGAGCTTACCAAAACTAGTACAACCAAGCTCCCGCCGGAGCTTACAAAACTAGCAGGACCTATCGCCGGAGCTAACCAGAACTAGTCGAAACTAGTAAACCCAAAAGCCGGAGCTAGAAAAATCAACTCGGAGCTTAGCAAAAAAACGGCGGAGCTATCAAACTCATGTCGGAGCTATCAAAAACATGTCAGAGCTATCAAAGACATGCTGGAGCTAAAGACAAAACTTCACCGCAGCTGACCAAAGCTAGTCGGACCTTGCTGTAGGTCGGAGCTAGAGTCGGACCTTGATAAAAAGGTGTTTTGGTGATATTCAAAACTTTTATTGTCAAAGCAAATGTATTCACTACAAGCCAATGTATTCAGCACACATATGTCTTACAATCTCCCCCTTGATGAATGCATTGGCAAAACCACTTAAAATCCGAACATTGGCTTATTCACATAAAAGTTTTGAAAACAATTTCCCCCCCTTTGTAAATCAAAAGTAAAATGAGAAGAAAATCCAAAAAATATCCCATATTATCTCTCCCCCTTTATTATCTCTCCTTATGAACATATTCTCTTTCTCTTCATGCTTATCTCTCCCCCTTTGACAATGTATTTAGCAAGTCATGAGCATATAAACAATTTATCTCTCCAACTTTAGTTGTTATGAGCATATTATAACATATACATATAAACAAAGCTCATCCAAGTCATACTATCAAGTACCTTACATTATCACATCAATGAAATACATAAAGTAGTGTAAGCCATGCTAGAAATCAAATGTAATTTTCAATTTAATCAAGTCATGATCTCACAAACTTAACTATTTCAAAACCTGAAAGCATGACACTAGTTGCTGCATTTTATTATTTTTCAAAGCATAAATTTAGATCATATGATATTTGCAAGAGATTATATGTGCATCTGCCTTATTCTAACCAACCAAGCCAAGCCTATGTCATTTGACAATCAGAAGCTTAAGGACATGGTTTTAGTCATACACAACTTCTTCCAAGTTTAAATCTAAGTGCAATGATAAGCCATCTCAAAAGAAGAAGTGTGATGCATGCATATTCTCTTGATCTTTTCTCAATTTATATTTGTTCATAAAAACTCAACATGTGAGTTGATTACTTGATTAATTCTTAATGATTAAAAGCATTGTGAACATGTAACAAGTTCAAAACAGCAAGAAAGTTCGACCATGACCAGTTTTAGTGTAAGTAATTATTCCAATTACTAGACATGGCAAAAACTACAAAATGTATAACACGAGTAATGTAGTAAGAACTTTCAGCATGTAAAAGGAATCAAAAAGTCATATATGTATGAAATACTATGCTCATATTATTTTAATTTCAGATTCACACATAGACTTCCCAAGTTTCAAAAACTCCCCCTCAATTTAAGCCATGAGGATGCATAACCCCTATTTCACTACGAATGTAACAAAAATGAGTGAAATCCAAAGGTTTTGTAAAAATGTCAGCCAATTGTTGTTCGATATCTACATGGTGAAGCACAATGTTTCCTTTTTCAACATTATCTCAGAGAAAGTGATACCTTATGTCAATGTGCTTAGTTCTAGAATGTTGCACGGGGTTTTTAGCAATGGAAATGGCACTAGTGTTATCACAGAACAGTGGAACACTATCTAGATCAACCCCATAGTCCTTAAGTGTTTGAACAATCCAAAGAATTTGTGAGCAAGCACTAGCAGCAGCTACATATTCAGATTCGGCTGTGGATTGTGCAACTGAATTTTTTTTTCTAGAGGACCAAGCAACAAGAGAATTACCGAGAAAATGACAAGCACCGGAAGTACTTTTCCTATCAATCCTACAACCCCCAAAATCAGCATCCGAAAAACCTTTCAAAGTAACGTTTGAGGAAGAAGGAAGAAAATGCCAAATTCTTGGGTTCCATGTAAGTACCTGAGAATCCTTTTGACGGCTTGACGATGTGAAACACATGGGGAAGCTTGAAACCGTGCACAAAGACATACGCTGAATTGTATGTCCGGTCTTGATGCCGTGAGGTACAAAAGTTATCCGATCATACTTCTATATTCTTTTTGATTCACAGATTCACCATCTTCATCATGTTCAAGTGTTGTTGCTGTTCCCATTGGTGTCCGAAGAGGCTTGCTTTTGTCCATGTTGAAGCACCTTAGGAGGTCTTTGGTATACTTCGTTTGATGCACAAAGGTACCCTCCTTGGTTTGCTTGATTTGCAGCCCCAAAAAATAAGTGAGTTCACCCATCATACTCATTTAAAATTCGGAACTCATCATTACTGAAAACTTGAACACAAGATCATGAGAAGCACAACCAAAGATAATATCATCCACATACACTTGAACGAATAATGAGTCATTGCCATGTTTAAGCACAAAAAGAGTTTTATCAACCTTGCCCATGGTAAACCCCTTTTCAAGTAAGAATGTTTTTAACCTATCATACCATGCTCTAGGAGCTTGTTTGAGACCATATAAGGCTTTGGACAGTTTGTAAACATGATTAGGAAAATCTGGATTTTCAAAACCCGGTGGTTGTTTGACATAAACCTCCTCATCTATGTAGCCATTAAGAAAAGCACTTTTAACATCCATTTGATATAGCATAAAACCTTTAGATGCTGCAAAAGCTAACAAAATTCTTATGGCTTCTAATCTAGCAACGGGAGCAAAAGTTTCATCAAAATCTAGACCTTCAACTTGAGTGAAACCTTGAGCAACCAACCTAGCCTTATTCCTAACCACAACCCCATCCTCACTTTGTTTATTTTTATATACCCATTTAGTTCCAATTAACGTGTGACCTTGAGGTGGAGGTACAAGTTTCCAAACATTATTTCTTTCAAAATTTTCTAACTCTTCTTGCATGGCAATAATCCAAGATTCATTAGTGAGTGTGTGTGATATATCTTTGGGTTCAAAAGAAGCAACAAAAGCATAATGAGCATGAGAGTTTGGATCGCAAAACCTGGACCGTGTGACTCGTTCGTGCAAGCTTCCAATCATCTGTCGTGGGGGATGATCTTTGTAAAAACGTAGGGGAACAAATGTCTCACGAGCTTCTTCTTCATTAGGTTCATCATAGATTGATGAGCTTGTGAATTGTGGACGATCAGGACCAGCATAGGTGATAGCTGGAGCTTGTTCAATGTCTGGAGCTGGACACGTGTCAACTTCAGAACTACTAGGCAGTATCACCCGCTCTTCTTCATCTTCGAAAATACCCTCCCCCTGAGGATACGGATCTGGTCCTGCAACACCGGAGCTAGTACCTGGGCTAGCTTCATCAAAAGACACTTCACAAGTCTCCACAGTTTTGTTAGTGTCAAGTAAAAGCACACGGTAGCCTCTAGTATGAGATGGATAACCAAGAAACATGCCATCAATGGATCTAGGTGCAAATTTATCAAGATTACCATGTTTCTTAACAAAGCATTTGCAACCAAAAACCCGAAAGTGTGTAACACTAGGCCTATGTCCAAACCGGAGCTCATATGGTGTTTTACCTAGCTTAGCACGCAAGAAAACACGATTTGAGACATAAAAAGCAACGCATCAGCCCAGAATTTCCTAGGAGTTTGATATTCATCAAGCATAGTCCTAGCCATCTCAACTAAGGTTCTATTCTTTCTTTCTACAACACCGTTTTGTTGAGGTACATATGGTGAAGAGAATTGATGATCTATTCTATTTTCAGCACAAAAGTGATAAAAAGATTGATTTTTAAATTCAGTTCTATTATCACTTCTAATTGCTTTTAATGATCCTGGGTGATCAATTGATAATCTAAGAAATAAAGTTCTAAAGTGACTAAAAACTTCATTCTTAGACGCCATAAAGTAAACCCAAGAGTATCTAGAATAATCATCAACGATAACAAGAACATACCATTTACCTCCGAAGGATTGAACACGTGAAGGTCCTACGGTGTCAAGATGCAAAAGTTGACAAGGTTCAGTTGTCATGATCATTGTGAGAGGAGTATGTGAACCTGCAACCATCTTAGCATGTCTACAAGAATAGCACACAATTTCCTTGTCCCCTTTAAGCTTAGGCAGCCCACGTGTGCGATCAAGAGCACTAACACGCGTTAGGTGATCAAAGCCTACGTGACCAAGTCTACGATGCCAAAAATATAAGTCCTTTGAATCATTAGCAACTAGACACCTATGCTTAGAGGAAGACATATCAAAATCAGCTTTAAAAACTCTTCCAAACCGAGACATGTTAAAAATAAGCTCACTATTTGAACCTACAACTTTGCAGCAGTTTTTATTGAAAATAATTTCTAGATTTTCATCTAGCAATTGTGCAACGGAAAGCAAGTTGTATTTCAAATTTTTGAAAAGTGCCACATACTTCAAAGTGTAGTGATCATTTACTCTAACCGAACCCTTAGGAATTATAGGAGTTGAAGAATTATCAGCAAAAGTAACATTCTCTACACGTGACACAAAAGAGAGGGAGGAGAACCAATGTTTGTTACCGGTCATGTGGCGTGAGCAACCTGAATCCACAATCCAAATGTTCTACTTCCTCAAACGTGTAACCTACATAAAAGCACAATACGTCGATGACTCAATACTGAGGTTAGTCAAAAGGCATTTAGGAATCCAGTACTGAGTCACGCGACGTGCAGTAGGAAAAACACGCGAAAGCTGAGACAAAGCAGCAGGTTTATGAGTCAAAGTTTGAGATTTTTTATTCTTAACTACTGACCTATAAGGTGTTACTTGTGTAGCACAAAAATCAGTAGCTCCGGAGTCAAAAACAGAAGGTCCGGAGGTAAACTTTGAATGTTTTTGACTCAAAACAGCAAGTTGTACATTCAGTTCAATGTGTGCATCAAATTTTGCATGAAAGTTATGAGATCTAGCAACCATTCTTTCCCTTTTCTGTTGTTTAGCTAGTCTATAACAAAAATCTATGACATGACCATCTCTACAACAGAAGGTACAATGAAATTTAACTTTGTGTTCATGTCTAGATGAGCAAGCAATATTTTTATTTGAAACCGAATGAAGCAACACTCCTGCAGATTTGAAAACCACTCCTTTTTGTTTAGGAACTGTTTGAATCAAACCACTTCCTAATGACTTTACAATTTTAGGTGGATGTGCCTTAGCATGAGCATGAGTATCAAAACCTAAACCAGTTTTATCATTGCAAGACTTGGAAGAATTCAGCAGTAAGTTTAGGTTCTTATTCCTATTACAAAACTGATCCAATGTCCTATGCATGTCATCAAGTTTATTGGACAGATCAAGGCAATTTTCACATGAAGTTTTTCCTTTTAGTTTGCAATTTGAACAAAATTTAACTTCATGAGAATGTAAAGCACTGTTCAATATAGAAATTTCATTCATAGCATCCTGTAGTTTCTTATCAAGATCATCACAAGTAGAACAATGCAAATCAATTGTAGAACAGCTAGCATCTTTCAAGTTTTTATCATTAAGTGCAGCAAGATCTTTGTTCTTTTCAATTTCTAACTCAAGTTTATCAAGTGTGAAGGTGTGCACACTTCTTAATGAGGACAATTGTTCATATATTAAATCACATGAGGAACATGCATCATCACTAGGAATCAAAGTTTTTAAACGGTTGATTTCAGATTCTAGTGATTCAATTTTAGCAGCACTATCCCTAAGCTTTTTGTCCTTTTTCTTAACAATAATAGTGGCACGAGAAATAGCATCACACATTTCTTCGCAAGTAGGACATACCTCTTCATTGTCGCTGTTGTGTTCTACCTCCTCCATACTTGATCTTGACTTGCCCGCCATGAAGCACCAGTTTGCCAAATCATCTTCATCTTCATCACTTCCAATGTCCAGGTAACTGAACTCTTGAAGCGCGATGATGAAACTGTTGATCATCTTGCGTCCTATGGTACCTTTCTTCTTGTTGTTGAAATTTCCAGAGGAGGTCCGAACCTTGCTTTGTTTTTCTTCCCGGGTGGTCGGACCTAAAAGGTTAGGGCATTCTGTACGAAAGTGTCCTGTTTTACCACATTCAAAACAGCGTTGAGGTCCGGAGCTTCCTCTCCTTCTAGTTCTCACATTTTGCAATGCTTTTGAGAATCTAGTAGAGATGAGTGCCAACTCCTCTTCTGGAAATTCTTCGATCTGCTCCACGGTTAGTAAGGACAACAAAGCAAGAGTATTGCAAGATGATGATTGGCCGGAGCTGGACATATCACGTTGTGAAACAAATGCAATAGACTTATTGGGGTTTTTACGTGAGATTATGTCAATTTCATGAGTTTTTAACTTGGAATATAGCACATCTAAAGTAAGTGAACTCATGACAGTAGATTCACGAATGGATGTGACTTTCATCTCCCAAATTGACATATCTAATGCACTTAGAAATTGCCTAGCATTTTCAGCATCTGAAAAATTAACATTGACACTACACAAGTTGCTGAGAATCTTATTAAAGCGAGCAAAAAGGTCATCAATAGACTCACCGGGTTGCATCTCGAAGCGCATGTATTCTTTCTTGAACATGTCTTGCCTTACCTCTTTGATCGTGTTGTATCCTTCGTGGTAGTCACAAAGTGCTTTCCACACATCGTATGCAGATCGGAGGTGTGCAACACGGTTGAAGTCGCTTTGTGTTAATCCTTGTATGATCAAGTTCCAAGCCTTGTTGTTGTTGTCGACATCTCTCAGATTTGTAGCTGTAACTTGATCGTTTGATGGCACTTCGTAAGGCTTGTATACCTTCTCCCATATTGCAAAGCCTTGTGCCTGGATGAAAGCCTCCATGCTTGCCTTCCAAACCTGAAAATCAATACCAGCGAACACACATGGTTTGGCAGAGTACTTCTCCATGATGATTAGTCAAAAACACGCGCAAATCACAAATATTATAGCACCGTGGCTCTGATACCAATTGTAGGATCGAAGAGCACGTGAAAAGCTACCAGAGGGGGGTGAATGGTAGATTTAAAAATCTTACGCAGCGGAAACAATTAAACACCAAACCCTTTCGGCAGAAAAACAATCTATTAAAGAAATCGTGTGTGAGACTAATCTAAACGTGTTTCACCGTGACAAAAGTGATAGATATCCAAGATAATCAAGTCACGAAGACAACACAAAAAGAATCACTCAAATCCGTCAAGAAAAACTCAAGTTATGATCGAGAGATCAAACAATGGTCAATCTGCCCTAACCGAGAAAAAACAGTTCTGGAACGCTGCAAATCCAATGACCGTGAAATTTTGACAGATGATAGAAAATCAAGTTGTGAAGACAACCCAAAAAGAACCACGTCAATTGGATCTGTAAAACTTGAGTTATGATAAAAGCACCGACGAAAGGTAGTGCTGTCCAGAAACTCGATGAGTAAAACTTGTCTGGAACAAGTTGGACGAACAAGGAACAAAAGTTCCTTCACACTACGAATTTTATTCAATAGAACACAAGAGGAACAGCCCAAAAGTCGTGCACCACGAGCTCTGGGCTCCCTTGCTTATATAACCAGCCCTTAGGCCAACCCAATATCAACTAGGACTCCAATCCTACTCAGATCACGAACCGTAACTTTCCATAACTGCTCAAGATTCTTCTATACGCAGATAGAAGCAATGTTAAGACTTCCAAACACCTTAGGAACGGATCCCACATTCCTAAACAACTCAAATTTGTGACCCACACGAAATCCTATCATAACCAACTCAAATCTTTCCATATTTGAGTCAAACCCGACTCAGCCGCAGCCTAAGTCCATAACCTAGTCGGTTGGACCTTTCCGACCAACTCTTTACGTCCACATCTCTTCATCACGCCTCGAAACCATGTAGCCATGTCCATGCACTCCTTGCACACGTGCAAACATCTTCCAATGACGTCCACGATACCTTCATATGCATTATTCTTGATTCAATCATGTTGCGCAACCTCCTGATCAGCTCAACCACAATTCCTCCTGAATTTTGTTGTTGGAACCTCATCTCCTCCCTGAGACTAGTCCAATGGATCCCGTCACCAGCCATGTCTTGAACTCAAGCAACACCTGCACATGAATAAACAACCAATCCATACGAGCCCAAGTCCTCGACATGACTCAAGTTAGTTCCGAACACAACACCCTACGTGAGCACCTCACATAAGCATGTTGCAAAACCACAGTAACACAATATTACCCATATCAACCAAAACACACCAAAAACTTAGCAAATGAATACTAAGAAATCTTTCCAACAATGTAAAGCATGTATGAAACATTGCAAATGAAAAGCAGAAGCACTACGGTCAAGTTCTGGACCTTGCCAGAGCAACCCGGACCTTGAGCCGGAGCTAACAAAAGCCAGTAGAACCTAGCGCTGGAGCTTACCAAAACTAGTACAACCAAGTTCCCGTCGGAGCTTACAAAACTAGCAGGACCTAGCGCCGGAGCTAACCAGAACTAGTCAAAACTAGTAAACCCAAAAGCCGGAGCTAGAAAAATCAACTCGAAGCTTAGCGAAAACACGATGGAGCTATCAAACTCATGTCAGAGCTATCAAAAACATGTCGGAGCTATCAAAGACATGCCGGAGCTAAAGAGAAAACTTCACCGGAGCTGACCAAAGCTAGTCGGACCTTGCTGTAGGTTGGAGCTAGAGTCGCACCTTGATAAAAAGGTGTTTTGGTGATATTCAAAACTTTTATCGTCAAAGCAATTGTATTCACTACAAGCCAATGTATTCAGCACACATATGTCTTACACCTTCAGGTGGCCGCAAGCTCCGAACTCTCCCGGGCGATGCGCTCGACCTCTTTGGCATGTTGCTGAATGCTTTCAGCCACTTGCTTTTCATGGTCAGCGAGCTCCGTCTCCCAGAGGTGGATGCGGTTCCGCCGTTCGGCCAGGTCCTTCTCCCTGCCTCTCACCTTCCCCTCCCTGGTGGCAACATGAGCTTCTCTTTTTGAGAGATCTTGCCCCAACTTCTAGTGTTTCTCCTCCTCCTACTTGCACCGCTGATCAAATTTCTTGGTGCGTTCTATCAAGTTTTGCTCTCCCACAGTCAGTTTCTTTGTGAGCTCCCCCTCTCTCTTCAAAATATCCTCCTGCATCTCTAGGAGTTTCTCTTCCCTCTAATCGAGTTCCGCTCGGTGCTTCAGGATAATTTCATTCAGCATGTTGAGGTTGTCGTGACGATCGTCAGCAGCCTCACTACTTTTCCTGGCGTGCTCGAGAATCTCTCGACTTTTTGCATCAACAGCCCTAATGGAGGCCTCCCTCTCCTCCAGCAACTGGCCCTAGTATTCCATCCGAGCCTTCTCCTTCTCAACCCACTCCCGTTGGTCGGCAAGCCTTGTTTGTGCCAGCTTGTTCTCGAATTGAAGTCTGTTGCACCGACATCGTAAAGTGTGGCGCTCTTCTTCGAGGACCTTGCTATCGTGGTTGAAGGCGAGCAGTACTTGACGCAGACTCGAGCAGGCGTTGTCGATAGACAACACCAAAAGAATAGGCTTCGGGCCTGCCGGGGTCATCTCTGCTTGAATGTTGCCTAGAGGGGGGGGGGGGTGAATAGGCCTTTTTGAATTTTGGTCAGAACTTGCAACACTTAACAAACTGATCAAATCACGAGATATCGGACTAGTCCGGTAGAGTGCGGACTAGTCCGGTGCGTGTGAACTAAATTGATCAAGTTTCATCAATGATCTCAATACAAACACAGTACGCAACGGAATATAGTATGTAACTTGCGAGTATTGAGTCAACACAACCCAATATAATGCAAACCAATTCTTGTTTCAAAGTTTTAACATAGGTTATGCAAGATTGACAAAACCCTAGAATATAATATGAAAATTAAGAACAAATTTGACAGACAATTTTATCCCACGGTTCGGTTCCCACACAGGCAATCTACATCCACGTTGTGGAGCCCACGAAAGGATTGTGTCTTCACTGACCCTAACCTCGTCGAATCGCCACGAAGGCCAATTCTTCTTCCACTATCACAAAGGGGCAAATCACCAAGATCAATGGTCCATCTCACAAGTTGAGGGCTCCCCAAGATTACAAATCAAACACCCCCATGAACACACTCACAAGATCAACAATGAAAAAACAGGAGTGTGTTAGAGAGCAAACCCAAGAGATCAAACGTGTGGAATCGTGTCTCTCCTTTGATCCAAAGTGAATCCTCAAGGGATTGATCTTTCTTGCATTGGATTTCGTGGAGAGATGTGTTTTCTAGTCTCTTGGAGGTTGTGACAGCGCAGGGGGTCGAGAGTGATGATAGTTGGGTCATGCACATCTATTTATATTAGGGTTTTAAAAAGTTACCGTTAGGGTTTCGAGGGTCCGAACTAGTCCGTGGTGGAGTCCGGACTAGTTCGGTGTGCGGCGTTCAGGAAACCTTAAGTGTCCAGAAATATCGGACTTGTCCGGCTAGGAGTGCACTTGTCCAATTTTAGTCAGAAAGGTTTTCGGACTTGTCCGTGCTGATATCGGACTTGTCCGGTGTGGTGATGCCCTTAGAGAATATAGGATGAGTCCGCACTTGGAGGACTTGTCCGATTTTAGTCAGAGGAATTATCGGACTAGTCTGGACTATTTCGGACTAGTCCAATGCGGACAAGTCCGCACTGGCTGGACTTGTCCGAACCTATCCAGAGAGGATATCGGACTAGTCCGGTGTATATCAGACTAGTCCGTTTTTCTGTGAAGTGTGAAGTGAGTGAGGATTTTTATGTTAGAGCTCTTGGGAAGTGATACACAAACACACTCCCTACACAATGATGTATTCTAATCAGCTCTTGAGCTCTTTTTTGATTTGATCCTCATTCTCCTTTCTTTTTGGCACTTTCTTTTTCTTTCATTAAAAACGGTGCTTTCTTCATTCTTTCATTAAATCATGCACTCATCTCAATAATGTGGTTAGGATCTCATTTGTTTATCATAAATCAACCAAAACCCACAAGGGATGCCTAGATGCACTTTCAATCTCCCCCTTTTTGCTGATTGATGACAACCAATTGAGATTTCACAAGATATGATAAAAAATGCAGAATTTT
This sequence comes from Tuctoria greenei, assembly GCA_036927565.1. Classification (NCBI taxonomy): domain Eukaryota; kingdom Viridiplantae; phylum Streptophyta; class Magnoliopsida; order Poales; family Poaceae; genus Tuctoria; species Tuctoria greenei. The sequence goes on along the minus strand of JAYESD010000004.1, from coordinate 95,863,941 downwards.
CATAAAGTATGCACATATGAGCTTCAAACTTATTTAGCAATGACAACATAAGACATATGTGCACTCTTTATGGTGGGGTGCAAAACTAAATGAGTGAGAGCAGTAATCATGACAACAGTAAAATAATTGACATCAATATATCAATCAACAAGCATATATGTCAATTATAAAGCAAAATCACAAATTTCATGAATATGAGCATAAATCATTCATAGCATTTCATCACAGGATTAAAAGTACCAAAAGAGCACAATACTAAGTCTTACAACCCAAAAGACATAAAAAGATGTATAAGAGAGGCTCTCATCTCTCAACCTACAGCTAAGACCTAATGACTCCCTCTCAATCTCCCCCCTTTGGCATCAAGACACCAAAAAGAAGGAAAGGAGGGATCTAAGATCTTCAGTCCTCGCTGTCGGTCCTCTCATCATCATCATCTTCATTCTCGGGCTGAGGAGGAGGAGGAGGAGGAGCGGATCCACTCGAGCCCCCAATGCCAAAATAAGGCAAGATCGGAGGGAGTCAAGGGCCCAAGCTTGGTGAAATCTGAGGCTGAGTCATCAGAAATGACCGGAGATCCAATGGGCTCGATCTCCAACTTCTGGCAGATGTGCTTCACATTTTCTTTGACGTATCGCATGTCCCCCTTTCTCGCCTTGTTCATCTTGTGCATGTTCACTTCGACCTTCTTGCAAGAGGCAAAAATAGATGACAAGTATTTTAGGATTCCACTAGGGGACCCTGTTTTGGGAGGTGCCCTAGTGGTGGGGTCAGCCCTTGCATCTCCTCTATCTCTCCTCGGAGCTTCTTCACTTGATGCAGGAGAAGGTGCAGCTTGAACATTGGCTTGGTTGGGCTTCTGGGGCCTCAAGGGAGTGTGCTCCACATCCTTCAAAAATTCGATCCCTGTGACTTTCTCAGTCATAAACATCAGGTAAGGGGCATTGCCACTGGATCTGTTCGGGGTACAGGATTTGTTGACCATGTCATTCCAAATATAGTCAAAGATGTCAAACTTCCTATTCTTGCTTATCACCTTCATCAAGGTTCTCAGGTAACCCTGGACACTTCCAGCATCCCCATCCTTTGGTGCTATTGTCTTCCTCAGCACCCTATTGAGCACCATGAAGAAAGGCTTCATGTTCTTGGTTGAAGGGGGATTGAACTTTAGACTAGTATCATAGAGGAAGTCCATTTTATCCTTGTTCAAGACACCGATGTTGTGGATGGTCAACTCGTTGTTTCCAGTGTCTTCAAGGTGAAGGAGTCTTGCAAACTCATCATAGGTGATAGTGTACTTGGATCCGTGAGTCATCCAAGTCACTCTCTCTTCAACATCACTTGAAAAGAAACAAGTGGCATAGAACTGAGAAATAACTTCATCATTCTAGTGATATCTGTAGGCAAACAGATCCTTCAGACCATGCCTGGCTGCAGCCTCAACCACTTGATCAAATGCTCCACAGCTCTTCCTCTCAAAATGATCCCAGTCGATCCACTGGCTACGGACCACTGGAGTCTTCATGGTCAGGTACACTGAGCTGTAGAAATCTTCATGAAAGTTGCTCCAAAACTGGTATCGGCAGCTTTCTTGGAATGGCTGTAGCAATCAACGAATCTTAGTTTGGAAGCAGTGTCGCTTCCCTTGCCATTGAACTTCTCTTCGGAGGGATCTCTGTTTCCCTTCCTCGGAGCATGCATCTTGAGTGGGCCAATTGGGCCTGTGGCAATCCCTTTGCCCTTGCCCTTCACTTGGCGAGCAGTTGCCAAGCTGGAGTCGGCTGTGTCCTTAGCCTTGGACATAGGCTTCTTAGCATGGACCTCGCATGGAGCCTGAGGTGGCAAAGGCGCCGGCTCATACGGGCGCTCTTGGCGCTTCTTGCCTTGGCCCGTCGAGGACCGAAGCAAGGCTTCTTGGTCCATCTCGGCCTCGAAGCCAGAGATTCCATCGTTGGTGCTCGACATTGTCCTGAGAATGGATTACACAAGGTATAAATGAGAATGGATGGCAACGAATTGCATTGAGGAATGAGTAATTAGGGTTGAGTTCAGAAAAAATCGGACTAGTCCGGTGTACAGGTACGGACTAGTCCGGGTGACCAGACTTGTCCGTACATGGACCAGACTAGTCCACTGTTCATCACCCTAAACCCCAACTAGATGGCCAATGGTGTTGTTCAATGCAATAATGGCACAACATCAATGTAATACATCAAGGAAGCATGTATTTGGTCAAAGGAACTAAGGTATTTGATCAACATCGAAGGAAATAGCGATTTCTAGGCTTTGGGAGGAAAATTTACCGAAATTGCTCGATTCTTGAGAATGAAGGGGTTGAAGGTGCAGACAAGTCCGTGGTCTTCAATCCCTGAGCAATGGAGGTCGTTTTCTACCGAAACACGAAGAGATTTGATGGAGGATGAAGGAAATCGCCTTTGGGAGCTCGAGCGAGGAGAGAGAGCGTAGGTGTGGTTGTGAGGATGAAGAGGCTTAGGGTTTGACGATGGCTAGGCTTATGGAGACGAAAAATCAGACTTGTCCGAAAATAATCGGACTAGTCTGAACTTTTCCTGAGCCTATATCGGACTAGTTCGTGGTCGTCCGGACTAGTCCGGACTAACAGTCACTCTGTGGACTAGTCTGCAGGGGCGGACTTGTCCGGGTAACCACGTACTAGTCCGAGGTCACCAGAATAGAAGTGCTTAGTCCATTTGTATATACTTGAAGGTACTTATTAAGAAAATAGGGAGGCAAATAAAATCAAATAATCTTGATGAATATGATCAGTAATCATACAACAATCAAGCAATGACCATAATTCATCAAGATCAAGTAGTTGAAATAGTGGACCTTGGAGAAAATTAAGAAAGGTGATTTTCGCAACTCAAACAATATGTTTTGAAGAGTTCATACAGGTATGCAAGTTTTCAAGCCCCTTCTCAAGCATCAAGGATATTGAGTTCATTTCGGAGCTCGCAAAAACATTTTTCATCTAGTGGCTTGGTAAATATATCAGCTAGTTGCTTTTCAGTGTTGACATGAGAAATGGCTATGTCTCCTTTCATTGAATGGTCTCTCAAAAAGTGATGCCAGATGTCTATGTATTTTGTTCTAGAGTGTTCAACTGGATTATGAGCAATTTTGATGGCACTCTAATTATCACAAAGGAGTGGAATACGGCTCATATTGTAACTGTAATCCCTTAGAGTTTGTCGCATCCAAAGGAGTTGTGCACAACAACTCCTAGCTGCATCATACTCTGCTTCGGCCGTGGATAAGGCATTGGAATTTTGTTTCTTGGAGGACCAAGAAACTAGGGATCTACCTAGGAATTGGCAGGTGCCGGATATACTTTTTCTATCTACTTTGCATCTGGCATAATCTACATCGGAGTATCGAATGAGATTGAAATTGGAACCTCTGGGGTACCAAAGGCCTATGTTGGGTGTATGAATCAAATCTCAAAATTCTTTTAACGGTTGTCAAATGACACTCCTTAGGATTGGCTTGAAATCTCGCACACAAACATAAACTCAACATAATATTAGGCCTAGATGCACAAAGGTAGATTAAGGATCCAATCATGGAAAAATATACCTTTTGATCCACGCTTGGTCCATCTTCATTGAGATCCAAGTGTCCATTAGTAGCCATGGGGGTCTTGATAGGATTCGCCTTGTCCATCCCAAACTTCTTGAGTATGTCTTGAGTGTACTTGGTTTGGCTTATGAACGTCCCTTCCTTTTGTTGTCTCACTTGGAATCCCAAGAAGTACTTCAGTTCTCCCATCATAGACATCTCAAACCTATCTGTCATATTCTTACTAAATTCTTCACAAAAGTATTTGTTAGTTGAATCAAAAATGATGTCATCAACATAGATTTGACAGATAAAGAGATCTTTGTCAAAGTGTTTTGTAAATAGTGTATAATATGCTTTTCCAATCTTGAAACAATTTTCAATTAAGAAATCTGTAATGCACTCATACCAAGCTCTAGGTGCTTGTTTGAGGCTGTAGAGAGCCTTACGCAGTTTAAAGACGTGGTCGGGGAACTCTTTGTCTTCAAATCCGGGTTGTTTCTCCACGTACACCTCCTCCTTGATTGGACCATTGAGGAAGGCGCTTTTCACATCCATTTGGTAGAGCATGAAATCATGGTGAGTAGCATATGCAAGCAATATTCTAATTGATTCAAGTCTAGCTATGGGAGCAAAGGTTTCATCAAAATCCAAACCTTCGACTTGTGAATACCCTTTGGCCACAAGTCGTGCCTTGTTCCTTGTCACCACCCCATGTTTGTCTTGTTTGTTGCGGAAGACCCATTTGGTGCCGACGACGTTCGTGTTAGGTCTTTCGATGAGTTCCCACACCTCGCTCCGTTTGAAGTTGTTCAGTTCTACCTGCATCGCCACCACCCAGTCTGGATCTTTCAATTCATCCTCAATCCTGTGTGGTTCCAAAAAAGGACACAAAAGAGTAATGCTCACAAAAGTTAGCAATGCAGGATCTAGTTGTTACTCCCTTTTGGATGTCACCGATCATGCTATCGATTGGGTGATCTCTTTGGACGCATTGGTGTACTCTTGGGTGTGGCATTTGCGGTCTTGTGTCTTCACGGTATTCTTCTCCCACTAGATGGTTGCCCTCATTGACTTGTTGATCATCTTCGTTTTCTTGAGGTTGATCTTGTGCGGAAGCTCCCCCTTGATCATTGGCCTCTACTTGCAGTTCATCTTCCTCATGCACATGTAGAGGTGGCTCTTGTGGTCGAACTTCGCCCAACGCCATTCTTCTCAATGCTTGACAAGGAGCTTCTTCTCTATCTAGCACACATGGATACACTTGCTCCTTTTGGGAGCCGTTAGTTTCATCGAACACTACGTCATGTGCTACTTCAACAAGTCCGGAGGTCTTGTTGAAGACACGATAGGTGTAAGAGTTTGAATCATAACCAAGCAATAAACCTTCATCGGACTTCGAAGCGAACTTTGAAGTCCTAGGCTTCTTGTTCAAAATATAGAACTTAGAGCCAAAAACTCGAAAATAAGAAATAATTGGCTTTTTACCGGTGAGTAGCTCATAGGATGTCTTCATGAGTAGTCGATGAAGATAGAGTCGGTTTCTGGCGTGGCAAGCGGTGTTAATCGCTTCCGCCCAAAACCGATCCGAGGTCTGTTATTCATCGAGCATTGTTCTTGCCATCTCTATGAGGGTTCAATTCTTCCTTTTGGCAACTCCGTTTTGTTGAGGAGAGTAAGGTGCTGAAAACTCATGTTTTATGCCTTCTTCGTCTAGGTACTCCTCAACTTGGGTGTTCATGAACTTCGTTTCGTTGTCGCTTCAAATGTTCTTGATCGTCAATGAAAACTCATTTTGAGCACGCTTGAAAAACTTCTTAAAGGTTCCATGAGTTTCTGTCTTATCATGCAAAAAGAAAACCCAAGTGAAGCGCAAAAAGTCATCAACAATTACTAAACCATATTTGTTACCGCCGATGCTTATGTAAGCAATTGGACCGAAGAGGTCCATGTGAAGTAGCTCGAGTAGTCTTGTTGTAGCCATGACGTTCTTCGCAAGATGAGGTGCTCCAACTTGCTTCCCAGCTTGACACGCTCTACAAGGCCCGTCTTTCTAAAGAACAACATCCTTCAAACTTCGGATGTGATCGCCCTTGAGGAGTTTTTGAAGATTCCTCATACCAACATGCGCTAGCCGTCTATACCACAGCCAACCCATGTTGGTCTTTGCAATCAAGCATGTGTCGAGTTCGGCTTTATCTTTGTTGAAGTCAACAAGGTAAAGCTTTCCCTTTAACATACCCTTGAATGCAATGGAACCATTACCCCTTCTAGAGACGGTCACACCCTCATTAGTGAACAAGCAATTATAACCTTTGTCACATAGTTGAGATATGGGCAACAAGTTATAATCTAAGGAATGAACATGTAACACGTGAGAAAGAGTATGTTGAGATGATATGGCAATTTTACCAGTACCGAGCACCTTTACTTGAATATTATCACCATAATAGATGCCCTCTCTTGGATCCTCATTTTCTTCATGCTCAACGAACATCCTTCTTTCTCCAGTCATATGGTTGGTGCAACAACTGTCTAGCACCCATTTAGATCCACCGGAGGAATAGGCCTACAAAAATAAATCTAGCCTTGGTTTTAGGTACCCAAGCTTGCTTGGGTCCTTGGAGGTTAGTTACAAGAGATTTGGGCACCCACACATGAGACTTGGTGTTCCCATGGCATGGCCCAACATAATGAGCATAAAGTTTACCAAAGTTACTTCTCATTAGAACATAAGATGCATTGAAAGTCCTGAACAATAGTTGTTGTTGTTTATATATAGGACTAGTTCGGGAAATTGGACTTGTCCGAAGGACCGGACTTGTCCGTGTCCGGACCGGACTAGTCCGGTGATCATATGTGTTTACTTTGGACTTTCCAGCTTGAGAGGGTTTTCCCTTTACAAAGGAAATGCTTTCCTTGTTATTTTTATGGTTTCTAGCATATTGCTTTTCACTATAAGAATAATCAATGCCATATTTGACATTAGGAGGTCTTGTGACCAAGTATGCACTACGTGCATATTTGATCTTCTCCTTGTCAAATATGCCACTTTGGGAAGGATGCTTGTCCTTGGTAGAGGTAGACTTTTCCTTCAAGCTAGTGTCAATTTTAGCACATGAGCAAGTAATAGTAGTTTCAGTTTTAAGTGGTTGAGAAGGTGAGCTTGAAGAGAATGAGGGGTCACTTTGTTTGAATGACTCAACTTGTACCTCAAGGATTTTGTTAACCTTGGATAGGTTAGCAATTTCATCCTTGATGGTGGTGTTTGAGTCGCTTAACTTCAAGCAAGCTTCCTTGCTTGAGGCTAACTCAAGTTCCAGTGACTTGCCCCACTCCTTTCAAAGTTCGAGAAGCTTGTCAAGTTCAAGATATTCCTCCTTTTGGGAGATAATCATATCTTCTTGACTGTTGATCAGCTTCTCCTTCTCAACAAGTGGATCAAGTAGAAATTTCATTTTTGCTGTTGTTTTCTTATCTAAGCCAATGAGCATGTCTTCATTATCACTAGCAACTTCACTATCACTAGAATAGGAACGCAAGGAAGAGGATTCGGTTGTTACCTTTCGTTTACCTTCCTTTGCCATGAGGCAGGTGTTGTTGCCCTTCCATGCGCATAGAGTTGGGAAGAGGGTGGACTTCTTGGATGTCTTCTCGATGGCTATGCTAGCCATCTCCTCTTCCTCTTCGGATGAGGACTCGTCATTTGAGTCCCACTCCTTTCCTAGATGTGCTTGTCCAGCTTGCTTCTTTTTTTTTGAAGAATTTTTTGGGATGAGGCTTTGTTTCCTTGGTCTTCTTCTTGTTTTCCTCGTATGGGCAATCAACTATAAAGTGGTCATATTCACCAACGTTATAGCATGCCCGCCTCAACTTTGGTCTTGACTTCTCTTTATATTTTCCTTCACTTGATTTTCCCCCTTGTCTTTTCTTCATCATTTTTAGGATCATGTCTTCTTCGTCAATTTCGCTGCTCTCGTCACCGTTGTCCTCTTCTTGTTGAGCTTCTCGAGCTTCTTTAGAGAAGGGATTGAGAGTGGACTTCAAAGCAACCCCTTTCTTCTTTGCCGAGGTGAGGTCAACAATCTCCTTGACATGCTTCGCCTGCTTTTCCATCATCTCAAAATTGATGATTTTCTCAAGTAGATCATCTGGGGTCATTTTCTTGTACCTGTGGCTTTCTCCAATCATTGAGCACAAGGTGACATTGCGAGGCATGAAAGCTCTAAGGATGAGCTTCACCACCTCGTGATCGTTCCACTTCTTGCTTCCGTATGCTCGAACCTTGTTGATGAGCATCTTTAAGCGGTTGTACATGTCTTATGATGACTCGTCTTCTTCAATGGCGAATCTTCCCAATTCACCTTCGATCATTTCGATCTTCGCTTCTCGCACATGTCTTCATGTGCGATTTGCAATGTATCCCATATTTCATTCGCAATCTCGAGCCCATCCACCATGTTGAACTAGTCCCGACGAAGTGATGAGGTGATGACTGCTGCAGCTTGGGCATTTCAATGGATTGCTTGCTCTTGGCTAGGTGTGAGCTCCTCATCATCATCGAGGATATCTATTCCTGTAACCACAATGTGCTACAAGCTTGGATTGAGTGAGATCAAGTGCATTTTCATGTTTTGCCTCCACATTGAGTAGTCATTCCCATCAAAGTGTGGGGATTTTCCAAGGGGAATAGATAGGTAATGATTATCGGGAGTAGTCGGTGTGACTACTCCCCTTTTTCTTCTTCTCGTCCTCGACCTTCACTTTCCCTTTCGAGAGTGCTTTCTTCCTTAGGAGCGCCTTGAGTTCAAGGGTCTCCTCATCATCATCCTCGAAGTCCTAGATAGCATCAAGGAGCTTTTCCAGTTTTGGAGCTTTTCGTCTTCAACCTTCTCTTGGTTAAGTCTCTTGTGCGCATCCTTCATGTCCGACATGTTCTCTTTGAGTGATTAGTCTCTTGTGAAGAGTCCTGCTCTGATACCAATTGAATGTGTCCTAGAGGGGGGGTGAATAGGCCTTATTGAATTTTGGTCGGAACCTGCAACACTTAACAAACTGATCAAATCACGAGATATCAGACTAGTCCGGTAGAGTGCGGACTAGTCCGGTGCGTGTGAACTAAATTGATCAAGTTTGATCAATGATCTCAGTACAAACACAGTACAGAGCAGAATATAGTATGTAACTTGCGAGTATTGAGTCAATGCAACCAAGTATAATGCAAACCAATTCTTGTTTCAAAGTTTTAACGTAGGTTATGCAAGATTTACAAAACCCTAGAATATAATATGAACATTAAGAACAAGTTTGACACATGATTTTATCCCGTGGTTCGGTTCCCATAGAGGCAACCTACATCCACGTTGAGGAGCCCACGCAAGGAGTGGGTCTTCACTGACCCTAACCTCGTCGAATCGCCACGAAGGCCAATTATTCTTCCACTATCAAAAAGGGGAAAATCACCAAGTTCAAGGGGCCTTATCACAAGTTGAATGCTCCCCAAGATTACAAATCACACACCACCGAGAACACACTCGCAAGATCAACAATGAAACAACAGGAGTGTGTTAGAGATCAAACCCAAGAGCTCAAACATGTGGAATCGTGTCTCTCCTTTGATCCAAAGTCAATCCTCAAGGGATTGATATTTCTTGCATTGGATTTCGTGGAGAGATGTGTTTTCTAGGTTCTTGGAGGGTGTGACGGTGCAGGGGGTCAAGAGTGATGATAGTTGGGCCGTGCACATCTATTTATATTAGGGTTTTCAAAAGTTACCGTTAGGGTTTCCAGGATCCAGACTAGTCTGTGGTGGAGTCCGGACCAGTCCGGTGTTCAGCGTAGGAAACCCTAAGTGTCTAGAAATATCAGACTTGTCCAGCTAGGAGCGGACTTGTCCGATTTTTGTCAGAAAGGTTTTCGGACTTGTCCGTGCTGATATCGGACTTGTCCGGTGTGGTGATGCTCTTAGTGAATATAGGATAATTCCGCACTTGAAGGACTTGTCTGATTTTAGTCAGAGGCATTATCGGACTAGTCCGAACTTTTTTGGACTATTCCGGTGCGGACAAGTCCGCATTGGCTGGACTTGTTCGAACCTGTCCAGAGAGGATATCGGACTAGTCCAGTGTATATCGGACTAGTCCGTTTTTCCGGTGAAGTGTGAAGTGAGTGAGGATTTTTATGCTAGAGCTCTTGGGAAGTGATACACAAACACACTCCCTACAAATTTATGCATCCTAATCAGCTCTTGAGCTCTTTTCCGAATTGATCCTCATTCTCCTTTCTTTTTGGCACTTTCTTCATTCTTTCATTAAAAACGGCACTTTCTTCATTCTTTCATTAAAACCTGCGCTCATCTCAATAATGTGGTTAGTATCTCATTTTTTTGTCATAAATAAACCAAAACCCACAAGGGATGTCTAGATGCACTTTCACCGCTGGCTCCAAGGGGCCTTCCAGTACAAAAATTGGGTCCCACGCCACAAGTGTGGTCCCTTGCAATCCTGCGACACTAAGGCCTCCCTCTGAAGCTCTTCTGCTTCCACTGACGCTGACGAGGGTCTCACAGAGGGAACTCCAACCTCCGGGTCTGACACCGAAGGTACCCCCACCGGATCTTCCACCAACGGCTCTGAAGGTGGAGGACCCGTCGCCGACTCCTCCGGGCGCTCCGACTCGTACATGGGCACCTCCAGAATAATCGCCTCTAGGGCGGACATTGGAACTTCGTCGAGAGCCCCCACCACCACCAGCTCAGGCGCTGGAACTTCTACCGTATCCGGCTCAGGTGCCGGAGCTTCAATAACCTCCAGCACGGAGGCCTGAACTTCGGGCACTTCTGGCTCGACCATCGGATCTTCAACAACTTAAGGCACAGGCGCCGGAGCATCAGTTACCTCCAGCTCAAACAACAGAGCTTCTGCCATCTCCATCTCCTGCACCAGAGCTTCAGACACCGGCGCTGCAGTCGCTGGCGCATCTTCATCAACCTCTCCCCCATAGTCCGGCGCTACCACGGTGTAAGGATCGAAACGCCCAAGAGGGGGGGTGAATTGGGCTTTCTTTCAATTTTTAAAGCAATTAAGATTAACGACCTCAAGCCCAATTCCCTATGCGATTAAACTATGCAATCAATGTAAATTAAAGTTGCGGAATGAAGATTGCATAAGTGTAAAAAAGGAAGAGGGATGCAAACGCTCAAGGGACACGGAGTTTATCTCGTGGTTCGGTAAGATCACAAGGATCTACCTACATCCACGTTGTGGCACCCACCGAAGGGTTTTGCCACTCCCAAGTCACCGAGACAAGGGGGTTCTTCACTATTCTTCTCCGTTCGCCAACCTCGGCAAGGTGGAGCTCAAGCCTTGTACACTTTGGAATCCTCCGGGCTTCCACAATCTTCTTGGCAAGCTCCGGAAGTTGCACACTCCAAGGGACACTCCCTTATGGCTCTCACTACACTAGAGACTCCAATCACCAAGAATGGAGGCACCCAAGCACTATCTCTAGCTAGTTCTAGCCTATCTCTTGGTGTACAAATGATGAGCAAATGATGTGAAAGTGGTAGCTCTATTGCTTGAATGCTCTAGGATATGTAGAGTATGTCTGGGCTTCAAGTCTTGTCGATTTGACAGGTTGAAGGGGTATAAATAGCCAGCCTCCACGAGATAGCCGTTGGAAAAGTAGGCTGACATCACTTCTCTGCGAACACCGGATGATCCGATGTCTCCCCTTCAGTTAACATCGGTCAAAGCCAAATTAGCTTATGTCACTGTGTCAGATATGACCGTTGTTAGACCGATGTTGATCTGTCTTCTCATCGGATGATCCGGTGGCTCTTCCTCCAAAATTTTGCTTCATCTTGAAGCTCACTGGAGTGATCGACCGATGTGTGTAAGTCTGCACATCGGATGATCCGGTGCTTCACTTGGTCCAACAGTGTTGCAATCTGTAATAATGGACCGATGTCACTGAGCCACCCACATCGGATGATCCGGTGAGTTCTTTGCTCTGAGGTCTTCTTCTTCTGTTGACACAACTCGATCGATGCAGTCAACTCAAAGACCATCGGATGATCCGGTGTGTTCAACTTGTTGACTTCGAGTTGTTTTGAGTTGTTCTTTTGGAATTTGAACTTGTGACCTCTTTGACACTTGTTTGAAATGTTGTTTTGATTGTCTTCAAGCATTGAGTGATATCAAGTTAGAGCTTTCACTTCTTGTCTTCATATGATTTGATTTGATCTAATTCGTTGATTTTATATGGGTCTCCAATGTAATTTTGATTTCATTTGATTGAGTGTTATTGAGACCTTGCATTCACAAATTCATTAGTAATATCGAATGGTTGTCATTAATCACCGAAACCGTACCTCATGGGGCCTAGATGCTTTCAATCTCCCCCTTTTTGGTGATTGATGACAACACAATAATTTAAAGCGCAATAATAATGAATTTGATGATAATACTCAAGTATATATGCAATGAATACAGCATAGGACACATTAAGCTTGTAAAACGCAAAAGAAATTTGTGGTGCGAAAAGCTCAATTGATTAAAAACATAAGCAAATGAGACAAGTGAAAGAGTGCTTAATTAAAATTACAAAAGAGTACTCAAGCACGAATACAAACGATAAGCACACACTCCCCCTCACTCCCCCTGAGACTACCACTCCCCCTGACTCTTCTACATCTTCTCCCCCTTTGGCATCAAGACACCAAAAAGGGATCAGAACGCCTACAGACCCTGAGAGCTGGGCGCGAGGGAGAGGCGGCGCGCGGTGGTCGAGTGAGAGGTCGGGGAGAGAGAAACACGGCGGCGCGTGGGTTTAAATAGTGGACCCCAAACCCTAGCCGAAATTTTAACATCGGATGGACCGATGCTAGGTGAAACGAACATCGGTCGAATGCCACAGTAAGGATATTCAAAAATTGCTGTTGACATCGGATGGACCGACGTTTAGGGTTTGGGTCATCGGTCGAATGGCACAGTAAGGGTGTTCAAAAGAGGAATGTTGACACCGGATGATCCGACGTAGGAGGAAGTAAACATCGGTTGAATTGACCACAGCTCCAGAAGAGTGAACAACGGATGGACCGATGTTTTTCGGAATGAACGCGTCGGATCATTTGAAATTCAGACAGAATTGGGCTTTGAAGATTGAGCACCTATTTGACCGATGAGGAATTGACATAGGCATCGGATAATCCGATGACAACAGAATGAAAACATCCCATATATGTCCTTTGACCAAACAAACAATCAAAGAGAAACACATGTCTTAGGACTTTTTGGGCAACCCCTTACCCCTCAAAAAGCTAATATGCCAATAGCTTGGCTAGGCCTTAATGCAAATGGAACACCGAGAAAAATGGAGGAAAATATACAAATAAAATGTAAGGCCCATGCTTTGTGAGGTAGAGTATGAAGACTTCTATCTCTTTGAAGCATGATCCTCTAGGCATTAACGTACCTAACATTTTGTTCTTTCCACCTTATATGAGTTGAGATATTGCATTTCAAACAAGTCTCCTTCTCATGAGGTGGGTTCCCCTTTGTGACAATCTACCGTATGCAATGCCAAACAAATTATAGTGCAAGAGATTAAAAGAGTGCAAGTCTATATGGCAGGGATCATGCAAGGCATAAAATAAATCTATCTTGCCAAGTTTAAACCTTCCAAAGGCTTCCTCAGGGAAAACTATTTCTAGCTCACCCCTATCCTTTGGGAGTTAGACAAGACCTATATGATATGCATCCTTACATGAACATGGCAACTTACATGACGTTAGATGCATCTAGCACATTTAATTCATTTCTAAGTCTAGAAAAGGTTTTCTCATCAAGTGGTTTAGTGAAAATATCCGCCAATTGTTCTTCGGATCTGACACCTTGCAAAGAGATGTCTCCTTTAGCCTCATGATCACGCAAGAAGTGATGGTGAATATCAATGTGCTTAGTGCGGGAGTGTTGAACGGGGTTTCTAGCTATCTTAACCGCACTTTCATTGTCACAAAGGAGAGGCACACAACCAATTTTAATTCCAAAGTCCAAAAGGGTTTGCTTCATATATAGAATTTGGGCACAACATGCACCGGCCGCTATATACTCCGCTTCCGCGGTGGACAAAGCCACGGAATTCTGCTTTTTGCTAGACCAAGACACTAGGGAACGCCCAAGCAAGTGGCACCCACCGGAGGTACTCTTGCGATCTATGCGGCATCCGGCAAAGTCCGAATCCGAGTATCCCAAGAGTTGGAAGGTTGTACCTTTAGGGTACCACAAGCCCATACTAGGGGTATGCTTAAGATACCTAAGTATCCTAAGGACCGCCTTCTTATGCGATTCTTTAGGAGCCGCTTGAAAGCGAGCACATAAGCATACACTAAACATTATATCGGGCCTAGATGCGGTAAGATAGAGCAATGAACCAATCATAGAGCGGTAGTGAGATTGGTCAATAGGTTTACCGTCCTTATCCGCGTCGAGATGGCAATTTGTTGCCATTGGAGTGCTTCTTGAGCTACAATCTCCCATCTCAAATTTCTTCAAGAGGTCCTTGGTGTATTTCTCTTGGTAGACAAAAGTTCCCTCTTGAAGTTGCTTGATTTGGAATCCAAGGAAGAAGTTGAGCTCTCCAATCATTGACATCTCGAATTCCCTAGACATCATTTTGCCAAACTCATGGCTAAGAGCTTTGTTAGTTGAGCCAAAAATAATGTCATCAACGTAAATTTGACAAAGAAATAAATCTCCGTTGATGTCCTTGGTGAAGAGTGTAGTATCCACCCTCCCGATCTTGAATCCTTGCATGACTAGGAAATCCCTTAGTCGTTCATACCACGCCCTAGGTGCTTGCTTGAGTCCGTAGAGCGCCTTGTGTAGCCTATACACATGATTAGGATTCCTCGGATCTTCAAACCCGGGAGGTTGCTCAACATAAACAAGCTCGTTAATATAGCCATTAAGAAAGGCACTTTTCACATCCATTTGATAAAGCATTATGTTATGATGTGAAGCAAAGGCAAGGAGTATACGAATTGCCTCTAACCGGGCGACTGGAGCAAACGTTTCGCCAAAATCCAGTCCTTCAACTTGGGAGAACCCTTTGGCCACAAGTCTTGCCTTGTTGCGGACCACAACGCCATTCTCGTCTTGTTTGTTGCGGTACACCCACTTTGTTCCGATGACGTTCTTGTCCTTGGGTCGCTCCACCAACACCCAAACTTCATTGCGGATGAAGTTGTTGAGTTCTTCTTGCATAGCCATTACCCAATTTGGGTCTTGGAGCGCTTCCTCGATGTGAGTGGGTTCTACACACGAAACAAACGAGTAGTGCTCACAAAATGAAGCAACATGGCGGGAACGAGTACTTACGCCCCTTGAAGGACTTCCAATGATTTGGTCCATTGGATGCGCCTTGGAGATGCGTCCATGCCTCATAAGTGGTTGTGAGGCACTTGGCGGTGGTGAAGCGTGTTGTTCCTCTTGTGGTTGGACTTGATCTTGGACTTCTTCTCCATCTTGATGTTGTGTCGCTTGTGAGTCTTGAGTTGGCAATGGATCATCTTTCTCCTCTTCATCTACTTGAGGCGCCATGGAGGTGTTGTTGTTGGAACTTGAAGCTCCCCCTTGATCATGGCCCTCTTCAACTTCCGGCTTGATGTCTCCAATGGTCATGTTTTTCATGGCTTCTCGTAGAGGCTCATCATCTATTTCATCATGACCAAAACTCTCCTCTTGGGAGCCATTAGTCTCATCAAACTCAACATCACAACTTTCTTCAACTAGACCGGAGGTTTGGTTGAATACTCGATATGCTTTTGAGTTTGATGCATAACCAAGAAAAATACCAACATCACATCTTCTTTCAAACTTACCGAGCCTTTTCTTGCGGTAGATGTAGCATTTGCACCCAAAGACTCTAAAGTAGGAGATGTTGGGCTTTCTCCCAATGAGGAGCTCATATGGGGTCTTTTGGAGTAGTCGGTGAATATAGACCCTATTTGCGGCATGGCACGCCGTGTTGATTGCTTCGGCCCAAAATTTCTTCGATGTGCCGTAGTCATCAAGCATTGCTCTTGCAAGAGTGATGAGGGTTTTGTTCTTCCTCTCAACAACACCGTTTTGTTGAGGAGTGTACGTGGCGGAGAATTCATGCTTCACACCTTCACGGTCACACCACTCCCCAATGTTGTAGTTCTTGAATTCGGTGCCGTTGTCACTCCGGACCTTGATAATGGGAAGTTGGAATTCCCTTTGAGCACGGTTGGCGAAGGTCTTGAACACTTCCGGAGTTTCACTCTTGTCACCTAAAAATAGAGTCCAAGCATAGCGAGAGTAGTCATCAACTATAACAAGACAATAGAGGTTACCGCCAAGACTTTGGTATGTGGACGGTCCGAAGAGGTCCATGTGGAGTAGTTCAAGTGGCTTGGAGGTTGACACCATTGTCTTCATTGGGTGGTGTGAAGCAACTTGCTTCCCGGCTTGACATGCGCTACAAAGCTTGTTCTTCTCAAACGTCACATCCTTCACGCCGGTCACCATCCCAAGCTTGAATGACTTCTTAAGTTTGCTCATTCCAATGTGTGCTATGCATCGGTGCCATAGCCAACCCAAGCTTGTCTTAGTGGAAAGACAAGTGGTTAGGCTAGCATTCTTGTTGGAGAAATCTACTAAGTAGAGATGTCCATGCCGAAATCCTTTGAAGATAAGCTCTTTGCTTGCCTCACAACTCACAACAACATCATCCTTGCTAAATGTGCATGTTAGTCCAAGATCACAAAGTTGTGCAATGGAAAGTAGATTAAAGCTAAGTGACTTAACATACAACACATTAGAAATGGATAAATCATTCGAGATAGCAATTTTACCTAAACCAATTACCTTCCCCTTTGAGTTGTCACCAAAGGTGACTTGTTCATGATTATCGGGGTTCTCTATGGTGGTGAACATACCATCATTGCCGGTCATATGTTGAGTGCACCCGCTATCGAGTACCCAATGCTTTCCTCCAGCTTTGTAGTTCACCTACACACATGAAGTTAGTTTTTGAGTTTAGGCACCCAAGCTAACTTAGGTCCTTGTATGTGTGATACAAGTGATTTTGGGACCCAAAGTTGCTTGGGGAGCTTCCCCTTCATGCCCTTAATGTCTTTGCCGATGAACCTTGCCTTCACCTTGCCACCTACTTTGCTTAAGAGATAGTGATAATCATGGAAAGTAGATTTGTAGTTAGGAGGCAATTTGGGAGAAGGACGGTTGGGAAGAGGACACTCCCTCGTGTGGTGTCCGGTGACCTCACAATGTTGGCAATAGGATCCAACTTCTTTGACGAAGCTCGTCCTAAGCTCCGGTGAGGGCACCTTCCCTTTGTTGAGCACCGGGAAGGATCCAAGTCCTCTCTTGTTGAAGCCTTTGGCTTGTTGGTAGAGGATTTACTTGTGCTTGTCCTCCCCCTTGGAAAGTCTCACCACACTAGTGCGGAGACTTTCAATTTCGTCCATCAATTCCTTCTCCCTAAGGCTTGCTTTCAAAGGCAAAGACTTATCCAAAGTATTAGTGGCATGTGAGATAGTTGATACTTTGCCATCAAGGGTTTCCTTTTTCATGTTTTTCATTTTTAGTTCCATTGCCTCATAAGCAAGGTTAAGCACTTCATGTTTTTGAACCAACTCATTGTGCTTTCCCAAGAGTGCTTGGTTTGCTAAGTCAAGCTCATGATGATCAAGCTTGATTTGAGCATTTTCCTCCTCGATTTGCTTGACATGTGTTTTGAGCGTGTCATGCTCTTTAAGTATGGTTACATACTTGTCATGCAAATCGAGCTTCGCACTCTCAAGTTTAGCACAAGCTTGTTCAAGTGCTTTAACCTTGCTCTTTTCCCTTTTTATGATGACATGGTATTCATTAATCATAGATGCTAGTTCATCGGGGGAGAGCTCATCATCATCATCGCTAGAATCGTCACATACCTTAGTGTTACCTTTAGCCATGAGGCACATAGGAGGTGGACGAAGAGGTGAGTTGTCCTTGTCGACGATGGCAAGGCCCGCCAAGTTTTCTTCATCTTCACTCTCTTCGTCGCTTGACTCTTCATCCGTGATCCACTCATTTGCCTCGCACATGAAGACTTTTTGAGGCCCTCTTCTCTTCTTTGGAAAGATCTTGGTCTTTTTGCCCTTGTCAAATTTCTTCTTTCCAAAGGAGCGCTTGGGTTTGACCTCTTCTTCATCTTCATCACTTTCTTCTAGCTTTCTATACTTTCCTTTGTGGTTGTCCTTCCTCTTGTCGGGTCTTGGACAATCATATGATATGTGGCCTTGATCACCACAATTGTAGCATGTCTTGTTTTCATCTTTTCTTGGGAGGAAGGCTTTCTTCTTTGGATCAAAAGAGTATCCCTTCTTTGCGATTTTGGAGTTTAGACGTGAGAATTTTCTCATCATCAACGCAAGCTCATCATCGTCATCTTCGCTTGTTGCTTGCTCTTCTTCGCTTGAGCTAGGCTCAACCACTTTCTTTTTCTTGGGAGTTGTTTTCTTGGTTGAAGCCTTGAGAGCAATGGTTTTTGACGATGACTCCTCCATCATTCCAAGTACGCTCATCTCATGAGCATGAATTTCTCCAATGAGCTCTGAGACTTCAATGTTGTCAAGTGATTCCTTTTGGAGCATTGAGTTGATAATGTTGTACTTGGGCTTGGGTAGAAGCATGAGGATCTTGCGGTTGATAAGGCCCTTACCAAGAGAAGCAATGTCAAGTGCGTTAATCTCCTCAATGAGCACATTTAAGCGAGAAAACATTTGGTTAACATTCTCATGAGGAAGCATTTTGAATTCATCATACTTGGATTTTAGCAAGTGATATTTGAGTTCTTTAACACGAGATGAGCCCTCATGAATTTCAATTAAGCATGTCCAAATTTCACAAGCTTTTTCTTTACTAGCAATTCTAGCGAATACATCTTGACTAATGCATTCATAGATGGCATTTCTAGCTCTAGCATCCCATTTAATTTGATCACCAATATAATTATGATCTCCAAATCCCGCATGGGTCGCTTCCCAAACTTCGGGAGCAATAGCCTCTAGGTAGGCACGCATGCGTGCTTTCCAATAGGCAAAGTTCTTGCCCTCGAAGATAGGAACCGAACCCCCATTCTTGGCCATTTAAGCTCTCTAGCGGTGAAGCTAGAATGATCCAATGAGCAACAAGGCTCTGATACCAATTGTAAGGATCGAAACGCCCAAGAGGGGGGGTGAATTGGGCTTTCTTTCAATTTTTAAAGCAATTAAGATTAACGACCTCAAGCCCAATTCCCTATGCGATTAAACTATGCAATCAATGTAAATTAAAGTTGCGGAATGAATATTGCATAAGTGTAAAAAAGGAAGAGGGATGCAAACGCTCAAGGGACACGGAGTTTATCCCGTGGTTCGGTAAGATCACAAGGATCTACCTACATCCACGTTGTGGCACCCACCGAAGGGTTTTGCCACTCCCAAGTCACCGAGACAAGGGGGTTCTTCACTATTCTTCTCCGTTCGCCAACCTCGGCAAGGTGGAGCTCAAGCCTTGTACACTTTGGAATCCTCCGGGCTTCCACAATCTTCTTGGCAAGCTCCGGAAGTTGCACACTCCAAGGGACACTCCCTTATGGCTCTCACTACACTAGAGACTCCAATCACCAAGAATGGAGGCACCCAAGAACTATCTCTAGCTAGTTCTAGCCTATCTCTTGGTGTACAAATGATGAGCAAATGATGTGAAAGTGGTAGCTCTATTGCTTGAATGCTCTAGGATATGTAGAGTATGTCTGGGCTTCAAGTCTTGTTGATTTGACAGGTTGAAGGGGTATAAATAGCCAGCCTCCACGAGATAGCCGTTGGAAAAGTAGGCTGACATCACTTCTCTGCGAACACCGGATGATCCGATGTCTCCCCTTCAGTTAACATCGGTCAAAGCCAAATTAGCTGATGTCACTGTGTCAGATATGACCGTTGTTAGACCAATGTTGATCTGTCTTCTCATCGGATGTCCGGTGGCTCTTCCTCCAAAATTTTGCTTCATCTTGAAGCTCATTGGAGTGATCGACCGATGTGTGTAAGTCTGCACATCGGATGATCCGGTGCTTCACTTGGTCCAACAGTGTTGCAATCTGTAATAATGGACCGATGTCACTGAGCCACCCACATCGGATGATCCGGTGAGTTCTTTGCTCTGAGGTCTTCTTCTTCTGTTGACACAACTCGACCGATGCAGTCAACTCAAAGACCATCGGATGATCCGGTGTGTTCAACTTGTTGACTTCGAGTTGTTTTGAGTTGTTCTTTTGGAATTTGAACTTGTGACCTCTTTGACACTTGTTTGAAATGTTGTTTCGATTGTCTTCAAGCATTGAGTGATATCAAGTTAGAGCTTTCACTTCTTGTCTTCATATGATTTGATTTGATCTCATTCGTTGATTTTATATGGGTCTCTAATGTAATTTTGATTTCATTTGATTGAGTGTTATTGAGACCTTGCATTCACAAATTCATTAGTAATATCGAATGGTTGTCATTAATCACCGAAACCGTACCTCATGGGGCCTAGATGCTTTCACACGGGAGTTTCAGGCGTCTCTTCTGGATCCAAGTCCACGACAGCTGGCACCGGAGCTGCCGTGTCTTCTGCCACCACTTGGGGAGGCACAGGGGTTGAAGCCGAAGCTTCAGCGCACTCAGCCTCAGTCACTGCAGTAGGTGCCGAAGCCTCAGACTTTTTCTCAAAACCCTGGAAACAAAAGATCGGGAATATTAAAGACATGATAAAGACAAGATTGGCACCTCAGTGTGAGAAGACAATGCTTACCTGGAAATGCTACAGCCCCAATCACTGCAGAACTTCTTCTTCTGAGGCCCAGAGTTAGAGCCCTCTAGATCCAGTGAGGCAAAGACCTCAGACCTTGGTTGGGAGCTAGCCGCTGCAGCTGGAGTCTTCTCAGCCGGGACCTCCCTCGGTTGGGAAGGACCGCCGGACCTAGAGCCTGCAGCTGGCACTAGAGCAGGAGTCGATTTGACGGAGCTTGTGCACCTTGAGGACGCTGGCATCAAAGGAGGCGTGGCCGCCGAAGATCTTCTTTGCCAGGGAGAAGGGGATGTTGGAGACGGAGCTGACCCGACGAAGCTCCCGTCAGCATGGCTCAACTTCCTCTGCCGGCTGGAAGATTCGTCGGGCTCCTTGCCTTTGCCCTTGCCCTTGCCAGCATCATCAACCTTCTGTCTTGGAGCAGCGGGGGCCACCCTCTTTGAAGCTCCTGGGATTGCAACACCTGTGATATGGCGCCTCTCGACCACTCCGATGTCATCCAGCGCCGGCATTCTCCTCCGGATGTCCTTGCTAACCTCCAGAACCATGTTTAGAGGCAGGAAGGCAGCCGGTGGAGCCAGAGCATCACGGGAGACACCACCATTATGAAATTTCTTGAGATGGATCTTCAAAGCTTCATCATCCAAGTTGGTGTTCAAACCGACTTTGATTCAGTTATGATCCATCTCACTATTGAAAGCCCATGCAGGCCCCTCCCTAGTCTCTAGCAGAGCCCACTTGTTCACCAGGAAATTGCCGAAGACCATTTGGGGGGTCAGTCCTCCCCCTATGCATTCTTGGATCCTTTCCAGGATGGACTTGTACGCTTTTGATAGCTCCGGATCTACGTTTTAGGCGTCAGTGTCGACATTGGGAAGACCCTTGGGCAGCTCCAACCTCTCGTGCTCCTCTAGTGTGATGATCACCCAATACTTCTTCCAATCGTCCCACTTGCCGGAGGGGAAGGTTTTCAAGTACTTGAAGGGGAAATTCTTTCGCTTCACGAAGTAGTAGAAGCCTATCAACTCTGTCCCCTTCCCGGTGGTGTGGACCGTGAAGAAGGTTTGGAACAACTCAATGCAAGAAGGCATGCCCACCCACATCTCGTAGAAGTGGACGAAGGTCGCCACCAGCAAGAGGTAGTGGGGGCCGAGATGATAGACATGTAGGCCGTAGAAATCAAGCAGCATCAAGAGAAAGCTTGAAAAAGGTGAGATCAAACTCACCATGGGATACGCTGAGAAGTACACCATTTCTCCGATGCGCTCCTTCCTGAAGGGGAGCTTGCCGAAGCGGATGTCCTTGTTGCAGGAGTCACAAGACCACCCCATGTAGGTTCGGACACTCGACATCTCTTCGTTGGTCTTGGTCTTGCTACGGGGAAGACCCAACTCCATTGTGGCAAAGTGGAGCGAAATTTGGAAAGGCTATGCGAAGGTTGGGAGGCTTTGAGCACAAGTTTTATTGAAAGCGTAAAGAGTCCTCAAACCGTGCGACCTTTCCTTCTTAAGTAAGCCTCTGTAACGCTTGGATGGAAACCGCAATGGGGTCGAGATCACACTTCAAAAATATACCCTGTCAATGACGAATGGGCCCGGGTCCAATTTGGCGAAAAGGCCGAAGTTATTACCCCAAGTGAACTGTTGTCATGATGGGAAGTTGGAAGCCTGAGGGCGGTGGCCTGACAGGGTGCTCGGAACCGATACGGTTTTTGTCTTGGGAACCGGCGACCTTCAATTGCGTGAGATCCACACGGAAGGATCTAAACTACCGCATTCAAAAGAAGCCATGCGGCGATGGTTTAACATCGAACTGTCATCCCAACGTCACATCAAATGACTTTTGAATACGCAGCGTGGGATTCAAAGATGGCCCCACCTCTGGTAGAATAACATAACCCAAAGGTTTGTCCTAGAGGTTGTCCCGAGGGCCACTGTCGGTACCTTGCATACCGGGTACCCCATGATACCGCAAGAAACGTTAAGGAGTTCTACCTGTCCGAGTTGAAGACCTCCGGAGGCTACCCGTGCTACACAGCACTGGACCTGCCTCCCTCGTTTGGGTAGCTCCGGCAATGCCACGTGTAACACAAGGCCGGACCTAACTCCCCCCGTAGGGAAGCTCCGGTCTTGCCACGTGTCTAGTAACCCCGGATCTAACCCCCAGGAGAGGGAAGCTGTGGTGCTGCCACGTGTATAGTGGCTCCGGACCTACCTCCCCACGACGAGAAGCTCCAGAGCGGCCACGTGCCGAACCCCCGAACCTGAGATAGCAACGAAGAGACTAGCTGATCTCCAACGGGTAGACATTCAAGTGACAGTTAAAGATACAGTTACAAGACCTGATTGCGTGTCATTAATGCCATATTAATGACACACAATCAGAAGATTCTTAACAACAGTAATGCAGCCATTAAGGCACGTTATCATGCTGGTTAATTGCCCTTAATATGCACAGATCGCATCTTAGGCAGTTAACTACCTCCAGGGCCACATGTCAGGCCAGGCCGATGTAACGGCCTGTCCTTAGACTATAAAAGGGTTGCATTGCACGATACATAGACAACGAATCTGACACGCTCATAAGCGCCATACACTCAAACATACAACAACTCATCCCGTGGAGTAGTGTGTTACGCTCAGGCGGGCCGAACCACGTAAAACCACCAAGTCATTGTCTTGTTCATAATCTCACGCATGCCCCAACCAATCAAGAACCTTCGCGGGCTATGATCTAGTAGTTCCAGGGATGTGTCGATCACACACCTCGACAGTAGGCTATTGCATGATGCATTTTATCTTTGGTTTGACCTATGACCGCACCAACAACAAAGTTGCTAGCATCACACATGATTTTGAATTGTAGTTTGGATGATTGGAGTTGAGATGGGTGCATTTTGAGTATATCAAATGATTTAAGGCATTCATTATCAAAATCAAAGTGAGCTTCCATAGCTAATAGGTTGGTGAGAGGTCCAGTGATTTTTGAGAAATCTTTGATGAATCGAGAATAGTACTCTGCATGACCTAAAAAGCTACAGATTCCTATAACATTGATTGGAGGTGGATGTTTTTCAATAACTTCAATCTTTGATTTGTCTACCTCTATCACTCTCTCAGACATTAAGTGTCAAAGAACGATGCCTTCACGAACCATGAAGTGGCACTTTTCCCGATTAAGCATAAGGTCCTTCTCTTCGCATCTTTGTAAGACCTTGTCTAAATTTTCCAGACAATGATCAGAAGTTTTTCCATAGACAGAGAAATTGTCCATGAAAACTTCCATTATCTCCTCAATCACATCAGAAAAGATAGACATCATGCATCTTTGGAAAGAGGCAGGAGCATTACACAGTCCAAAAGACATACACCGGTCGGTGTAAGTTCCGTAAGTAAATGTGAATGTGGTCTTACTTTGATCGTTGGGATTGATTGGGATCTGATGATATTCCAAATACCCATCAAGGAAACAAAAGTAGGAGTGTTCTGCCAACCCATCAAGGGTAGTTGAAAATGATTCTTTCTTGTAGTCTTGTTAAGTTTTTTGTAATCAATGCACATCCTCCAACCCATGACGGTTCATTAAGGAATTAACTCATTCTTCTCATTTTGAACGATCGTCATACCTCCTTTCTTAGGCTCTACTTGAACTGGGTTCACCCATTCACTATGAGGAACAGGATAGATAATCCCGGCATGCAGAAGTTTCAAGACTTCCTTCTTGACAACTTCCCGCATCGTATTATTCAATCGCTTTTGAGGTTCCCTCGAGGGGAGATAACGCTGGACTAATTCCCTTGAGATCTTGTAGTGAATAGCCAAAAACAGCTCTATGCTTTTCTAACATGACTATGAGTTTGAGCGTTTCATCACTTGAAAGGTTGTCACTTATGATGACAGGAGTTTCAAATCTCCATTTAGTAAGGCATAACATAGGCCTGAAGGTAGAATTTTGAGTTCAATGGGAGGTTTTGAAGAGAACTCTTCTTTTGGCAATTCAATTGCTTCTTGAAATCCATCCTCCTCTTGGATGAAATCTTCTTCTCCTTCAATTTCAGGGAGTACTATGAATTGAAGAGTCATAACCTCCTCTATTGGTTCATCTTGGATGGGAGATTCTGCAAATGTTTTCTTGGACCGCAGGATAGGAATAGATAACTTACTCCCTCCAACTTTGACATTTAGGTTTCCTTCCAAGGGGATTTCTATGAGAAATTTCTCAATTGGAATTCTGATCATAATGTCGAAATCTTAGATTTCAAACACATGGAAGTCTAATATAGCCTACCTATCTTTGTGTCTTATAGATACGTGTTGCAAAACCCTGCGTCCTTCAAGTATGTTTCCGATAGAATCTTCGAAGGATTTACATATTGGTGCCAATGGAACATCACCCTGAATGGCGAGAGCACAAGAGTCGGAAGTGAGATTTGCTCCAACAGTGGGTTGTTATAGGACCCTCATTGGTGTTCCTCTAATAAAACACAGAATGGTTGGCAAAGGTGAGGTCATCCGAAGGATTTTGGGTGACTGCTCAATTTCTGCAGTCCATTCTACACTTAGAATAGAGGTTAACTCCTTGACCGTCTATTGGACGAACACTCTATCAGGTGGGTCAGGTGGAGTTAGTGGCAATGACAGCTTCCTATGGTGGCTGCTCCATGTGTGGTGTCTCTTGCAACAGTACCTCGAGGTATTTCCAAAATCTTCAAATATTTATTCCTCGAAGTAAAAGGGAAACTCCGATGGTTGAGTTTCTTCTTCCTTCGTAGTTTTTTTGTTCAAGAGAGGATTCTTCCAGCAAGGTTTGGGATAAGAAAGAAATAGGTTCATCCTTGTCCATGGATTTATCCCCAGTTCTTGACACGAATTCCTTTCGAGGGGGCTCATTAAGATCCATAACCAAGGAATAATTTTCTAGAATTCGATCCAAAAGAACCTTGGCTTCCTCCGGCATCTTATGGAGGAAAGATCCTCTAGCCATAATGTCAGGATCTAGGGCAGACTCTTTGTTCAACCCCATGTATAAGTGTTGCAAAAGCAATGGATTAGGGATGGAAAATCTGGGTCAGAATTTCTCTAAAGAGAAAATCTATCCCAAGCTGCACCTATGGATTCCTTTTCCGTCTGCAGGAAGCATAATACTTCCTTTCGTAAGGAAAAAATTCGAGCAATTGGAAAGAAAGTATGTCAAAATATGTCTCGTAATTTATTCCAATTTCTGTTTGTCTTCCCAACGTTGTGGTCGTACTATTGTTTAGCTTTTTCCTTGAGGGATAAAAGAAACAACATCCATTTAAGAGTTTCCTGCATCATTCCTTTGATTAGAAGGCATGAACACAATTGTTCGAACTCCCATAGATGGTGATAAGGGTTTTCACTATCCGTTCGTAATAAGAATTGTTCCCAAACCATGGCTATAAAGCTATGCGAAGTTCATAGTTAGTAGAACAAATGGGATCCGCCAAAGGAGGTGGCTCACAGAACTCGCCATTTGGGGCAGAATAAGAAAGAATGGTGGCTACTCCATATGTGGTGGTGGTAAGAAAAGGAAAGGAAAGGTAAGGTAAGAAGATAAATATGAGGGTGAACCCAGTTCAAAGTTAACAGCAATCATTCCCCGACAATGGCACCAAAAATGCTTGTTAACGTTTCTTATGTCAAAGATGAAAATCCGCAAGCACATAGAAACTTTCATGTAGTACTTCCCCTTAAAGATTATTCCCAAGGGTAACGAATACAATGAACGTGTGTGCTAATCTTACGAACAAATTCACCCAAGGACGTGAAGTTTTTCTGTAGGCAAGGAACAGAGAGGAATTCAAAGTATTGTTTCTAATTCAAAGATGTTTGCGATAGTAGCTTGCTTCTGGCACGGGTTTACTCCTAGCAACACTAGGATGACTCCCGCCAAGAGCCTATGGCATAGCTGAACGTGGAGGATTACTAAGGAAAGATAGGGCTGTCACCACCTATTGCCCACCTATTGCCACGAGATATTTAGTAGTGATTTCTAACCTAAGCACCACACTTACGTTCTAAATCACTACTCTAGTTGTTTAGAACACAAAGCTACAACTAGAGCCTCTAATAAATTAAAGCAATGAACCCACAAGTAACTAGTTGTGCAAACTACCTTGAATTGTGTGACACCCAGTTTTGAAAAATGAACCAAGTGCAATATATGTACGAACAGGATGTTTAACACACATACACGAGTGCATCACAAACGATATACAGAAGATTACCACAACACAAGTTAATTAAGAAGGTACTTTTATTACAATATTCAAATAATCCTCAAATTACAACTCTAATGATCAATAATGATAATACTACTACAACAGAAATAATCTAATTAAGCAACTAAGCAAACTGAGCAAAAAGGGTAGCGCGGATCCAAGCAAGACCACAGGCAAGTCGACGGTAGCACATAGCCTAGTACTCTGCATTATTCTCAGGGTACTCCCAAACATCACCTGAAACTATTGGTGTAAGAATTGCAAGCATGAGAACATGTCGTACTCAGCAAGTGTGGGAAAGTATGACATGTAACTTAAACAAGGAATGATAATAAACAATGGCTAATTGCTAAAAAGTACATTTAAAACATGTAAAAAGCATCCTAAGATGTCTATGTGAATTAATCCCAACATAACCCAAATAATTACCAATAACAAGTCCAATACCATCAACTACTATTATATCACATCCAAGAATGATTATCCATCCAAATACCAAGTTCTTACCATTATCATCGACCACATTCAACTATCACAACTCAAACCATAACAATAACCATTACCATAACCATTACCATAACCCAACCATAACCATACCAAATCCCAAGTTCCACTCTAATTATGTAGGTCATCCAGGTGCTCTTAACCAGGAACACGTCTATCATGATAGTTTTTAACACTTTGTAGAGGTTATACCACTTTACCCACAAGTTCGTGATTTCATCACCCATCGGCAACTAAAGAAACCTCCCTTATGCCAATTACACTTCCTTAGGTGTATGGCCAAGAGATCATAAAATATCCTTTACAAAGGGACTACAACATGTTTAGACCCACTAAGGTTTTACTGGTGATGATGCCTCCAACTGAGCACATCCAACCAAGGGCCCCCTCTTCTGCTGTTCGGGTCCCAGGGAAGTGCTGCCACTATTGCAAACCCAACCGACTCCCATCCCCCGCTCCTCCAAATGATGTGAATCAATGCTGGTAATACTCCTAATTAATTGGCTAAGCCGCACCCATACTTGTCCTTGTGGTGGAACTGTTGTTCTGGCTTATTCTTGCATGAACCGGTCCTTAGATCCAAGGCAAGCAAACCACCATATCAACCAACCCAGTCCCCAAACCTTGCTTGCTTAGATCTCCCAAGTCCCATGTTACCAATTAACCATGTTCATCAATGCTCATCATCCATTAGTTCATAATTAAGCCATTTGGTTGTTTTCCCATCCCAATTAATTAGAGCGAAGCAAAAGGTAAAATACCCTTCCCGACTCTCTATAATATATTCCAAGCGACAAGGATGGCCAAACAAGACTAGCAAACACCTATAAATGGGTTTCCCATCAAATTGACACAAGCATGCAGTTTTACAAACAAAACATTTAAAAATAGGATCGAAATGAGCAACGACACTTGTCTTGCTCGTGAGGTTGATTACGGTCAAAAGCTTCGAAGTTCTGGTACTGGAGGTCCTCTACAAAACCCTCTAGCGCAACACCTTCTATTCCACACAACAAACATACGAAATAGACATTACAATCAATAAATGCTCATATATTACTCAATATGCCATGACATGCATGAATAATGCAATTATGAGGTGAAACTTGTTAATAAGTTGCTATTAATGTTTACCTACTTGTTATAATGATGTTTAACAAGTTTGAACAGGTTTCGAGTTTATTTTAACAAAATTGGGATTAATTCAGCCTGAAACAGATTCAGTCACCGAACTAGTCCGCTACCAGGGCTTGACTAGTCCGCCCTATACAGAAGTTGCAATTTAGGGTTTTCTTGATCATCGAGAATTGGGATTGAATTCACATGGAAAAGTGAAAGTAGAGGGTATACCACGTGCTTTGATCTCGAAGGATCAAGAATTGGATGTGAAACTCGAATCTTGACGATTAGGGTTGATGATGGAGAGTTGAGGGTGAATTGGATATGAAGAACAAAAAGTCGATGAAGATCTTGCTTCATTGGTCCTCCTTCGTGTTTTCTGCCTCCTCCTTGCTGCTGGATCTTCTCTTGATGGCGGCTGCCATGAACTAGGGTTGAGGGTTTCTTCAATTGTGGCAAAGAGATGAAAAGTTGGGGTGATGGGTTGTTTATATAGAGGTCGAGGTGGTAGGGTTTGATGGATTTCAAGTCTAAGGTGGGTGGAGGCTGGGGTGGGTCCACTTGGGCTCCTCTGAGGTTGGGTACAAAGTTCTTTGGCCCAATCAAGACAATTACCAAAAAGCCAATTGTGGAGAAATAACAGCATTCGAGTTGGTTTCTGCAGGCCAGACTAGTCCGCTAGGAGCCGAACTTGTCCCTTATTGTACAGAGACATTTTCGGACAAGTCCGTTGTGGCTTCGGACAAGTCCGATCTGAACAGAAACAAAATCGGACAAGTCCGGGGTTACAGACCGGACAAGTCCAGGGTGGCAAAGAGAAGGTTTTCCGGACTAAAATTCAAAAAGGAACAGACTTGTCCGCTTGAACCACGGACAAGTCTGGACAACATCAAAGACCAAACCGGACTAGTCCGTGCATGGTGCCGAACAAGTCCGTGCTCTGAAAGAACTGAATTTCCTGAGGAAGAATAGGATCACCGGACTAGTCCGGGGTTATGGCCGGAAGGTCTGCACCCTGACAGTTTTAAATTGTTGTCTTGTCCTAAATTCATTTTAATCTTGTTGCTTTTTACATGTCTTAATGTTAAACATTTATGAGAATGTATGCAATGTATTATGCATGAAAATGAGGGTGTTACAAACCTATCCCCCTTAAAATGAATGTCACCCTCGAGATTTGACGTAGAAGGAAAGAGATAGGGAAATTCTTTATTGAGTTCATCTTCAAGCTCTCAAGTTGCTTCCGATTCTGCGTGATGCTTCCATTGTACTTTGCACCGTCAAATCACCTTGTTTCTTGTAACCCTCTCCTTGGTTTCCAAAATTTTGACAGGTTGCTCTGCGTAAGTCAAATCTGCCTCTAATTCTAATTCTTCCATTGGCACTTGTTCCTCTGGTACCCTCAAGCACTTCTTGAGCTGAGAAACATGAAACACATAATGAACATCGGAAAGATGTACTCGCATTCCAATGTATATGCCACTTCTCCACGTTTGGCCAAAATCCTAAATGGTCCAATATAGTGAGGTGACAACTTGCCTCTTACGTTAAATCACTTATGACCTCGCTTAGGTGACACTTTGAGATATATGAAGTCTCCCACTTCAATGACTATGTTTCTTCGACTAAGTTTTTTTTTCTTGACTGAGCGGCCCTCAAATTCTCGCAGATTGTCTGAACTTGCTTCTCAACTTCTTGCAACACATCAGGCCCAAATACTTGGTTCTATCCTGTCTCGTTCCAAAACAGGGGTGTCCTAAACTTCCTTCCATATAGTGCTTCATATGGGGACATCTTCAAGATGGCTTGGTAACTGTTATTGTAGGAGAATTCAGCATACGGCAAGCTCTTGTCCCTGATGTGTCCATGCTTCAAGGCGCAAGCTCTCAACACGTCTTCTAATATTTGGTTAGTCCTCTCGGCTTGTCCATCGGTCTGTGGATGATATGCTGAGCTGAAATTTAACCTTGTACCCATAGCTTCATGCAGTTTCTGCTAGAACCTAGATGTGAACTGAGAACCTCGATCCGAGACTATTTTCTTCAGAACTCCATGTTGGCACACAATATGCTCCATGTACAATTCTACTAGCTTTGCGGTGGTATATGTGGTCTTGACATGTATGAAATGAGCTGATTTGGTCAACCGATCCACAATAACCCATATTGAGTCATAACGGAATTGGGTTTGCGGTAATCCAACCATGAAGTCCACACTTATTTATTCCCACTTCCACTCCTGAATCTTCAATGGCTGTAATAATCCGGCTGGCCTTTGATGCTCGGCTTTGACTCGTTGGCATACATCACATAGTGCAACGTACTCTGCTTGCATGTTGGCCCACCAATAACATGTCTTCAAGTCCTTGTACATCTTTGTACTGCCGGGATGGATTGTGTAAGGTGAGTCATGCGCCTAGTTTAATATTGTTTCCTGAATATGCCTTACATTGGGCACAACAATCTGTTTCCCAAGCCATAGAGTTTCATGGTCATCCTCATAAAATCTGAATTCTCTCCCTTCTTGAGTCATTTCCTTGATTTCTTGAGTTTTCTCATCCTTGGTCTGACCTTCTCGAATTTCTTGCTCTAAGGTTGGACTTAACTCCATTATTCCTATCTCATTCACAAACTCAAGATTCAACTGTTCAAACTCCTTGCATAGCTCGGATGGCAGCTCTCAAACCGTGAGTTGGTGGCTTACTCCATTCCGACTCATAGCATCGGCCACTACATTAGCCTTCCCTGGATGATAGTTGATTCCTACGTCATAATCCTTGATGAGCTCCAACCATCTTCGTTGCCTCAAATTCAGGTCCGTTTGCGTGAATATGTACTTGAGGCTCTTGTGGTCTGTGTAAATCTCGCACCTATGACCAAGGATGTAGTGTCTCCATATCTTCAATGCACGCACTAGGGCTGCAAGTTCGAGATCAAGTGTAGGATAATTCTGCTCATGTTTCTTCAATTGCCTCGATGCATAGGCTACTACATGACCTTCTTGCATGAGGACACATCCAAGTCCCTGCCTTGATGCGTCACAATAGATATGAAACCTTTTGCGCACATCCAGCAAAACCAACACAGGTGTTGTTGTCTGTAAAAGCCTCAAAATCAGTAACATGCAATTCAAGTCTGGAAATGATTTATAAGAGAAAGTACAGAGGATTAAGTACAAGTGATGGTTAAGAATTCAAATACATGAAGTTAAAAGTTCAAACTTATTTAAAATTTTAGTTTAATTAAGCAAAATATGAGAATTTAAATGAACAAATTAATTAAAGTAAATGATTCAGTGGTACTGCTGGTTTTGCAAAGGAAATAGAGAAACTTCAAAGCAAGAGCCAAAAGCTGAATTCAAATTCGAATTTGAAGATCAAAATCAAATTGGTAAATTCTCAGAAATTATTTCACAAATAAATTCTCTGTATGCCTGATAGCTACCCAGCCAAAATTCAAATTTTTAGAGCACAATTGTTAGCCGAAAGTGGATTTAAAAGAAAGAGGAAAAGAGAGAAGTGTGGACCCCATGAGTCAGTCACACCAAACCAGTTACCGCCTCTGGCTTTCTCCCTTATCAGCTGCAGACCACAGGGCGCCGCCTCCTCCTTTTGCATGTGCCACTGATGCACATCTAACAGCCTGGCCACAGAGTGCAATACGTTGCCCTTATCGATCTTTTCTGTTTTCAGTTTGTTGCTAACGCTCCCAATGTTTCTCGATGCTTTTCTTCCATCAGGCAGAGCACCGGCACCCAGTTCTCAGCTCGCCGAGGCGCCACCGAGCAGCACAGCACCGCTGCTGCTGCAGCCCCGCCCTAAGCCAAATAGCAGAGCACGCGCAAGCCCTAGTTCTCCCCTACATGCGCACCATCTTTCCTGCAACAACGATCACTAGAACAGAGGCTTCTCCTTTTTCATTTGCCACCGCCCCTAGGCTCAATGATGGCCAGTTGTTCCTCTGTCGTTCTCAGAGCAGTCGAGGGTGTCACAGCATCTCCGAGGCTCTATCATCATCGCCAAGTGGTGCCAATCTCTCCCCTGGTCTTCCCCGAGCTGCCCTATGGCGGAATCGTCTTTGACCTCTTCGGTGGAGCCGCCAAAATCTCGCCACAGTGCCTAACATCTTCGGCCTTGGTCCAAGTTCAACCAGCACGCAATAAGGTCCGCCAACCCTTCTTAACGTCTTTCAAACTCCCTCCTTGATGTAAACTCTGTTGGCGCCGTATTTCCTTTTTCCTCCCCGTCGGGTTCTTAGAACAGAGTGGAAGGAGTCTAGCAATTCATGTTCCACATGTGGAAACTCTCCAATCAAATCAGATAATAGATTTCCCATGTTCTCACGAACCTCGTGCATCAAATAATATCAAAAATAATCGACCCTAGTCCCAGGAATCCAAATTTCTCCCAATTCGGCCGCCGAAACCCTAGGTCAAGGGTGAATTCCTAATTCAAGCCGATTTCCACAAGTTTGCAAGTCAGATTCTTGTTCCCCATGTCCCAATGCTACTTTTAGATCGAATTACATGCTGTTTAGTTGATCCTCCTTGATCTACGAGCACACCGGAGTAAGGCCGTCCACCGCTGCTGTAGAGAGGCGATCTCCGGCCCTTCCCGGCCTCCCCTGTCCACACCACTGTGTTCCCCATGGTCTAAAACCCCCAGGCGGAGAGAACCAACCCCATGGAGCACCGGATACCCTACGCCGGCGGAGCGCCGCCCAGCTCTGTCCGCCGTGAGCCACGCGCGCCGCCTAATCCGGAGCTTGAAGAAGACCAGGCCCCGGGTCCCACCAGTCGGTCTCTAATCCACTTCTCTGGATATGTTGTGGCTGAGGATCCTTTGTGACAGTGCGTGCAATCTTTGTAGCCTTCGTGTGGCTTCCTTCTGATTGGAGCATTTTAAATGGTGGGCCCCGATCAATGGTTAAGTGAGTTTATAATAGAAAACAAATGCAAAAAAATGATTCAAACTTTAGAAATACAATACTCCCTGTAGGAATGGCCAAAAATTGTCAAATAAATTTCTTTAGACTCCTCATTTCAAGTACTTTGCATTGCATCATCAATCAGTATCAAACTCCTCTTGTTTTTCTGAATAATTCCTTTTCTTTATATCACCTGGGAAGTTATTACAAAAGCAAATACCATTTAAAAATTTCCAAACTTTACCAGAGTAGTCTTCATAATATCCTTGAATCATAGTAAAAATTGCATCCTAATTAACCTTGATTAAGTGATTAATTCTGGAGGTTTATCTCAGGTTAATTGCAAAATCAATAAAAGTCCAGAATTTTTTTCAGAAACATCAATGAACTGTGTAAAATTCATATCTCCCTCTAGGAAGCATAGAAAAATGTCAAACAGATTAAGGTTGACTCATTATAAAGAACAATATCCAGAAAAGACACTTTCACTCATGACAAAGCTCCTGTTTTTACATAAAAATTCAGAGAAGCCTCAATCCATTGAGAATTTTGTAGAACACAATCTATCATTCCTAAATCTGAACTTTTTATGAGTAGTCCTCCATGAACACATGATTTCACTGTAAAATTCCCAGTTCCAGTAGAACTCTTTAACCCCAGTTTTTGAATGAAGAATCCATATGTCCAAAATATTACTCATTTCATTTCATACATCAATCCTCCCATGTTTCGTGTTGAGTCTTCTCTGTTTCTGTACAGCCCAGCTACAAACCTCTCACTCCTATCTAGGTATTCATTCATGGGTTATGAAACTTCATTCTTAATTTGCTTAGTTGTGATCTTTTCTTTGCATGTTTCATTTCACATCTTGAACCTTCTCTACTCCACCTTAGTCTCTCTTGGTTATATGTACACATTCAAGTCGAGCTGTTCCACATCAACAATCTTCATCATTCCTGATTTTTCATGCAGTTATTATGTTACTAAGTTGCAATATTTTCATACGCATTATCATATCGATAGTGATCAGGACGATGGCAATGGATGAGTGGAGATGGACGGGGAGCATCACTAGGAGGAGGAGGAACAAGGGTGGACTTTGCTGCCAGCAATATTTGCCCAAGCAACATCAAAGATAGGGGGGCAGGAAAGTGATGAGAAGATGCATCCAGATGATAAAGCCTTTGAATTATTCACATTTACCTAGTCGCAACCTAAGGCAAGCCCCGGTTTACATTTAAGAAATCTTGCAAAGTTTTCATTTCTACACACTATATGGATGATATGTATTGTGCATTAGGTCTTTTGCAATGAAATCCAATTGCATGACCAGATTATCCCTGAGAGGTTTGGGTAGAGTAATACTCCACGTTTCTATATGTTATGTTTAACTATTTAGTGAAAGATTCCGTAGAAGTCGAGTGGTTTGGATCTACTCGCGAGACTAGCACGTGGATTATCACTAGATTGGAATCATGAGTTGAATTGTGAGGATTTACCTTAATGAATTAGAGACCGGGCAGAGGCGTAGGATGCGGCAGGACATGGTCCTGGGTGTAATCCTGCCTGTGTCAATTAAGATCCATCTCGTGCTTGGTCCTGTTGGACAAGTTTGAATTTTACCAGGTGCATACTGGATATATGGGACCCAATAAACCGATGTACCTTGAGGATCCTATGTTGGAACCTTTTCAATTGGCTTAAGCTGACGGCTGTTAGTACAGTGGGAGTCAACTCGCTCATGAACATCTCACAGTGGAGGTGCACCTTGAGGGAGCTTGCTGTTCGGGTCAATCGAACTATTTTGATGTAGTTGAATCTTGGAAAAGGTGGCTGCGTGCGACATCAGTGGAGTGTGCCATCACAACTCCGACTATGGGCGTACGTATCGTGCAGTCCGGGTGTCTAATGGTTGCAATCACCGTCGCTCGCGGTTATTTGAGCATACTTGGACATTGAGTCTTGACATCGTAAGAAGTAAACATGGTTTATCGGAATTTGATACTTCTTGATATAAAATTTTATTGCAAACATGTATGCAGTAGTTGTAGTGCAAATTAAATTTACTTTCTATGAAGCCTTAACTTGATGCTAAAAATGAAAGTAAGGATTCACTTGTAGGTGTGTCCTTTACGCAAATTCAGCTTCCGTTATTTAGAGTTTCCAACATGTAGAGTTTCATGCCTTAGGTGAGACGGTTAAGTCTCGCTGAGCGTCAACCTCACGGTTGCTCTATTGTGGTTTTGTAGGTATCATTAGCTTATGCTTATGTTGTGGTTTTCCGTGAGACCTCAAGAATATCGAGAGGTATATCTCACGGAAACCTTGCCGCTGCTCTCTTCTTCGTGCGGCTAGTGAGAAGCGTCCGCGGGCATGGACAGCTTCTCTTGTGCATAGTTAGTTGAGAGTGTGGGTATAAAATATTATGCTGCGTTGTATATTATGTTGTAAAAGAGAATCACCTTGTAAAATAAAATATTTGTATTGGTTATTTTGTATAGTTTTTCTTGTGTGCTGTTGGGTGCCGCATTGTAAAAGCTCGTTTTTCGGAAGAACAAAAACGCAAAAATGCAAACTTAAAAATTTTGAAAATGAACTTGGAAATCCAAACTCACATGAACCATATGAGTTAACCAATGTTCACTTAAAATAGGGACTTGTTAAAATTTTATATACAGAGCATGTTTGCTAATGTATATTGGAACTTAAGGTGTAAAATCCTTAATTTCCAAGTATTCACATTTTCAATGAAAAATTAAAGGAGAAAAGAAAACAAAATAGAGAGAAAGAAAAAGGAATTATTCCAACCCTAAAATGGGACATTCAAAAATATTCAAATCTAAGGCTGTAAATGTTTCCA
Organism: Tuctoria greenei; assembly: GCA_036927565.1. NCBI lineage: Eukaryota > Viridiplantae > Streptophyta > Magnoliopsida > Poales > Poaceae > Tuctoria > Tuctoria greenei. The sequence goes on along the minus strand of JAYESD010000004.1, from coordinate 95,827,857 downwards.
TGACCTCCTAATATTCCAAATGGACTCTTGGTAAAGTTTCAAAATTTTTGAAGCACGTTTTCCATTTATTGGACAAGTACTGAGAGTTTAATCAGAATCGACTTCAAATTTAAACTTTGTACTTAACTTTGTCCAAATCCATTCCAAATTTCTTCTAAGGTCCCTTATGGTTCAAAAAGGTTAACTCTAAAGTTTCAGGATTTTTGAACCTAATCTACCATTTATTTCATTGAATCAAGTATCACCGCTTGAATTCAAATTCAAACTTGAGTTCGAAATTCAATTTGCTCAGTTTTTAAATCTGATTGCACCATAAAATTCCTCACATTTTATTTGGTCATTGGGCCAAAGTTGACTATTTTTGAAGCATGTTTGCTAGCCTATTTGAATTTTGGAAGAAGAGTGAGGGAGGTGGGTCCCACAGGTGGTCCCCACCAGTCAGGTCGGCACCTCCTCCCCTGCCTCCACGCAGGCGCGCTGCATGTGCCACAGAGATGGAAACATCGCCTTTATCTAGCCGCCCAACTCCACCGTCCCACGGCACTCCACCGTGTCGGCTTGCCATCTCCCGGTCGCGCCCCACTTCCCCTCGCCTCCCCGCCGACGCCGTGCTCCTCGCCGGCGCTCCATCTCACGGATGCCGGCTTGCCCGCGCGTCCTGACCGCCGCTCGTCGCGCGCCCGCACCGAAGCCGCCCGCTTCCGGTGCCGTCTCTGCGCTGCACCTCCCTGCCCGCTCCCCAGCTCGCCTCTGCTCCGCGTCAGCTCGCCGTCCACGGCCACTGCGCGATGGACGCTGTTCCCCTGCGCCGTCGACGCCTCGTGCGCCTCGCGCACAGCGCCGCTTCGCCGCCGGCCCGCGTGCCTCCCTCGCCGCCACCCTGCTCGAGCGCGCTGGTCCGCCTCCTCATCTCCCTGGCCGTGCGCGCCTCCCCGCCAGCCGCTCACGGCACCACCCTGCACGCCGCTCGCCGCACGCCCGCGCTCGCCCCGGGCGCGCCGTTCCGGGCCTCTACACGCCGCCGTCCCAGCTGCCCCCTTGCTGTGCACGTCTCTATCGCGCCCCTCTGCGCCGCACCTTTCCACGTCGGGTGTCCACTCGCCGCCTAGGCCCGCTGTCCGCGCCTTGGCCACGCTTCCCATGTGCAGTTTCGGATGTCATTTTCGACTTGTTGTCGTCACGGCGTTCTTCTCACGAGCCATGTACAAGCAGTGCTGGGAGTGGTGGATGTGATTCGCAAGATGCAGGAACACGTGAAAGACACAACGGCAACAACAATTGGTTCAAGGTTTGCTCTGATTGTGCAAGATTGATTAGATTAGTGACTGCAGCCAAGGTGTTCGACGAAATGGTTACGAGGCGAAACTAAGTGTGTCGCTGTCCAATGCTGGTCTATGGATGCAGGTTTACTGTGGGTTGGCAATCGACCAAGATATGTGCCAAGATCCCCTTTGAATGATGATGAAGCGAAGGAAATCAAGTACACACCCAAGATGTTCGGCAAATTCCTACAAGGTGAGCCTTGCCCTAAAATGCATTGCTTGATGCACCGAAGTCCGTTAGTCGTGACCCCTAATGGTACTCATGTGTCGTCGAGTCGTACGTCCATGTTCCGCCTTGATATCATTCCTATAGAAATCCCTATGTTGACCTCCTTTGTCGTTTGTATCACGTTGGCCTATCCGTGCGTGCTTGTGATGCTCCACCAGGAGCTGCGTCGACATCGTTGACCACATGACGTCGTCGTGACATTCCGAGCCATCATCATGCCCTGGCATCGAGATGAAGGATGCTTGTGATGTGTGTGGTGCTGGAACACAAGCACGACTCGTCGGATAATGGTTGTCAAGCCAAATTAGGTTTAGTCGTTACAAGAGCAATCGAGTCCTAAGTGTAGCCAAGGTGCTCAATAAAAGGCCTTCTAGGTCATCCACGGGTATTGGTGATCACCGATCACCTATGGTTGAGTAATGCAAGAACGTTACGACCAACAAGGAGAACTAGACCAAGGGGAACCTTGAATAAGAGTTCCTTGGTTGTGTCGAGGATGTTCCCTAACCGATCACAGGATTGGTTAACTTGGTGTACCACTTCATCGACGACAGGTGCGTCGAGTCGCTTATCAACAACCGAGTCGACATCACTAGCCTTAAGACTCACAAGGTGGTGTTCGGGATTCCGCTCACCCCATTGACGAGTCCGGGTTGGTGTGGACGTCGCTAAGAAGATCTTCTCGAGATGGCAAATCCTGCCTTCACGGCAAGGTCTTGCATCATGTTTAAGTCCCGAGAGCTTACCGAGCTCACCTGGACAGGCTTGCGGGAGACACTACATTAGTGTCGTCGTGTAAGCACTTGAACGATGCTCGAGAAGCTTGCCGTAGAAACTACTTTACCTAAAAGTCATTTGACGTTGTCTTGGTACTCATCCTAGGTTAATAGTGCTTGTAATGACTTCTTAAGTCCAAGCCATGTTGATCTCAATTCAGTCCCCAAGTGTTGTTAGGTTCCATTATGGTTCATCCTAAGTCAGGACCCTACGACAGCACTGCTCACTTAACTAGGTTTACTCCTTTATGAGTTAAGTCAAGTTCATTGGTCGACTACTGAATCGCGACCTTCATCTTGTACACTCCACTCATACTCAAGCTTTCGATATCCCCCTTGATTCTTTAGTCATCCTTACAGTACCAGTCCAACACTTCCACACCATTCAGCTTTATCAACCTTGAGTGGCATAGCATTGAGTGTTGAGTGCCAAGTTGCAATGTGTGCTTACGTTGCACTTTTCAATTCACATCTCGATACTACTATGACCACATGACTCCATCCTTTGTTTATCCACACAACAGAGGCATATATGTCCTTCCTAGTCAAACTCCTCATTCTTAGAGTTTACACAACCCCATGGAGTCTATTATTAAACTACTTAATTACTTAATTACTTATATGAATATCATGTCGATAGGAATGTGATGATAGGTGATCGATGAGAAGTTTCGCTTGGAGGAGAAGGCCAGGGTGTCCACTTGAAGTCCTTGGTGGAGTCCGCACAGAAGGACCACTAACAAGTGACATTTATTTGAGTTGCAAACTAAGGCAAGCCCCGGTTTGCATTTAAGAGCTTTTCAAAGTTTTCCAGTTTTATTCACTTACGTCTCCAGTTGATATTGTGCATTACGTATAAGGTGTTTGATACTCCACTTGCATGACCACAAATCCCAGGGTTTGGTTGGAACGAGTTACAGTTTGACCTGTATAACTGCTTTGCTAATGCATAAGAAATCCGGTAGAAGTCGAGTAGTTGGAATCTACTCGCGAGAGATGTAGGACATATCTCACAGGATTGGTTAGATAGAAAATAGCATAATATAATGAAATGGAGACTGGGCAGGGGATGGATAGGAAGCGGCGAGAATTGAGTCTCGGTCGCATAGCCCTGCCGGTGTAACTTGAGGACCGTGCCGTATGCGGCACCGTTGGGCAAGCTTGAACTGTATCGGTTGCATAATGGTATATGGGCCCATTAAACTGATGTAACTCCAGACTGTAGTGTGGAGACTCCTCGGTTGTCCTTGAATGGAGATGCGAAGGCATAAAGGAGTAAATCTTCTAGCGGGCAACTTCGACGTGTCCGTGTAGGGGACCTTTTGCTCGGGATGAAGAGGTTTGTCGACATTGGGGTCTTGGGTGAAAGGTGACCACGTATGACGCGGGGAGGAGAGCACGTATGTGTCTCCCATGCGGGTGTGCGTGTCGTGCAGTCCGGGTGTGTCCTGATTGCAATCACAGTCCCTCGCGGTAATAGAGTACCACTTGTCCGTCGCTGACGTGACGTAGTAAATACTAAAGAAGCCAGCAACTTATATTGTATTGAATTATAATTGCTTTGCAACCTTGTATGATTTAGAGATAGCAAAATTAAAGTTTACAATTTCCCCATACTTTAGTTGTAATAGCATTATGTGCTCTGAGCATGTCATATCATCGGTAAAGCATTTCTTGTTTGATTGTGGAGCCCATGATGTACCGTTCTTGGAGAATGTCATTTGCTACTTAAAACCTGATTATAAGGATCCACTTGTAGGCGAGTCTATTTATGTTATTCCTTACCTATGATTAAACTTTACACTGCATATGTCTAGTGAGACGGGTTAGTCTTGCTGAGTCTTATGCTCACGTTTGCGCTTTAACGATTTTTGCAGGTATTAGTTTTATTTCTGCTGTTCAGGTTGTACATGAGACTCGAGGTGTCGAGATAAATCTCATGTGAGCCATGCCGCTGCTGAATGTTCTCCTTGTTGCTAGTGAGAAGCGCCCTAGGGCATAGACGTCTTCTCTCCTGCTTAGTTAGGTGAGATTATGAGTATGTATTTTCCGCTGCGTGTGTACTTCTATTGTACACTCTTTTGTAAACTCTTCTTATTATAAAATGAAAACTTTATATGTTTTGGTATCCTTTTTGTGTGTGCTGTTATGTGCCGCATCGCACGGCACCACCCAATGAGATCCTCGGATGTGTGGACTCCGGTCCTGTTGGTACCCTAAAAACCGTACACCCCCTGAGGTTACAAAGATCTCGAGGGAAGGCCGTCTACTTGGATTGAAGACCCTCGGAGGCCCACTTGTCAGACATGACCGGACCTGCTTCTCCAACATGGTTAATCCCTAGGTCGCCACATGTACTGCCAAACCGGAGCTACCGCCCACAAGGGGGAAGCTCCGGGCCAGGTACCGAAATGGCACCTCCGGACTTAACCCCTGACTGAGAGAAGCTCCGGACCTGACACGTGTCAGATAGCCCTGGAGCTACCTGCTTCCCACAGCAAGCTCCGGAGCTGCCACGTGTCCAAACGTCGGAGCTGGCAGCCTCTAACCTCCGGAAGACCTTGTAACGACTCCGGATCTTCAAAGGAGAGCCAATGACTTCAAGACCCGATTAAAAGTCATTAATGCCATATTAATGACGCTTAAACGGACGATCTTAACACCAGTAACGGCATTGTCGGAGCCCGTTACAGAATCATTAACAGTAATTAATCATGTATCAATACTAGTAACCGCTGGGGCCACATGTCGGGCCAGGCTAGCTTGTAACGGTCTGTTCTTGTACTATAAAAGGACAGGCCGACGATACACGCGGGGGACAGACGTTCACAGACGTTGTCAAGCAATCATACGTGACGAGCTAATACAACACCAACACACCCGTGGAGTAGGGTATTACGCTCAGGCGGCCCGAACCACGTAGATCCTTGTGTCTCCTGTGTTAAATCGCAATTCACCTTCTTGAGTCTCCGCTCGCCCACACCGAACCACAAACTCCTTCAACACTTTAGCAGTGTCAGGAGATCTGCCGACTCCAACAGTCGACAGTTGGCGTGCCAGGTAGGGGCGCCTGAGATTTTCGAAAATGGTGAACTCCGCGGCTGGATCATCCAACGGCCAACCTGCTGCTCAGGCTGTTGGGGGCAATCCCTCCAACAGGCAGCCACCAGCAGGAGCCTCAGCACCAGCAGGAGCCACACTCCCACCACCACCATCTTCTCCGGCAAATCGTGATGGGCAACGTGATGGTGCGCCGGCGTCACTTATTGCGTCGGCAAGTCATGACAACCCGGAACACGCGCTCCTTGCAGCGCGTGCTCTTCTCCAACGTCCACCACCTCTGGATGCATCTCGAGATGCAATGGAGTAGTGGAGGGCCGATGTGGAGCATTTGGTCGCAGCAGCGGCCGAACGCCTCAACAACCAGGGTCCTCCTCCTTCAGGACGGGCCCCGTCGCAGCGGCGGACTTTGTTTGGAAGACTTGGTCCGCACGTCTCCAACAACAGGAGACGATCTGCATCACAACAGGTGACGTTGTTGCCCTCTGGGGCACGACGCACCCATACGGTATCCAGGCTTTCGACTCATGACCTCCGGGCGGAGCTTGATCGCCGATACCGCCAACAAGATGGCCATGTCCATATCGAGCGCACTCGTGATAGACGGGAAGCTCAAGACCTTTCTACTCTGGAAGGGGTAGGAGGAGGCTGTTCAGCCCTAGCCATGCACCTGCGCATGGTTAGATGGCCACAGAAGTTCCGGCCACACCTGCCGGAAAAATTCGACGGGACTGTCAACCCCGCCGAATTCCTTCAGATATACTCCACTGCAATCTTGGCAGCTGGAGGAAACGAGGCTGTAATGGCCAATTACATTCCAGTGGCCTTAACTGGGACCGCCAAGTCCTGGTTTATGAGCCTTCCACCCAACTCTATCAACAGTTGGGAGGAGTTGTGCCGTCAGTTCACTGCCAACTTCGGGAGTTCATACACCCGACCGGGCACTGAACTGGACCTTTTTGCGGTCGTGCAAAAAGGGGGAGAATCTTTGCGGTCCTTCATCCAGAGGTTCTCTCAGGTACGCAACACAATCCCTTCTATCTCAAGCGCTTCTGTCATTGTGGCATTCAGACAGGGCGTACGGGACAAGAAGATGTTGGAGAAGCTGGCAATCAAAGAGATCACCAGCATCACGGAACTCTTCAGCCTGGCAGACAAATGTGCCAGAGCTGCGGAGGGCCGCGAAATTCACTCCAAACCAGCCTCGGAGGATCACAAGAAATCCTCCAAAGAAGAAGCCGCTACCTCCATGGGTGGCAAGAAGAAAAAGAAGACCAACGGCAAGAAGAAGCCGTCGGCCGGCACATCCAACGTTGCAGCTGCTGCAACTCTGGGTGGCCGGGTGCAACGCCCCGAGAAGCGACCTCGACCGTCTTCCGAAGACGGTGGCAAACCCAAAGTGTGGTGTCCCATTCAGAAAACGGGCAGCCACGGTTTGGAAGACTGCCGGGAGGTCCAAAACCTTGCCGAGCGCTACAGCAAGCGCCGGGAAGGGTCCCCTTTCTGACAGAGGGAAGGAAAACAGAAGGTCGACGAAGCTCCGGCTGAAGAGGAGTTAGGGTTTCAGGACCCCAAAAAGGTCCTGAAGGCCGTCTACACCTCCGTCGACGATGACTCTGACGTCTCTGACAACGAGCGTCGGAAAACCATGAACACCATTTTTGGTGGATCATGGGACATCACCTCCCGTCGCGTCATCAAGACTATGCGGCGGGATATGGCCGCTGTAGCTCCTACAGCTAGACCGGAGCCACATCGAAAGTGGATGGACACATCCATCACTTTTGATGCTTCAGACTGTCCTCGAAGCATGGTCGGAGCTGGACAGTTACCTTTGATGGTATCTCCCACCATCAATAACATCCAGCTCCATCATGTTATGGTGGACGGAGGTTCAGGGCTGAACCTCATAAGCTTTGAAGCTTTTACCAAGCTTCAGCTCCGACCTTCGGATCTCCAGCCCTCTCGACCTTTCTCCGGAGTAGGTCCGGGGGCCATTACCCCACTCGGATGCTATAACTCTCCTCGTTACCTTCGGGACACGGGAGAAGTATCGCACCAAGAAGTTGGTCTTCGACGTCGCTCAGATCAACTTACCATTCAACGCCATCTTGGGTAGACCTACCCTATACAAATTTATGGAAGCTGCTCATTATGGATACCTGGTGTTGAAGATGCCAACACCAGTAGGCGTTCTCCGGATCCGCGGAGATCGCACCGCCAGAGTAACTGCTCTGGAGGAGCTCCATGCACTCACCACAGTGCAAGAGGAGGACTCCAGACAGGAGCAAGCTCTGAAACCCCCGAGCATTCGTCAACGAGGATCAACCTCTGCACCCCGTGTGCAGCCAAGCGGCGACACCGGCATTCCCGTCAAAGTCGTCCAAATTGGTTTCGATGCCGCTCAAACCACCCGTATATCGGGAGGGTTGAACGACAAATAGGAACTCGCGCTCATCACTTTCCTCCGGGCTAATGTTGATGTGTTTGCCTGGCAACCGTCACAAATGCCTGGGATCCCTAGGGAAGTGATTGAGCACAATCTGAAGATTTACCCCGATGCTCGGCCTGTGCATCAGAAGCCTCGGAAGAAATCCGTAGAGTGGCAGAACTTCATCCGACAAGAAGTGAAGAAGTTGCTCGAAGCCGGATTCATCCGAGAAGTCTTCCATCCAAAATGGATGGCGAACCCAGTCATTGTGCCCAAGGCTGGCGGGAAGCTTCGGATGTGCATCGACTACACCACACTGAATAAGGCATGTCCAAAAGATCCATTCTCACTACCTAGAATAGATCAGATAGTGGATTCCACCTCCGGGTGTGAGTTACTGTGTTTCCTAGACGCATATTCTGGGTATCATCAAATCAGGATATCTAGGGAGGATGAAGAGCATACTTCATTCATCACAGTAGATGGATTGTATTGTTACACAGCCATGCCATTTGGTCTCAAGAATGCAGCTTCAACTTTTGTACGAGCTATGTACAAAACTTTTGAAGAACTCATCAGAGACATAGTGGAAGTGTACGTCGATGACATCATGGTCAAGGTCAAGAATAAGGAGTCCCTCTTGGACACCTTGCAGGCTGTCTTCGACAAGCTGCGGGCCACCCGCACGAAGCTAAACCCAGACAAGTGTGTCTTCGGGGTTAGCTCCGGAAAACTTCTTGGTTTCCTGGTAAGTCACCGGGGCATAGAGGCTAATCCGGCGAAGATAAAAGCCATTGAAGACATGCGGCCACCAACCCGCATCAAAGACATCCAAAAGTTAATTGGGTGTCTAGCGGCCCTCAGCCGGTTCATATCAAGACTGGCGGAACGGGCACTTCCCTTCTTCAAGTTGTTGAGGAAGTCCGGACCATTCCAATGGTCCGAAGAAGCAGAGAAGGCATTCCAGGAGCTAAAACAGTTCCTCACCACCCTACCAATTCTGGTAGCTCCAAACCCTGGTGAGCCTTTGTTGCTTTATATTTCAGCTACTGACGAAGTCGTCAGTATGGTTCTGGTTGCGGAGAGACCGGAACTACCCCATACTCAGGAATCCAAACCCCTTCAAGAGGGTCCGGAGGTTCCTGAAAGTGAGTCTGGGTCCGAGCTCCCAGACTCAAATCCACAAGAAGTCACTTCAGAAGACCCAGACTCCTCTAAGAGGGTCCAGGTCATTTTTGAAGAAGCTCCGGGTTCCTCCAACCAGAACCCGGAAGTCCCCGAAGAGAATCTGGACTCCTCCGACAGGGTCCGGAACAATGAAGAGGAAACCCCGGACCCCTCCGGGAGGGTCCGGACCATTCAACACCCGGTATACTTCATCAGTGAAGTATTACACGATGCCAAGACTCAATACCTAGAGGTGCATAAGCTGCTTTATGCAGTTCTTATTGCCTCCAGGAAGCTTCGACACTACTTCCAAGCTCACAAAGTCTCGGTGGTGACTTCCTATCCACTTCGAGCGATCTTGCATAATCCCAATTCAACTGGGAATATTGCAAAGTGGGCAGCGGAATTGGCTGAATGCGATCTCGAATTCACTCCGAGGCAAGCCATCAAGAGTCAAGCGTTGGCAGATTTCGTGGTGGAATGGACTCCCTCTCCATCAAACCCTGGGGGCCCCAGTGAACAGAAGACGGAGCATCAAGCTCCAACCTTCACCGAGCCTCACTGGACCCTCTACTTCGATGGCTCCATGCAGAAGCAGGGGGCCGGAGCTGGAATCCTTCTCCTTGCACCGACTGGGGAGAAGGTAAAATACATGGTACACCTTGACTTCAAGGCGACCAACAACATGGCGGAGTATGAAGCACTCATCTATGGACTAAAGGTGGCACTATCATACGGTGTCAAGCAACTGCTGGTCAAAGGAGATTCATAGCTCATCATCAAACAGGTGAAGGGTGAATGCTCCTGCAATAATCTCCAGCTAGCTGCTTACCTCCTTGAAGTCCAGAGGCTTCAGAAGGACTTTGAAGTCCTAGACCTCCACCATGTTCAGCGTGCCCACAACGCTGAAGCCGACGAACTCTCGACGAAAGCCTCAACCGGAGCTCCATCTCCTGAAGGAACTTTTGTCCGGAGATTGTCGAAACCCACAGTTCAGCCTGCCGAACTGAACGAAGGGGGCGAGATGAGCATCCCGAAGCTGACGGTCCCGATGGCCCTGTTACCATGGCAGCCATCAAGGGTCGTAGGTGCTGCCGGAAGCTCCGAGCAACCCAGCAGCAAGACTCAAATGCTCAAGTCAGTTCCGATGCATGGATCTCGGAGATCTGGAACTACTTGAAAGACAACATCCTTCCTGACGATGATGTATCCGCTAACCGGGTAGTCAGATTGGCTAAAAGATACACGCTGGTAGAAGGGGATCTCTACCGGCGCGGTGCCAACGGCATCCTAATGCGGTGCATCACAAGGGAAGAAGGCTGCGAGCTCCTCGCAGAAATCCATGGAGGCGAGTGTGGGAACCACGCATCTTCCCGCACGCTAGTCGGAAAAGCCTTTCGGCATGGCTTCTACTGGCCTACAGCGCTCCAGGATGCCACTGAGCTGGTGAAGAAATGCGAAGCATGCCAATTTCATGCAAAGCAAATTCATACACCTGCTCAGACCTTACAAATGATACCTCCTACATGGCCCTTCGCTGTGTGGGGGATGGACATCTTGGGACTCTTCCCAAGAGCCGTCGGAGGTTACAAGTTCCTGTACGTCGCCATTGACAAGTTCACCAAGTGGCGGGAAGCAACTCCAGTTGTGACGATCAACAAGCAATCTGCTATCAACTTTCTGCAATCCATTGTAAGCAGATTCGGAGTCCCAAACAAGATCATTACTGATAATGGGACTCAATTCACAAGCTCCACATTCCAAGGATATTGCGAAGACCTCGGCATACAAGTTTGCTACGCCTCCGTAGCTCATCCAGCCAGCAATGGCAAGCCGAGAGAGCAAATGCAGAAATCCTTAAAGGACTCAAAACGCGCACCTATGAGCGCTTGAAAAAGCACGGAGCCAACTGGATCGAAGAGCTTCCGCCCACTCTATGGGCCAACAGGACTTCTCCAAACCGGTCAACTGGAGAAACACCCTTCTTTCTGGTGTACGGAGCTGAAGCAATCCTTCCTCCGGAAATCACCTTGGGTTCGCTCCGGGTCCGGACCTTCAACGAAGCCGCGCAGGACCAGCTCCGGCGTGAAGACCTAGACCTCCTCGAGGAGGGAAGGTGCCAAGCAGCTGTTCGGAATGCCCGATATCGCCAAGCTCTACGGCATTATCACCAGTGGCATGTACACAACCGACAGCTCGAGGAAGGCGATCTGGTGCTACGGAGAATACTATCCAGAGAAAGGTTAAACAAACTCTCCCCTGGCTGGGAGGGGCCCTTTCGAGTGATCAAAGTATCCCGTCTCGGAAGCGTTCGCTTGGCTACCGAGGATGGGACACCTCTCCCAAATCCTTGGAACATCGAGCACCTCCGTAAGTTCTACACTTAATACCACGGAGGTGAGTCTTGAGTAACTTGAGATGTATGTTATAGAGTCATTGTACAGAGTCGGGTAGTTCCTCCGGGAGAGCAGCCGGACCTTTCCCGAAAGGTCCGCAAAGCTCATGCAACACTTGTCACAGTCTCCGGACTAAAAGTGTGGCTAACTACCCTGGGTCAAATGAGAAACCAAACACACTTAGCCTGGTCCCGTACCCTAAGAGTGTACTTGTTTCCCCTATACCCCGGACCTATAATGAAAGACATCTTCATGTGAAATAGACTCCGCGTGCATTCATTTTGTGCAGGCTCAACATTTTTATTTTTCTCTTTCTTGTCTATAACAGAGACGTGCAATTCTTAAGAAATTTTTAGTTCGACCGGTTTATATACGATTCGAGTTGTATTGTCAGATCTTTTGGATTTAAATATCGTTTATGGCCAACTCGCCTGAAAGTCGCCAAGCCAATCTAGGGCTGGAGTGCGCTATCGACTTAGCCTGGTCAAGAACCCTAAGTACGCCACTCTACCTACACCCCGGCAGGCCGAAGTAAGGCGGGTCCATGGACAATTGGATCTAAGAGAAAAGACAATGCATCCGGTTGTATTTAAAATCACGTTCAACTTAAAATTTTCTTGAGAATCGTAAGCCGCAACGAAATTATAGACAAGGAACGAATTTTACTATTTTTCTTGGCTTAAGGGTGCAGGAAAAATAAACTCTACGTTGATGGAGAAAAGCCGTAGCTAACCAAGCTCCGACTCCCCCAAGGGGGTCAACCGTTGACGCAGAGTAAAAGATGGTGAGAAGACCCCGTAAATGGAGTCTGTTGCCAACAAACCAAGTGTTAGCAAAGGTCACTGCCAGAGCTACTAAGCTCCGACACCTCAGAGGACTAACTATCGACGCTCTACGTGTTGATAGAGGCTATTGCCGGAGCTACCAAGCTCCAGCGATGGACAATGCCGGAGCTTCTAAGCTCCGACAACTTCAAGGGACCTTCACTATCAAAGACTTCAGACCTAAATTCTACAAGTTCGGAGCAAATTCGTCTTCAACAAAACTCAATATCCTTTTGGTACATGTTCACAATCAAATTGTGTACATCTACCAGGGGGCCAAGTGAAGTTAAAGATGTTGAAGACAAAAAATGAAATTCGCAAAAATTTGGGGATTTCATTCATCTGGAGACAGGAGATTACATCTGGAGACAAGGGATTACAAAATTGAGGAAGAAGAAGAGAAAATACAAGTGAGAGCTAAAGAGATGGTCCTAGACCCTATGGAAGAACTCGGCGACCTTCTGGGCGACCTCTGACACGCTGGCTCGGGTAGCTTCGCCTTCTCCTTCGACGGGGCCTTCAAGCACCGGGTCTAGAGGAAAATGAGGGTTCCGGCTGGTGTAGCACGTCAGCACATATTCTGTGACGTTCCTCGCCAGGGATTGCCCCTCGATCTCCAGTTGGTCCGCAATGACGTCGCCCACCTTGGAGAGCTTGCTACCTGCTGCGCTCAACGCCTGCAGCGCAAGGTCCGGCTTCGGCTCCGGATCATCCGGGCGCGCGGGGCTGAAACCCATCGGCGTCAGCGCATCATTGGCCTTGCCCAGGAACTCCCAAATCTGCAGGCAGTCCGCCGTCCTCAGGCTCTTCACCTCTTCTAGGGATCTCTTGGCCGCCGTCAGTTCGGAATTCTCACGGGCGAGGCGCTCAACTTCTTTGGCGTTTTGCTGAATCTTTGCAGCAACCCGCCTCTCAAGTCTTCCGAGCTCCTCCTCCAGGAGGTGGATCTTGTTCCGACGATCGACCAGGTCCTTCTCCCTAGCCTCCACTTTTTTCTCCTGGGCAACAAGGGCACACTCGTATTCGTAGAGTTCCTGCCCCCGCACCCAGGTCTTCTCCTCTTCCTCGAGGTAGCGCTCTTCCAACTTCTTAGTGCGCTCCTCGAGGCCCTTGTCAGCCAGAGCTACTTTCTCGGCGAGCTCCTCTTCCCCCCTCAGGACGTCATCCCGCAGCTCCAGGAGTTTTTGCTCTTCGTCCTCGAGCCGTCTCTCCCTCCCTTCGAGTGCCTCTCGGTGCTTGATGAGTGCGGCGTTGATGGCCTCAAGCTGTTCGTACCGAGCATTGGCCGCGTCGTTGGCAGCCTTGGCCTGATCGTGGATCTCCCGAGATTGAGCGTCGAGGGCATGAGTCATGCTCTCCCTGTCACCCAGCAGCTTGCCCCAGTACTCCAGGCGGATCTTCTCCAGCTTGATCCACTCCTTGTCGTCCGCTAGCCTCGACTGCGCCAGCTTAGTCTCGAAGTGGAGCCGATTACGCCACCGCCCAAGGGTTTGGCGCTCCTCTTCAAGAGCCTTGCTGTCGTGGAAGAAGGCCAGTTGGACCTGACGTAGACTGGAGCAGGCATTGTCGATAGACATCGACAGCGGGATGGGCTCCGGACCTGCTGGGGTCTCCTCCGCTGGTTCCAGCGGGTCTTCACATACAAAAATTGGGTCCCACTCTACGAGAGCGGAACCCTGAGCTTCCAAGGCACTAGGGCCGTCCTTCGGGATGGCCTCAGTCGCCATCGAAGAAGGCCCCGCCGCCAAGTCTTCATTCGCCCCCTCGGGCAGGGGGCCAGCGACTTCGCTTGGGCACTCTGGCTCGGCCGCAGGTACCATCAACGTCGTCGCCTCCAGAACAGGAGCTGCTACAGGCTCCGACTGGTACACCTCTTCTGAGGGAGGCTCGAGCTCCCTCGCCTCTTCAACCGCCAGCTCTATGACCGGTGCTCCAACAATAACCGGCTCAGCGACCAGTACTTCGGAGGTAACCGGCTCAACTGCCGGAACTACCTCGACTTCCGGTTTGCATGCCGGAGCTTCAGTCACCTCCGGCTCAATCGCTGGGGCTTCGACAAGTTCCGGCTCCGAGGCCGGGACTACTACTTCTTCCGGCTCTACAGCCGGAGCTTCCACTACTGCAGCACCAGGACCCGGAGCTTCAACCTCCGAGACAAGTGCCGCTGGCGTGTCTTCACTCCCGTGGTCCGGCGCTACCACGGGAAATTCTGGGGACGAGTCGAGGTTCATGACCACGACAGCCGGCGCCGGAGCTGTCGCAGCCTCAGCCACCACCTGGGGCGGCACTGGGACAGGAGCAGAAGCTCCCACGGCCTCAGACATCGTGGTCGAGGGTGGAGCTTCACTCCCCTTCTTGGGGACGCTGCAGAGGATGGATAAAGAAAATTAACAAACAATCGCTACAATTAAAAAGTTAACCAAGGTAAAGATCAAAAATTACCTTGGAAGGCTTTCGCACCAGCTTGCGCGGAACCTTTTTCCCGGACGTTCCGGGCTGGCCATGGTCGGCGTAGGAGCTCCGGGAGGCCCCCCAGAACTTGTCGCAGCCACGGGCGTTTCCCGGGTTGAGGCTCTCCTTGATCGGGAGGAACCCCTGGACCTGGAGGCTCCCACCGCCCCAGGTGCCGGAGTCGTGCACCCGGAGCTAGCACCCCAGGAGAGCTCCACCACGGGGACAGACGCGATCCGGGAGGATCCCACTGCAGGAACAGTATCGTTCCGAGAGGACCCCACTACGGGGACAGTCGCCATGGCGGCAGAAGATCTCCCCCTCTGGGGAGAAGGAACCGAGGCGGAAGTAGCGGGCCTGACGGACCTTCCGTCGGCATGTCGTAGCTTCCTCTTCCGACTCTCCGGCTCCTCCGCCAGCTCCTTGCCCTTGCCGATGACCTCGACCCTCGGTTGTGGAGCAGGGGCCGAGCCGTCTTCGGGCACCCCGGGGATTGCCACCCGGGTGGTTGGTCTTCTCTCGACGACACCAAGGTCGTCAAGCGCGGGCATCGTCCGCCGGAGCTCCCTGCTGAACTCCACTTCCATGTTCAGGGGGAGAAAGGCCGACGGAGGAGTCAAGTCATCACTGTCGACGTCGATGTTGTGCTGGAATTTCTTGAGGTGAAACTCCAAGGTCTTCCCCACCATGTTGGACTTCAACCCGGTCCTCGTCCATCACGCTGTTGAGAGCCCAGGCGAGCTTCTCCCTCCTCTTCAGCGGCGCCCACCTGTTGGTCAGGAAGTTGCAGAACACTGCCTGGGGAGTCAATCCTCCCTCCACGCATCGGCGGATCCTGGTCAGGGCAGGGTCGAAAGCTTCCGCCAGCACCGGAACTTCACTCCATATCGACGTGTCAATGCCGGGCAGACCGTCTGGCAGCTCCAACCGCTCATGCTCCTCCACCCTGACGACTATCCAATCTTTCTTCCAGTCATCCCACTTCTCAGAAGGGAATGACCGGAGGTACTTGAATGGGCACTTCTTGCGCTTCACGAAGTAGTAGAAGCCAAGGTACTCATTGCTCCGACCGGTGGTGTGAACGGTGAAGAAGGTTCGGAAGAGCTCGACGCAGGGGGGGATGCCCACCCACATCTCGCAGAAATGGACAAAGATGGACACGAGGAGAATGGAGTGAGGGCCAAGGTGGTATAGCTGCAGACCATAGAAGTCTAGCAGCATCAAGAAGAAAGAAGAAAAAGGTGGGATCAACCTCACCATGGCATGCGAAGAAAAGTACACCATCTCTCCAGCGCGCTCCTTCTCAAAGGGGAGCTCCCCGCCGGCACGGACCAAGCGGTTGAAGAAGTCCGAGGACCACCCCATGAGGGCCCGGACCTTCTTCAAATCGTTGTCGGTTTTCAGGCGACTCTCACACAGACCCAACTCCATCACGGCACAGCTAGGCAAGAGAAGAGGAGCAAAGTACGAGTCGGGAGTTTGAGCGCAAGATCAGATGAGAGGCGTAAAGAACTCCCGATAGTGCGCGCTTTCCTTCTTAAGTAAGCCCTCGCAATGCTTGGATGGAAACCGCAGGGAAGTCAAAGATACTACTCAAGAATTCAACCCAGCCGATGACAAGAGGGCCCGGGACCACCCCGACGATCAAGTCGAGGCTCTTACCCAGGCGAACGGTTGTCATCACGAGGCGGGAAACCCAAAGGCGGCGGCCTGATAGGGTGCGCGGAACCGATACGATTTTCATATCGGGAACCGGCGACCTTCAATTGCGTGAGATCCGTACGTCAAAGATTTCATCTGCCGCCTGAGGTACGCCACGCGGCGGGATCTAACCGTAAAACCCTGCCAACGGCACCTCTGAAGACCCTTGAAGACCCAGTTCAAGAGTCGCAAGGATGGACCCACCTCCGACGGAATGACTTCACCCCAGTGACCTTCCTCAGAGGTAGGTCCAGGGGGCCACTGTCGGTACCTTAAAAACCGTACACCCCCGGAGGTTACAAAGATCTCGAGGGAAGGCCGTCTACTTGGATTGAAGACCCTCGGAGGCCCACTTGTCAGACATGACCGGACCTGCTTCTCCAACATGGTTATCCCTAGGTCGCCACGTGTACTGCCAAACCGGAGCTACCGCCCACAAGGGGGAAACTCCGGGCCAGGTACCGAAATGGCACCTCCGGACTTAACCCCTGACCGAGAGAAGCTCCGGACCTGACACGTGTCAGATAGCCCCAGAGCTACCTGCTTCCCACAGCAAGCTCCGGAGCTGCCACGTGTCCAAACGTCGGAGCTGGCAGCCTCTAACCTCCGGAAGACCTTGTAACGGCTCCGGATCTTCAAAGGAGAGCCAAGGACTTCAAGACCCGATTAAATGTCATTAATGCCATATTAATGACGCTTAAACGGACGATCTTAACACTAGTAACGGCACTGTCGGAGCCGGTTACAGAATCATTAACAGCAATTAATCGTGTATCAATACTAGTAACCGCCGGGGCCACATGTCGGGCCAGGCTAGCTTGTAACGGTCTTTCCTTGTACTATAAAAGGACAGGCCGATGATACACGCGGGGGACAGACGTTCACAGACATTGTCAAGCAATCATACGTGACGAGCTAATACAACACCAACACACCCGTGGAGTAGGGTATTACGCTCAGGCGGCCCGAACCACGTAGATCCTTGTGTCTCCAGTGTTAAATCGCAATTCACCTTCTTGAGTCTCCGCGCGCCCACACCGAACCACAAACTCCTTCAACACTTTAGCAGTGTCAGGAGATCTGCCGACTCCAACAGTCGATAGGTCCCCACACGCATCGCACGGCACGACCCAATGCGATTCTTGGAATGTGTGGACCCCGGTCCCCACGGATGGTATCAGAGAGGTATTGGGAATAGCATGCTTGAAAAGCGCCTATTTTTGAAAACTATGAAGTAGTCGAGTGAGATTAGTAAGTATGCCCATATAAGGTCTATTGTAGTATTAGTTACTTAAGGTAGCAAAGCTAACATATGTGTTATTATATTCAGTGACTATGCTATAACGTCAGGTAAGAGGTAAGGTACGCCACTGCAAGCGAATCAGCTCGGTAAGCTCACAATGCGAGAGGTAGTATGTGATTGTTTTCATGGCTTAGCACAAAAAGTCAATAAGAGTCTCTGAAACTCTCCATGTTTGTGAGAACATATGACACGCGGTACCCTAGTGTGCTTCAAAATTAGTGGGAGCCCCCGTCGGGTGGGACATAATCCGATGTGCCTCCTATTGGTGCAGCATTACGGAAAGACGTGGGACCCCATCGGGTGGTAGAAAACCCGGTCATGTACCTCGAGACGTGGCTTATCTCGGGGCGGCCCGTATAGAATGATACGGTACAAATGTTTTTACTTTCATATATATTATTGTGAAATGATCATCCATGCGGGCTGTACCGTACGGCACCATATGATTGATCAGTAATTTATATGTAGTTGCTGGTACACTAACCATGTTATTTGTAGCTCGAGTAGAAAACGTTTGTGAGTAAACATCATTAGGGCCACCTTCGAGACGTATGCCGAAATACCGGCTTAAATTTTCTTTGGTGAGGACGTAGTACCGACATTGCATTCGGGTTACATCGGCACATCGACGGTTAAAATCTGTGATGGAGGTGTAGCTCGCAACACAAGCTTCATGTTAAGCTCTAAATACAGATTTCCACTTTAAAATGATGAAAATGAAGTTTGAACCCAAACTGTGACCTCCAGTCTTTCCTATGCTATTCTGACAGAACAATAGCCCAACTTTGAAAAGGAATATCTCCTAATATAATTATCTAATGGAGTCGTGCCATATATGGTTGTAAATATCTAAGAGTCATATAAATATTTTCTGTTCATTACCACTGAAGAATTCCATATAACTTAATTAAAATTTAAAATTTCCAAAACCTGTCAAAACTGTACAGAAACGAAACTGTTTCTGGACTGTTCACTATCATTACTATAACATCCAGTAGAATCATCTAATGGAGGTATATTTTATATGGATGGAAAGTTTAGGAAGTCCTCCCAAACTTCTGTGTTCAACGCTAGAGTAGAATCTCTCTCCAACCTATTCATAATTTCAAATCTCCAAACTCTGCCAAATCTGGACAGAGACTGAACCAGTTTCAGGACCTTCACAAATTCGACCATAACTCTTTGTAGAAAAATTCAAATAACTTCATATGATACATTCCCAGAAACCTTATGAGATGTATAACAATGTTATAATTTGAATTCCTGTTAAATTTTGAATATATCTGTATAAAAAGTTGTGGACAAATCAGCCATAAACAAAGGAGGTTCTGTCAAAAATTTTCAGAAAACTGTCAAATTTTAAATGACATATCATGATTAAGAACAGATATGAGGGCAGGTAAATAATGGTTAGAAATATATTTAAGTCCTCTACAACTTTTATTTTCACTACCAGGGCAGATTCCCAAGTTAAATATGTGAAATCGTCAGAAGAACAGAAACTGCTATAGGAACACAAATCTGGGATATGGTTCTGTACCTTTCTGTTATTTGCTCATTGCCCTCTGCATAAAAACAGTACGGGTCATGTGATACACCTAAAGAAATCTAATGATGAGTACTAAAACTTGGTAATTCTGGGAATGATCAAGTCATGTTCAGAAACACTTGGAAAAGTTGGATCAAAGTACATGCACACTAAAGATATGCTGCACAGCAATGCTCCAGAATTGCTGTAGTTTTGAAACTCCGTATCTCTTGAACAAAATTGATACAGGGTTAAATGAGTACTCGTTCGAAAGATAGGGAAGTTAAATTTAAATTTGATATTCCTTGCAAGTTATGAAAGTGCTATTATCATGATGAAAATTTGGAATTAGTATAGACTGGTCGATTCTGGACAGTAAATCGATCGGGTAAGTTTAAATGTAGTAGAAATCAACTAGCGACGATGTGATACATCCTTTTTGGAACATGAGGTTGAAAACATGGTTGAGATGCTAGTTAGTTTGGTATGGAGTGATTTTTGGAGCTACTACATTGAAACTTTAAGGGGGAAGGAGCGCACTCAAGTAACAAAGTGATCAAGTGGGATTTCATTTTCAAGAGAATGCAACTCCAAGCACAAGGCTGACTCATCAGAGAGGTAGTGCAACTTCAACTCCCTTATTGCTATCAAGGAACACCTCAAGCACCACTACATGATTGAAGTGAAGATTAAGCGAAGCACCATTAAGAACTGCTCTAGCAGCCTCGACCACCTGCTTAGTGATGTTATATTGTCGATGGTGATTTAGTTAGTGATTGTTCACGCAGAAAGAATTCCGTGATTCAGCTAGTGCAGCAAAGACTGAAGCAAAGAAAGGGGTAGATCGATTAGCATGGGTACAAGTTTACAAAGGTTGGGGTTGTGTAGTGTTTTACTCATCATTCCTAGCTTCCTTGGCTAAACTTGAATTCTGCAACCTTGGTCAAGATATGAGAAGGGCATTCCTTATTCAACACTTCTCATTACCAAGTTGATTCAAGCATCGTGAAATTGAGATAATGCTTACCGTGTTTGAATCGTTATACATACTTTTGCTCAAATAAAAAAAATGAATGCACCATACCTATGCATTGTTTCCCACGGGATTGCATTGTGTCTGCATAACATAATCCCACTACGTAAGAAAGGCTCATACGACACGGGCCCGAATGAAGAAGGGAGACGAACAAACTGTGTGTCTCCGTCGTCGCGTCTCGCATTACGTTGCCATCAGAGACGGGCTTCAAGGAGTGTCGCCAATCGAACTAGGTACGCGACATGTTCAAAAGAAGCACATCTCCTTTCTTTTTGTCATAACAGACGATCTTTACGGTGTCATTGGAGACGCTGCTGGCGCGCGTTGCCCACCAGCTTACAAGCGTGACAGGCCTTACAAAGCACATCACAGATATATTGACTTTCCGAGATGCTCTGTTATGTAGCGCATCACAGATTCATTAACTTATGTGAGATGGGCTTTATAGAAGCTTGTCTCCTTTATATAGGTTATCCGAGACGCTCTCTGCTACAGCTCGTCACTGATTGTTTACAGGAACTATTATTAGGAGCTAGTCAGGATTTGGCAACCGTATTACCAGTGTTAGCAACATACTGTTCATGAACACATATATAGCCAAAATTATCACACATTAAATTATAATGGCCAATCAAATATTACCAAAGTGTCAATCGTGGTTATCAAGTATACTAATTACACAACGAAGACTGTTCATCCTGATTACAATGTAACTAATTACACACGTCATAACTATCATCATCTAATCCTGTATACCGTAATGAAAATTCTCCCGATCAATGACTTCATTGACGATGAGCCTTCATAGCCTCTATGCTCTGACTGAGACATCTTACAATTCAACTGTAATAAATACAAGAACAAATTGGTATACAACTGTAATAAACATAGGAACTGTTAGTGAATGGAGAATAGAGCTTACTTGTAGCACATGAAATTGGTGAGCATCTACAAGGCATCAACAGAGAAATTGTTCTCACGGTAAAGGACATGGTACTGAGTTGGTGTGCTTGTCCCATAAAAAAACAAACAATTTACATTTCACTGAGGCTTTTATGGCCTGATATAAAAAATCATGAGAGAAACACCAATTATCGCATAGGTACCTTGATTCCAGCATGGATGCAGAGGTAGAAATCAAACTCAGTTGGATGGCAAATGCTAGTGTCAACCACAGTTCCTACAATTTCAAGGGTTTCCGAATCAAAATTTATTATACATGGATAGTCCAAACAAATACATTACTTCCGCATTGGACATAAACAAGGAAGATGAACGTATACCGTAATGAAAATTCTCCCTTTAGGTCAATGACTTCATTAATGATGACATCCTCAAATTCAATAAAATCACTGGAATACATGCTCTGAGGGCAGGGTCAAGGCGGCAACATGCTCAGGGGATAGGATACGTGGCGGCGTGCTCCGGGATGAGCCGGCGCAGGTGCCGGAGTGGCGGTTCCTCAACTCTCTGTTGACAGCAGGCCGGCGTGCTCCGTGGACACGGAGAACATACTGATTACCGAGGTCGGGGTCGAGACGGCTGCGTGCTCCAAGGACACGGGACGAGGCGGTGTGCTCCAGCGTGCTCAACTCTCTGATAACCAAGGTTGGGGTTGACGATGGGGTAGGGGTCGACATCGGCAGTGCGACAATGACGAAGAGCGAATTGAAAAAGAGGGACAACAGCGGCATGCTCCAGGGACAGGGGACGAGGCAGCATGCTCCAGCGTGCTCAACTCTATGATGACGTGAAGGTCGGGGTCAACGGCGGCGGCATGCTCAGGATCTGCGGTTTATATGTCGAGAGAGCGTGCGATGACAAAAATTTTTTGCCAAATGTTGGGAGAGATCGCGCGATGGACAAAAATTTTCGGTGTAAATCAGAGACGCGCCAGTGTAAAGCGCGTCTCTTATTATTTTGTGACCCCAGACACGCCACAATATCCTAGATGCACAACGGTATGCTGAAGCCAGCCAGGAACAACATCCAGGACATTACGATGTGTCGAACTGGCAACTTTGCGCAATGCCTTATATGATCATTGCTTTGCGCTCAACTTTCTAAGGTGGGACAAAAGATCTTCGGCGTAAATTGGAGATGAGCAACAGAAAGGCACGTCTCACATTATTTTATGGCTCCGGACGCTGGAGTGCCCTAGATGCGCCACGGTGTGCGAAAGCCAGAACAACATCCAGGACATTCCAATGTTTCTAAATGGTAAATGTGCGCAATGCCTTATACAATTGTTACAACATGCTCAGCTTTACAAGGTAGCACAGAAGATCTTCAGAGATAATTTGCAACTCAATGAATTTCATAGTTCATACATTGCGTGCCTGTGACACCCGGTTCCAAAAATGAACCAAGTGAACGCATATGTGTGCCCAGGAAGTTCAACACACATACATGAGTGCAGTCACAAAAGGATATACAGATAATTATCACAGAACAAGATTAATTAACAGCTTTTATTACAGAATTAATAATATCCTCGAATACAAGCTCTAATGAATATTAATGACATGTTTGAACTAATGCAGTGGAAATAAACTAAATAAGCAACTAAGCAAAAGGGATAGTGCAGCTCCAACACTCCACAGGAAAAGCTGACGGTAGATACGACCTAGGACTCCTCATTATCATCGTACTCCCAATCCTGACCAGCAACTATTGGTGGGGGAATTGCAACTTGAGTACATGTCATACTCAGCAAGTGTGGAAAGTATGACATGTAGATGATACAGATGACAAATATAATAATGGATAAGTGCTGAAAAGTACATTAAAACATTTGAAAAGCACTATATTATATGTATGTGAAACAACCCATTATAAACCATAATTAATATCATAGTACCAGTCCATATTTCATTACCACGATCCATATACCAGATTTCACCATTACCATTAATCATATCCAATACCAGAATTTAATCCATAACCAGCCATAACCATATTATTAACCCCAACCATTACCAAACCATTCCAATACCAAGTTTCCTCTAATCATGTGAGGGTCCAGGTTGCTCATAACCGGGAGTACGGCTATCATGATAGTTTTAGACACGCTCTACAGAGGTTTTACCACTTTACCAATGTGTTTGTGATTCCATCACCTTTAGATGACTATAGAATCTCAATTATGCCATCTCACACTTCCTTAGGTATGTGGCCAATAGATCACAAAATAGCCTTTACAAAGGGATTACTAGCCTATTTGGAACCCATTGAGGTTTCACCGATGGCGAAGCCTCAAACTGAGCACATCTTCAACAAATGGCCCCCTCTTGAGCCATTCGGATCCTAGGGTAGTCCCACCAATCATCAACAAACCCAATCCGACTACCCCTTTCTCGAGCATCCTTAATGGTCCAAATAGCATTGGCAAAGCTCTAATTAATCAGCTATGCGGCACCCATTCTTGGCCTCGTGGTGCCACTGTAAATCCTGGATGGTTTGCTCCATGAACCGGTCCTTAGATCTAATGGAAGCAATACCACAATAACATCCAACCCATCGACATACCAGCTTGCTTAGATCACCCATTACCACATCATATTGACCAGTTCATATTAACCACAATCTCATAAATGCATAATTAAGTTAAGTGGTATAGTTGGTTTCCCATCCCAATTAATTAAAAAGGGTAAAAGCCCTTCCCGACTCTCTATCATGAGTTCCAGGTGACAAGGGTGGTTATACAACGCTAGTAAACATCCTATCATAGGATTCCCATCAAATTGACACAAGCATGCAATTTTGCAAACAAAACATTTATTGTCAAAACAGGATCAGTATATTCACAGACACTTGCCTTGCTCTTGGGATTGGTTCGGGTCAAAGCCTTCAAACTCTTGGTGCTGGAGATCCTCCGCGGTACTATCTAGTGCAAATCCATCTAATCCGCACAATAAACATACAAGACAAGAAACACAATCAAAGAGTGCACAAACATTACTCAATATGACATGACATACATGATTGATGCAAATGCAAGGTGGAACTTGTTAATGAGTTGCTTTTAATGATCACTAACTAGTTCTAATAACTTTTAACAAGTTTATACAGGTTAGGACTTGATTTGGTCTAATCTTGGAATTAATTCAACACAATTTAACCAGGAAAATCGGACTAGTCTGCTAGGGACCAGACAAGTCCGCCCTTCGCAGAACTAACAAACTAGGGTTTTCTAGATCGACGTGAATTTGGAGAAACGTGGTTGAATTCACATAAGGAAAAGGAAGTAGAAGGTATACCATGTGTCTAAGACTCCAAAGAATCAAGGATCTTGGAGACAACACTTGGATCTTGAAGGTCTAGGGTTGATGAAGAACTTGATGGCGAATTGTTGACGAAGAATGCGAAGTTGATGGAGATCTTGATCCTCTTTCATTTCCTCCTCTTCTTCTTATTGCTCTAGATCTCCTTATCCCTCCTTGGTGGCGGCTATTCACGAGCTAAGGTTTGGGTGAGGTGAAAAAGTGGCAAATAGATGTCAAGCCAAGGGGTGGGGTTGTTATATAGAGGTGGAGGCTAGGATTTCATTGAATTCGAGTTTGAGATGAGTAGGGGTCGGTTTTAGGGTCCCACAAGGGCTCTAAAAGAGTTAGGCATGACATCCCTAGGCCCACTTAAGGTAAAACCTGAAAGCAAGTCGTGAAACAAAAGATCAATTTGGAGTCACGATTTATCGGACAAGTCGGAAAAGGGCCAAACTAGTCTGAAGTTAGCCAGAGAGATATCGGACAAGTCCGGACTCGACAGCGGACAAGTCCGAACTTATCCATAGGGAAAAAACAGACAAGTCTGTCCAAAATCGGACAAGTTCGACTTTATTCAGAGAGAAATCAAACTAGTCCGCTGGAATACCGGACAAGTCCGGACAAGTCCAGGGACTTTGCAAAATTTCCAAAGAATTGGAATACCAGACTAGTCCGCACTAGACCAGACAAGTCCGAAAGTTTCCAGAGAGAAAAACAGACTAGTCCGCAACAAAACGGACAAGTCCGATCGACTCAGAGAGAAATCGGACTAGTCCGCACCGAAACCGGACTAGTTCGCACTTCTCAGAACTCTTAAGCGCAGTGTTGTATCTAATTCATTTTAAACATGTTCCTTTTTATGTTGCTCAATGTTAAACATGTATATGAATGTATACAATGCATGATGCATGAAAATGAGGGTGTTACAAAACTACCCCCCTTAAAATGAATCTCGCCCTCGAGATTCGACGCGGAAGAGAAAAGATGGAAATTCCTTCCTGAGGTCATCTTCCAGCTCCCATGTTGCCTCCGATTCTGTGTGATGCTTCCAATGAACTTTACACCATCTAATCACCTTGTTCCTTGTGACCCTCTCCTTTGTTTCCATTATTTTGACCGGTTGTTTGGCATAAGTCAAATCTGCCTCTATTTTCAATTCTTCCATTGGCACTAGTTCTTCCGGTACTCTCAAGCACTTCTTGAGCTGAGAAACATGAAACACATTATGAACATATGAAAGATGAGCTGGTATCTCCAACTTATACGCTGCTTTTCCTCTTTTGTCCAAAATCTTGAATGGCCCAATGTATCGAGGTGCTAGATTGCTTTTTATGTTAAACCTCTTATGACCTCTCATTGGTGGCACCTTGAGATATACGAAGTCTCCCACTTCAAAGGCTAATTTCCTTCTCCTATTATCCGCATAGACTTTTTTCCTTGATTGAGCAGCCCTCAGGTTTTCACGAATAATTTGAACTTGCTTTTCAGCTTCTAGCAACACATCCGGACCAAATACTTGATTTTCTCCTGTCTCATTCCAAAACAAGTGTGTCCTACACTTCCTTCCATATAGTGTCTCATATGCTGACATCTTCAAACTTACTTGGTAACTATTGTTGTATGAGAATTCTGCATATGGCAAGCTCTTGTCCCAACTCTTCCCATGCTTCAAGGAACAAGCTCTTAACATGTCCTCCAAAATCCGATTGGTCCTCTCAGTTTGTCCATCTGTTTGTGGTTGGTATGCTGAACTAAAACCTGACCTTGTTCCCAATGCTTCATGCAACTTTCGCCAAAATCTGGAGGTAAATTGAGTACCTCTATCCGAAACTATCCTCTTTGGAACTCCATGCAAGCATACTACTCTTCCCATATACAGTTCCACCAATTTCTCTCCATTATAGCTGGTCTTGACGAGAATAAAGTGAGCTTATTTTGTCAACCATTCCACAATTACCCATATTGAGTCATAACCGGACTGAGTTTGCGGTAAACCAACTATAAAGTCCATACCAATTTCTTCCCACTTCCATTCCGGGATCTTCAATGGCTGTAGTTATCCCACTGGCCTTTGATGTTCCACCTTGACTCGTTGGCACACGTCACACAAAGCTACATATTCGGCTATGTCCTTTTTCATGCTAGCCCGCCAATAATAAGTCTTCAAGTCTTTGTACATCTTGGTACAACATGGGTGAATAGAGTATGGCGAGTCATGTGCCTCCTTTAATATTGTCTCCCAAATATGCTTCACGTTGGGCACAACGATCCTTTTTCCAAGCCATAGGGTACCATGTTCATCCTCATCAAACCTGAATTCTCTTCCCTCCTGGGTCCTCTCTTTTGATCTCCTGCATTTCCTCATCCTTGGTCTGACCTTCTCGAATTTCTTGCTCCAAGGTCGGGTTTAACTCCATTATTCCCATCTCATTCACAAATCCAAGATTCAACCGTTCAAACTCCTTTCATAGCTCGGATGTCAACTCTTGAACTGTGAGTTGGTGACTTACTCCTTTTCTACTCAAGCATCGGCCACTACACTAGCCTTTCCTGGGTGATAATTAATTCCCAAATCATAATCCTTGATGAGCTCCAACCATATTCCTTGCCTCAAATTCAGGTCTGTTTGTGTGAAAATATACTTAAGACTCCTATGATCCGTATAAATTTCACACCTATGACCAAGAATGTAGTTTCTCCAAATTTTCAATGTGTGTACCACGGCTGCGAGATCCAAATCATGCGTTGGATAATTCTGCTCATGTTTCTTCAGTTGCCTTAATGCATAGGCAACCAGTTGAACTTCTTGCATCAATACACATCCAAGTCCTTGTCTCGACGCATCACAATATATGTCGAAACTCTTGCTTACATTCGGCAAAACCAGAACTGGGGCTGTTGTTGACCTTTTCTTCAACTCCTCAAAACTTTATTGACAAGCTTGGGTCCATCGGAAAGCTTTTCCTTTCATTAGCAATTCCGTCATTGGCTTGGCTATCTCGGAATAGTCCTTGATGAATTGACGGTAATATTCAACCATCCCATGTAAACTCCAGATCTCCTTTACATTCTGTGGGGGCTCCCATTTTAAGACGTCCCTCACTTTTTCGGGGTCGACCGATACTCCTCCTCCAGAGATGATGTGACCCAAAAACGACACCTCTTTCAGCCAAAACTGGCACTTGCTGAACTTGGCATACAATTGATGCTCCCTCAATTTCTGCAACGTGAGCCTCAAGTGTTCCTCATGTTCCTTCTCATCCTTCGAGTAGATCATAATGTCATCAATGAACAGCACAACAAACTTATCCAAGTACTCCATAAAGACCTTATTCATGAGGTACTTAAAATAGACAGGTGCATTTGTCAATCCAAAAGACATCACGGTGTACACATAAGATCCATACCGTGCCTGAAAAGCTATCTTTGGTATGTCCGATGGCATAATCTTCATTTGAAAGTATCCCGACCTCAAATCTATCTTAGAGAAGACACAAGAACCCTTCATCTAATCAAACAATTCTTCTATACGGGGCAAGGTGTACTTGTTCTTGATGGTCACTTCGTTGAGAGCTCGGTAATCCACACACATCCTTTGTGATCCATCCTTCTTGTCCACAAACAACATGGGTGCTCCCCAAGGTGAAGAGCTTGGGCGAATGAAACCCTTCTCCAGTTGCTCCTGAATCTGCTTCTTGAGCTCCGCTAATTCCTTAGGAGGCATCCTATATGGCCTCTTAGCTATAGGTGCAGTTCCAGGTATTAAATCAATAACAAATTCAATGTCTCCATCAGGTGGCATACATAACAACTCATCCGGAAACACTTCCAAAAAATCACACACCACTAGAATCTCCTCAATTGCGGCACCATCCACATGATTCAGCTCCAATTCCTTCGGTGCGTGTTGAGATGCTTCAAACTCTATGGTGATCCCTTCCTCAATGGTCAACTTCACCGTCTTCGTGGCACACTCAATAACTCCATTGTGCTGCCTCAACCAGTCAATACCAAGTATAATGTCCAATCCTTGAGAATACAAGACAATGAGGTTGGCAAAGAAGTATACCCCCCTTATTCTAAGGCTTACCTTTGGACATACTATATTTGTCATCATCTCTCCCCGAGGAGACTTAACCAATAGAGTAAACTTCATATGAGAGATAGGAAAACTATACTTGGCAACATATTTCGATGCAATGAATGAATGCGACACTCCAGAATCAAATAACATAGTCACCGAGTTGCAGTTTGCGAGAAACATACCAATCACCACGTCATCCGCTTGTTGTGCATCCTCAGTAGATACATGGTTCACGTTGCTGCGAGTGAAATTCTACTGTCCACAGTTTCCTTGTAGTTGTCCTCCATTGGTTCTTAGTTTCTGTTTTTGAGCATTGCTTCCTTAACCAAGGCCTAACTTAGTACATTGATGTGCAAAGTGTACAGCTTCTCCACAAGTATAGCACTTCTTTGCTGCACCAAAATTATTGGGATGAGCTTGGTTCCGAACATTTGCACCTGGAAAATTGGCACGAGATGCAAAAGACATTGGAGGCCTAGGTGCTTGCATAACAAGGCGTTGCTTCACAAACTGAGTTGGGCGCAGTGCATATCCAGGGCGATGAGCAGGCGCAGAGGAGCTGAAATAAGGCGCATTCGGCGGTGCAAAGCGAGGGCGCACATTACTTCCTTGTTGTTGTCCTTGATATGGAGCCTTCCTCCTGTTGTCTAGTTCCATCTCACAGACCTTGTTCTCCACAACAATTGCTTTGTCCACAAGCTTCTGGAAGTTAGCATAGTCACAATTTAGCAATTGCACTTGGATCTCATTGTTCAAGCCTCTCATGAACAAGTATTGCTTCCGGCTGTCCTGGCTCACATCCTCAGGCGCATATCTTGAGAGTTGAGCGAATTTTTTGAGATATTCTCCCACACTCGATCTTTCTTGTCTCAAGTTCTCAAATTCGTGCCTCTTCAAAATCATAACTCCTTCTGGCACATAATGAGAATGGAAACTTTCCTTGAACTCAGTCCATGTAATTCTCTGTTGGTTCTCATGAGCATTGCGTAAAGAATCCCACCAATCCACAGCTGCTCCAACTAATTTATGAGAAGCAAATAGAACCTTCTCCCGGTCACTGCATTGGACAATAGCTAGCTTCTTCTCCACAGACTTTAAGCCAATCATCAATATCCATAGGGTCAGCGGCTTGAGCAAAGGTTGGCGGCCTAGTCTTCATGAACTCTCCCAAACGTTTATGTGGAGGGGGGGGGATGGTGGAGGCATGTGGGGTTGATTGTTGAGGTTATCAGCCTACAGCTGCCCCATAGTTTGTATGACGGTCTGCATGAGCTGGTTCTGCATAGTCAGAAGCTGCTCAATATTGATAGCTCCTTGGGCAGGTCCTTGTCCATTGTTGTTCTAAAATGCTCCATTGTTCTCCTCCTCGTCATTGCCATCCCTCTGGTTGCGAGTCCTCACCATCTGAAGAAAAGCAAGAGATATGAATTTAGAAAACGTCCCCAACTATATGCATCAAGGGATATGAAACTAAGCAACTAAACTACCTATACTAGCCTATATGGACATGGCAATGCTAAAGCATCCCAAAATCCTCTATTAAGCACACAAGCAAATAATATATCGCAAATAGCACACCAAGCAAAAACACATCGATTCCTGAGTGCTCCTATGTGCTCTAAAGTGTCCATTCTATCTAGGTTTCATCTTACAGTCAACCTGTGGCTCTGGTACCAATTTGTGACATCCGGTTCTGAAAATGAACCAAGTGAACTCATATGTGTGCCCAGGAAGTTCAACACACATACACAAGTGCAGTCACAAAAGGATATATAGATAATTACCATAGAACAAGATTAATTAACCACTTTTATTACATAATTCATAATATCCTCAAATACAAGCTCTAATAAATATTAATGACAAGTTTGAACTAATGCAGCAGAAATAAACTAAATAAGCAACTAAGCAAAAGGGATGGCGCAACTCCAACACTCCACAGGCAAAGCTGATGGCAGACACGACCTAGAACTCCTCATTATCATCGTGCTCCCAATCCTGACCTGCAACTGTTGGTGGGGGGATTGCAAGGGTGAGTACATGTCGTACTCTGCAAGCGTGGAAAGTATAAAATGTAGATGATACAAATGATGAATATGATAATGGCTAAGTGCTAAAAAGTTCATTAAAACATTTGAAAGGCACTATATTATATGTATGTGAAACAGCCCACCATAAACCATAATTAATATCATAGTACCAATCCATATTTCATTACCACCATCCATATACCATATTTCACCATTACCATTAATCATATCCAATACAAGAATTTAATCCATAACCAGCCATAACCATATTATCAACCATAACCATTACCAAACCCATCCAATACCAAGTTTCCTCTAACATGTGAGGGTCCAGGTTGTTCATAACCGGGAGCACGACTATCATGATAGTTTTTAGACACACTCTGCAGAGGTTGTACCACTTTATCCACGTGTTTGTGATTTCATCACCTTTCGATGACTACATAATCTCAGTTATGCCGTCTCACACTTCCTTAGGTGTGTGGCCAAGAGATCACGAAATAGCCTTTATAAAGGGATTACTAGCCTATTTAGACCCCACTAAGGTTTCACAGGTGGCCATGCCTCCAACTGAGCACATCTTCAACCAAGGGCCCCCTCTTGAGCTATTTGGATTCCAAGGTCGTCCCACCAATCATTAACAAACCCAATCCGACTACCCCTTCCCCGAGCATCCTTAATGGTCCAAATAGAATTGGCAAAGCCCTAATTAATTAGCTACGCTGCACCCATACTTGGCCTCATGGTGGCACTGTAAATCCTAGATGGTCGCTCTACGAACCGGTCTTTAGATATAAAGCAAGCAATACCACCATAACATCCAATCCATCCACATACCAGCTTGCTTAGATCACCCATTACCACATCATATTGACCAGTTCATATTAACCACAATCTCATAAATGCATAATTAAGTTAAGTGGTATAGTTGATTTCCCACCCCAATTAATTAAGCGAAGCAAAAAGGGTAAAAGCCCTTCCCGACTCTCTACCATGAATTCCAGGTGACAAGGGTGGTTATACAACGCTAGTAAACTTCCTATCATAGGATTCCCATCAAATTGACACAAGCATGCAATTTTGCAAACAAAAAATTTATTGTCAAAACAGGATCAATATATTCACGGACACTTGCCTTGCTCTTGGGATTGGTTCGGGTCAAAGCCTTCAAACTCTTGGTGCTGGAGATCCTCCGCGGCACTATCTAGTGCAAATCCATCTAGTCCGCACAATAAACATACAAGACAAGAAACACAATCAAAGAGTGCACAAACATTACTCAATATGACATGACATGCATGATTGATGCAAATGCAAGGTGGAGCTTGTTAATGAGTTGCTTGTAATGATCACTAACTAGTTCTAATAGCTTTTAACAAGTTTATACAGGTTTGGAATTGATTCGGTCTAATCTTGGAATTAATTCAACACAATTTAACCAGGAAAATCAGACTAGTCCGCTAGGGATCGGACAAGTCCGCAACTTCGCAGAACTAGCGAACTAGGGTTTTCTAGATCGACGTGAATCTGGAGAAACGGGGTTTAATTCACATAAGGAAAAGGAAGTAGAAGGTATACTAGGTCTCCAAGACTCCAAAGAATCAAGGATCTTGGAGACAACACTTGGATCTTGAAGGTCTAGGGTTGATGAAGAACTTGATGGTGAATTGTTGACGAATAACGCGAAGTTGATGGAGATCTTGATCCTCTTTCATTTCCTCCTCTTCTTCTTCTTCATCTAGATCTCCTTCTCCCTCCTTGGTGGTGGCTATTCACGAGCCCGGGTTTGGGTAAGGTGAAAAAGTGACAAATAGATGTGAAGCCAAGGGGCGGGGTTGTTTATATAGAGGTGGAGGCTATGGTTTCAATGAATTCGAGTTTGAGATGAGTAGGGGTTGGTTTTAGGGTCCCACAAGGACTCTAAAAGAGTTAGGCATGACGTCCCTAGGCCCACATAAGGTAAAACCCGAAAACAAGTCGTGAAACAAAAGATCAATTCGGAGTCGCGATTTATCGGACAAGTCCGAAAAGGGTCGGACTAGTCCGAAGTTAGCCAGAGAGATATCGAACAAGTCCGAAATGGACATCGGACAAGTCCAAACTTATCCAGAGGGGAAAAACAGACAAGTCTAGCCAAAATCGGACAAGTCCGACTTTAGTCAGAGAAAAATTGGACTAGTTCGTTGGAATATCGGACAAGTCCAGACAAGTCCAGGGACTTCACTTCCAAGGAATTGGAATACCAGACTAGTCCGCACTGGACTGGACAAGTCCGAATGTGTCCAAGTAGAAAAACATACTAGTCCGTAGCAAAACGGACAAGTCCGATGGAGGTCAAAAAGAAATCGGACTAGTCCGCACCGATACCGGACTAGTTCGCACTTCTCAAAACTCTTAAGTGTGGTTTTGTATCTTATTGCATTTTATGCTTGTTCCTTTTTATGTTGCTCAATGTTAAACATGTATATAAATGTATACAATGCATGATGCATGAAAATGAGGGTGTTACAATGCACTCTAAACTCGAATCTAAACTTATTCCTAAAGCTCACATCGATCAATCTAAACTGTACTGTCTAGCTTGCTCCCGAACACGTCTCTTATATTGCTCTAGATACTGAAAATATTGACATTCTTTAAATTGACAAATGTCGAAGGAGGAATGAATAACCTACGTTGGTCACTAACACAAAGTGTCTAACCTTGATAAGTAGATTATTGCAATCATTTTCAACATCTGGCGCATTTGGCTGATGCAACAAACGCCGAACTTCAAGTACTATAGTTTTGATTGTAAAACCAGTGCATCACCCATATGAAATATCAATTTTAGCAACATAAGAAACCAGTTCAAATAAGTTCGGCAACAATTACATTTACAAGAGCAAAATAGGTCTATCTTAGAGTCTATTGATCGAGAATCCCAATGCAGAGTGCTCCTGAGGGATGGATATTTGGGTGGAAGAAACCACTTGGAAAGGCGCATCTTGGAGGCAACAATGGAGTCCTCTGAGAAGGAGATTATCAGGGGGGTAGTAACCACCTTCCCAGTCAGTCTACGAAAGAAATTCATGAATAGGAGGATGATGGTTAAACTCATATTGTGCTTGTTCTTCATGACTTACCCCTTGTTTACCGGGGACAATGCACTGCCACTTCAATAAATCTCCCGATTCAGGCTTCATAGAGAAACCCTACACAGACGGAAAAAATAAAACTAAAGTTAATTTCATCAGTCCATTGCATATCTACATATATACAACTATGCAACCGGTGTGCCATATGTACATACATGGGGATGATTCTTGCGCCACGCCAAGCGCTCCTCCTTCAGTCGACTACGCACCAAGCCAATACCATCCATGAACAGTGATGATGACAAGGAGGACGGCGACGGCGATGACGACGATGACGAGGACGATGACGACGACGATGAAGAGGACGGCGACGATGACGACAACGAGGACGGTGACGACGACAACAACGGCGATGGCGAACAGAGGAGGCGGTCACACTGGAGTTGGTCGATTAGTAAAGGACCGTTGGTCAATTAGTAAAAAAGGAGCACCAGAGGAGAACAAGAGATGAGAGAGATAAATGCGAGACACACGTTAAGTTAAAGCGCGTCTTCCATAGTCAAAAGAGAGACGCGCGACACAAGATCTGCGGAGAACATAATTTCGGCGGAGTGGTGCAGAGACGCGCAGGACATCCGTGCGCGACCTTTCATTTCCCCGAGGTGGTATCAATGTGTCCCATCATTCCATCAATGCGCGGGAAACAAACCGCTCCCTCGACGACTCCGTGCGGACCTTATTTAAGGCGCGCCATCACCGGTGAGTTCTCCACAAGCGCGTCACTCACTTTGAATCCTTTTCATTTATTCGTCTTCTCCGCCCCGATGACCCATCACCACCATGGCCGACCTTCTGCCGCCAAGCCCGCCGAGAGAGCCACCCTGCAAGAAACTGTGCTGCAGCTCCCCCCGAGAGGTTCAACACCTAGCAGTGCCTCCTTATGGCGCAAGAGGTGTACAACAATACGTCTCGCGCCATGAGTTCCTTGGGTCTGGTGCCCTTCCCAGGTTACTGGAATGGGTACCATCGGCCACTCCCTCTTTGTCGTCTCGACATTCTGTTCGAGACGATGGCCCATGTGCTTGGCCCCGAGGGCCACAGAAACCTAGTGGAGGCGACAGAGTGCAACCTCGTTCACAGGGTTGCACCGATGGTGCAGCCGGCCCAGGCTCCTGTTGCACCGGCGCCGAAGACGCCACCGGAGGACGAGGAGGAGGAGTAGGAAGAGGAAAAGGAGGAGGAGGAGTAGGTGTACGAGTAGGATTTAGTTTTTGTTTGTTGTTTTTAGTTGCTTCCGTTTTGTAAGTATTGATAATGAATGAAATCTATCTTTGTTCATCTATGTGATTGAATATTATCTTGTGTGTTCTTCAACTGTGTGAATGAGTGAAAATGTAGTGTGTTCATCATGTCCCTCAGATATCATAAGGAAGGATTTGATTATATGCGGGACAAGAGAATGATTTAGTTATCAAGTGACATGTGTGATATCAACAGTGAACCGAAGCAAAATGGAGAAAATCACGAAGCTAAAGGTGATGTGTGGAATCAAAGATGCGCTTTCCGTTAGAGAACGTCTCTCTTTTTGCAGAGGAGAGGGAGACATCGATCATAGGAGACGCGCTTCGCATTGAAGCTCGTCTCCATTTTGCGTTAAATCACAGACCTTATGTAAGGGGTCATTAGTCTCTCCTCTTCGCTTTCTTCCGCTCAGACAACCCACCATGGCCAACGCTTGGCTGCTAAGCCCTCCGAGGGAGCCACCCTACAAGAAACAGTGTTGCTGCTCCCTCGAGAGGCTCAACAAAGAGCTGCTTGAGATGTTGTTCAACAGGATGTTCGACCAGTTCTAGAGGCTGCTCGAGACGATAGCCGAGGTGCTCAGTGCTGAGGGCCGCAGTATCCTAGTGGTGTGGATGTCGAGGAACCTAGGTTGCGAGGTTCCATCTCCGATCTTGACCAGCCGGAGCAAGCGGCGGAGCAGCCGGAGCAACCGGCGGAGCAGGCGGAGGAGCCGGAGCAACCGGAGCAACTGGCGGAGCAGCCGAAGCCGCCGGAGGAGGAGGGGTAAGAGGAGTAGGATTTAGGTTTTCTTTTGTTGTTTTTTAGTTGATGTTTTTCTTTTCTTGTATCTTGTACTTCTTTCTTGTGTTTTGTAATATATTTGTTATCTGTGATCAATTGTGTGAATGATTGAATGTGTTATCTGTGTTCATCTTTGTGATGAATATTTTGTGTGCTGAAGTGTGAATGAATGTGGTCATCGTTCAGAGTCATGTTCATGTATGTTTGTAAGCAAAGACAAGGGAGATGTGCTTTCAGTAAAGACGTCTCATTTCACTCGCTTATAGGAGACAGGTTGTGCTACAAGTCCATCTCCCGTTTGTCCAAAGAGTAGGCCCGTCTCGGATCCATACTTAACTGAGATGGGCTGTAATGTAACACGTCTCCTTGAACGTTCAACTGAGCCATATCTGATCTTCACTGAAGTGGGCTCGTCTCGCTTAAGCTTATGAGAGACGACTGCCTTTGAGCGTGTCACCCATCTTTGTCTCCTATTTGGGCTTCTTACGTAGTGGATCCGATTTATAATGCATCATGATACATGAGTCATAACTAATTTTGAGCAAGAATATGTATCTCCATTCCTTGAGTATTGTCTAATAATCTTGATTGCTTTTCCAACTCAAAGTAATCATCACCTTACTCACTTTATCTTGGTTTAGTAATACTGGAAACCGATTACTTAAATCACCCTTGCAATCCAACTAGGAGTTGAACTTTCATCCTTTACTTGTATAGGTTCAAGTATCGTAGTTGTTAAAACAATACCACTCTTGATTCATGAGGTTCTTCCTTCCTTGATAAACCTTAGTAGAAACCTTGATTTTCTATGTATGCAAGACTGTCATCTTATTTTTTTTTGCTTGCAAAACTCTTTGACTCGTAGTGTATGGTGACGTTGACATGTCCAGAAACCTTGTATCTGCCATACATTTAGTAACCTTGCTGTGTTGACCACATAAGAGAGACAAAATCGTTACTACTCTTATGTCCCAGCAGAGTGATCCAATTGTTGACTATCTCATTAGGAAATCTTACCTGGACGAGGTTAATGACTCGTTGTTTAATATCATGTAAATACCTTGATTCCTAATTGAAAAGTACTACACTAAGTTTTAAGGACCCTATTATACAAAACAAGAATTGAAAGCAAATACTCCAGATGTTCAAGAGAGTTGAAGAACAAGTGTGGTTTCCCGAGTACAAGACTAAGACATTTATAAAGTTTTCATAAGAGAAACGTCAAGAATTAAGGAAGCCAGATGTTAACAAACCTTATGTGCCGCTACTCTAAAAGTGGTTACATCATTTCAGCATCAAGAAGATCTCAAGACACCAACATAACTCCGCATCAGAAAGACACAAACCTTACGATGTGATCTCATTCACGCCGAGCATCCGGACCAGATTTGCAATAAGAGGAATCAAGTCACAAAAAAACTGGACTATGTGGTTCTACAAGATAATCTGGACTAACCACACCATCAAGAAACCACGTGAGAAGGTGAGAAGTTTCACCGATCCATTTGCTTGGAGTTGTTAGCATCGTATCATGGCTAACCTACTTTACCTTTTCTCTTTTCCAACTGAATCTCGGGACAATATTCTTTTAAGGGGGGAAGGTATGTAAAAGCCCCAAAATCAGTAACATGCAATTCAAGTCTGGAAATGATTTATATGAGAAAGGAAAGAGGATTAAGTACAAGTGATGGTTAATAATTCAAATACATGAAGTTAAAAGTTCAAACTTACTTAAACTTTTAGTTTAGTTAAGCAAAATATGAGAATTTAAATGAATAAAATAATTAAAATTAATGATTCAGTGGTACTGCTGGTTTTGGAAATAAAATAGAGAAACTTCAAAGCAAGAGCCAAAAGCGGAATTCAAATTCGAATTTGAAGATCAAAATCAAATTGGTAAATTCTCAGAAATTATTTCACAAATAAATTCTCCGTATGCCTGATAGCTACCCCTCCAAAATTCAAAGTTTTTAGAACACAATTGCTAGCTGAAAATGGATTTAAAAGAAAGATGGAAGGAGAGATGTGTGGACCCCATCAGTCAGTCACACCAAACCAGTTACCGCCTCTAGCTTTCTCCCTTATCGGCAGCAGACCACAGGGCGCCACCTCCTCCTTTTGCATGTGCCACCGATACACATCGAACAGCCTGGCCACAGAGTGCAATACGTTGCCCTTATCGATCTTCTCTGTTTTCAGCTTGTTGCTCACACTCCCAATGTTTCTCGATGCTTTTCTTCCCTCAGGCAGAGCACTGGCATGCTGTTCTCAGCTCGCCGAGGCGCCACCGAGCAGCACAGCACTGCTGCTGCTGCAGCCCTTCCCTAAGCCAAATAGCAGAGCGCGCGCAGGCCCTAGTTCTCCCCTACACGCGCGCCATCTTTCCTGCAACAACGA
Organism: Tuctoria greenei; assembly: GCA_036927565.1. Classification (NCBI taxonomy): domain Eukaryota; kingdom Viridiplantae; phylum Streptophyta; class Magnoliopsida; order Poales; family Poaceae; genus Tuctoria; species Tuctoria greenei. The sequence continues at coordinate 95,789,695 of JAYESD010000004.1, read as the reverse complement.
TCACTAGAACATAGGCTTCTCCTTTTTCATTTGCCACCGCCCCAAGGCTCAACGATGGCCAGTTGTTCCTCAGTCGTTCTCAGCGCAGTCGAGGGTGTCACAGCGTCACCGAGGCTCTATCATCATTGCCAAATGGCGCCAATCTCTCCCCTGGTCTTCCCCAAGCTGCCCTACCGCGGAATCGTCTTCGTCCTCTCCGGTGGAGCCGCCACAATATCGCCACGGTGCCTAACTGCTTCGGCCTTGATCCAAGATCAACGAGCATGCAATAAGGTCTGCCACCAAACCTTCTTAACGTCTCTCAAACTCCCTCCTTGATGTAAACTCTGTTGGTGCCGTATTTCCTTTTTCCTCCCCTTCGGGTTCTTAGAACAGAGCGAAAGAAGTCTAGCAATTCACGTTCCGAAAGTGGAAACTCTCCAATCAAACCATATAATAGATTTCCCATGTTCCCATGAACCTCCTGCATCAAATAATATAAAAAATAATCGACCCTAGGCTCAGGAATCCAAATTTCCCCCAATTCGGCCGCCAAAACCCTAGGTCAAGGATGAATTCCTAATTCAAGCCGATTTCCACAAGTTTGCAAGTCAGATTCTTGTTCCCCATGTCCCAATTCTACTTTTATATGGAATTACACGCTGTTTAGTTGATCCTCCATGGTATACGAGCACACCGGAGTAAGGCCGTCCGCTGCCGGCGTGTGGAGGCCATCTCCGGCCATTCCCGGTCTCCACTGTTCACACCACTGTGTTCCCCATGGTCTAAAACCCCCAGGCACAGAGAACCAACCCCATCGAGCACCAGATACCCAACGCCGGCGGAGTGCCGCCCAGTTCTGTCCGCCGTGAGCCACGCGCGCCGCCCAGTCCAGAGCTTGAAGAAGACCGGGCCCCGGGTCCCACCTGTCGGTCTCTAATCCACTTCCCTGGATATGTTGTGGCTGAGGATCCTTTGTGACAGTGCGTGCAAGCTTTTTATACTTCGTGTGGCTTCCTTCTGATTGGAGCAATTTAAATGGTGGGCCCCGGTCAACGATTAAGTGAGTTTTATAATAGAATACAAATGCAGAAAAATGATTCAAACTTTAGAAATTCAATACTCCCTGTAGGAATGGCCAAAAAATTGTCAAATAAATTTCTTTGGACTCCTCATTTCAATTACTTTTCATTGGACAATTCAATAAGTATCAAACTCCTCTTGTTTTCCTGTATAATTCCTTTTCTTTATAACACTCTGGAAGTTATTACAAAAGCAAATACCATTTCAAAATTTCCAAACTTTACCAGAGTAGTTTTCATAATATCCTTGAATCATAGTAAAAATTGCATCCTAATAAACCCTGATTAAATTGGCTAATTCTGGAGGTTTACCTCAGGTTAATTGCAAAATCAATAAAAGTTCAGAAACTTTTTTCAGAAACATCAATGAACTGTGTAAAATTCATATCTCCCTGTAGGAAGCTTAGAAAAATGTCAAACAAATTGTGTTGGAATCGTTATAAACAACACTATCCAGAAATGGCACTTTCACTAATGACAAAGCTCCTTGTTTTTACATAAAAATTCAGAGAAGCCTCATTCCATTGAGAATTTTGTAGACCACAATCTATCATTCCTAAATCTGAACTTTTTATGAGTAGTCCTCCATGGACCCATGATTTCGCTGTAAAATTCCCAGATCCAGTAGAACTCCTTAACCCCAGTTTTATGATGAAGAATCCATATGTCCAAAACATTACTCATTTCATTTCATACATCAATCATTCCAAGTTTCGTGTTGAGTCTTCTCTGTTGCTGTACAGCCCAGCTACAAACCCCTCACTCCTATCTAGGTATTCATTCCTGGGTTATGAAACTTCATTCTTAATTTGCTTAGTTGTGATCTTTTCCTTGCATGTTTCATTTCACATCTTGATCCTTCTCTACTCCACCTTAGTCTCTCTTGGTTATCTGTACACATCCAAGTCGAGCTATTCCACATCAACAATCTTCATCATTCTTGATTTTTTATTCAGTTATTATGTTACTAAGTTGTAATATTTTTATATGCATTTTCATATCGATAGTGATCACAACGATGGCATTGGACAAGTGGAGGTGGTCGAGGAGCATCACTAGGAGGAGGAGGAACAAGGGTGGACTTTGACACGAGCAAGATTTGCCCAAGCAACATCCAAGATAAGGGGGGTAGGAAAGTGATGAGAAGATGCATCCAGATGATAAAGCCACTGACTTATTGACATTTACCTAATCGCAACCTAAGGCAAGCCCCGGTTTGCATTTAAGTAATCTTGCGAAGTTTTCATTTCTACACACAATATGGATGATATGTATTGTGCATTAGGTCTTGTGAAATGAAACCCAACTGCAGGACCAGATTATCCCTGAGAGGTTTGGGTAGAGTAATACTCCACGTTTCTATATGCTATGCTTAACTGTTTAGTGAAAGATTCGGTAGAAGTTGAGTGATTTGGAACTACTTGCGAGACTAGCACATGGATTATCACTGGATTGGAATCATGAGTTGAATTGTGAGGATTTACCTTAATGAATTGGAGACCGGGCAGGAGTGTAGGATGCAACATGACATGTTCCTGAGTGTGTAGTCCTGCCTTTGTCGATTAAGGCTCGTCTCGTGCTTGGCCTTGTTGGACAAGTTTGAATTGTACCGGGTGCATACTGCTATATGGGACCCAAGAAACCGATGTACCTTAAGGATCCTATGTTGGAACCTTTTCAATCGGCTTATGATGTCAGCTGTTAGTACAGTGGGACTCAACTCGCTCATGAACATCTCACAGCGGAGGTGCACCTTGAGGGGGCTCGCTGTTCGGGTCGATCGAATTGTTTTGATGTAGTTGAATCTTGGGAAAGGTGGCTGCGTGCGACATCAGTGGAGTGTGCCATCGCAAGTCCAAGTATGGGCGTACGTGTCGTGCAGTCTGGGTGTCTACTAGTTGCAATCACCATCGCTCGCGGTTATTTGAGCATATTTGGACAATGAGTCTTGACGTAGTAAGAAGTAAACATGGTTTACTGGAATTTGATACTTCCCGATACAAAATTTTATTGCAAACTTGTATGCAGTAGTTGTAGTGCAAATTAAATATTCTTTCTATGAAGACTTTACTTGATGCTAAAAATGAAAGTAAGGATTCACTTGTATGCGTGTCCTTTATGCAAATTTAGCTTCCGTTATTTGGAGTTTCCAGCATGTGGAGTTTCATGCCTTAGGTGAGACGGTTAAGTCTTGCTGAGCGTCAAGCTCACGGTTGCTCTATTGTGGTTTTTGCAGGTATCATTAGATTATGCTTATGTTGTGGTTGTCCATGAGACCTCGAGCTTGTCGAGATGTATCTCTCACAGAAACTTTGCCGCTGCTCTCTTCTTCGTATGGCTAGTGAGAAGCGTCTGCGGGCATGGACAGCTTCTCTTGTGCATAGTTAGTTGAGAGTGTAGGTATAAAATATTCCGCTGCGTTGTATATTTTTTGTAAAATATAATCACCTTGGGAAATAAATATATGTTTTTGGTATTTTGTATGGCTTTTCTTGAGTGTTGTTGGGTGTCGCATCGCACGACACCACCCAATGCAGTTCCTGGACTGTGTGGACCCCGGTCACCACATTGTCAACCTCTCTATCTTGGAAGAGTCTTTGATTAACAAATATCATATGATCTAATTTGTGCTTTGAAAAATAATAAAATGCAGCAACAAGTGTCATGCTTTCAGGTATTAAAATAGTTAAGTTTGTAAGATCATGACTTTCTTAAATTGAAAATTACATTTGATCTCTAGCATGGCTTACACTACTTTATGTATTTCATTCATGTGATAGTGTAAGTTACTTGATAGTATGACTTGAATGAGCTTTGTTTTATATGTATATGTTATAATATGCTCATAACAATTAAAAATTTCTCTTTTGAACCTTGCTAAATACATTGTCAAAGGGAGAGAGATAATATGGTGAATTATGCAAGGGGGAGAAATATTTATAGGCTGAGAAATATGTATAGGGGGAGAAATTTATTTCTATCTCATTTGATTTTCCAGAAGGGGGAAAATTGTTCTCAAAACTTTTCATGCCAATGTTCGGATTTAAATGGTGTTGCCAATGCACTCATCAAGGGGGAGATTGTGAGACCTATGTGTATTGAATACATTGGCTTTGAAAATAAAAGTTTTGAATGCTGCCATAACATCTTTTTGGCAAGGTCCGACTCTAGCTCCAAGCTTCTGCAAGGTCCAACAATAGGTCTGACTTTCTTTATCTAGATCCGACATGTTTTTGGGTAGCTCTGGTGAGTTTTGTCTTTAGCTCCGACATGTCTTTGTTAGCTCCAGCATGTCTTTGTTAAGCTCCGATATGTTTTGCTAGGTCCGACTTATGTTGGTAAGCTCCGATATGTTTTTCTAGCCCCAACTTTTGGGATGACTAGTTCCGACTAGTTTTGGTTAGCTCCGGCGCTAGGTCCGACTAGCTTTGGTAAGCTCCGGCGCTAGGTTGTACTAGCTTTGGTAAGCTCCGGCTCAAGCTCCGGTTAGCTTTGGCTAGGTTCGGAGCTTGTTTGCAATGTTCCTGCTTTTATCTTGCAATGTTTCGAACTTGCTTTATATTCTTAGAAAGATTGCTTAGTATTCATTTGCTAAGTTTTTGGTGCATTTTGGTTGATATGTCTGATATCGTTTTGGTATGCTTTGCAACATGCTTATGTGAGGTGCTCACGTAAGGTGTTGTGTTCGGAACTGACTTGATTCAAGTCTCGGACTTGGGCTCGTAGGATTGGTTGTTTATTCATGTGTAGGTGTTGCTTGAGTTCAAGACATGGCTGGTGACGGGATCCATTGAACTAGTCTTAGGAAGAAGATGAGGTTCAACAACCAAGTTCGGGAGGAATTGTGGTTGAGTTGATCGGGAGGTTGCAGAGCATGTTTGAATCAAGAACAATGCATATGAAGGTATCGTGGACGTCATTGGAAGATGTTTGCACGTGTGCAAGGAGTGCATGGACGTGGCTACATGGTTCCGAGGCGTGTTGAAGAGATGTGGACGTAAAGAATTGGTCGGAAAGGTCCAACCGACTAGGTTATGGACTCAGGCTACGACTGAGTCGGGTTTAACTCAAATATGGAGAGATTTGAGTTGGTTATGATAGGATTTCGGGTGGGTCACGAATTTGAGTTGTTTTAGGAATGTGGGATACGTTCATAAGGTGTTTGGAAGTCTTAAGATTGCTTCTATCTGCGTATAGAAGAGTCCTAAGCAGTTATGGAAAGTTTTGATTCATCATTTCAGTAGGATTAGAGTCCTGATTTGAGTTGGCTTTCGAGCTGGTTATATAAGCAAGGGAGGCCAGAGCTCGTGGGCACGACTTTGGGTCTGTTCCTCTTGTGTTGTATTGAATAAAATTCGTAGTTTGAAGGAACTTCTGTGCCTTGTTCGTCCGACTTGTTCCAGACAAGTTTTACTCGTCGAGTTTCTGGACAGCACTACCTTTCATTGGTGGTTTTATCGTAACTCGAGTTTTACAGATCCAATTGACGTGATTCTTTTTGGATTGTCTTCACAACTTGATTATCTATCATCTTTCAAAATTTCACGGTAATTCTATTTGTGGTTTCTGATCTACAAGAGTTTCTTTGCAGCGTTCAAGAACTGTTTTTCTTGGGTAGGACAGATTGACCTTTGTTCGATCTTTCAATCATAACTTGAGTTTCTCCTGACAGATTTGAGTGAATATTCTTGTGTTTTCTTCGTGACTTTATTCTCTCTGATATCTATCACTTTTGTTGCGGTAAAACACGTTTAGATTAGTTTCACACACGATTTCTCTAACATATCGTTTTTCTGCTGAAGGGGTTGAGATTTAATTGTTTCTGCTGCGTAAGTTTTTTAAATCTACCATTCACTCCCCCTCTGGTACCTTTTCACATGCTCTTCAATCCTACAAACTTTCAACCAAAGGAATGCCAATGGCGATGATCATAATGTGGAGGTTCTTGAAATTGTCAACCTTAGAGCTGATGTCAGTAACATTGAGCGGTTCATAGCCATGCAGACTATGATGCAAATCTTGGGACAACTGCAAGCCAACTACAACAACCGGAACCACATTCTTGCGCCACTTCCACCACCACCCCTACCGCCTCACAACAGGTTTGGAGAATTTATGAGGACCAGGCCGCCTACTTTTGCTCAAGCTATTGCTCCTATGGAAGATTCAAGTTTAACTGTGACTATACAAACTTCCAGAAGCTTGTTGACAAGGATATTGTGGTTGAAAGCAAGGTTCATTAAATATAGCAAGATGGGAAGATAAAAGTGCCATGCCAGGGACGGTCGAAGGAAGCAATGTTCGCCCCTGCTATGCACAATCCATTGCGCCATATTATAGCTGAATTGCCCCTGCTTTTCGTCCAGCTAATCCACTCTGACCAAATTAGCCATTGCAACAACGCCCTCCCATACAAACACCCCGCTTTACCATGTTGTCTGCACCTCGTCCTAACATGGGTGCCTATGCTTAGAATCAGCCTTGCTCTAACCTTTTTGGCGCTACTGGTAACAATACATGCTATACTTGTGGTCAGGTGCGACACTTTGCTAGTCAGTGCCCGAAGTCAGTTCAAGCACAGATGAACAATGCTCTCAGGCATGATCGTGGGCCAAATGGAGGAGCAACTCAAGGCAAACAGAGATGGTAGAATTTCGCTCGTGGCAATGTGAACCATGTTTGTACTGAGGAGGATCAACAAGTTGATGATGTTCTGATTGGTATGTTTCTTGCAAACTCCAACCCCACAACTATATTATTTTATTCTGGATCATCTCATTCATTCATCTCATCAAAGTATTTTGCCAGGTATAGTATGGCTATATCTCACATAAAGTACACTATGTTGGTTAGTTCTTTTAAAGGGGAGATGAGGAAAATATAGTATGCCCAAAAGTAAGTCTAAAAATAAAGGGGTTAGATTTCCTCGCCAATCTCATTGTTTCGGATTCGCAAGGACTGTACATAATACTTGTAATGGACTAGCTACAGAAGCATGATGGAGTTATTCAGTGTGCCACAAGAACAGTGCAATTGACAAATGTTGAAGGAGTCAGTATAGAATTCAAGGCAATTCAACCAACAACTGGAAAGGCAATGCCAAACCATGTGGAAGGTGTGACATTGGATGAAATTCCGGTTGTTCGTGTGTATCCAGAGGTGTTTCTGAAAGAACTGCCAGCTATAGCACCTGTTCGTGACATTGAGTTTGTCATTGACTTATTGCCTTGAACGACAGCTATAGCTAAAAGGCCATATAGGATGTCTGCTAATGAATTAGTGGAGCTCAAGAAACAAATTCAAGAGCAGCTAGAGAAGGGTTTTATATGACCAAGCTCCTCACCACGGGGAGCACCAATGCTCTTCTTTGATAAGAAGGATGGATCCCAAAGGATGTGCGTGGACTACAGATGTCTCAATGAGGTGACGATCAAGAATAAGTACTCATTGCCCCTCATAGATGATTTGTTTGACCAAATGAAAGGATTTCAATTTTTCTCTAAGATTGATCTTTGATCATAGTACTTTCAGTTGAAGATCAGACCTTCAGACAAATCAAAAACAACCTTTTGGACATAGTATAGATGATATGAGTACACCGTTATATCATACGGATTGAGGAATGTGGCTGCCTACTTCATGTACTTCATGAATAAAGTCTTCACGTAGTACTTGGATCGGTTCCTTGTAGTATCCATTGAAGATATCATGGTGTATTCAAGAAGTGAAGAAGAGCATGAAGAACATTTAAGGCTGACATTGCAGAAGTTATGGGAACATTAGTTCTATGTCAAGTTTGACAAGTGCCAATTCTGGCTAAGAGATATATTATTCTTAGGCCACATCATCTCCGAAGGAGGATTATCTATTGATCCAGGAAAAGTAAGATATGTGTTGAAGAGGGAACCTCTGCAAAATGTGAAGGAGATTCGGAGTTTCCTAGGAATTGTTGTATATTATCACCGTTTCCTCAAGGACTTCTCAAAAATAGCAAAGCCCGTGACTGAAATACTAATGAAAGGGAAAACATTCAAAACTCAGGCTTGTCTGGATAGCTTCGAGGAGTTAAAGAAGAGGTTGACCACTGCACTGTTGTTTATACTGCTAGATGTGAGCAAAATCTTTGATGTGTACTGTGATGCCTCCAGGCAAGGACTTGGATGTGTATTAATGCATGAAGGCCATGTAGTAGCTTACGCATCTAGGCAACTGAAGAAGAAAGAATTGAACTACCCTACGCACGACCTTGAACTTGCAACTATAGATGCATGCCTTGAAGATTTGGAGACACTACATTCTCGGACACCGACATGGGATTTACACGGATCACAAGAGTCTCAAGTACACATTCACACAGACCGATCTGAATTGAGACAACAGAGATGGTTAGAACTCATCAAGGACTATGATGTGGGAATCAACTATCACCCAAGAACGACCAATGTAGTAGTTGATGCCTTGTGTCGAAAAGGAGCAAGTCACCAATTCACAGTTCGAGAATTACCATCCGAGCTTTGTAAGGAGTTTGAACAATTGCATATCGGATTCGTGAACGAGATGGGAGCAATGGAAGTAAATCTGACACTGGAACAAAATATACGAGAATTTCAAACAACAGATGAGGAAATCTAGGAGATCAAGGAAAGGATCCAAGCGGGAAGGGAACAGAAATTTAATGAAGACAACAATGTACGCTTTTAGCATGGAAAACAGATTGTTGTACCTAAGGTGAATCACATTTGCAACACATTACTAAAAGAAGCACATGACTCGTCGTATTCCATTCATCATGATGGTACAAAGATGTACAAGGATTTGAAGACGTGCTATTGGTGCGATGGAATGAAAAAGGACATAGCTGAATACATTGCGCTATGTGATATATGCCAACGAGTGAAGGCCGCCATTTGGACTATTGCAATCACTGAAGATACATAAGTGGAAGTGGGAAGAGGTTGGTATGGACTTCATAGTTGGATTACCACGCACTCCGTCAGGATATGACTCAATATGGGTTATTGTGGATCAGTTGGCCAAATCTGCACATTTTATCCCTGTCAAGACCACCTATAGCGGTGCAAACCTAGGAGAACTGTATATGGGAAGAATAGTGTCTTTACATGGAGTAACCAAAAAAATAGTCTCCGATAGAGGTTCTCAATTTACCTCCAGGTTTTGGCAAAAACTGCATGATCACATGGGAACCCAGCTAAACTTTAGTTATGCATATCATCCCAAATAGACGGACAAACCAAGAGGACAAATCAGATATTGGAAGACATGTTGAGAGCATTTGCGCTAGAATACAATGAAAGTTGGGACAAAAGTCTGCCATATGCAGAATTCTCTTACAGTAACATGTACCAAGATAATTTAAAGATGTTGCCATATGAGGCACTGTATGGAAGAAGATGTAGAACACCACTGTTCTGGAATGAAATGGGAGAAACCCAAGTATTTGGACCTGATGTGATACAGGATGCTGAGAGGCAAGTTCAGATAATCCGTTAAAACTTGAAGGTTGTGTTGACGGTTGTTATATACCAATTTCACTCATCAATATAACTCAATTATGTGAAGGTATTATCATTTCTTGCACACATCACCTTTCTATTTAACCTATTTCCACTTGTCCTTATAGAAATGGTGCATGCAAACATTTTATGTAGGAAATGAGGTAAAAAAAGGGGAGCAATCCTATAAAATATCATCCCAGCCAATCAAGCATCGACATGTGGTATCACATGGATCAAGTGGCCCACAAACAGAAGTATATGAGGCCATCCTACGGTGTATCACCTATATAAGTGAGGGAGACCAACCCGTGAGGGACCTGGAGAAAGCACAACCCCAACAGAGCCCTAACTAGGTCGGCCGACCACCCTAGTCGGTCGACCTAGTCCTGTTGCCAAACTCGAACAATCGACGTGTGTTGGCTCCTCCTGGCTTCATAAGATGATTATGACTATTTCTCGTGCTTTTGGTGGCGGGAACCTACCCTTCTCCACCTATAAATAGGACCCCCTATTCTCACTTCACACACACACCACTTGAGTATTCATTCTATTGTACCCACTACTCTCCATAGGTTTAGAGGATTTTAGGATGTAGAGAGGAGATCCTTTAGTTCATAGTCCAAGTAGGAAAGGAGTAGAAGGAGTCTCGTCCCCATTCCAACTTGGGAAAGTTATGGCTCTCATATTCCTATTTGTATTTGTGACTTTGCTCTTAATAAAGATGTTGTCTTTAGTCTTCTTTTATTCATATACTTGGATGAAGTGTTTCTTGTTTGATTGTGGATTCCATGTATGTTGTAGGAGTAGTATTTGTGATTATGCTATACCACTCTCAATATATCGTCATAAACACTACAAACCCCCACTATAGTCTTATTAGTTACGACATGATCGTATTAATATGAATAACTTATGCTATGTCTGAACATTGGTTCAACGATGTTTAGGTTAGTCATCGTCTTAGGTTGGGTTGTGCCATGGCTCCTAAGATATTTACTTAAAATGCTAGCATGGTGCCAGGATAGTTAAGTAGCATTGGATGTCTCATAGACCCACGGATTGAAGAGGTATGGAGTAGGTGGTGACAGCCCTATCTGTCCTTGTAATCCACCACGTTCGGCTATGCGACAGGCTCTTTGCAAGAGTCGTCATAGTATTGCTAGGGGTAAACCTGAGTTTGATCTGTTGAAGAACTTAGCATGGGAATTCACCATTGATATGTCATTAGTATCTAACTTAGGCTATGTATATGTATACTAGAAGCATAGTAGGAGTATCTACCTAATTCTTAGCCTAATACCTCTTGACACATTTATCCCCCTTAGGATAGAACACTCTTGTGTGTGTCACAATACCTACCCTTACCTATTATCCATCCTTGCTAGAACCCTACCCAGAACAACCTATCCTCTCCATTTGATGATTGCTTTGCTTCCACCTAGCCTTCGTTTGGGAGAACATAGATGACACCCTTGGAATACTCTTTTAAGGGGAGATGCTACTTCGATAGTTTCCATGCGCTTGCGGATTTTTATCAGCGATGTAAGAAATGTCAACAGGCATTTCTTGCGTCGTTGCCGGGGAAGGCTGCCAAAGTATTGCATGATTGAGTGAATAGGATAGGACCTTGGGTAGGGTTTGGTAGGATAACCTATCTTGTTTTCACATTTTATGCGAAAATAGGGTACTGTATGTCTGGTTTCCGCTTGCCAGAGAACTTCGTTGAAGAACTTGAATACCTTATAAGAGACCGACCTCGTCTCGTTACTCCATAGAAGCTTCATGCGGCAAGGAAAGCGAGCACAACTGCACCAACAACCAAAATTCTCATTTTTGTGTGCCTGTTCCTTAGCACCGTGAAAGCTTGCATAGATGTGGGAGTTGGATAAGTCCACTTCCATATAAATGTCAAGGAGGAGAGGTTTTACTTTCGTCCAAAGACGAATCAATGCTCTATGATCCGCATCAAGTATGGGCCGAATGTTAAGCACATTCAAGAGGTCGAAGTCACACCTCCAATGGCAGACCAGCTCATTGCTTTCATGAGGCAATTGATTTATGCGGGGAACCCGCCTTACCGTCCATGCCAACACCCCAAGAAGACAGAGAAGTTCGGGCCTTGCCAAAGGCCCAAGTCCACCAAGCCACCAAGGAAGGAATGGCAGAAGAAGCAAGAAAAGCTGTTCGAGCCCATCCCTTCGGGTCCGGATGTCAGGAAATGAAGAAGGAGGAATGTCCATCTCAGTGGACGGTGGTGAGACCTAGCCAATAGGTTAAATTGGTAGTTATCTTTGCTTTGATTTTTCTTTTGTCTTCATTTGGTTTTTCCTCATTTTTTTATCTTCCCCAAATCATATTTGGTGGTTCTTAGCAAGTTGAGAATCTTATATTCTCTGATATCATTTTTATTTCTTTATTTTTCACAAAAAGAAATTTGTTGGGTTTTGAAAAAAGGGTTTTTATTCGAAAAACAATTTTACTGAGCTGCAAAAGTGGTAATTTACCAACGTGCTAATTTCATAGCTGTTGGGGAGCCACCTGCCAAAAGGGGGAATGGGGAGGGGGGGGGGGGGGCACATGTCAGATTAGCCGACCCCATGTTAGGCCGAAGTGGAGAAAGTGCCATTTTGGCTCTTTCATCCAAACGGCTACATTTGATTCCCTCGTGGCCGTTGGAGAGTGTACACTTAAATGGTGGCCGTGAGGATCACCCCTCTTGACACTATACCTCATTTCATACCTCCCCAAAGTACTCTTTGCTCACATTATTTTTCTTGCTTTTCATGGAAGTACTCTTGCTCAAATCCCACTCAAAAAGATTTGCTTTTGTTTGCATTTGCAATTTGCTCTCAAGTTATTCAAAGGAAAATTCGTCGGTGGTTTATGCTTTCACTAACATCACCTCTTTTGAGTTTTTGCCTTGTTGTGGCCATGAAAGGAATGAAGAGGTTGTTTGGAAAGAGGAAGGGGGGTGCAAGATCAAGCAATGGTGGAGAACCAAGTGCACGTCCTTCCTCCGTTGCTACACCAAGTCCACGGAGGAGGATTGTTTGTGAGGACACTCCTATGGGTGAGAGAAGCAACCCACGACAACTTCTCCACGACGACAACGGGACACCCAGATTTTCAAGTTTTGGCAAATTAAAAACATAAACGAGGGATTATAGTTAATAATAGGAAGAAATTGTTCTTATAAAGAAAGATATGAAATATATGCTTCTCATCTTGCATTTTGCATTCATCTCAAGTATTAAAAAACTAGTTACCATAATTATTACACTAAAAGTAATTTATTTGCCATAACAAATATAGGATAAAAGAAAAAAATTAAACTAAAGATATATATATATATATATATAGATATATATATTAATATGATAAATTCATGCAAAAACATTAAGTAGGATGAAAAGGAACAAATGTAAAAGAATTGGAAATAAAGATGCAAGTACAAATTGAGTAAAGCACTGAATTAGTCCGGAAAATAATGGACTAGTCCCGATGCCTTCACTTGACAACAACGGACATGTCTGGTACAATACTAGATTAGTCCGGTATGCATAAACTTAATCCAATTTCTCCCCACCATAGACTTGTCCGTTGCAATAACGAACTAGTACGATAAATGTTACTGGAACCTTTTGGAGTTGTCCGATAAATCACAAAAATTAGTCCGGTTTTAAAACTGTACAAACCCCGAACTTGTCCGACATAACACCAAACTGGTCCGATCAACTTTTTGACCTGAGAACCGACTTGTCCAGCACGACACTGGACATGTATGATGAACTATCTGTAACCGAAATGGACTTGTCCGGTATTAAACGGACTAGTCCGGTATCCTATAGTTTAGTGTATTTTAACACTTCATCATACCGAATGTATAAATAATAAACATAAGTCAACAGCTAGTCTGATCACTAACTGCACAACGAGCCCTGCCACACGCAGAAGAAAAATAAACAAACAAAGAAACAACAAAAAACAAAAAAAAAGGAAAGAAAGAAAGAAACAAAAAATAAAAATTAATTAAGGAAAATGAATAAATAAAAGACAAATAATATGAAAAGAAAAAAAACAAAACAAAAAAGAAAGGAAAAGGATAAGAAGTCAACCGTGGCCGGACCTGATGGTAGACCCTGGCCGCACCACCAAACAACAAAAAAAAAGAAAAAAAGAAAAGGAAAAGAAAAATAAAGTAAAGTAGACCCAGCCCGGAAGTCCCGCCACAAGACTTGGCACAGGAACACCAGATCTGCCCGGAACCTTCAACGCATACATGCGCTTCCGAGTCCTAGCGGGGCAACCGTGCGGGACTCCTGTCCCATAGCCCCGGCCGCCAGCATATAAAAGGGCACCGGCCCCTCCCGGGAAAGTGCCACACCCTGCCCCGTTTTCCCGTGAACAGCCGCCCGTCCCCGCCTTTTTCCACCGGAAGCTAGGGCAGAAGCCGCTGCCAGGAATTGTGAACCGAGGGCGCACACCAAAGAAAAAAAATAGGAGTCGCTATTTTCGCTGGAGATCGTCGCGACGTCGCCGTTCTTCGTGGGATATTGCTGCACAGTCTTCTTTATCTACATAACACCGTCGACCTTCGATGAGTCGCTACATCGTCGTCGTTCCTTCATCGACGTCATGTCATAATCATCATCAACAGAACCTAGACGCTGGGGACGCACGCCACGTTCCGTCCCACAATCGACAAAGCCATTACATCCCGGTAGTTACTATCGGTTCAGATTCTTACGACGAAATTAATCCACTACTCGAACCACATCATGTCTAAACTTATTTCATCGTGTCTTTCTGTACCGCCACAGACTAGTCCGGTCCTATGCGGACTTGTCCGGTGCAGTGCGGACTAGTCCGACTCTAATGCGGACTAGTTTAGTATTAAAATTTCAGCAACTTCTAATTGTCACAAGAACCACTATAATTGACCCAAAACTCACATCAACACTTGAGAACTAGTTGAACCTAATTTGAAAACAACAATTGTGAAGTAATAGCATGTGTTACATTCATAATTTTGCATGCGTTCGCATCATTGCATATTGATTAGTATGTGTGCATTGTATTGAATTAATGTGCTTGATTGCGAGTAGACGAGTACGCTCAAGAGGTTACGATCAAGAAGAGAATATTCGAGGATCTTCATGTGCAAGACTTTGAATTACTTGAGCCATCAAATTGCAAAATATTAAGACAAGTGTCCTTGACCATATTGAATCTATGTTTTAAATGTTTTGTTTGTAAAACTGCATGCTCGTGTCAAATTGATGGGAAACCCATAATAGGTGTTTAATAGAGTTGTATGACCACCCTTGTCGCTCGGGATTTTTTGTAAAGAGTCGGGGAGGGTATTTTCCTGTTTTTGCTTTGCTTAACTTAATTGGGATTGGGAATAACCAAATAGCTTTATTATTAATTAATAAACTTATGAACGATGTGAATTGATGAATATGGCTATTTGGTAATATGGGACTTGGGTGATCTAAGCAAAAGCAAGAAGGGTTTGTTGATTGGGTTGAATGTTATGGTGGTTTTGCTTGCCTTAGATCTAAGGACCAGTTCATGCGAGAATAAGCCAGGACTGCAATGCCATCACAAGGCCAAGTATGGGTGCGGCGTAGCTGAATAATTAAGTCTGCTACTAGTAATGTGCGGACCATTTAGAGGAGCTGGAATGAGAGTCATTTGAGTTTGCATTAATGGTGGGACTCTCTGGGATCCGAATGGCCCAAGAGGGGGCTCTTGAATGGGTGTGCTCAGTTGTGAGACATCACTCTGGTGAAACCTTACTGGGTCTGTACATACTAGTAGTCTATTTGTAAAGGCTATTTTGTGATCTCTTGGTTGCACACCGACGGAAGTGTGTAATGTGAGCGACGATTCACGAGCATAATGGAGGTTCTTTAGTCATCGAAAGGGGACGAAATCACGAACTTGTGGATAAAGTGGTACAACCTCTACAGGGTGTTAAAAACTATGATGATAATCGTGCTTCCGGACATGAGCATCTGGACTACTTTGATGATTAGATTTGGACTTGGGATTTGGGACGGTTCGATATGGAATTAGTTATATGAGTTGGTCCGTTATGAGAAGAGATGGAATTGGCATATGGTGACCATATTAACTGATGGCTAGTTATAAATGAGTTGTGATGGTAAAAGGGAATGTTGGATACATTATATGGTAATTACTTGGGATATGATGAAATTTAAACTCACATAAATATTGTAGGATGCTTCTTACATGTTTTTAAATGTACTTTTCAGTAAATAGCCATTTATTATCATCCTTGTTTTTAGCTACATGTCATATGTACCCACACTTGTGGAGTACGACATGTGCTCACCCTTGCTATTCCCATATTGAGCACTAGGCGTGCGTACTACCGTCGATTGCCTGTAGAGTTGGAGTCGCCAACGCTACAATATTTACTGATGCAATAGAATCAAGGTATATTTATTATTTGTGGCATGGTTAAATGTTGATTATAATTTGTGATGTTGAGGTGTATGTGTGAAGCAACATCCTGGGCGCACATACACTATAATTGGTTCGTTTTTCAGAACCGGATGTCACAAATCGGTATCAGAGTCGTGACGACCGTTGAACGCAAGCCTAGGTAGAATGGACACAACAAACAACATAGAAACTATTGTCTAGAAAGCTAATTTCGAGTTGCTTGCTGCTGCATTTTATTTTTGCCGATACAGCCACTATAAAGTGTTATTTGCTACCGTGTCTCTCCTACTAATTTAGCTACACCTTGAGCTGCTAGCTCTACGTTTTGCTCTCCTTTTCCTCTCCTTTTTGACTATTGGACACTCTATTTTCCCTGCCACTTGGCTGCTGCAGTACGTTGAACATTTGCTTCTTGCTCGCTGATATATTTCTCTATTTTTTGTCCCTTTATGCTGCAGCACAACCTCTGTTTTCCAACCCCTTTACTGCTGTATTTTAACACACTCTCGACTAAATATTTTTCTAAATTGCACATGTGTTTGCTGCTGTACCGAAATTGATTTTTCCGCTTCAATGTCGCTGCCGCATTCTCTTTTCTTGTTTCTTGTGGCTGCTGCAATTATTTCTACCAATTTCAGCCACACAATGATGTCACTTGCTACAACATTTTCCTTGCTAATTCAACCTCATTTTAAAGTGTTTGCTGCTGCATCTAACACTTTTTCAACTAATATCTTCTTGCAAAATTTATGTGTTTTGCTGCTGCAATATCTTAAATATTTGCTTCTTTCTCGATGCTGCGTTTTTCTGTTTTTTCTCTCTTTTTTGCTGCTGCACACCCTCTGTTTTTCCCTCCTCTTTGCTGCTGCATTTTAAAACACTCTCCAGTAAATATTTTTCTTATTCCCACATATGATTGCTACTGCGCTGGAATTGATTTTTTCGCTTCTTCCTCGCTGCTCCATTATCTTTTGTTGTCCCTCCTTGGTGCTGAAATATTCATGTCATGTAGACATCTTGCACCGATGCAAGCACGAACAACCAACCCATAATGATGACTGCACCCCTGCTAGCTCTTCCAACAAAAACATAGAAGAAGTGAAATCGAAGGAGAACATGTGAAGCATACACTTCAAGATGAATACCTTCTAGACACGAAGAATGGAGAGTCGAAGTTTGCATCTTCGCCGACAATCAAGTTTATGTAAATCACGTCACCTGCTTGGGAAGCCGCTCGTGAAGATCCAACGAGCCGAAATCATTGCTCACTCTACGTAGATTGCCACCTTGACCTTGTCTCAAGCTCGTATTTAAAAAAATAGGATGCCTTCAACTTTCCGTAACTCGATAAATTTATAACTCTTAATTAGGATTTAAATCTAATCTTGATTAATATGTAATAAATGCTTAGTTCGTTAGTGCGCTAGATTGGGTGGTGTCATGACTATTTGATTGCTTGTTTGTATGTTTGTGTATTTGGATGTGCATTGTGGAACACTTTAATATATATCCACATCCTCATCCATTAATGTATTATTTAGGATCATACGCCTTAATGCATGCATATAGTTGTGGATTTCATCCTTCTTCCTTCATTCTCATCTCTACTTCCGTAGAATATAGTCATAAACAGAAGACTCAAAATATTGGACAAATCAACATGTGAGTATGAAAACAATATCAAGATCGAGGTTTCTCATCTCTTCTTTAATCCATCCGAATCTCAAGGGCGAGATTCATTTTAAGAGGGGGAGATTGTAACATCTCGATTTTCAAATTTGGCTAATAGGAGTATAAAAGGGAATTTAGAATGTTATCTCCAAATCTATTCTTCAATCATCCGAATCTCTGGGGCGAGATTCATTTTGGGGGGGGGGGGGGGGGGGGGTAGAATTGTGACACCCTGAGTTTCAAGTTTTGGAAAATTAAAAACTTAAATTGAAAATCAGAGTTAATAATAGGAAGAAATTGTTCTTATAAATAAAAATATAAAATATATGAATCTCAACTTGCATTTTGCAAGTATTGAAAAACTACATACCATAATTAATACGCTAAAAGTAATTTATTTGTCATAACAAATATATGATAAAAGAAATAATGAAACTAAAGATATATATATATATATATATATATATATATATATATATATAATATTTTAATAATATGATGAATTCATGCAAAATCATTAAGTAGGATGAAAATGAACAAATGTGAAAGAATTGGAAATAAAGATGCAAGTCAAAATTGAGTGGGGGCACCGGATTAGTCTGAAAAATAACGGACTAGTCCGGATGCCTTCACTGGACAACAACGGACTTGTCCTGTACAATACTGGATTAGTCCGGTATGCATAGACATAATCCAATTTCTCCCCACTACGGACTCGTCCGTTACAACAATGAACTAGTCCAATAAATATCACTGGAACCTTTCGAAGTTGTCCAGTAAATCACAAAACATAGTCCAGTTTTGAAACTGTACAAACTCCGGACTCGTCTGGCATTACACCGAACTTGTCCGATGAACTTTCTGACCTGAGAATGGACATGTCCGGCACGACACCGAACTTGTCCGATGAACTCTATGTAACCAAAAAAGACTTGTCCGGAACTAAACGGACTAGTCCGGTATCCTACAGTTTGTTGTATTTTAACACTTCACCATACCGGATGTATAAATAATAAACGTAAGTCAACTACTAGTCTGATCACTTACTGCACAAAGAACCTTGCCACACGCAGAAGGAAAATAAACAAACAAAGAAACAACAAATAACAAAAATAGGGGGGAAAGAAAGAAAGAAATAATAAATAAAAATTAATTAAAGAATATGAATAAATAACAAACAAATAATATTAAAAGAAAAAAAAAATAAATGAAAAGGAAAAGAAGTGAAACGTGGCGGGACCCTGATGGTAGACCCTGGCCGCACCACCAAAGAATAAAAAAAAGAAAAAAAAAGAAAAAGAAAAGTAAAATTAAAGTCAACCCAGCCTGGAAGTCTTGCCGCATGACTTGGCACAGGCACACTGTTACAAAACATTTTCCATGTGATCACTTGAATGGTCACAAGCGGTTCCAACCGCCCTCCCGAGAAGCCACGTCTCCTCACAAATGTGTCTCCTCACAATGTATAAATACATGATAAATGAATGAATGAAATAACAGTTGAATAATTTGCAAGTGTCTTTGTCTCTCTCTCTCTCTCATTTTACTTTCAACATGTTATCAGCACGCTCTACTGAGCGATTGAGAGGAAGAACAAAGAGAAGAACACGATTTTATGGGAACTTTCCGATGGAAGAAGAAATGTGCCTTGTGAATAGTTGCATCACTAACTCTATACCTAGGGAAACAAAATATTTTCAGACTCTAACTCGGAGGTCAAGAAATGTTTTAACCATCACAGAACGCGATGCGGCAATAGTTGGCTCTGGGCGAGCCACTATTACATTTCCTAATGGGACACAAAAGATGATTGAGGATGCTTTATTGTATCCTGATTCTACAAGAATTCTCATAAGTTTTAGAGATATTCAGAAAAATGGGTTACATATACATACCCATGATGAGAATAAAGAAGAATTTTTTCTTATTTCTAAATCTTCTGAATATGGCCAAGAAATTCTAGAAAGAATTTCTTCTACTCCACCTGGACAGTACTATTCGTACATAAAACCCGTACCATATGTCACATACAAGATGATTTTCCAGAATGTCGATACATTCAAGACCTGGCATTCACGCCTAGGCCACTCCGGAATAAGGATGATGCGGAAAATTATTGGAAATTGCACCGGCCATTATTTAAACAAAACCAAATTTCCAAAATCAAATGATTTTGTGTGTACTTCATGTGCTATGGGCAAGTTGATCTTGCGGCCTTCTCCGCTTAAGATCTATGCTGAACCTTTAAAATTCCTTGAAAGAATTCAAGGAGATATTTGTGGACCCATACAACCTATGTGTGGTCCATTTAGATACTTTATGGTTTTAACCGACGCATCTACTAGATGGTTGCACGTGTGTTTACTATCTACACGTAACCATGCTTTTGCCAAATTTATGATACAAGTCATAAGGTTGAAAGCAGATTATACTGAATATAGGATAAAAAGTATCTGTATGGACAATGCTGCTCGTGCCTTCAACGATTATTGTATGGCTTAAGGGATTGAAGTACAACATTCTGTTCCATATGTTAATACACAAAATTGTTTAGCAGAATCTCTTATAAAGAGAGTAAAGCTTATAGCTAGGCCTTTATTACAAGGTTGCAATTTACCCTCATCTTGTTGGGGTCATGCAGTTTTACAAGCTGCTCATCTTCTTCTACTTAGACCAACTGCATATCATACCACCTCCCCTTTACAACTTGTACATGGAGATCAGCCCAATATCTCCCATCTGCGGAAATTTGGTTGTGCTGTGTACACACCAATTTCACCACTTAAGCGAACTTCAATAGGCCCTCACAGGAAATTAGAAATATACGTGGGATATCAATCCCCGTCTATTATTAAATACCTGGAGCCTTTAACAGGAGATTTATTCACGGCCCGATTCACTGATTGTATTTTTAATGAGGATCATTCCCGGCTTTAGGGGGGATAATAAATTTTCCAATGAAAGTCGAGAAATAATTTGGGATGAAAAATCCATCCTAAATATTGATTTATGTACAAAAGAAACTGAACTTCAAGTTCAGAAAATTATAGAGTTATAACAAATTGCTAGTAACCTGCGAGATGCATTTACTGACTATAATAATATCACAAAGTATTTGAATCCTGCAATTAATACACCTTGCCGAGTGGAGGTACCAATAAAAATCACTCAACCTCTGAAAAGGGGGAGAGCAAGTAAGGGAATAGATGCTTCAAGCAAGCGTCCGAAGACTAGACCTTCCTCGAGGAAAGTAAATGCGAGTCAACAAAATGTTGACACATATCAAATGGATATTTTAAATCCAACATCTAGCCCTCAAGTGCGAACTATAGAGCAGGCTGGACAATTGGAAAACCCTGATTCTTCTATGTTGGGAAGTCATGAAGAATTTCAGAGGATAAAAGAAATTTCCATCAATTATACTAGTTCCGGAGAATTACTTGACCGTAGTACAACGGTCATCAACTCATGGTTTTCAACCATGATAGCTGATCTTCTCCAAGATCCTGATCCTAAGACCATGGCAGAGTGTAAACAATGCTCGGACATGATCAAATGGAAAGAAGCAATCAAGGTAGAACTTGACTCGCTTAAAAAGAGAGAGGTATTCAGTAACGTAATACCTACTTCTCCTCAAACCTACCCCGTTGGGTTTAAATGGGTTTTCGTCCGAAAATAGAATGAAAACAATGAGGTTGTGAGATACAAGGCAAGGCTAGTTGCACAAGGGTTTACGCAGAGACCCGACATTCATTTCAATGAAACATATTCTCCTATTATGAATGGAATTACTTTCTGATACTTGATATCTCTGGCAACACAAAAACATCTATCTTTGCAGTTGATGGATGTCATGACTGCATATTTATATGGGTCACTAGATTCAGATATTTATATGAAGGTTCCCGATGGGATACCCATATCGAATGGAAACGTAGATCGCAACATGTTTTGTGTTAAACTTAACAAGTCTTTATATGGCTTCAAACAGTTTGGAAGGGTGTGGTATAACCGACTGAAGGAGTTCCTTTTAAACAAAGGCTACTCTACTAATGATGATTGTCCTTGTGTCTTCATTCGAACATCCTCAACTGGTTTTTGCATCATATCAGTTTATGTTGATGATTTAAATATCATTGGCACTGAGAATGACATTAAAGAGGCACATAATCATCTTAAAAGGGAGTTCGAGATGAAGGATTTAGGTAAAACTAAGTTTTGCTCGGGTTTACAACTCGAGCACCTTCATACGGGCATTCTCATACACCAATCAGCTTATGTTCAAAAAGTATTGGAGAAATTCAATATGAACAAAGCATATTCATCTAAAACTCCTATGGTACTAAGAGGCTTAGAATGGGATACAGATCCGTTTCGGCATGCCAAGAAGAAGCAGAAGTGTTGGGTTCTGAATACCCATACCTTAGTGTCGTTGGTGCACTTATGTATCTTGCAAATAATACAAGACCCGATATTGCTTTTGCAGTAAATTTGGTAGCAAGATACAGTATCGCTCCTACCATACGACATTGGAATGGAGTGTAGAATGTATTAAGATACCTTCAAGGTATACAAGATCTTGGAATTTTCTTTTAAAACAAACAAGATCTAAATCTCATTGGCTATGCCGATGCGGGTTATTTAAGTGATCCTCACAACGGTAGATCACAAACATGTTTCATATTTTTACGTGGACAGACGGCAATTTCTTGGAAGTCTTCAAAACAGACTCTAATTTCTATGTCTTCAAATCACTCAGAAATCATAGCATTATATGATGCCGCATGTGAATGTGCTTGGCTACGTAGAGTGATTAATCATATCCAAGTCTCAAGTGGCATTGGGCCTATTGAGTCACCAACTATTATCTATGAAGATAATGCAACTTGCATTGCTCAGATGCAGTCAGGGTATGTGAAAACTAATGTTACTAAACCCATAGCTCCTAAACTATTTTATCCACATGAACATCAAGTGAATGGAGAAATTGATCTCCAACAAACTAGGTCATGTGATAACTTAGCAGATTTATTTACTAAGTCCCTACCATACTCCACATTTTCCAAATGTGTTGCGGGTATTGGTATGCATGACTTAGAGATTTGCAAGGTTTAGGGGGAGCTTCATCGAAAGCAACCTGACAAATAAGCATCAAATTGTACTCTTTTTCTTATGTGAGTTTTACTTTAAGTTTTCTTACAATAAGTTTTAATGAGACAGTGACAATGCAAGATAATGTCCGTTTTCTTATTTTCCCCACAGGGTTTTTGTTTGAAAACAATTATGACATTTCATGCTGTGTTTTCTCCTATTTTATACATGTTTCAGGAGTTTTTACCCAAGCATTTTATTATGTATATATCTTTAGATTTTTCCCATTGGGTTTTTCGAAGATAAATTTCATTCAAAGAGGAGTTCAAGTGCTCAAGAGGGAGTGTTACAAAACATTTTCCATGTTATCACTTGAATGGTCACAAACGGTTCCAACCGCCCCCCTGAATAGCCACGTCTCCTGACGAATGTGTCTCCTCACAATGTATAAATACATGATAAATGAATGAATGAAACAACAGTTGAATCATTTGCAAGTGTCTTTGTCTCTCTCTCTCATTTTACTTTCAACACACACCAGCTCTGCCCAGATTGTTCCACGCATACATTCGCTACCGAGTCCTAGCGGGGCAACCACACTAGCACGCCTCTGATCGGGACTCCAGTCCCCTAGCCCTGTTTGCCAGCATATAAAAGGGCACCGGCACCTCCTGTGAAAGCGCCACGCCCTGCCCTGTTTTCATGTGAACAGCCGCCTGTCCCTGCCTTTTTCCACCGTAAGCTAGGGCAGTACACAAAAAAAAGTGAACGGAGGGCGCACATCAGAGAAAAAAAAGGGAGTTGCCATTTTTGCTGGAGATCATCGTGACGTCACCGTTCTTCGCGGGAGATCGCTGCACCGTCTTTTTCGTCTACATCATGTTGTCGATCTTCGATGGAGTCACTACATCGCTGTCGTTCCTTCATCGACATCATGCCGTCATCTTCATCAATGGAGCCTAGACGCCGGAGACGCATGGCACGTCCTGTCTCACGATAGATGAAGCCATTACATCTTGGTAGTTACTCTCGGATCAGATTCTTATGATGAAATTAATCCACTACTCGAACCACATCACTTCTAAACTTATTTCATCGTGTCTTGCTGTACCGCCACGGACTAGTCCGGTCCTATGCGTACTTGTCTAGTGCAGTGTAGACTAGTCTGGGCCTACTGCATACTAGTTCGATATTAAAATTTCAGAAACATCTAATTGTCACAAGAACCACTGTAATTGACGCAAAACTCACATAAACACTTGAGAACTAGTTGAACCTAATTAGTAAACGACAACAGTGAATTAATAGCATGTGTTACTTATAATTTTGCATGCATCTGCATCATCGCATATTGATTAGTATGTGTGCATTATATTGATTGAATGTGCTTGATTGCGAGTAGACGGGTACACTCAAGAGGTTATGATGAAGAAGAGAATATCCGAGGATCTTCATGTGCAGGACTTTGAATTGCTTGAGCCATCAAATTGCGGAATATTAAGGCATGTGTCGTTGACAATATTAAACCTATGTTTTAAATGTTTTGCTTGCAAAGCAAAACTGCATGCCCGTGTCAAATTGATGGGAAACCCATGATAGGTTTTTACTAGATTTGTATGACCACTTTTGTCACTCGGGATTTATTGTAGAGAGTCGGGAAGGGTATTTTCCTATTTTTGCTTCACTTAACTTAATTGGGATTGGGAATAATCAAATGGCTTAATTATTAATTAATAAACTTATGGACAATGTGAATTGATGAATATGACTATTTGGTAATATGGGACTTGGGTGATCTAAGAAAGCATGGTTTGTGGACTAAAGTGGATGTTATGGTGGTTTTGCTTTTCTTAGATCTAAGGACCAGTTCATGCAAGAATAAGCAAGGACTACAGTGCCACCACAAGGCCAAGTATGGGTGCGGTGTAGCTAAATAATTAGGTCTGCTGCTAGTATTGTTAGGACCATTTGGAGGAGCGGGAGTGAGAGTAAGTTGGGTTTGCATTAGTGGTGGGACTCCCTGGGATCCAAATGGCATAAGATGGGGCCCTTGGATGGATGTGCTCAGTTTTGAGATATCACCTCTGGTGAAACCATAGTGGGTTTGTACACACTAGTAGTCCCTTTGTAAAGGCTTCTTTGTGATCTCTTGTCTGCACACTGACGGAAGTGTGTAATGTGACCCACGGGTCACGAGCATAATGGAGGTTCTTTAGTCACCGAAAGGGGACAAAATCACGAACATATGGGTAAAGCGGTACAACCTCTGCAGAGTGTTAGAAACTATCATGAAAGTTGTGCTCTCAGTCACGAGCACCTGGACAACTTCCATGATTAGAGTTGGACTTCGGATTTGTGATGGTTCGTTATGTAATTGGCTATATGAGTTGGTCGGTTATGAGAAGAGATGGAATTGGCATATGGTGACGATATTAATTGATGTCTTGTTATAAATGAATTATGATGGTAAAAGAGAATGTTTGATATATGATATGGTAATTACTTGGGATATGATTGGATTTAAACTCACATAGACATTGTAGGATGCTTCTTACATGTTTAAAAATGTACTTCCTAGCAAATATCCATTTATTATCATCCTTGTTTTTAGCTACATGTCATATTTTCCCACACTTGCTGAGTACAACATGTGCTCACCCTTGCTATTCCCACATTACTTCAGCTACAAGAAATATTCTGGAGGTCAACATGGAGCACTAGGCATGCGTACCACCGTCGATTTTATGTGGAGTTTGAGTCGCCTAGGCTAGATTATTTACCACTGCAATAGAATGAAGGTATATTTATTATTCGTGACATGAAACTCTGATTATCATTTGTGATATTGATGTTTATGTGTGAAGAAACATCCTGGGCACACATACACTGCACTTGGTTTGTTTTTCAGAACCGGGTGTCACAGACGGCCTCGGCATACAAAGTTAAGTTGAAGATCAAGCACGAAAGCTCCTCCAATATCGTGAGTTTTGTCATACTAAAGCTTACGATCCAGATTTGATCTCCAAAATAGGTATGGATTCTGAATTCTTTTCAATTAGGCGTGCACTAGGATGGGATAATTTTGCTCACATAGAGGAGAGAGGTTTACGCCTGCTCTCCATTCAATTCATTTGTACACTTAAAATAGGATTTGATGGTATTATTTTTAGATTATTTCAAAAAGAATACAACATCCATTGGAAAGAATTATGTGAAATCATAGGCGTCCATAAACATTTTTTGCCAGATTTAGACATTTTGCTAAGTTTTACAAACAAAGTTTCTGGCATGAATTAACTAGTGAGGTCAGATGTAGTGCACCTAGGAATAGCCACTTACAAAACCCTACCATACGTCTCATGCATAGATGGGTGGCTATGACTATGTTTCCTAAAAGAGATGTAAGAGTAGTGCGTGAAGATGAGCTGAAAATTTTGTTTGCATGGTTAAAAAAATAGAAGTTGCTCCAGTTATTGTCATGATGACACAATGGTTAGATTATATTCCAAGAATAGGGCCAGTTGAATGCACTTCATTAATTACCCGTATCGCTACTAGGGTAGGAGCACTAGAATATTCCTCATTTGAATATATAGAGAATGAATGAGAATTCGTTGAGAGAGATTATTTAGTGTAAGGACATGCCCGTCAGGATGATCAAGATGGCTCTTTGATATTATATTATCTCGGCTCTATCAATGAAATTCGGTTACCTAACCCGGATTATCATTTGTACAAATGCTGGAAGATAACCATTGATCTTCTTCCCACTAAGGAAGCTCAAAGAAGTAATGTCTCTGGCAGGGTAACTAGAAGCCGCACAAGGAGAGCGGCCATGCTCCCGACAACCTCCACGGTCCATGAGTACGAAGAGGAAGAGGACCCAACGGGTGATGCACCCGGATGGACTCAACTTCCATCGTATGACACCGAGGTTCCGTCTTGGCATAGATGGTCAAGTGCCATGTGGGAGCCACCCCAATCCACTTCAAGCTCTAGCAGCTTGCCTCCAACGTCCATGAGAGGATGTTATTCCTTTTTGTCTAGAAGTCGTCATGACTATTAAAAAGGAATGACGTACTTCACTAGACGAATGGAAGATATTGAAGTGAGAACGGGGGACATCTACAACACTCCCCAAGAGCATGTCCTAGGACCCACGACTGGCAACAACACATGGATGCTCAGTTCACCACTATCAACTCCATGCTACAACAACAACAAGCCGACCTTGCGGCATACTTCCGTCATCAAGGGTTCAACCCTTATCACGGAGGTGATTGAAGAACAATCTTGAGGGAGGACCCCCACTTGAGTTAAATTGTATCACACACTTTGCATATTTATTTTCTATTCACCTATCATACACCTTGCATATAAAAAAACATAAAAATTAGTAGAGTAGATTTGTTTTCAAATAAAATAAAAGATGTGTGGTAAGAGTGATTTGGAATTCACATAGATGAATAGTTGCTCTGTTTTAATTTCCTTTAGTCCCTAGTTTACAACTTACTACTCTCCAATATATTGCTCTAATTGGCGAAAATTGCTTTTGCCTTGATTTAGAAATTGTGGGTATCAAAAGCTTAATCCATTCTAAGTTGTTGCGAGATATGATATAGTGATATGGCCGTTATTCCTAGTTTGAAAGTGAAATTTAGATTTTTGGAGAAATTCTAAAAGGATTTAAGTTACTCTCGTTTGATTAGAAATACCTACCAATGCCATATGATATATTACATGGATAGACCTTATGCATATGCTATTTTTTTCACATTGAGCTTTGTCAAACTAGTATAGACCTACGTGAGATTTCATTCATTTCTTTTTTAATTCAAGACTTCACTTTCACATGCTATACTTCTACACTAGAAGTAAGAAAAATTCCATCATGCCATCACTCCACAATAAAAGGAGAAACTCCATACCATTCTTGCTTAGTACTCTCTCCAAATTTATTGGATAAAAAAAAGGAGTAGAAGACATGGCTACAAGAAAAAGAAAATGCATGCTTACATCAAAAGCATGAAAAGAGAGAGAGAGAGAGAGAGAGAGAGAGAGAGAGAGAGAGAGAGAGAGAGAGAGAAAAGTAGTCATGTCTCATCCCTACAAATAAGAGAGTGTACACAAAAAGGAGTCATCTCAAACATCCACATCCACTTCCACTCCATCACACATGCACAAGTCTTGAATCCAATAGTTTTGAATTTATTTCTCCTAAGGCTTGCTTTTTTGACTTAGAAATATTATGTGTTGCAAATATGCCTATTATATTCCCTACCAAGCACCACATACAAGCCTTATTTAGTAGTAGGATGAATTTAGGCAAAATGTCTTGGTGAGGAAATATTTCCACTACATACCAAGCACCACATACAATTGAGGTACTTGAAATCTAAACTGAACTCTATGGATTTGAGTGGCACTTGATCTCTAGTGTATGTTTGCTCCTTTTACAGTTCTATCTTTCAAACACCCATGAATAGGAGAAGACATAAGCCTCATGATGACTTATGATGAGTGAGGTACCATACCAATTTTAGCAATACTAGGTAGAGTATTTTGTTTTGCATATGGTTCTTTTGAAAATTAGAACATTGTAGCAACTCCTGATCATCAACCTAAAGTCTTGACTTTGCTCGAGACGAGCAAAGGATAAGCTTGGGGGAGTTTTTTTACGGTTGTTATATACCAATTTCACCCGTCAATATAACTCAATTATGTGAAGGAATTATCATTTCTTGCACACATCACCTTTCTATTTAACTTATTTCCATTTGTCCTTGGAGAAATAGTGCATGCATACATTTTATGCAGGAAATGAGGTAAAAGAGGGGGATCCATCCTATAAAATATCATCCCAGCCAATCAAGCACCAATATGTGGCACCACATGGATCAAATGGCCCACAAACAGAAGTATCTGAGGCCATCATACGGTGTATCACCTATATCTGTGAGGGGGAACCACCTATATCTTTTTTTTTCTCACGCTCTTGTACATGAGCATGCATTTTCTTTTTCTTGTAGCCATGTCTTCTATTCTTCTACTTTTTTTAAAGTAATTTTGAGAGAGTAATATGCATGAAAATAATGGAGTATCTTTTTGGTGGTTGAATGGTATAAATTTTTGGTAACTTTTAGTGTAGAAGTTTAACATGTGCTCGTGTAATCCAGATCTTAAAAGCATGAAAAGATTCTCACATAGGTCTATACTAGTTTGACCAGGCTCAATGTTAAGGAAAATAGCATATGCATAAGGTTTATCTAATTCAAATCATGATATGGTTGTGTAGGAATTTCTAAAAATGAGGAACTCCCATTTTAAATTTCTCTTTGAAATTGAGTTTCACTTTCAACTTGGATATTAGCAGCTCTTATCACTATCATATCCCACAACAACCTAGAATTGGACTTAGCTTTTGCTTCCCACAATTTCAAAGTTTCAGACAAGAATATTCTAGGCCAATAAACCAAATACTTGGAGAATACTAAGTTGTATGCAAGGGACTAAAAAAAATAAAACAGATAAACTATTCATATTTCAACTGATGCAAAGTACAAATATTCTTACCGCACATCCTTTATTTTTTAACCTAACCTATACTACATTATTAACTTTTTTAGATGCAAATGTGGTGGAAAGAAATAAATAAAATAAAGGAGTGCAAATGGGGTATGATACAAGTTACCTCAAGTGGGGATCCTCCCCCAAGCTTGTTCTTGGTCAAGGTACGCGATAGGGGTTGAAACCCTAACGATAGATGTAGGCCATGAGGTTGGCATAACCTTGTTGCAGCATGGCTTTGGCATTGGAGGGTTGAGTGTTGATGTTCGGTTGCCTTCTATGGGTTCTATGAGTGCAGTTGAAGAGTGTTGCTTATTTTGCTCGTCCGCACCTCAAGATTTCCATAGGTTGGATGTACCTTCTTATTGCTTGGCTAAGGTAATGATAACCTTTAGATACAAAGGAATAATATGCAAATAAATTTTCGGGTTACATAACCGAATCCTCATTTGTATGTACAGGGAAGAACAATAACAAAGATGGATTGGGTCTAATTTCAAGTGTATCTATGAACAATGTATTATTCATTGATAAGATTGGGGCTTTACGCATAAATCAATTTGCACACTTTCTAAAGCTCCTACTCGTAACAATGCAAGTGATATAAATACACTATATGGATCCCTTATCTTGTAAAGTTTCTAACCATCATAACTTTTTACTAGAGAAATACTTATCATGGGGATTATGGCAAACAATATTCTCAATTTTATCCTCCTAAACATTTTTAACATCTTGCCTAGGAATTTGAAATTTAGTGATCCATGCATAAATGAGTTTCAAATCAAAATTATGGACATCACTGTTCCTAGGTTGCTACATCAATGCATGCATTATTTGCTAAACCTAGGCAGAAAATGTTGAAGTCAATTTTAGCAATTCTCATGAAATTCTATGTACTTGTTTAAATTTATTCCCAAGTAAGATGACATTTCTTTTTGAAGAATCAAAAGAGCAATGTCAGCCCTTACTCTCGTGATGATGCATAAAAAATTAATGATGAGAAGGATGTCAGCACTTACTCACCAATGTAAGCAAAAATCATTCTATCCTAATGCAATTCAAAGACCAAATATTTTAAACTTGTACCTCAATTGAAGAGCAGTCCAGGTTGAAGGCTGTTGAGTGAGAAACTCACAACCATGACTTTTGGTGTAGCCTTAATGTTCAATGTCTTCTACCAAGTTGAGGTTTGAGTTTAATGAGCTTCGTCTTGCTCCTCCATTGGGCCACCATATTGAGCATTCCTCCACCATGAACTCAAAATGAGAACGATGGAGGGATATGCACTTGACGAGGCCTTCCAACATTTTTACAAATTTTGTCCTGGCTGCACTAAAATCAAGAACAAACAAAACAAGTCGAAAAGGGTTACGTTAGCTCAAAAGCATGATGTACCCTTTGTCAAATTGTTTTTCCACACTTGAAATAACTTGCAAATGCATTGATTAAGGAAAATATTTTCGGTTTAAATTAGGAAGATGAGTCCAAGTGGTTATGCCCAAGGTTCATATCCAAATAAGTTTCTTCCCTAATTCAAATATTTAGTTTTATGTTGGTTGGAAATTTTACTTTCCAACATGCAAGTGTGGAAATTCAAACATGCTAAATTCAAATGCAAGATTTGATGGGAATTTCAAACATGCAATTGAGGAAACAAATATGAGATAACTACCAATAATCTATCGTCAAGGACTCGCCGAATTTTTGAAGTCCCATGAGTGGGACTTACCTCTATCCTATTTGGTTCGATGATTTATTGTCCAATCTCGAAGTTGAAGATGTGCACAACTTCTCTTGCATGATATGTCAAATCTCCTTTGGCATGTCAGTTTGACATGTGGACCACATGGTGTCCCTAGCCTCTTCGTCGCCTTGATAAGACTTACTGATGTTGCGACTGTTTTTCCCTCTTGAAGATATTCTCTTATGAGCATGGTGAGGCTTGTCTCTTTTAGGGGTGCCACTTCGACCATCTTGGTGCTTCTTTTGATTTAACCCATACTTTGATCATGGATCAAAAACTTCATTTTGCATGATGACATGTGGATTCCACAATCAAACAAGAAATGCTTCATCCACAATGTCACTTGCCCTAGGTTCCACGTGCTTTGTCTAAATATAGGAATCCCAACAAGTGATTGTGGGATATCTTAGATCTTGAATGCTATTTCAGTTTCTTGTCCTTGGCTGAGCTTCATGTGAATGTTATCTTTATTTCTTGCTTGGCCATGGACAAGATGCATCAAGGTAGGCTATTTGAGCTTGAGTCCTTTGGAATTCCATAGCCTCCATGATTATAAGGGTGGTGTTGATTCCATCCTTGACCTCTTTGTAGATAATAGCCATTGGAGTTGTTGTTTGGAAATGATCCTCATGGATCTTTGGGAAATTTTTCCCAAGTGTCCAATGTCAACATGGGTTTTCACAAATCATGTGATTGTCCATGACTTGGATAATTCCAAACACTTTTCCATTGGCTTGATCTTCATGATATTTAAATGGGTGGTGTAGTTCCAGTTGACGGTTCCTACGCACTACTAGCAATTCATCTCTAGCAGTGGTGCCAGAAATGCTTGTTAATAGATTTTAGATTATACATAGAAATCCGCAAGCGCACGGAAATTATCGATGTAGCATTTCCCCTCTAGGAGTATTCCCAAAGAGTTGTCACTTATATTCTCCCAAAGGAAGGCTAGATGGAAGCAAATCAATCATCAAATGTTGAGGTTAGGTTGATCTAGGTAGGGTTCTAGCAAGGATGGTAAATGATAGTTGGAGTAGTGTGACACACACAAGAGCATTCTATCCTAAGGTGATAAATGGGGTAAAGAGAGACTAGGCTAAGGGTTAGGTAGATACTCCTACTATGCTTCTAATATACATATACATAGCCTAAATTAGTTACTAATGATCATGTCAATTATGAATCCTCATGCTAAGTGGATTAACACATCGGGCACGGGTTCACCCCTAGTAATACTAGGACGACTCCCATCAAGAGCCTCTGGCATAGCCGAGCGTGAAGAATTACAAAGGACAGATGGGGTTGTCACCACCTACTGCTGACCTCTTCAATCTGTGGGTCTACCAGACATTCAACGCTACTCTCTATCCTAGCACCATGATAGCATATTAAGTAATTATCTTAGAAGCCTAGGCACAAGCCATCGTAAGGCAATGAACTAAATCATCGTTGAACCGATGTTAATTCATTGCATAAGTGATTCATGTTAACATAATCATATCATAGCTAATTAGACTACAGTTGGGGTTTGTAGTGTCTATGATGATATAATGACAATGATATAACATGATCATAAATACTACTCCTACCACATACATGGAATCGACAATCAAACAAGAAACACTTCATCCAAGTATATGAACAATGGAAGAATAAAGACAACATCTTTATTAAGAATAAAGTCACAAATATAAATAGTAATATAAGATCCATACCTTTCCCAATTAGGAATTGGGAAGAGACTCCTACTCCTCTCCTACTTGAACTATGGACTGGAGACTCTCCTCTCTACAACATACACTGCTCTAAACCTATGGAGAGTAGCGAATGCAATGGATGAATACTCAAGTGGTGTGTGTTGAAGTGAGGGGTGAGGGGTCCTATTTATAGCCTGGAGAAGGGTCGGTTTCTGCCATCAAAAGCGGCGAATCAGTCACCCATGACCTCTTCAAGCCGGGAGGAGCCAACATATGGCATTTGACCGTGTTTGGCTCTAGGACCTAGTCGGCTAACTAGGGGGGTCAGCCGACCTGGTCTTTGCTCCTTTTGCGGTGTGCTTCCTCCAAGTCTCTGCTAGATGGGTCCCATTGACTGATATTGGTGCTACACCATTGGATGGCCTCGAATACTTCTGTTTGTGGGCCATTTGATCCATGTGGTGCCAAATGTCGTCCCTCGATTGGCTGGAATGATATTTTATAGGATCCATCCTCTTGTTTCACTTCAATTCTACATAGAATCCCTGCATGCACTACTTTCTCCAAAGACAAGTGGAAATAGGTTAAATAGAAAGGTGATGTGTGCAAGAAATGATGTTTCCTTTACATAATTGAGTTATATTGACGGGTGAAATTGGTATATAACAACCGTCAACAAACTCCCCCAAGCTTATCATTTGCTCGTCCCGAGAAAAGTCAAGACTTTAGATTGATGATCAGGAGTTGCTACTATGTTCTATTTTTCAAAAGTACCATGTGCACAACAAAATACTCTACCTAGTATTGCAAAAATTTGCATGGTACTTCACCCATCTTAGGTCATTATGGGGCCTATGCCATCTCCTATTTATGGGTGGTTGAAAGATAGAGCAGCAAATGGAGCACACATACCCTAGAAATCAAGTTCCATACTAATTCCAGAGGGTTCAATTTAGATTCTTAGTATCTCAATTTAATTCCCTTAGTCTCTCATTTATGTGTAGTGGAAATGTATCCTTACCAAGACATTGTGCCTAAATTCATCCTACCTCTACATAAGGCTTGTATGTGGAGCTTTGTAGAGAATATTGTAGGCATATTTTTAACACATAATATTGCTAAGTCAAAAGAGCAAGCCTTAGGAGAAATCAATTCAAAACAATTTGATTCAAGACTTGTACATGTGTGATGGAATATAATTGATGTCGATATTGAGATGACTCCTTTTGGAGTGGATTCTCTTATTTTGTAGGGATGAAACATGGCTACTTTTTTTCCTCACGCTTATGATGTAAACATGCATTTTTCTTTTTCTTTTTTTTCTTGTAGCCATGTCTTCTACTCTCTTTTTATGCAATAAATTTTGGAGAGAGTACTAAGCATGAATGATATCGAGTGATATGGTAGTATGGTGGAAATTTGCTTACTTCTAGTATAGAAGTATAGAATGTGCAAGTGAAGTCTTGAATTCAAAAAGTAATGAATGAAATCTCACATAGGTCTATACTAGTTTGACAAAGCTCAATGTGAAGACAAATAGAATATGCATAAGGTCTATCAATGTGATGTATCATATGGCTTTGGTAGGTATTTCCAATAAAATGAGAGTAACTTAAATATTTTTAGAATTTCTCCAGAAATCTAAGTTTCACTTTCAAACTAGGAATAGCAGCCCTATCACTATATCATATCTCACGACAACTTAGAATGTATTAAGCTTTTGCTACCACAATTTCCTAATCAAGGCAAAAGAAATTTTAGCCAATGAGAGCAATATGTTGGAGAGTAGTAAGTTGTGAACTAGGGACTTAAGAAAATTAAAATAGAGCAACTATTCATCTTTTCATCTATATGAATTCCAAACCATTTTTACCGAACATCATTTATTTTATTGAAAAACAAATCTATCCTACATATTTTTTTTATATGCAAGGCGGATGATGGAAAATAAATGTGCACGGGTGTGATACAAATTACCTCAAGTGGGGGTCCTCCCCCAAGCTTGTTATTCACTCACCTCCATGATGAGGGTTGAACCCTTGATGACGGAAGTATGCCGCAAGATTGGCTTGTTGTTGTTATAGTGTGGAGTTGAGGTCGATGAATTGAGCGTCCATGTGTTGTGGCCAATCTTGGGTACCTTGGACATGCCCTTGGAGAGCGTTGTAGATGTCACCTGTTCTCACTTCCAGCTCTTCCATACGTCTAGTGAGATCTCTCATTCCTTTGCGGTAGTCACGATGATTTCTAGCCGAAGAGGAACGACATCTTATCATGGACGATGGAGGCAAGCTGCTAGAGCTTGAAGTGGATAGGCGCAGCTCCCATGTGGCACCTGACCATCCATGCCAAGACGGACCTTCGGTCTCATACGAATGGAGGTTGAGTCCATCCGGGTGCATCACCCGTTGGGTTCTCTTCCTCTTCGTACTCATGGACCGTGGAGGTTGTCAGGGGCATGGCTGCTCTCCTTGTACGACTTCTAGTTACCCTACCAGAGACATTACTTCTTCGTGCTTCCTCAATGGGGAGAAGGTCAATGGTTAGCCTCCGACATTTGTAAAAATGATAATACGGGTTAGGTAACCGAATTTCATTGACAAAGTTGGGATAATAATATAACAAAGAACCATCTTCATCATGCTTAAGGGTATGTCCTTGCACTAAATAATCTTCATCAATTATTTCTCTTTCGCTTTCAATATACTGAAATGAAGAATATTCTAGTGCTCCTACCCTTGTAGCAATACAGGTAATCAATGAAGTGCATTCAATTGGCCCTGTTCTTGAAATGTAATCTAGCCATTGTGTCATCATGGCAATAACCGGAGAAATTTTTATCTTTTTAATCATGGCAAATTAAATTTTCAGCTCATCATCATGCACTACCCTTACTTTCTCCTCTAGGGAACATAGTCATAGCCACCCATCTATGCATGAAGCGTAATGTAGGGTTGTGTAACTGGCTATTTCTAGGTGCACTACATCGGACTTCACAAGTTAAATCTTGCCAAAAACTATGTTTGTTAAACTTAGGCAAAGCTTTTAAATTTAGCAAACGTCTTCTATGGAAGCCTAGGATTTCACTTAATTCTTTCCATAGGATGTTGTATTATTTTTGAAATAATCTAAAAGTAATACCATCAAATCCTATTTTGAGTGTGCAAAGGAATTGTATGGAGAGAAGACGAGAACCTCTCTCCTCTATGTGAGCAAAGTTTTCCCATCCTAGTGCGCCAAATGGAAAAGCATTCGGAATCCATACCTATTTTGTAGATCAAATCCGGATCATAAGCTTTCATATGAGAAAACTCACGATCTTGGAGGAGCTTGCGTGCTTGATCTTCATCTTCACTTTGTATGTCGAGGTCGTCATTGTGAATAAGTTGACGAGGATAGCTCCTCTCACCCATGGGAGTGTCCTCACATACACTCCTCCGCGAACTTGGTGTAGCAATGAAAGAGGGGCGTGCACTTGAGTCTCCACCATGGCTTGAGCTTGCAGCCTCATTCCTCTTTCCAA
This sequence comes from Tuctoria greenei, assembly GCA_036927565.1. Lineage (NCBI taxonomy): Eukaryota > Viridiplantae > Streptophyta > Magnoliopsida > Poales > Poaceae > Tuctoria > Tuctoria greenei. The sequence continues at coordinate 95,753,348 of JAYESD010000004.1, read as the reverse complement.
ACAACCACTTCATCCCTTTTATGGCCACAACAAACAAGAACACAACAAGGCAAAAACTCAAAAGAGGTGATGTTAGCGAAAGCAAAACCCTGACGAATTTTCCCTTGAAGAACTTGAGAGCAAATTGCAAATGCAGGAAAAGCAAATCTTTCTGAGTTGGGAATTGATCAAGAGCACTTCAATGAAGAGCAAAAAACAATGTGAGCAAGAGTGACTTTGGGGAGGTATGAAATGAGGTGAAGCGTGAGGAGAGGTGCCCCTCACGGCCACCATTTATAGTGTGCACCCCCCAACGGTCACTAGGGTACCAAGTGTAGCCTTTGGAGGAGAGAGAGAGAGAGAGCCAAAAATGGCTCCTTCCCCTAGTCTGCCGAACAGGGGGGTCGGCCAAACTGACAAGTGGGTCGCCTTGTTTTCTCTTTTGGCAGGTGGCTCCCCCACGGCTATGGGATTAGCACGTTTATGAATTACCACTTTTGCAGCTTAGAAAAATTGTTTTTCGAATAAAAACTTTTTTTTTTCAAAACCCAACAATTTTCTTTTTGTGAAAATAAAGAAATAAAAATGATAGTTGAGAATATAAGATTCTCAACTTACTAAGAAAATCAAATATGCATTGGGGAAAATCAAAATAAATGGGGAAAACTAAATAAAGAGAAAAGAAAAACAAAGAAAAGGATAACTACCAATTTAACCTATTGGCTAGGTCTCATCACCGTCCGATGAGATGGACATTCCTCCTTCTTCATTTCTTGACATCCGGGCCCGGAGGGATGGGCTCGGACGGATTGTCTTCCTTCTTTTGCCATACCTTCTTTGGCGGCTTGGCAGACTTGGGCCTTTGGGGAGGCCCGAAATTCTTAGGGTGTCGGTGTGGATGATAAGACGGGTTTTCCGCATAGATCAGATTCCTCGTGAATTCAATGAGCGGGTCCACCTTTGAAGGTGTGATTTCGACCTCTTGAATGTGTTTAACATTCGGCCCATACTTGATAAGGATCATGGAGCATTGCTCCAACTTTAGGCGAAAGTTAAACTTCTCCTCCTTGCCATTGATATGGAAGTGGATTTCTCCAGCTCCCACATCTATGTGAGACTTCTCGGTGCTTAGGAATGTTCGCCCAAGAATGAGCAACGTATCCTTCTCTACCTCCATGTCGAGCACTACGAAATCCGCGGGTATGAAGCAAATCTAGATTTTTACCAGAACATCTTCAGCGATACTTGCCGGATAAAGAACTAAAGAATCAACCAGTTGGAGCTGCATTGGTGTTGGAGTAAATTCTGTGAAGTTCAGCTGGTCGAAAACCACCTTGGGCATCACACTCACACTTGCTCCAAGGTCACAAAGGGCCTTGTCAAAGTGGTGAGCTCCAATTGAGCATGAAATTGTAGGACATCCATGGCCCTTTAGCCAGTTGCCTCCTTGTCAAGAAATCATGTTGACACTTTCCAGAAGGGGTTCGGGCTGTCCTGGCATCTTGCCATTCTCCACATGAGGAACAACAGCTGCCAGTTGAGCCAACTGAGTTTCCAACGTCTTGTTGAAACTCAATTGATTCTTTAAGGCTAAGGATAGTCCTTCAATCTTGGGATTAATGCTCTCTAGGGTCTTGTCATTGGCCGACAACTTCTTGGATATAGCCTCATTGATGTTCAGCTAGTCAATGGCAAGTTCTCTCAAGTTGGGTTGATTTCCATTGTTGCCATTGTTGTTGTACTCTCCTTGAAAGAATGGGCGTGGTTGGACCCACCCTTGACCTCCTGGATGATAGCCATTGTTGTTTCTATTATTGGCTACGTATAGGGCATCTTCACATGTTTCTGGGCAGTCATTGCCCAAATGGCATGTGTTGGCACAAACTTCACAAGTGATGTGAGAGAATAAGGCATATGCATTGACCGATACCTCACCATTGCTTTGTCCATCAATCTTCTTCATAAGGAGGTCCAATTTGGCAACGATCATGTCCACCTCCTTCAAGGTGTGCATGCCACGCTGGTGGGTATGGAGACACTTGTCACTCCAACCCATGTTTGACACCATCTTCTCAATCAAATCTTTGGCTTTAGGCACCGTCAATGAGAAGAAGGCACCTCTAGCAGCAACATCAACATGGTCACGGGCGGAAGGGATTATCCCATTGTAGAAGTTTTGGATAATTAGCCAATCATCCATCCGATGGTGGGTACAAGCTAGGATGTACTCCTAAAGCCTTTCCCAAGCCTCGGGAATAGATTCCTTGGAATCTTGTTGGAAGCTGGAAATTCTTCCATGTAGGGAATTGGTCTTGCCCAACGAGAAAAACTTGGTGAGGAATGCCGTAGAACACTTCTTCCAAGTGTCTACAACACTTCGGTTCATGTAGAACCACTATTTTGCTCTCCCAAGAAAAGATAATGGAAACAACCTATGACGGACAACATCAGGAGATATGTCCTTGATCTTAAAAGTGCTGCGGATCTCAAGGAACTGTTGTAGGTGAGCACTTGCATCCTCGTTAGCCTTCCCACAAAATAGGTTTGCTTGCAACATTATGATAAGGCTAGTCTTGATTTTGTAGTTTACGTCTCCTGTATTAACAGTGGGCTCAACATGCACATTGTTAGCAGAGGGAGCCAAAAACTAACAAAGGGTCTTCTGGGCCATTAGCATTTCGGTTGTTAGTGCAGATGCCCTGGCTTTCTTTGCCACTCCATGATTCTGAGGAGTAACGACACAAGGTCAATCTCTTAGAATGAATTTGGGATTTTCAACAATGTTTTCCGGCAAGCGGAAACCAGATATACACTAACCTGTTTTATGTGAGACCTATGTGTGTTGAATACTTTGGCTATGATGATAAAAGTTTTGAATACTGCCAAAACACCCTTCTTAACAAGACCTGACTCTAGGTCTGAGCTTTTGCAATGTCCGACGATAGGTTTGGAATGTTTTGGGTAGCTCTGGCAAGGTTCGACGTAAGATCCAACTTGCTTTGGCTAGGTCCGACTTATTTTGGCTAGGTCTGACTTGCTATGGCTAGGTCCGACATGTTTTTCTAGGTCCGGCGCAAGGTCCAACTAGCTCTGATTAGCTCCGACGCTAGGTCCAACTAGCTCTAGTAAGCTCCAGCGCTAGGCCTGACTAGCTTTGGTAAGCTCCAGTGCTAGGTCCTGCTAGCTTTGATAAGCTCGAGCTCAAGGTCTGGTTAGCTTAGGCAAGGTCTGGTGCTAGATTGCATGTTTCAAACTTGCTTTTTAGATTATGGAAAGCTTGCTTAGAATTTTTTACTATGTTTTTGGTGTGTGTTGGTGGTTGTGGCTGATATCATTTTGCTATGGTTTGCAACATGCTTATGTGAGGTGCTCAAGTAAGGTGTGGTGATTATCAGAACTAACAAGAGTCAAGTCGAGGACTTGTGCTCAGAAGTATCGGATGTTTATTCATGTGCAGATGTTACTTGAGTTCAAGACATGGCTGGTGATGGGATCCATTGAACTAGTCTTAGGGAGAAGATGAGGTTCAAAAACCAAGTTCGGGAGGAATTGTGGTTGAGTTGATCGGGAGGTTGCGCAATATGTTTGAATTAAGAACAATGCATATGAAGGTATCGTGGATGTCATTAGAAGATGTTTGCACATGTGTAAGGAGTGCATGGATGTGGCTACATGGTTCCAAGGCGTGATGAAGAGATGTGGACGTAAAGAATTGGTCGGAAAGGTCCAACCGACTAGGTTATGGACTCAGGCTGCTGCTGAGTCGGGTTTGACTCAAATATGGAAATATTTGAGTTCGTTACATTAGGATTTCATGGTGAGCATGAAGTTGAGAAGTTTTAGGAATGTGGGATACGTTCCTAAGATGTTTGGAAGTCTTAATATTGCTTCTATCTGCGTATGGAAGAGTCTTGAGCAGTTATGGAAAGTTTCGGTGGAAACTGAGTAGGATACGAGTCCAGGTTGGTTTGGGTTGGCCTCATGGCTGGTTATATAAGCAAGGGAGGCCAAAGCTTATGGTCCATGGATTTTGGGCTGTTCCTCTTGTGTTCTATTGAACAAATATCATAGTTTAAAGGAACTTTTGTGCCTTGTTCGTTCGACTTGTTTCAGACAAGTTTTTCTCGTCGGGTTTCTGCACAGCACTACCTTGCTTTGGTGGTTTTATCATTACTCGAGTTTTACAGATCTAATTGATGTGATTCTTTTTGGGTTGTCTTCAAAACTTGATTATATATTATCCGTGAAAATTTCACGCTAATTGGATTTGTTATTTCTGATCTACGCGATTTTCTTTGCAATGTTGCAGATCAGATTTTTTCTCTGGTAGAATAGATTGACCTTTGTTCGATCTTTCAATCGTAACGTGATTTTTTCTTGACGGATTTTCATGGTTCTTGTTGTGACGTCTTCGTGACTTCATTCTCCACAATCTATACTGGTTTTGTCACAATTGGTCACACGATTTCTTTAACAGATCAATTTTCTGCCAAGGGGTTTTCTTTGCTTCCGCTGAAAAAGTTGTAATCTACCATTCACCCCCCCTCTTGTAGATTTTCACGTGCTCTTCGATCCTACAATTGGTATTAGAGCCGAGGTGCTCTAATATTTATGATTTTCATGTGTTTTCAATAATCATCATGGAGAAATACTCCGCCAAACCTTATTTGTTTAGTGGTATTGATTTTCAGGTTTGGAAGGCTCACGTGGAGGCTTTCATCTAGGCACAAGGCTTCGCAATATGGAAAAAGGTGTACAAGAATTAGGAAGTGCTATCAAATGATCAAGTTACGGCTACAAATGTGGGAGATATCGACAACAACAACATGACTCGGAACTTGATCACCACGAAGGATTAACTCAAAGCGACTTCGACTGTGTTGCTCACCTTCGATCTGCATACGATGTTTGGAAAGCTCTATGTGATTACCACGAAGGATCCAACACGATCAAGGAGGTAAGGAAAGACATGTTCAAAAAGAAGTACATGCACTTTGAGATGCAACCAGGTGAGTCCATCGACGACCTCTTTACTAGCTTTAATAAAATTGTTAGCAACTTGCATAGCGTCAATGTTAATTTTTCACATGCTGAGAATGCTAGACAATTAGTGAGTGCATTAGAAATGTTAATTTGGGAGATGAAAGTCACATCTATTCGTGAATATGCTGTCATGAGTACACTTACTTTAGATGTTCTATATTCTAAATTGAAAACTCATGAAATTAACATAATCTCACATAAGAACCCTATCAAGTCTCTTGCATTTGTTTCTCAACGTGACATGCCTAGCTCCGGCCAATCTTCATCTTGTGAACACTTTCTTTGTTGTCCTCTCTAACCCTTGAACAGATTGAACAGTTTCCAGAGGAAAAACTTGCACTCATGTCTACTCAGTTCTCAAAAGCATTGCAAAATGTGAGAACAAGAAGGAGAGGGAGTGTCGGACCTCAACAATGCTTAGAATGTGGTAAGACAGGACATTTTTCGCACGTATCGCCCTTACCTTTTAGGTACTACTTCCTGGGATGAAAAGAAAAAAAGAACGAAGCACTCATCTACAAACAACAACAAGAAAAAGAAGGGTTTTACAGAATGCCAATTGGTGAGTAGTCTTATCTCCGCACTTCAATAACTTGGCTCGAGCAATGAGGACATCGGAAGTGATGAAGATAAAGATGATTTGGCAAACTTGTGCTTCATGGCGGGCAAGTCAAGATCAAGTATGGAGGAGGCAGAACACAACAACGACAACGAAGAGGTATGTCCTACTTGTGATGAAATATGTGATGCTATTTCTCGTGCCACTATTATACTTAAGAAAAAGGACAAATAGCTTAGGCACAGTGCTGTAAAAATTGAGTCACTAAAATCTGAAATTAATCATTTGAAATATTTCATTCCTAGTGATGATTCTTGTTCCTCATTTGATTTAATATATGAACAATGTCCTCTTTAAAAAGTGCACACACCTCCACACTTGATAAACTTGAACTTAGAATTGAAAAGAACAAAAAGCTTGCTGCACTTAACGATAAAAACATGAAAGATGCTTGTTGTTCTACAATTGATTGCATTGTTCTACTTGTGATTATCTTGATAAGAAACTACAAGATGTTATGAATGAAATTTCTATATTGAACAATGCTTTACATTCTCATGAAGTTAAATTTTGTTCTAATTGCAAACTAAAAGGAAAAACACCATGTGAAAGCTGCCTAGACTTGTCAAAGAAACTTGATGATATGAATAGAACACTAGAGCGGTTTTGTAATGGGAATAAGAATCTAAACTTGTTGTTGATTTCCTTTTAATCTTGCAATGATAAATCTGGTCTAGGCTTTGATTCCCATGCTCGTGATAAGGCACATCCACCTAAAATTTTGAAGTAATTACGAAGTGGTTGGATTAAAACAGTTCCTAAACAAAACGAAGTGGTTTTCAAATCTGCAGGATTGCTGTCTCATTCTGTTGCAAATAAACAAGTTGCTTGCTCATCTAGACATGAACACAAAGTTAAATTTCATTGTACCTACTGTGATAAAGATGGTCATGTCATAGACTTTTGTTATAGACTAGCTAAAATACATAAAAAGGAAAGAATGCAAGCTAGATCTCATAACTCTCATGCAAAATTTGCCACACATGTTGAACCGAATGTTAGGAACTTGCAACCTGTTGTAATGAGTTGAAAACATACAAAGATTGCTCCCAAACCTACTGTTTCTCGTGCTACACATGTAACACCTCATAGGTCAGTAGTTGGGTACAAGAATTCTCAAAATTTGGCTCATAAACCTGCTGTTTTATCTCAGCTTTCGCGTGTTATTTCTGTTGGACGTCGTGTGACTCAGTGCTGTATTCCTGAATAAATTTTTACTAACCCCAATATTGACTCATCGACATATTGTGCTTCTATGTAGGTTACACGCTTGAGGAAGGAGAACATTTGGATTGTGGATTCAGGTTGCTCACGCCATATGACCGGTAACAAAGAATGGTTCTCCTCCCTCTCTTTTGTGTCACGTGTAGAGAATGTTACTTTTACCAATAATTCTTCAACTTCTATAATTGCTAAGGGTTCGGTTATGGTAAATGATCACTATACTTTGAAAGATGTGGCACTTGTCAAAAATTTGAAATACAACTTGCTTTCTATTTCACAATTGCTAGATGAAAATCTAGAATTTTTTTTCACTAAAAATTGCTGCAAGGTCGTAGATTCAAACAGTGAGCTTATTTTTAACATGTCTCGGTTTGAAAGAGTTTTTAAAGCTGATTTTGATATGTCATCCTCTAAGCATAGGTGTCTAGTTGCAAATGAATCAAAGGACTTATATTTTTGGCATCGTAGACTTGGTCACATAGGCTTTGATCATCTAACGCGTGTTAGTGCTCTTGATCGCATACGTGGGCTGCCTAATCTTAAAGGGGATAAAGAAATTGTGTGCTCTTCTTGTATACATGCTAAGATGGCTGCAGGTTCACATGCTCCTCCAACAATAAAAATGGCAATCAAATCGAGTCAACGTTTGCACCTTGACACCATAGGACCTTCACATGTTCAATTCTTCCGAGGTAAATGGTATGTTCTTGTGATTGCTGATGATTTTTCTAGATACTCTTGGGTTTACTTTATGGAACCTAAGAATGAAGCTTTTAGTCACTTTAGAACTTTATTTCTTAGATTATCAATTGATCACCCAGGATCATTAAAAGCAATTAGAAGTGATAACAGAATCGAATTTGAAAATCAATCGTTTAATCACTTTTGTACTGAAAATAGAATAGATCATAAATTTTATTCACCTTATGTACCTCAACAAAACAGTGTTGTAGAGAGAGAGAACAGAACCTTAGTTTAGATGGCTAGGACTATTCTTGATCAATATCAAACTCCTAGAAAATTTTGGGCAGATGTTGCAATCGCTTGTTATGTCTCAGATCGTGTTTTCTTGCATGCTAAGCTAGGAAAAATACCATATGAACTCTGGTTTCAACATAGGCCTAGTGTCACATACTTTCGAGTCTTTCGTTGAAAATGCTTTGTTAAGAAACATTGTAATCTTGATAAATTTGAAGCTAGATTTGTTGATGGCACATTTCTTGGTTATCCATCTCATACTAGAGGCTACCGTGTGCTTTTACTTGACACAAACAAAATTGTAGAGACTTGTGAGGTTTCTTTTGATGAAGCTAGCCCAGGTACTAGCTCTTAGTGGGTGTTTGGTATGGCTCTAGAGCCAAACTCTAGGAGGGAGCTGGAAAAAAGGAGTCAAACACCCCAACTCCCAAACTCCGTAGAGGGGTCCAACTCCATAGAGTTTGTGGAGCTCTAGTTTATTTTTGTGGAGTACCCCTTTCCCTGCTCTGGAACCAGCAAAAATGTATCTAGTCGTGGAGTTCCAGGTTAATTACCCGCAATTGCCATTGGTTACAAAGAAAACTTTTCGTTCTGTTGTCCCCGAAGTCATCCCGTAGAAAATAGATCGGGGGAAGGCACCAGCGCCGCCGCCGTGCCCTCAGCCCCTCACGCCGCCAACCGCGCGCCGCCTTGGGCTCTCTGTTCCGCCGTTGTGCAACCCATTCGCGCGCCGCCCTGGGGAGCTCCGTTCCACAGCATCGGCCACTGTCTTCATCGCGGACCCTCGGCGCCGCTCAACGGACCTCGTCCTGCGGTCGCGCCGCTCATTCTGTGTGAGCGTCGTCGCGCGCAGCCGTGTGCCTGTCGGCCACTCGCACAGCAATCGCCTCGTCTACAGGTTCGACTCTGCATCACGGTCATAGTCCGGCAGCCTAGCTTCCTCCAACATCCTCCCCTGCCAGCGTATGTGCCTCACCTCTGTGCTGTGTAATCAATTTGGCTCAATCTTGCTCAATCGATCTTGCTTGTTCATGTGATGTTGTGTTCGTTAGTGCTCAGTGAGTTGATTGTCCTGGCTGATTGCTCAATCGATCTTGCTTTTCATGTGAAGTTGTGTTCGTTATTGCTCAATTAGTGGATGAGTCCCGGCTTTCTTGCAATTTGTAGTATATGGATGATGAGTTCAATCGTTTGAACCTGTACCAGAAACCATTTTCTAGGTTCAGATTAATGTTGCACTTTTTAAAAATATGCATGATGAGTTGGAATTTATGTTCAGTTTTGTTGCAATTACAGTTTTGAAGAAACTACTTGTAAACTTGTATCAGACACAAGTTTGGAGTAACAAACAAGGTATTATTTCTATTATTTCTAATTCCCTACTGTATAGCGTGTTCATCATCATATTCGGGTTTTATTAGATGGTTGAAATTGATTGGAATGTTGAGGCAACCCGTGTTCTATGTCACTTGTTTGCCGAGCAAGTCGCAAGAGGGAATCGTCCTAATACCTATTTGAACCCGGTCGGTTACGCTGAGGTTGAGAAAGGATTAAAAGATAGACTTGGTATTGCGGCAACCAAACAACAAATAAAAAACAAATGGGATAAGCTGAAGGAAGAATTTAAGGCATGGAGAAAACTAATGTTGAGGCAAACCGGCACCGGTTGGTGTCCTGTAAAGGGCACCATTGTTATGGATGATGAGTGGTGGAAGAAGGCTCGCGCGGTACGTGGTCTTTCACTTCTTCCCTTATTTGTTGTGTAATACCATTCTTCGTATTAATGAGCTTATATGTTTTATATTTCAGGATATTCCAGGATGTGGGAAATTTAGAAAAATGGGTCTTCAAAATGAAGAGCAGCTGCAAAAGTGTTTTGGAGACATCACTAGCATTGGTATGGATCATTGGTCTCCTCATATGGCCAATGTTACAGTCACAGTTGAGCAACCAATAACAGAAGAGGAAGAAATCAATAATGAGACACAACATGAAGCAAATGGATGTGAAAGTATTGATGTTCCTGGATGTGAAACTGATGAAGTTGAAGAACTTCCACCCCCTAGCAATGCAAATGGCAAGAGACCGCGAAGAATTTCCCAAGACAAAATGAAAAAGACCAAGACAGGAACGGCACAACTTATTCAAGAGGCAATGTCAAGCGTGGGAACTTCGGCGAGCGTGTATGCTGCCAAGAAAGATGGGAAATTTTCTATTGATGAAGTGATGGAGCATGTGCTAGCTTGTGGTGCCACCTATGAAACCAATGAATATTACATTGCAATGGAATTATTTGTGAAAAAGGAGTGGAGAGAGATGTTCATGATCTTGCCTACTACTGAGCTTAGGTTCAAATGGCTTACTAGAAAATACAATGACAAGTATGGGAATTAGTAGGATTATAAATATGTTTCTCAGATTGTGAGGTACTTATTTTTTTGTCTTTTTTCTTTCAGCTTGTAAGACACTTGTATTCTTGTGTCATTTATCTTAGCTTGTAAGGTGCTTATGTTTTTTTGTCTTTTTTCTTTTTGCTTGTAAGACACTTGTATTCTTGTGTCATTTATATCAGCTTGTGAGACAATTGTTTTATGCACTTATTTTCTATGAATACATATAATCGTGTTATATTTTTTTATTCAGTTATTGATTTATTCTATGAATACATATAACTCTGTTGATTTTTTTGTTGTTTCCACAGATGGTTGGGAGTGACAGTTCTAGTGATGATGATGATGATCATGTCTTTGAAACAATGATGATTGCTGTGAAACTTGGAAAAGTATATTCTGATTTGTACTTAAGTAAGGCACCGCAACGAATGTCAATTCAATCAGGAATGGGATGGTTACAGGAGACAATGGATACTCCTGGAGAATGTCACTGAATGCTTCGAATGAACAGAGAAATTTTTCTTGATCTTCATGATACATTGGTTGAGAGATATGGATTAAAATCATCAAAGCATATGAACACTTATGAGATGCTTGCAATTTTTCTATTCATTTGTTCTGGTTGCGAGTCCAATAGAAAGGGACAGAATAGGTTCAAACTCTCTAGTGAGACAATAAGCAGAAAATTTCATGAGGTTCTCGATGCTTTGATTAGAATGTCCGAACATTATTTGAGACCAACAGATCCTAATTTTCGTATTGTCCACAAGAGGATTCGAAATGATAGAAGAGCATATCCACACTTCAAAGATTGCATTGGTGCACTTGATGGCACTCATATTCGTGTATGTCTTTCACCTGAAGAACAAGTGAGGTACATTGGAAAGACAGGCATTGCAACCCAAAATGTGCTTGCTATTTGTGATTTTGATATGCGTTTCACTTATGTGGCTGCTGGTCAACCGGGTTCGTACCATGACACGAGTGTGTTATATCATGCATTGAGGGGATCTCATGATTTCTTCCCGCATCCTCCACAAAGTAAATTACCTAATAATTAAATATTTATCATTAATTTTTTTTATTGTCACGTTTGTGATTGATTTCGATTTGTCTAATTGTACAAGTGTAGGTAAGTATTATGTTGTAGATGCGGGCTATCCTAACCGATCGGGATATCTAGCTCCATACAAAGGGGAACGCTATCACTTACCAGAATGGCATAGAGGTATGGAACCAAGTACTCCAAAAGAAAAGTTCAATCGTGTACACTCATCTATTCGAAATGTTATTGAGAGATCATTTGGACTATGGAAGATGAAATGGCAAATCTTGTACAAGATGCCCAAATATTCAATGCTGACACAAAAAAAGATTGTAGCTACTACTATGGTTCTTCACAATTTCATCCGAGAGCATTCAAGCGGCGATGTAGACTTTGATAATTATGATCGGGATCCAGACTTCGTGCCTACAATTCCAGATAGATATGTCAAATATGCAGTGCTGGCACGTGCCTCCGATGATTTTACCTCGGAATCAGGTTTTGTCATAATGGATGCATTTCGTGATAGTGTGGCAACATCTCTTTCTCTTGCGTGGAATTAGTTTTAATATTCATGTGATACACATTGTATAATACATAAATATATATAGTTATGCTTATTTTTTGTTTGGAAAAGTGAGGGTTCCTTGCTTTATCCGTTCTGATCTAGCACTGTGTAGTAGGATGCCAAATTCTGTTCTTCCAATTCATCAAGCCATCAATTTAATTTTCATCTGTATAGTGTCTAATTTGTACGAATTGTTGATCTGTTACATGACTGTACGTGTCACTGTCGTAACCCAGTAACATTGAAACATAAAAAATTGAAACAAAAACAATAAGCTGCATCCTTCCAGCCCTGTTCCTTCCAGCCAATTCGTACTGTACAGAATAAAAAAAGCAAAAAAAAAAAAGAACTACAGCCAAAAGCACACAACTGCAACAATAAGCTGCGTAGCAGCAAAAAAGAAAATGATGGTACAATTCGGCCCAATTCCTAGTCCAGGCCCAATAAAATGTCGAGGGTAAAATAGGCATTACATTCTAAAGTCTCTTGTTTTCAGAGCTGCGAACAATTTTTCAGCCAAACATCTCTAGAGGCAGCTCCATCACCACAGTAGAGTTGCTCCACCCCAACATTTGAGAGCAGAGTTGCTTCTCTGAAGAGCAGAGCCATGCCAAACATGTCCTTATATTGCAGGTCCGGATCCATATCCGCAGGGGAGAATATTTTCATTGAAGAAGATGAAGAAGTGGTGCTGCTGCCCGAAAATTCAGAAGCAAATGATGTTGATCACGGTGCTGATTTTGCACCACAACCAGCACCACCAACTACTACAGCTGGTAGAGATCGTCCTCAAGCCACAAGTTTTTCGATCTGTAATGAACATGAAGAACTAGGAGCTTGTGAAGTGTCTACTCCTCTTCGAATACTCAAAAGTCATCCTCCACAACCAATCATTGGGAGCTTGCATGAACGAGTCATACAGTCTAGGTTTTGCGATCCAAACTCTCATGCTCATCCTGCTTTTGTTGCTTCTTTTGAATCCAAAGATATATCACACGCACTCACTAATGATCATGGATTATTGCCATGCAAGAAGAGTTAGAAAATTTTGAAAGAAATAATGTTTGGAAACTTGTACCTCCACCTAAAGGTCATACTTTAATTGCAACTAAATGGGCGTTTAAAGTTAAACAAAGTGAGGATGAGGTTGTGGTTAGGAATAAGGCTAGGTTGGTTGCTCAAGGTTTCACACAAATCGAAGGTCTAGATTTTGATGAAACTTTTGCTCATGTTGCTAGATTAGAAGACATAAGAATTTTGTTAGATTTTACTGCATCTACAGGTTTCAAGTTATATCAAATGGATGTTAAATGTGATTTTCATAATGGCTATATAGACGAGGAGGTTTAGGTCAAGAAACCACCGGGTTTTGAAAATCCAGATTTTCCTACTCATGTTTAAATATTGTACAAAGCCTTGTACGGTCTCAGATAAGCCCCTAGAGCATGGTATGATAGGTTAAAAACATTCTTAATTGAAAAGGGGTTTACCATGGCCAAGGTTGAAAAAAATCTTTTTTTGCTTAAGCATGCCAATGACTCATTATTCGTTCAAGTGTACGTTGATAATATTATCTTTGGTTGTGCTTCTCATGATCTTGTATCCAAGTTTTCAGCTATGATGAGTTCAGAATTTGAGATGAGTATAATGCGAAAACTCACGTACTTTTTGGGGATGCAAATCAAGCAAACCAAGGAGGATACTTTTGTGCATCAAACGAAGTATACAAGACACCTTCTTAAGCGCTTCAACATGGACGAAAGCAAGCGTCTTCGGACACCAATGGGTACAACAATGACATTTGAACTTGATGAAGATAGTGAACTCGTGGATCAAAAAGAATATAGAAGCATGATCAGATCACTTTTGTACCTCACGACATCAAGATCAAACGTACAATTCAGCTTATGTCTTTGCGCACGGTTTCAAGCTTCCCCACGTGCTTCACATCGTCAAGCCATCAAAATGATTCTTAGGTACTTACATGGAACTCAAGAATTTGACATTTTTCTTCCTTCTTCCTCAACCATTACTTTGAAAGTCTTTTCGGGTGCTGATTTTGGGGGTTGTAGGATTGATAGGAAAAGTACATCGGGTGCTTGTCATTTTCTTGGTAATTCTCTTGTTGCTTGGTCCTTTAGAAAATAAAGTTCAGTTGTACAATCCACAGTTGAATCTAAATATTTAGCTACTGCTAGTGCTTGCTCACAAATTCTTTAGATTGTTCAAACACTTGAGGACTATGGGGTTGATCTAGATTGTCTTCCCCCATTTTGTGATAACACTGGTGCCATTTGCATTGCTAAAAATCAGGTGCAACATCCGAGAACAAAGCACATTGACATTAGGTATCACTTTCTCCATGATAATGTCGAAAAAAGGAACATTGTGCTTCAATGTAGATATCGAACAACAATTGGCGGATATTTTCACAAAACCTTTGGATTTCACTCGTTTTTGTTTCATTCGTAGTGAAATAGGGGTTATGCATCCTCATGGCTTAAATTGAGGGTGAGTTTTGAAACTTGGGAAGTCTATGTTGGGATATGAATTTAAAAGTAATATGAGCATAGTATTTCATACATATATGACTTTGTGATTCCTTTTACGTGCTGAAAGTTCTTACTACATTACTCATGTTATACATTTTGTAGTTTTTACCATGACTAGTAATTGGAATAATTAATTATACTAAATCTGGTCATGATCAAACTTTCTTGCTGTTTTGAACATGTTGCATGCTCACAAGTGCTTTTAATAATGAAAAAATAATCAGTCAACTATCCACATGTTGAGGTTTTATGATCAAATAAAAATGAGAAAAGATCAAGAGAATGTGCATGCATCGCACTTCTTCTTTTGAGACGGCTTATCATTGCACTTAGATATGAACTTAGAAGAAGTTATGTATGACTAAAACCATGTCTCTAAGATTCTGATTGTCAAATGACATAGGCTTGGCTTGGTTGGTTAGAATAAGGCAGATGCGGCATATAATCTCTTGCAAATGTTATATGATCAGAATTTGTGCTTTAAATAATAATGAAAAATGAAAAATGTAGCAACAAGTGTCATGCTTACAGGTTTTGAATAGTTAAGTTTGTGAGATCATGACTTGCTTAAATTGAAAATTACATTTGATCTGTAACATGGCTTACACAACTTTGTGTATTTCATTGATGTGATAGTGTAAGTTACTTGATAGTATGACTTGGATGAGCTTTGTTTTATATGTATATGTTACAATATGCTCATAACAATTGAAATTTCTCTTTTGAACCTTGCAGAATACATTGACAAAGGGGGAGAAATTGATCACACATTGCACACATCCACAAGTGTTTTGGCACGATTCTTCTCAGGGCGAGAATTTTTGTTTTTCTTCTCGTTTTATTTCTGATTTACATAGGGGGAGAAATAAGTATAGGGGGAGAAATATTTGTTATGAAATTTCTTTATTTCTCTCTCATTTGATTGTTTTCAATACTTTTCATAAGTTAATGTTCGGATTTTAAGTGGTGTTGCCAATGCATTCATCAAGGGGGAGATTGTGAGACCTATATGTGTTGAATACATTGGATATGACGATAAAAGTTAAATTTTGCCAAAACACCCATCTCATGAAAGTCCGACTCTAGATCCGAGTTCTTGCAAGGTCTAACGATAGGTCCGGCTTGTTTTGGGTAGCTTCGGCAAGGTCTGACCTAAGGTTCAACTTGCTTTGGCTAGGTTTGACTTATTTGTCTAGGTTCGACTTATTTTTGTTAGGTCTGACTTGCTGTGGCTAGGTCCAGCTAGCTTTTATCAGCTCTGGCGCAAGGTCCGACTAGCTTTGGTAAGCTCCAGCGCTAGGTCCAACTAGCTTTGGTAAGATCCGGTGCTAGGTCATGCTAGCTTTGGTAAGCTTCATCTCAAGGTCCGGTTAGCTTTGGCAAGGTCCGGTGCTAGATTGCAATGGTTCTGCTTTTAACTTACAATTTTTCAAACTTACTTTTTGGATTATGGAAAGCTTGCTTAAGATTCTTTTACTAAGTTAATGGTATGTGTTGGTGGTTATGGCTGATATCGTTTTGATATTGTTTGCAACATGCTTATGTGAGGTGCTCACATATGGTGTTGTGGTTATCGGAACTAACGAGAGTCAAGTCGAGTATTTGTGCTCGGAAGTATCAGTTGTTTGTTCATGTGCAGGTGTACCTTGATTTCAAGACATGGCTAGTGACGGGATTCATTGAACTAGTTTTGGGGAGAAGATGAGGTTGAACAACCAAGTTCGGGAGGAATTTTGGTTGAGTTGATCGGGAGGTTGCGCAACATGTTTGAATCAAGAACAGTGCATATGAAGGTATCGTGGACGTCGTTGGAACATGTTTGCACGTGTGCAAGGAGTGCATGGACATGGTTATATGGTTCCAAGGTGTGATGGAGAGATGTAGACATAAAGAATTTGTCGGAAAGGTCCAACCGACTAGGTTATGGACTCAGGTTGTGGCTGAGTCGGGTTTTACTCAAATATAAAAAGATTTGAGTTAGTTATGTTAGGATTTCGTGGTGAGCACGAAGTTGATTTGATTTAGGAATGTGGGATACGTTCCTAAGGTGTTTGGAAGTCTTAAGATTGATTCTATCTGCGAATGGAAGTCTTGAGCAGTTATGGAAATTTTCGGTGGAAACTGAGTAGGATACGAGTCCTATGTTTGTTTGGGTTGGCCTCATGGCTGGTTATATAAGCAAGGGAGGCCATAGCTCGTGGTGCGTGGATCTTGGGCTGTTCCTCTTGTTTTCTATTGAAAGATCATAGTTTAAAAGAATTTTTGCCTTGTTCCTCTGACTTGTTTCAGACAAGTTTTTCTCGTCAAGTTTCTGAACAGCACTACCTTGCTTTGTAGTTTTATCATAACTCGGGTTTTACAGATCCAATTGATGTGATTCTTTTTGGGTTGTCTTCACAACTTTATTATATATCATCTTTGAAAATTTCACAGTCATTGGATTTTTTATTATTGATCTACACAAATTTCTTTGTAGTGTTGCAGGTTATTTGGATTTGGAAGAATTTCGGCCACAAGATTCAAAAGATCAGAGAAACTAGAATCGGACCATGGCTTTCAACTTTAGTAGTTCTAGAACTGCATGCAATGTAGTAAACTCTTTATCACAACCGTTTGATTCATAATATAAAAGTTGTGTTGCCGCATTCTTCAGTGTCTCCATTTTACTAAAATTTTTACTTGCTCCCATAGAAGTCAATACATATGGTTCAATGTGACGCAACATATCCTCACATTCGAACTCATCATCATCATCACCATCTTGATTGTCACTACCATCATCGATGTGAATATTATCATCATGTGAACATCTCTCATCATCTTTATCCACATCATGTGTATCTAACTCACCATGCTCTGTCCATATTGTGTAGTTTTTTGTTTGAAATCTCTTTTCACAAAATGAGATTGGATTACTATAGTATATATCCAAGCAATCTTATTTTCGTAGTCGATACATGGACATAATATGTCATCTATCTTTTGCAACTTCGCATGTCTCTTGGATGCTTCAATAAAATTTGCAACATTATGAATGTACATAGCATCGGGTCTTGGTATGTTATACATCCACGCTCGACGGTCCATGTTTCAATAACAGATTTTTCGTAATATTTACAAAATTTGGCCACAGATATTCTCTAAAGGTCTTCTATAAAATGAATTTACAGAGACATAACATGTTTGTATCATATGAGTAAATACTGGTATCATGTAGGCTTGTTCATAAGGGTTTCAAGAAAATTTGTTTCATAATTTTCTTAGCTTCCTAGTGACCATAATGGATTTTTGAAGTTAGGCTTATTCATTGAAACATTTTATCAAACACGTGATCTGCTTGTATTCATCTTCAACAATTAATCCTTCAAATCTACTTCTTGTTCTGTAAAATTCATGGGTGAGCTCAAGGGGAGACTCAACTACATCTTTCAACCTTTAATCCTTCAAATCTACTATAAATCTCAAGTGGCAGGATGGGGGTCGAGGCATATGCAAACTCAACGAAACGGAACTGAAAACAGAACAAATTGAAAACATGATAGTGAAGAAGAAGTCTCTTCTAACCTTTTCTCTGTTTGAAGCTTGATCAACTGATGAATGTAGTATCGGCCCGTGCATGGAAGAAAATTTTGGCAGCCTGGCGGCGTCGATGGAAAATCTCCAAGGTCAGGTTTTCTGTGGTGGCCGAGGGGTCGTTATATAGGCGTTGGTTTTCACAAGTGGTTTTTAATGAAATAACCGCTTGTGATAAAAATTAATAAAGTTTAGGCGGTTTTTTAGGTGGTTTTTAACTGCTTCACAGGCGGTTGGTACTGAATAACCACCTGAGAAGATTCTTATCTCAGGCAGGTATTACTTACCAACTGTCTAGGATAATTGCCGAGCCTGTTCTTCAGTTTTATTTTCCCTTGCTCCTTTTTTATTTAGATTCCAATATAAATACTCAAACATGTATAGATTCTGCAAATTGAGTCCAAATTTGATGATTCTTTCTCCTATATTTTTCAAAAAATAACATCTACCACCTGGACAAAATATTTTAAAACTTGTATAGCTAACATCGTAATGTTTTGGTAAATATCAACTTAATTTATACTCACATATTATTCACATTTGTGTATCTCCTAAAAAAAATGATCCTTCACTGAAATTGGTTTGTATGAACGTATTTGTATTATTTATACATGTATAATTTTTGTTAAATTTTTTAAAGCATTCTAACATGTCGAAATTCAAATTATCCATCATTTTAACGAATTGCTCATATACATATGACGCAATCATTAAATTTTGAACACACGTTGATTCAAAAAAATTTAAAAAATCTGAAAAAATTCATAGAGGTTGGGTATGATGACTGAAAAGGTCCATTGAAAAACTAAATAAAAAAAAACATTATATTAATCAAGATAGAAAAATGACAAATAGCAATTGTTATTTGTTTTTTATGTTCTGACTAGTTTCAAAGGCTTTATAAAGTGAAATTTAATGGTAACCTTTAATACTCAATCATATTACAAGAAAGTGGAATTAGGGTTTTTGAAAGGCTCCACATTTAATCAAGAATTTTAATTAAGCTTACATCAAGATCTTTTCTTGTGGTTGGTACTGAATAACTGCCTGAGAAGAAGCTTATCTCAAGCGATTATTACTTATCACGCCTGAGATAAATAAATCTTCTCAGACGGGTGGTAATTACCACCCGTTTGAGATAATCATCTTCTCAGGAGGTTGGTACTTAATAACCGCCTGAGAAGATAGGCATCTATATATAGCCCTCGGCTGCGTTGGAAAAACCTAACTCGGGCAAAATCACTTGGACGCCATCAGGTTGCCAAATTTTTGTTTGCCGCCAAGTCTTCGTCGCTCTTCCCGCCAAACTTCGTCGTCACCGTCGAGCTTCGCCACTGTCGCCGTGCTTTGCCCTCGCCACTTCCTTCCTTCCAGGTACGCTGAGTTTAGCCCTCGCCGTCGCCGCCGAGCTTCGACCTTGCCGCCAAGTACGCTGCTGCTTCCTTTCCTTCTCCGTCCCCGTGCCGCCTCCCTTCTCGCCCTCGCCGTTGACTGAGTGATGTCCTCATCGCTGTCGCACCCTCGATTTCCTCAATCATGGTTTTTGAACCATAGGTGCCTTGGTCAGTCGCCTCAAACCCTAGGTTCCTATCTAATTTTCATTAATCAAAGAATTATCAGTGGTTTATCAGTGGTTGTTTAGTCCTTGGTCAGTGGCCTCAAACCGTATCTCTATCTGCTTATTGTTCCAAACATTATCAGTAGTTGATTTCCTTATAGAAGCATTATTAGTGGTTTATGCTCTATCTGCCTATTGTTCCAAACATTATCAGTGGTTAATTTCCTTATAGAAGCATTATCAGTAGTTTATGCTCTTAATAAATAATGATATATGTAAGGCCTCGAGTGTTAGAATCAATAATGAGATTGGTCCTTACTTTAAAAGCTTCAAGGGGGTTAGACAAGGTGATACTTTGTCACCTCTTTTGTTTAACATTGTTGTTGATTGTCTTGCTAGGATGATATATAAAGCCCAGGAAAATAAATTGTTTTCAGATTTAGCTGATGATCTAGTGCATAATGGTGTGTCAGTTTTACAGTATGCAGATGATACAGTTGTATGTATCACAAATGATTTAATGGGGGCTAGAAATCTGAAACTACTTCTGGCTTTGTATGAAAAGCTATTGGGTCTTAAAATGAACTTTGAATAAGTGAAGTTTACAACATTGGGGTGACTAGAATTTAGCCAAAAATATTGTTGACATTTTTAAATGTAAAGTGGGTAGTTTGCCTATTAGTTACTTAGGTGTTCCAGTGTCTACCGGTAGGGTCTGTGGAAAAGACTGGAATAAATTAGATGAAAAGGTGACTAAAAGATTGGTTAGTTAGAAACAGTCAAACTTGTCTATGGCAGGGACGGTTGTCTTGATTAATGCCGATCTCTCTAGTATTCCAATTTATCATATGTCAATGTTTCTTTTGGAAAAAAACTACTGTGGAAAAGTTGGATGTACTTAGAAGAAGGTTTTTGTGGCAAGGAGGTAAGATGAAAAAGAAATACCATCTAATAAAATAGGAAAATATTTTTAAAAAACAAGAGGAAAGGTGGGTTGAATATAAAGGTATGGAACTTGGTCAATCACCTTGGCCAGTTGCCTTAAACCCTAGAATGCCTTATCAAACCCTAGAAGGCTTCCATTTTTTCTTCATACAACACTTCATGTAGAGTTAATATGCCATTCATTATAATTTTTGTCTTATTAGTTATAGCATGGAAAGCCCTAAGAAGACTGTTGATGGTAGTAACAATAAAGAAGGCAATATGGAGTTTAGCAACTCCAGCAGTTCAGGCTCCTTTCACAGTCCATCGGATCCTTTTCTGAATATAAAAATTAAAAATACTAAAGAGGATCTTGACCCAGAGTATGATCATGCAGACGAGGTACGGATCATGAATCTTAACTTCAGCAAGTTAATGTTGGTTGTCAAGTATACGAAGTCTTATTATTCTTTTCTACCTAGATTAATCGCGAAGACAACGACGTGACTTCGGCTCCTAAAACTGCAGAAGGTTCTCCAATGGATGAATCCTCAAGTTCACTTAAGCAGAAACGAGGGCAACGAGGTCCCAATAAGGGTCCATTGAACAGCATCATGTACATAACAAGGGTCGGTCAAGGCGGGTTTCCCCAAGAACAACTGGATTCAATTACCAAGTAGAGAAATGCATACGATTTTCTTGTTAGAGAGCTCGTGCTGATCACAACTCAGAATTGGAGAAAATTACCTAAGGAGACCAATAATGAGTTGTGGGAAAGGATAAAGAAATAATTAAAGTTCCCGAAAGACATGGAAAAGGCTGTAAGAATGCAACATTGTGTCTCTTGCGGCAAGAAGTTTTATGGCTGGAAGAGTGAAATGAATGCTTATGTTAAGGCCGATAAGGTCCCTAGCCCGAGGAAGATAGAAAAAATCACACTAGCTCAGTGGCAAGAATTTGTTCGTCAAAAGACCACACCCGATGCTAAATCCTTAAGTGCAACTAGGTCAAAGCTTGCCAAAGAGAAAAAAATACCATCATCGCTTGGGGTATGTCGGATATGGCCCCAAAGTCTAGAAATGGAATAACATATTAGACGAAATTACCAGTAAGGGCAATCCTCACCCGTTAGAAGGTTGCGATGAGAGAACTCAGCTGTGGGTCTTTGCTCGGTCAGGTTTGACCAGCGAGGGCATACTTGAAAATACTGACTCTGTGAATGAAGTAGAGGAAAAAATTAAAGAAGTAATTGAAAAGCAACAGAAGGGTCTCTTCAAGCCGAAGAGGGAGAATGACCAACTTACCGCTATCCAAGGAAACCCTGAGCACAGTGGACAGGTTCGAGTAATCCCTTCTCAAATGTCTTGGTTAGATGATTTCCTGAAAGATAAAGAGACATATAGAAGACGTGAGAAGTTCAAGAAAACACTTGATGAAACGATTGCTCAAAAGGTCAAGGAAAATGTGTAATAAATAATGGAACAACATAGACAATCGGGACCATTAGTGGCACCCAGTACAGCGATGGTTCCCGTGCCAAAGGAGCAATTGGTATCTCCAACTGCCTACCCTAGCAGCGTAGGTTCTGTGCCAGGCTCAGGGTCAACCCATATGTTCACTGTCGGTGATATTGCTATGGACAGATCTTGTTGTCTTCTTGTCTTGATCGGCAGAGCAGGGAACAAAACCAAACAGGTTGTCACTGCTATGGCAAATCCTGATTGTGACTTAACCGGCAATCCACTTTTGTTGTATTATGTTGTTGTGCAAGTTCTTCAAGTCATTGATAATGATTATGAAGATTATGAAATAGACACCACATCACACATGAGGGGATCGCGACTCTGGGGCAGGCTGTCAACCAATTAATCTTTTGGCACCAACGTGATATTGTGTTGGACAATGAGCTGATTTCTAGCTCCATCGCATCTAAAAATACTGCAACCCCATCTTCTAAGGCGAAAGTCCAGGAAGATCCACTCCTAGTCTAGGAAGATCCACTCCCCCTATGTCTCAGCAAGTATGATAGTAACCTTCCTAGTAAAGATAACCAAGAGTCAAGCCGTACCAGAGCAAAGTTGTTGCTAGTAAAGATCAACCAGTTGAGCAGCAGCTTGAAGTAGTACTAGAACCAGCTGCTAAGAATAAAGAGCAATAAGTTGAACTACATGTTCAACAACAAGCCAGTGTCCAACTTCCGACGACTACTCCTCGATCATTAGTGCCTATAAAAATTAGCTCATACGAAATTAAGAAACATTCATCAGAATTGTTAAAAGTATTTGGAAAACATGAAGGAAAATATTAGAAAATCGAGTGCACCTCGTTCTTCTCATGAGCCAGCATTAGAAGATATCGAGTAGCGGGAAGAAGATGGTGTCATGTATAATCGATGGAAGGCTTTAGTTAAACCAGGAATTCCAATATACAAGGTTGAGGATGTTCCTCCTGAATATGAGAATGGGAAGCCGTTCATGACATCCATACAACTAAGCAAACAACCTGTCCTGCTCAAAAGAATGCACAAGTGGTACATCACTGCCAGCACAAAATATGATCTTTCTTGCATCACATTTCGTGTTCTAAAAGATGCATTCTAGAGCACTGGAGCAGATAAACGAGTCATTTTATTTGAAGAGCTGCATACCCTTTTCCACCAGGACATGCTCGAAATCAACCTGCTACTCGTCTGGTGCTTGTAAGTGCCTCTAATATTTCACATTTGCTTTTATTACTACACGCATACACATTTCATGAGATTATAACAATTCTGGACTTCTTCAATAGGATGCAATACCTGAATAATGAAAAGATGAAATGCAAGACAGGTATTCTTGACCCTACACAGATTGCAAAGACGTTATTCGACGTTAAGGCGGATTGAGACTCAGTATAGTACAAGCCCATAATTTTTTTTTTTGAAAAATCAATCGCAAAATAAAAGAAAGATAAAAAGACCGAAGTTTCAGCTTACATAGGACATGCAATGTTTAACTTTGTCAAAGACGGCAAAGACCTCGTAAAGGCTCCGTACCACTATGAGTAAGTTCGACACATGACATTGAAATAGCAATTATTGCTAATTATTAACACGTGTGTTTGTACGTGTGCAGTAAATACTACATAATGATCTTTATCAAGCTAACGCAGGGTTTGGCAACAGTCTTGTACTCAGCCGATTACCCACCAGATCGTTACAAAGATTTCCTTTCCATTTTGAAATTATACGTTTATTCAATACTTTTAATTTACACACATTTAGAATGTGTTGACAAGTTTTATATGACATTTCTTGTATTACAACGCTTGGCGGTTTTACGCGGAACGACTTGACGCTTAGAGACCTCCTAATACGAATGCATTGGACATTAAAACATATTATCCTTGTACGAAGCAGCCTGCTGGGAGTATCTTATGCGGGTATTATGTATGCGAGCATCTTCGGACCACCAGCGAATATAGAGTGAATCGTGAGGATGTAAGTTATCATTAATGTCGATATGTTATTTTCTTACTTTTGTGTTTTATTTTAATTGTAACTAGCGTATTTTAATACTTATATTCTCTGCTGTTCAATATTATCAGAAATATTATTTTTAGATTTTTATTCCAACTTCAAAATTCAATTGCTCATAGTACAACTGCTCCAAAAATACAAAATAAATTCTTGTATACTCTCACTTTGATCTATACTTTGAGATTGTTCAAACCAACACATTCTAAACATTGTTATGTGTTTCATTGCAGCACACGAAGAATGCGAATGAAGGATGGCCGGTTTGTAGAAGTATGCCTGGTGGAGGAGATGACAAGATTGCTGGTGAACTGTGACAATTCGTGCGTCGCGAAATTTTGCACAAAAGAGGGGAGTTCTTTGATGAGAATGGTGTAATAGCGGTTGTGCCAGAACTTTGCGACTATAACAATAGAAATGGTTTTTAGTGAAACTTGTAAACTATGAGATGACTTGTATGTGTAACTTGTATATATGTATATTGTTTTAGTGAAATTGACTTCTGTGAGATGACTTATGTGATTATATTATTTACTTCTGTGATTATATTGCTGGCTTCTGTGATTATATTGAATTGACCTAGAAATTAGAAATAACAGCAGGTAGTACTACATAAGGTATACCTTATCACATGCGGCTATTTACCTACGGCTAGACCTGCTTATGAAATATCATTATCACATGCAGCTAGATATAGGTAAAGAACCATCTGTGATAACCTAATTATCACAGGCGGTTATTGTTATGATAGAAACTGGATGCGATAAACTTTCACCACATGCGGCTTGTCATAGGTAAAGATCCGCATGTGATAACACTATTATCATAGGCGGTTATATATGTTGCCCGACCCACCTTCACAGGCGGCTAGTCGTAAGTAAAGAACCACCTGTGATAATACTATTATCATAGACGGTTTCACTTCTCCGCCTGTAAAATTGCAGATTATCACAAGCTCTTCGTTTCAGACGGTTTTAGAAACCGCGTCTCATAATACGTTTGGAGCCACCTGAGATGAGACTTATTGTAGGAGTGCATCTCAATGCCAGCAGAGCAGCCCATTCTTTCTTTATAAGTGTGCCATTGTGCCTCGGCTTTATCTTTGTGTTTGGAAATCATTACACTATTCTCTAACTCCAGAGATGCAATTGAGTTGAATTCGTATGGTTCTATAGCCGCTGCATGTTTTCTTAAAATGAACTCCGCCGGATAGTATAACGATTCCTCCAATAGTCATTCTTATACTGCAATAACTTTACTGTATGTTTTCTTAAAATAACACGGAAGTTACATTACTGTGTAAATAATGCTCTTATTTCCTCCCGTTTATCTAGGATCATGAATATTTCCTCATAGTTTGCTCTAACTTTTGAGAGATCATAGATGGGCTTACTCCACCTCTTTAACTATTTTCTGGGAGCTTTAAATTTAGGCGAGATTCTCGTGGCACTGTTAGAAGCAAGAGCTTCCACTTCCCATACACTCTTGATGAAGTCTATACAACCCGACATTCTTTACCCAAAAAATTCTCAAAGCCGAATACCTTGGTCTTGGGAATTGAGTGGGTTATCTCCACACGACAGGGAACATGGTCGGAGACAGTCTTTGTAAGATACTTATGTGTCAGTGTGAAATTTAGAAAAGGTTATCTGTTGAAAAATTGTTTCACCATTCTTTAGCCGCCCCTCGCGGTCCATCACAACTTGTGCGTTCTTGTAACGCGTAGCTGAAGAGACACGAGCAAAGACCATTAGGAAAATGACGGATGACTTTTTAATTAATCTACCAATGGTGTGATGGCAACTGATGGCCCAGAAAGCGTGGATGAGACATGACCAAAGACCATAAGGAAAATGACGGATAACTTTTTAATTAATCTACCAATGGTGTGATGGCAGCTGATGGTCCAGAAAGCATAGATGAGAACCTATCGACCACGACCTCCGAGTTCAGACGGGAATATGAAACACTGCTGGTTGTGTCGTCCTATCTTTTTTACCTTGCTGCCTCGCATGTTAATTATCCTCGAGCCACGGCGACCACCGGGTACCATATGATCACTACAGAAAACGCGATCATTTGCGACGGCTAGTTTTATTTATGACGGCTGACCATCGCAAATAGCTTAAATTGCGACGGCATCTCGTTGGCCGTCACAAATAAGAGGGTCATCACAAATAAGGACTAATTTGCGACGGCCAACCCTAGTGCCGTCGCAAATAAAGAAGCTGTCATAAATAAAAACTTATTTGCGACGGCTGCAAAAAGTACCGTCGCAAATAAGTTTAATTGCGCCAACCGTAGTATAAGATCGTCGCAATTAATAGAGCCGTCGTAAATAAGGGCTAATATTGGCCCCATCGACCGCCGACACCTCATTCTCCTCCACGCCCCCACCGCCCCCGCTCCCGCCGCCAGCCCCCCGCGCCCCCGCCGCACCCGGGCCCCCGCCGCCCCTGCGCCCCCGGCCCCGCCGCGCCCCTACGCCGCCGCGACCGCGCCGCCGTCCCTCCGCCCCCGCCGCCAGCCACGCCCTCGCCGCGCCCCCAGACAGCAGCGCTCGTTGCGCACCCACTGCGGCCCCTACGCCCCCGGCCCCGCCGCGCCCCCCGCGCCTGACGTTGCCGCGCCCCCGGCCCCGGACAGCAGCGCCGCGGGCCTCCTCCAACGCCTCCGCTGTCCGTCTGATGCTGTCGGCCCGCTACTCCACACCGCACAAGTAAAGTATGCATTTAATTATTAATTTCTAGCTAATTAGTTGTTAATTGTTAATTGATGATTAGTTTTTATGCTATTTAGTTCTTAATTGTTCTTGATTTCGGGCTCTTTGTTGGTACTGGGCTAGCGATGAGTTTAAGGCTAAGTCTGGGAAGGCTCGAGAGTGTAGAGGGATCGAGGGGAAAAGCAGGCACAGCCAAGATAACCACTTGCGTTTAGCTAAAGACATGGTAAGTATATGTAACTTATGTTTATATATTTATAATATATTGTTCGTACTAATACGTATTGACAGGAGCGCAAGACGGGGGTGTCACCGACCCCTGCTGAGATCTGGAAGAGAGGTCACAGAGACCCTTCTCAGCCTCAGGGGTGCAGTCAGGTTGCAGTCGAGCGATTGGTATGTTTAGAAATCATTCATATTAAATATAACTATATAAATTGTTGAACTTACACAGTTTCCTTGTTTTGCAGGCAAAGTACGGGGAGGAGGCTATGAAGATACACAACGAAGATTTCAATTGGGAACGTAAACCAATCGATCCTCAAGCCGCGTATGCAAGCGGAGGTAGAAAAGCACACGCAAGGTGAGTTTATAAGTCATTTTATCATTTTCAATTCAATGTATTCAAGATATTTCAATTTCATATTACTGACTCTCTTTTTTATAGGCTCGCCATATTCGACGGAGTTGTCGACTCGAGGGCGGGGAGACCTGCAAGAGACAGCTCCACGCAGGCTTTTTCGGTGGGCACAACAGGTCGTCGCGTATCGCAGAGGGACATTGATATGCAGTCCCTCCAACTAACTGTGGAAGAGAATCTCAGGCGACAGGAGGAGGCGAAACGCCAAAAGATCGCGATGGAGGCCACGATCTTTTCCCATGCAGCAGTGTTGTTGCAGATGTGGGAAGCAATGGAGGTAACAAAATGAAAACTGAAGTTCTCAATAATTCAGCGTAAATGACTTACTAATAGGTAACATTTAATGTTTACAATGACAGGCCATGGCTCGGGTGCAAGGTCTGGGGATTCAGCTACCGCCACTACCGGTCCTTCCAGGCGATCCTTCATCTGTGGGTCAGGTAATTTTCTATGTCAACTTAACAATTCTAGTTTTAACTCAACTTAACCAAAATAAAGCGAGGAAGTGGAGTGACAGTGAAAGATAGATTGAGTGAGAGATGAAGTTAGAATAGGGAGAAAGATAGAGAAAAAAGGATTGAGATAGAAGAGAGAGGAGATAGTTAGATAGAAGAAAAGGATTGAGATGGAAGAAAGAGAGAGGTAGAATAAACAGTGAGAGATAATTAGATAGAGTGGGAGAGGAATGACGAGAGATAGGGAGATTGGAGATAGAAGGAGAGGAAGAGAGAGGGAGAAAGGGAGATGTAGATTGAGATAGAGGGAGGAAGATAGAGAGAAAATGATAGCAATAGAGAGATAGAGAGAGAGGAATGAAAGAAGAGAGGAAGAGAGGGGATCTAGATGGAGATAGAGGGAGAGGGAGGAAGAGATATTGATGCATTTATATTCTAACTCTAAGTTTCATTAATTGCAGGGATCTACGACGGCTGCACAAACTCCGTAGCCATCGCTACCGCCACCTGAAATGAGGCGCGACAACGACTTCGACTTCGGAGGTGGCTTAGGAGGTCAGACGGGCGAGTGAGCCCTTGTTTGGTTTGTTGATGGTGATGCAATGTATCGACGATGTGTTGTGATGTGTTTTGTGATGGTGATGATGTGTTGTGTGACTGTTGTTATACATTGTTTGTTCTGTGATTTTGGCCATCAAGCCGAGTAGTATTTTGAGTTTTTTTTTAAGAAATAAAAAACCTTATTTGCGACTGCTTTTTATACAGTTCGATTTGTGTAGGCTAATGGGTCCCACACATGTATTTGCGACGGCCAGTCCATCGCAATAAAGTTCTAATTTGTGATGGCCGCGCTGTTACAAATAATGTCGGCCGGCGGGGCCCCGCGTGTCCTCCTATGGGACCTACGTGGCTATTTGCGATGGCCAGGTCGTCGCAAATAATAGAGGCTTAATTGCGACGACTTGGAACCTTATTTCCGACGGTACTATATAAAAAGCCGTCGCAAATAAGGTTTTTTATTTCTTAAAAAACAAAAAATACTACCCAGCTCGATGGCTAGAAACAGAACAGACAAGATAATATTTGACAATCACAAACAACATCACAATCACAAACAAGATCACAAAATCGTCGATACATCACACATCACCATCAACAAAGCAAACAAGAGCTCACTCGCCCGTCTGACCTCCGAAGCCACCTCCAAAGCTACCTCCAAAGTCGAAGTCGTCGTCGCACCTCGTTCCAAGTGGCTGTAACGACGGCGACGGAGTTTGAGCAGCCATCGCAGATCCCTGCAATTAATGAGACTTAGAGTTAGAATATAAATGCATCAACATCTCTCTCCCTCCCTCTCCCTCTATCTCCATCTAGATCCTCTCTCTTCCTCTCTCTTTTCATTCCTCTCAATCTATCTCTCTCTCACTCTATCTCTCCATTGCTATCATTTTCCCTCTATCTTCCTCCACGTATCTCCATCTACACCTCCCTCTCTCCCTCTCTCTTCCTCTTCTTCTATCTCCATCTACATATCCCTCTCTATCTTCATTCCTCTCCCACTCTATCTATCTCTCACTCTTTCTTGTATCACTCTCTTTCTTCTGTCTTAATCCTTTTCTTCTATTCTCCCTCTCTCTTCTATCTAAATCCTTTTTTTCTCTATCTTCCTCCCTCTTCTAACTCCAACTCTCACTTTATCTAACTATCTTTCACTGTCACTCTATTTTCTCGCTTTATTTTGGTTGATGTAAACTAGAATTGTTAAGTTGACATAGAAAATTACTTGACCCGCAGAAGAAGGATCGCCTGGAAGGATCGGTAGTGGTGGTAGCTGGATCCCCAGACCTTGCGCCCGAGCCATGGCCTATCATTGCAAACATTAAATGTTACCTATTAGTAAGTCATTTACGCTGAATTAATGAGAACTTTAGTTATTATTTTGTTACCTCCATTGCTTCCTGCATCTACAACAACACTGCTGCCTGGGAATAGATCATGGCCTCCATCGTGATCCTTTGGCGTTCTGCTTCCTCCTGTCGCCTGAGGTTCTCTTCTACAGTTTGTCAGAGGGACTGCATCTCAATGTCCCTCTGCGAGACGCGGTGACCTACCGTGCCCACAGAAGAAACCTGCGTGGAGCTGCCTCTCGCAGGTCTCCCCGCCCTCGAGTCGGCAACTCTGTCGAATATGGCGAGCCTATAAAAAAGAGAGTCAGTAATATGAAATTAAAATGTCTTGAATACTTTGAATTTAAAAAGATAAAATGACTTATGAACTCACCTTCCATGTGCTTTTCCACCTCTGCTTGCATACGCGGCTTGAGGATCGATTGGTTCACGTTCCCAATCGAAATCTTCGTTGTGTATCTTCCTAGCCTCCTCTCCGTACTTAACCTGCAAAACAAGGAAACCGTGTAAGTTCAACAATCCATATAGTTATATTTAATATGAATGATTTCAAAACTTACCAATCGCTCGGCTGCAGCCTGGCTGCACCTTGGAGGCTGAGAAGGGTCCCTGTGACCTCTCTTCCAGATCTCTGCAGGGGTCGGCGACACCCCCGTCTCGCGCTCCTGTCAATACGTGTTAGCACGAACAATATATTATGAATATATAAACATAAGTTACATACACTTACCATGCATTTATCTAAACGCAAGTGGTTATCTTGGCCGTGCCTGCTCTTCCCCTCGACCACTCTACACTCTCGAGCTTTACCAGACTTAGCCTTAAACTCATCACTAGCCCAGTACCGACAAAGGGCCCAAAATACATCGGTCCGACCCTACAACCAGCTCATGTGGCCCTATGCATAGTTGTAGATTGTTAAAAATACCATCGAAGAAGTTATCAGAAAAATAATTACTACACCCCACGTACCTACGCGTACTCCTCCTCCGTCAGGTGCCGCTAGTGTTATCCTAAACGGTAAACGGTAGACAATCGATGGAGCTCTGTTTACCGTTTAGAAAGTTTAGACGGTGTTTAAACAGATTAAACGGTGTGTACTGTAGCAGTAAAAAATATTTTTTACTGTCCTGCACTACTGTAGATGTTCAAATCAAGTTCAAACTCATATTTGGGATCAATTTAACTTTGACATCTTATAAAATTAAAGAGACAATCACAATAACACACCACCAAATAATAATATTGAGACTGAAAAAAGTACATGTAGTTTCCTAAACAAATATTTTAAACTTTTGCCGCTATTGTTTATTATATTTTTTGAAACACGAGTCATATTACTTCTGATGTGTTCAAGTGTTTAAGTGAAGCTTAGAAAATATATTGATTTTAATCAATTTGGTGATATTAATTTTAAACTTGCAAATGACTTAGAAGTGTAAGTTCACTGCCTAAACGGTTCTAAACACGTTTAAACACGTTTAAAATCCGTTTCGTTTAGCTCGTTTAGCCCGTTTAAACAGGCGTTGACCCGTTTAAACGGGTCAACCGTTTAATCCACCGTTTAGGGGCTAAACTGTGCAGTTACCCTCTGTTTAGCATTTAAACGCGTTTAAACAGACCGTTTAGACCGTTTAGGATAACATTGGGTGCCGCTCACTCTCTTGCCGGAAGTTTTCGTGCTCATCGAAAGCAATCCGTGTCTGAAGCACATATTGGACATGTCAGACGACCGTGAGTGCTCCATCCGGAAAACATGCCATATGCATGCAAATCATGGACGGACCACAAAGAAGTAGCTCAAATGTTGAATTTCTGCTTCTTGTAACTGTCGTACGCTTCAACTCTTGTCCACGAGACTTTCAATTCTTCAATCAGCGGTTTCAACATCACGTTGAGACGTGACCCGGGATGATCAAGTCCAGGTAGAATGAGGCTGAGAAACATGAACTCATTTTTCGTACAAAGAGCAGGTGGCAGGTTGTACTGAATGACAAAGACGGGCCAACAGGAGTATGGCGTGGCGTTCGTACTGAACGGTGAGAATCTGTCTGTCGCTAATCCGATGAGAACATTCCTCGAATCATGAGAAAAGTCTAGATCGAAACGGTCTGGCGCCTTCCATGCATCACCATCGGACGGATGCGTCAAGGATTCTTTGTTCTCATGTTTACCTTTTTGTGCCATCTCATGTGTCTTGCGGTTCTTTTTGAAAGAAACAACCGCTTCAACTGAGGTGTCACATGCAAGTAACGAAGCTGCTTATGTGCGACATCTGTCATCACATTATCGCCATCGTCCTTAACAACTTCGACATACCTCGGTTTACCACATTTCAATCACATCTTCTCATTGGCGTGCTCTTTCCAGAATAGCATGCAGTTGTCTAGGCACACATTGATTTTCTCATACTTCATATCGAGACCAGATATCCTGATCTTTGACTGATCCATATCTGGTGGCGCTTTGTGGGGTTGTGGAAGGATATCCCAGATCAATTTCATGAGATATTTGTAGCAGTTGATGGAAAAAAAGTACTTCGACTTAATTGCCATAAATCTGGTCTAGAAAGCAAGTATGGTGACAACCGTTTGTTCATGCAACGGCTCTTGTGATTTCTTCAGCTCCTCGAAGAACTCCTTTGCCTCATTTGTAAGAGGATCCTCCGCTTCCAGAGCTTCTAGCATCTCATCCATCCTATCAACCTCTGTTATATCATCATCCTCATCCACTTTTGCTATGACTCGAGAATTAGTATCGCCGTGAAAGGTCCACACTTCATAATGTGGAGTGAAACCGTTTCGACATAAGTGAAACGAAAGCTCCCATCTTCTTAAAAACTTGGTGTTCCGGCATTTTGCACATGGGCACCGCACCATATCTTCCGTTGACAATGAAAATGCTCGATCTAAAAATTTATCTAACTTGATGTACCACTCATCCGAGTGACCACCAGTTCTGCTCTTCCAACCAGTATACATCCAACTGCGGTTTTGACCCATGTTTGGCTCTGCAATTTAACGCGAAAGAAATTGTCGTTAATGTATACATGATAGGTTATGTTGCTCATTTTCATTTTGAAGTCATTTAAGAGAGAGAAAAGAACTAGAGAAAGAGTGAGAGGAAAGTCGGTCTTAGATGACAATTCCACATCAGTTTCTGGGTTGGTCACTTAGCACTAACGATTCATCAATGTTTGATTATCAACCGTCTCACAAATCACAAAATTTCGGCAACATAACGCCGCCTATTTAACACTACACCCTCCTATCTGGTGCAATTCTTAAAGTACAAAGGGGGGCAACTGGTTAGCTGGCAAACCTGTTGCCTTACGAATATTTTGAGTCAAGGACACATACTTGCAACATACGTTTTCAGAGTTTTCATCGTCTTATACGTACTCACAAACACATGCAATGTGAACGGGGGGTCTTGCGGCAGAGAGATACCTGGTTACAGACTTTTAGGGTTAGTAATGGGCCACCCGACCCATATACACTTAATCCTAACGATTCATCTCATGTCACCAGTCATGGGTCACGATCGTTACCCATACTGCAGCGGCATCGTTCTCTCTTTGACCGACCTCAAATGAAGGTTAGGGATGGGCCCGATGGGCTGTATATACGCTACATATATGATGCCTACTTTATGTACAATGACCCTTTTGTTTAGCCGTTTCTATATATAATACGTAAGCATAAAAAATATTAACAAAAACATAAGCAACTGTATTTTAATCACAAAATAATAAACGAGAGAAATAATACAAATCTTAAACATTATTAAATAAAACCTAAGCATATATAGTAACATTAAGGTCCAATTAACAACTAACTAATAATTAATTAGAATGGTCAACTATTAACAACTAACTAACAATTAATTGCAATTCAAACCTAATTAGCAACTAATAACAATTAATGAGAATTAACAACTAATTAACAAAAACCTAACAGTTAATTCGCATAACAACTAATCATCAAGAATAATTAAAACAAAATAGCATAACAATTAATCATAAATTAACAATTAACAACTAATTATCTAGAAATTAACAACTAAATGCCTACTTTACTTGTGCGTTGTGGAGCAACGGGTCGGCGGCGTCGGATGGACAACGGAGGCGTTGGAGGAGGCCGGTGGCGCTGTTGTCCAGTGTCAGGGGCGGCAGGGGCGCGGCGACGTCAGGTGCCGGGGGCGCAGCGGGGATGGGGGTGCAAGGGCTGCGGTTGGGGCACGGCGGGCGCTGCTGTCAGGGGGGCGCGGTGGGGGCAGCGGGGCCAGGGGCGACGGGGCTGGGGGGTGGCAGAGGGCCGGGGGCGCAGAGGCTAGGGGCACAGGGGCCGGGGGCAGCAGGGCCGAGCGCGGCGGGGGAGCGGCGGGAGTGGGGGCGGCGGGGGCGGCGGGCTCGGCGGCGGGCCGGCGGCGGGCGTGGCGGCGGGGGCACGGCAGGGCAGCGACGGCGTATTCGGGGGCATGGTGGAGAATGAGGTGTCGGGGGTCGATGGTGCCGATATTAGCCCTTATTTGCGACGTCTCTATTAATTGTGACGGCCTTATATTTTGGTCGTCACAATTAACCTATTTGCGACGGTACTTTTTGCAGCCGTCGCAAATAATGTTTTATTTGTGACGGCCCTAGGGTTTGCCGTCGCAAATTAGTCCTTATTTGCGACGGTCTTCTTATTTACGACAGCCACAGACATGCCATCACAATATAAGTTATTTGCGACGCTAGCCGTTGCAAATAAAACTAGCCATTGCAAATGATCGCGTTTCCTGTAGTGATCCGGCGCCGGTGGAATAGGAGTCCTAGTCGGCTGCTCCGGCTGCTCCGGCGGTTGTTCTAGTTGGTCCCGATCCAGCAGTGCAACCTCGCGATCGAGGTTCCTCGCTATCGCCGCCACCAGGATACTGCAACCTTCAGCGCTGAGCACCTTGGCCATCGTCTCAAGAAGCCTCTGGAATGGGTCAAACAACCTATCGAACATCATCCCGAGCAGCTCGTTGTTGAGCCTCTCGGGGGAGCAGCAACACTATTTTTTGCAGGTTGTCTCCCTCGGTTGGCTTGGCGTCAGAACGTTGGCCATGGTCGGTTGTCTACGCGGAGAAGACGAACGAAGAGAATAGGAGAGACTGATGATGCCTTATATAAGGTTTGTGCGGAGATGCAAAATAGAGACACGCTTAGCAGCGAAGTGCGTCTCCTATACTCGACGTCTTCCCCTCCTCTGCTAAAAGGGAGACACGCTTTTATGAAAACAGCGTCTCCTATTCCCCATGTCTTTTTTAGCTTCTTGATTTTCTCCATCTAGATATCACACATCACTAAACTTAGAGCATATTCACTTGATAACTAAATCATTCACTTGTCCAGAAAATAATGAAATCATTCCTTATGATTCCTGAGGAACACGATGGACACACCACACATTCGTTCATTCACACAGTTGAACACACTAGAAAATATTCATTTACAACAGTGGAACACAAAGTTGAACATAGGTAAATTTCATTCATTAACACAATATATTACAAAACACTAGAAAAAGGTACAATAAGACACAAGAGAAGAAAAACATCAACTAAAAACAACAAAGAAAAACTAAATCATACTCCTCCTCCTCCTCCTCCTCCTACTCCTTCGGTGATGACTCGTGTGCCGGTGCAACATGAGCTTGGGCCAGCTGCGTTGGTTGCTCCGGCTGCACCGGCGGTGCAACCATGTGACCGATGTTCCTCTCCATCACTACCACCAGGTTTCCGCGGCCTTCGGCGCCGAGCACGTGGGCCATCATCTCGAACATAATGTCAAGACGATCGTCCACTCTCGTGAGGGCATAGAGATAGTGGCCAATGGTACCCATTCCAGTAAACTCTTGAAGGGTATCTTGACCCAAGGAACTCATGGCGCGAGACGTATTGCTGTACGCCTCTTGTGCCATAAGGAGGCGCTACTCGGTGTTGAGCCTCTCGGGGGAGCTGCAACACAACTTCTTCCAGGGTGGCTCCCTTGGCGGGCTTGGAGGCGTAATGTTGGCCATGGTGGTGGTGGGTTGTCAGCGCAGAGAAAACAAATAAGTAAAAACGGATGCAAAATGAGTGACACGTTTTTGGAGAACTGATAGGTGATGGCCTGTCTTGTATAAGGTCTGTGCGTAGTCGATGATGGAGCGGTTGGTTTCCTGCGCATTGATGGTATGATGGGACGCATCGATACGCTCGGGGAAACGAAAGGTACCGCACACCGATCGCACGCATTTCTGCACCACTGCTGCTGAAATTAAGTTATCTGCAGTCCTCGTGTCGTGTGTCTCTCTTTCAATAATGGAAGACACACTTTCATATCTCGCGCATCTCGCTTTAGTCTCATGCCTCTCGCGTTTATCTCGCTCGTCATTTCGCCTTCAATGCTCCTTTACTAACCGACCAATGCCCCTTTACTAATCGACCAACTCCAGGATGACCGCTGCCTCTGTTCGACCAACTCCAGTGCGACTGCCGCCTCTATTCGCCATCGTCGTCATTGTCGTCACCATCCTCGTCATCGTCGTCACTGTTCATGGCTGGGTTAGATATCATCTTGGCGCGTAGCCGACTGAAGGAGGAGCACACAGTTGCCAGTTGGACATGGCCGGATGCCAAAGATGTTCCTGGCTTCAGCACATCGTGGTGCATCTTTGGCATACGGCGTGCCCGTTTGGCCACAAAATAATGCGAGACGTGCGTTATATATGTACGTGTTCGATTTTGACCTATTTTTAGCTCTTCCAAGCTCTCTGGCAAAAATTTTCGCGCAAAACTTACTCGCACTCTCTCAACCAAAGGGAGACGCTCAAATGAGAGACGGGTATTATAGAGACCCGTCTCTGAGTTCTCTCGCGCACTCTCTCCCAACACTCGGCAAATATTTTTAGCTATCGCACGCTATTTTGACCTAGAAACCGCAGCTCCTGAGCACGCCGCTGCCGCCCCTCTTCCTCAACTCGCTCGTCATTGTCGTGCTACCGCCGTCGACCCCGACCCAACCCCGAGCTTCGTCATCAGATAGTTGAGCACGCTGGAGCACGCCGCCTCGTCCCCTGTCCCTGGAGAATGCTGCCGCCTCAGCCCTTGTAGGATAGAACAACACGTGAAAAGCTACCAGAGGGGGGTGAATGGTAGATTAAATCTTTTTCAGCGGAAGCAATGAAAAACCCCTCGACAGAAAATCAATCTGTTAAGAAATCATGTGTACGACTAATCTAAACTTATTAAAGCATGACAAAAGTAGTAGATATTATAGAGAATCAAGTCACGAAGACACGACAACAAGAATCCCAGAAAACCTTCGAAAAAAACAAATTATGATCAAAAGATCAAACAAAATACAATGACAATGAAATTTTCACAGATGATAGATAATCAAGTTGCGAAGACAACCCAAAAAGAATCACGTCAATTGAACCTGTAAAACTCTTGTTATGATAAAACCACCGAAGCAAGGTAGTGTTGTGCAGAAACATGACGAGAAAAACTTGTCTGAAACAAGTCAGACGAACAAGGCACAAAAGTTCCTTTAAACTATGATCTTTATTCAACAGAACACAAGAGGAAAAGCCCAAAATCCATCTACCATGAGCTCTAGCCTTCCTTGCTTATATAACCAGCCATGAGGCCAACCAATCCTAACTAGGACTCGTATCCTACTTAGTTTCCACCGAAACTTTACATAACTGCTCAAGACTCTTCTATACGCAGATAGAAGCAATCTTAACACTTCCAAACACCTTACGAACGTATCCCACATTCCTAAAATATCTCAACTTCATGACTCACATGAAAACCTATCATAACCAACTCATATCTTTCCATATTTGAGTCAAACACGACTCAGCCGCAGCCTGAGTCCATAACCTAGTCAGTTGGACCTTTTCGAACAATCCTCTATGTCCACTTCTATTTATCACGCCTTTGAACCATGCAGCCACATCCATGCACTCTATGCACACGTGCAAACATCTTCCAACGACGTCCACGATACCTTCATATGCATTGTTCTTTATTCAAACATGTTGCGCAACCTCACGATCAACTCAACCATAATTCCTCCCGAACTTTGTTGTTGAACCTCATCTTCACTATAAGACTAGTTCAAAGGATCCCGTCACCAACCATGTCTTGAACTCAAGCAACACCTGCACATGAATAAACAAACATACTTTCGAGCACAAGTCCTCGACTTGACTCACGTTAGTTCTGAAACCAAGACACCTTATGTGAGCACCTCACATAAGCATGTTGTAAACCATAGCAAAAACATTAACCACCATGATCAGCCAAATGCATAAAAAACTTAGTAAAAGAATACTAAGCAAACATTCCATGAGTGTAAAGCAAGTTTGAAATATTGCAAGTTAAAAGCAGAATATTTGCAAGCTAGCACCGGACCTTGCTAAAGCAAACCGGAGCTTGAGTCGGAGCTTACCAAAGCTAGCAGGACCTAGCGCTGGAGATTACCAAAGCTAGTCGGACCTAGCGCTAGAGCTTATCAAAGCTAGTTGGACCTAGCGCCGGAGCTTATCAAAGCTAGTCGGACCTTGCGTTGGACCTAGAAAAAACATATTGGACCTAGCCATAGCAAGTCGGACCTAGCCAACATAAGTCGGACCTAGACAAAAAAGTTGGACCTAATGAAAACAAGTCAAACCTAGCCATGATAAGTTGGACCTGGACAAAGAAGTCAGACCTAGACAAAGTAAGTCAGACCTTACTTCGAACCTTGCCAGAGCTACCCAAAACAAGATGGACCTATCGTTGGACATTGCAGAAGCTCGGACCTAGAGTCGGGCCTTGTTAAAAAGGGTGTTTTGGCAGTATTCAAAACTTTTATCGTCATAGTCAATGTATTCAGCACACATAGGTCTCACAATCTCCCCCTTGATGAATGCATTGGCAACACCACTTAAAATCCAAACATTGGCTTATGAAAAGTTTTGAAAACAATAAAATGAGATAGAAAAAAATTTCAAAAAATATATTTCCACCCTATACTTATTCCCCCCCTTTATAAATCAGAAATAAAATGAGAAGAAAAATAAAAATTCTCCCCCTGAGAACAATTGTGCCAAAACACTTGTGAATGTGTGTAATTTGTGATCAATTTCTCCCCCTTTGACAATGTATTCAACAAGGTTCAAAAGAGAAATTTCAATTGTTATAAGCATATTGTGACACATACATATAAAACAAAGCTCATCCAAGTAACTTACACTATCACATCAATGAGATACATAAAGTAGTGTAAGCCATGCTAGAGATCAAGTGTAACTTTCAATTTAAGCAAGTCATGATCTCACAAATTTAACTATTTCAAAACCTGAAAGCATGACACTTCTGCATTTTTCATTTTTCATTATCATTTAAAAAACAATTTTTGATCATATGACATTTGCAAGAGATTATATCCCACATCTGCCTTATTTTAACCAACCAAGCCAAGCCTATGTCATTTGACAATCAGAAGCTTAAGGACATGGTTTTAGTCATACACAACCTCTTCTATGTTCATATTTAAGTGTAATGATAAGCCATCTCAAAAGAAGAAGTGCGATGCATGCATATTCTCTTGATCTTTTCTAATTTTTATTTGATCATAAAAGCTCAATATGTGAATAGTTGATTGCTTGAATAATTCTTTATGATTAAAAACACTTGTGAGCCTGCAACAAGTTTAAAACAGCAAGAAAGTTTGATCATGACTAGATTTAGTGTAAATAATTATTCCAATTACTAGTCATGGCAAAACTACAAAATGTATAACATGAGTAATGTAGTAAGATCTTTCAGTATGTAAAAGGAATCGCAAAGTCATATATGTATGAAATACTATGCTCATATTATTTTCAATTGAGGTTCAAACATAGAGTTCCTAAGTTGCAAAACACCCCTCAATTTAAGCCACGAGGATGCATAACACCTATTTCACTATGAATGAAACAAAAAAACGAGTGAAATCCAAAGGTTCTGTAAAAATATCATTAAATTGTTGTTAGGTGTACATGGTGAAGCACAATGTTTCCTTTTTTAATATTATCATGCAGAAAGTGATATCTAATATCAATGTGCTTTGTTCTCGAATGTTGCACATGGTTTTTAGCAATGCAAATGGCACTAGTACTATCACAAAACAGTGGAACACAATCTAGATCAACTCCATAGTCCTTAATTGTTTGAAAAATCCAAAGAATTTGTGAGCAAGCGCTAGCAGCAACTACACATTCAGATTCGGTTGTGGATTGTGCAACTGAACTTTGTTTTCTAGAAAACCAAGCAACAAGTGAATTACTAAGAAAATGACAAGCACCAGAAGTACTTTTCCTATCAATTCTACAACCCCTAAAATCAGCATCAAAAAAATCTTTCAAAGTAACGATTGAGGAAGAAGGAAGCAAAATGCTAAATTCTTGAGTTCCATGTAAGTACCTGAGAATCCTTTTGATGGCTTGACGATGTGAAGCATATGGGGAAGCTTGAAATCATGCACAAAGATATACACTGAATTGTATGTCTGGTCTTGATGTCATGAGGTATAAAAGTGATCCGATCATGCTTTGATATTCTTTTTGATCGACCGGGTCACCATATTCATGAAGTTCAAGTGTCATTGCTATACCCATTGGTGTCCAAAGAGGATTGCTTTTTTCCATGTTGAAATGCTTAAGAAGTTATGTTGTATACTTCGTTTGATGCACAAAGGTACCTTCCTCGGTTTGCTTGATTTGCAGCCCCAATAAGTATGTGGGTTCTCCCGTCATACTCATCTCAAATTGTAAACTCATCATAGGCGAAAACTTGGACACAAGATCATGAGAAGCACAAACAAAGATAATATCATTCATATACACTTGAACAAATAATGAGTCATTGCCATGCTTACGCACAAAAAGAGTTTTATCAACCTTGCCCATGATAAACCTCTTTTCAAGTAAGAATGTTTTTAACCTATCAGACCATGCTCTAGGGGCTTGTTTGAGACCGTACAAGGCTTTGGACAGTTTGTAAACATGATTAGGAAAATCTGGATTTTCATAACCCTGTGGTTGCTTGACATAAATCTCCTCATCTATGTAGCCATTAAA
This sequence comes from Tuctoria greenei, assembly GCA_036927565.1. Classification (NCBI taxonomy): domain Eukaryota; kingdom Viridiplantae; phylum Streptophyta; class Magnoliopsida; order Poales; family Poaceae; genus Tuctoria; species Tuctoria greenei. The sequence goes on along the minus strand of JAYESD010000004.1, from coordinate 95,712,531 downwards.
AAAACACTTTTAATATCCATTTGATATAACTTGAAATCTTTAGATGCAGCAAAAGCTAACAAAATTCTTATGGCTTCTAATCTAGCAACAGGAGCAAAAGTTTCATCAAAATCTAGATCTTCAATTTGTGTGAAACCTTGAGCAACCAACCTAGCCTTATTCCTAACAACAAAACCATCCTCACTTTGTTTATTTTAAACACCCATTTAGTTCCAATTAAAGTGTGACCTTCAGGTGGAGGTACAAGTTTCCAAACATTATTTCTTTCAAAATTTTCTAACTCTTCTTGCATGGCAATAATACAAGATTCATTAGTGAGTGCGTATGATATATCTTTTGGCTCAAAAGAAGCAACAAAAGCAAAATGAGCATGAGAGTTTGAATCGCAAAACCTAGATCGTGTGACTCGTTCGTGCAAACTCCCAATGATTTATTGTGGAGGATGACATTTGAGAATTTAGAGGGGAGTAGATACTTCACAAGCTCCTTGTTCTTCATGTTCACCACACATCGGAGAACTTGTGACTTGAGGACGATATGTACCAGCTGAAGTAGTTGTTAGTGTTGGTTGTGGTGCAAAATCAGCAGCATGATCAACATCATTTGCTTTTGAATTTTTGGGCAGCAACATAACTTCTTTGTCTTCTTCGATGAAAATACTCCCCCCTGCGGATATGGATATGGGCCTGCAATATTAGAGCTAGTACCTGGGCTAGCTTCATCAAAAGAAACTTCACAAGTCTCCACAAGTCTCCGACACTCCCACTCCTTTCAGTTCTCACATTTTGCAATGCTTTTGAGAATCGAGTAGAGATGAGTGCAAGTTGTTACCCTGGAAACACTTCAATCTGCTCAAGGGTTAGAGAGGACAACAAAGCAAGTGTTCCACAAAATGAAGATTGGCTGCGTCTAGGAAGGTCATGTTGAGAAGCAAATGCAAGAGACTTGTTGGGGTTCTTACGTGATATTATGTCAATTTCATGAGTTTTCAGTTTAGAATATAGAACATCTAAAGTAAGTGTACTCATGATAGTAGATTTAAGAATAGATATGAATTTCATCTCCCAAATTGACATGTTTAATGCACATAGTAATTGCCTAGCATTCTCAGCATCTGAAAAATTAACATTGACGCTACGCAAGTTGCTGAGAATTTTATTAAAACGAGCAAAGAGGTCGTCGATGGACTCACCTGGTTGCATCCCAAATGCATGTACTCCTTTTTGAACATGTCTTGCCTTACCTCCTTGATCGTGTTGGATCCTTCGTGGTAATCACATAGAGCTTTCCAAACATCCTACGCAGATCATAGGTGAGCAACACGGTCGAAGTTGCTTTCAGTTAGTCCTTGTATGATCAAGTTTCGAGCCTTGTTATTGTTGTCGACATCTCTCAGATTTGTAGTTGTAACTTGATAGTTTGGCGACACTTCGTAAGGTTTGTTCACTTTTTCCCATATTGCAAAGCCTTGAGCCTAGATGAAGGCTTCCATACGTGCCTTCCAAGCCTAAAAATAAATACCACTAAACACACAAGGTTTTGTGGAATATTTCTCCATGATGATTAGTCAAAAACACGTGCAAATCATAAAGATTAGAGCACCGTGGCTTTGATACCAATTATAGGATCGAAGAGCACATGAAAAGCTACCAGAGGGGGTGAATGGTATATTAAAACTTTTTTAGCGGAAGTAACGAAAAACCCCTCGGCAGAAAATCAATCTGTTAAGAAATCATGTGTGCGACTAATATAAATGTGTTCAAGCGTGAAAAAGTAGTAGATATTATATAAAATCAAGTCACAAAGACATGACAACTAGAATCACGGAAAACCATTGAAATAAAAACAACTTATGATCAAATGATCGCACAATAGTCAATTTGTTCTACCCAAGAAAAAACAGATCTACAACACTGCAAAGAAACTCGTGTAGATCAGAAACCACAAATCTAATGACCATGAAATTTTCATAGATGATAGATAATGAAGTTGTGGAGACAACCAAAAAATAATCATCTCAATTGAATCTGTAAAACTCGAGTTATGATAAAACCACCGAAGCACGGTAGTGCTATGCAAAAACTCGACAAGAAAAACTTGTCTGAAACAAGTCGGGCGAACAAGGCACAGAAGTTCCTTTAAACTAAGATCTTTATTCAATAGAACACGAGAGGAACAACCCAAAATCTGTAAACGACGAGGTCTGGCCTCCCTTGTTTATATAACAAGCCATGAGGCCAACCCAATCATATCTAGGACTCGTATCCTATTTAATTTCTACCGAAACTTTCCATAACTGCTTAAGACTCTTTTATACGCAGATAAAAGCAATCTTAAGACTTCCAAACATCTTATGAACTTATCCCACATTACTAAAACAACTCAACTTTGTGACCCACACGAAAGCCTATCATAACCAACTCAAATCATCCCATATTCGAGTCAAACACAACTCAGCTGCAGTCTGAGTCCATAACCTACTCGGTTGGACCTTTCCGACCAATCTTTTACGTCCACTTCTCATCATCATGCCTTAGAACCATGCAGCCGCATCTATGCACTCCATGCACATGTGCAAACGTCTTCCAACGATGTCTACAATACCTTCATATGCATTGTTCTTGATTCAAACATGCTACACAACCTCCCGATCAACTGAACCACAATTCCTCCCCATCTTTGTTGTTGAACCTCATCTTCTCCCTAAGACTAGTTCAATGGATCCCGTCACCACCCATGTTTTAAACTCAAGCAACACCTGCACATGAATAAACAACCAATACTTCTGAGCACAAGTCTTTGACTTGACTAACGTTAGTTCCGAAACCACAACACCTTACGTGAGCACCTCACATAAGCATGTTGCAAACCATAGAAAAACATTAACCACCATGATCAGCCAAAACGCATCAAAATCTTAGTAAAAGAATACTAAGAAAACTTTCCATAAGTGTAAAGCAAGTTCGAAACATTGCAAGTTAAAAGCAGAACCATTGTCTTCTAGCACCGAACCTTGCCAAAGCTAACTGGGCCTTGAGTCGGAGCTTACCAAAGCTAGCAGGACCTAGCGCCGGATCATACCAATGCTGGTCGGACCTAGCGCCAGAGCTTACCAAAGCTAGTCGGACCTAGCGTCGGAGCTTATCAAAGCTAGTCAGACCTTGCGCCAGACCTAGCAAAAAAATGTCAGACCTAGCCATAGCAAGTCGGACCTAGCCAAAATAAGTCGGACCTAGAAAAAGAAGTCGGACCCAACCAAATAAAGTCGAACCTATCCAAAATAAGTCGGGACTAGACAAAGAAGTCGAACCTAGCCAAAGCAAGTCGGACCTTGCCGGAGCTACCCAAAACAAGCCAGACCTATCGTTGGACATTGCAGAAGCTCGAACCAAGAGTCGGTCCTTGTTAAAAAAGGTATTTTGGAAGGATTCAAAACTTTTATCATCATAGCCAATGTATTCAGCACACATAGGTCTCACAACCCCGACCTCGATAATCGGTATGAGCACGATGCCGCCTTAACATAAGTGGAAATGTTCTCCCTACCCCCGGAGCATGTCGGCCTGCTATCATCAAAGAGTTGAGGAAATGCCTCTCTGCCGCCTCCGCCAGCTCGTCCCGAGGCACGCTACTGCCTCGTCCCCTATCCCTGGAGCACGCTGCTGCCCCGACCCTACCCTTAGTGTGTGCATTTCAGTGATTATATTGAATTTGAGGATGTCTAATGAAGGCTCATCATTAGTGAAGTCATTGATCTAAAGGAAAATTTTTATTATGATATACATTCATCTTTCTTGTTTATGTCCAATACAGAAATAATGTATTATTTTGACTATCAATATATATAATGAATTCTGATTCGCAAACCTTCAAAACTGCAAGAACTTTGGTTGACACTAGCGTGAGTTTGATTGCTACCTCTGCAGCCATACTGGAATCAAGGTACATATGTGATAATTGGTGTTTCTCTCACGAGTTTTTGACATCAGGCTATTAATATAACATTAGAATGTAAATTGTTTGTTTTTAAGGGGACAAGCACACCAGCTCACTACCATGTCCTTTATGATGAGAACAATTTCTCTGCTGATGCTTTGCAGATGCTCACCAACTGTCTGTACTACACAAGTAAGCTCGATTCTCCATTCACTAACAATTCATATGTTTATTACAATTGTATACCAATTTGTTCCTAAGTCTTCAGATATTTGCTCCCTTATGGGACTGTTTAAGCGAATGTGACTGTAATTTGAAAATGTTTTATATGATTTCAGTGATTTTATTGAATTTGAGGATGACAGTCGGAGCATTAAATGCTATGAAGACTCATCGTTAATGAAGTCATTGATCGGGAGAATTTTCATTACAGTATATAGGATTAGATGATGACAGTTATTATGTATGTAATTAGTTATTTTGCAATCAGGATGAACAGAGGGCCATTCTATGTGTAATTAGTATACTTGATAATCACGATTGACACTTTATTAATATTTGATTGGTCAATATAATTTAATGTGATATATTTTTGGCTATACATATGTTCATGTATGTGTATGTTGCTGACACTGGTAATGCGGCTGCCAAATCCTAACTAGCTATAGGATGCAGCCGGCAACCAGGATAATCTGGAGTAGGGGCACATAATAGGAGACCTGGTTGTAAATAATCCGCGACGAGCTGTAACATATAACATAACTCTCGTCTCAGATTGGTCAATAAATCCGCGACGCACTATATTAGAGTTTGTCTCGCATGTATGCTGATGGACGACGCGCGCGACTCACGTCTCTAATAACTGCGTAAAGCCTGTCTGCTATGACTCAAAAAAAAGGAGATGTACTATCTTTGAGCTTGTCTCGCACTTAGGCTGATTGGTGATGCGCCAGCTGCTCGTCTCTAATGACAGCGTAATGCGAGATGTGACGATGGAGACGCACGGTTTGTTCGTTTCTCTTCTCCGTTCGGGCACGTCTCAGGTGAGCCTTTCTTACGTAGTGAGAATATAAGTTAGGCTGTCATGAATATTGAAAAAAAATAGAGGCCAATTCCGTAAATTTCATACACCTGATAAAAAAACATTTCCGCTAAAAAAATTCCTACGAGAAGTCAAACCTCACATTTAATTTATATCCTCCAGCGATGGAATCGGGTGACCGAATCTACTCTCCACCACTTTGGGCACCATAAGTAGTGGGCACCCTATCGGGGCGCATCGACTGTTCACGCAGCATCCGGACCAGTCCCGACCTGTCGTTGCTCGCCGGGTAGCAGCAGAGGGAGCCAAAGATGGCACCGGTGAAGGTGTTTGGCTCGGCGGTGTTCGCGAACGCAGCGCGGGTGCTGGTGTGCCTGGAAGAGGTGGGCGTTGGGTATGAGGTCGTCGAGGTGGACTACATGGCCAAGGAGCACGAGGGCCCCGAGCACCTCGCCAGAAACGTATGTGTACCATCTCCGTAATTTTTAGCAGGCCAGCTATGACCTCAATGAATGGCCTCCTTTCTCCATCGTGCCCTCTGTGGTTATGGTTTCATATCTTGTATGCTGATAAAACTTGTTCGCGTTGATACCCCTTTGCAGCCGTTCGGCCAAATTCCGGCGTTCCAGGATGGCGACATCATGCTCTTCGGTATGATTTCTTATCGGGGCTGTCTATATTTCAGATGTCTGAAATTTGAGAAATTTTTAGACACCAAATAAGTAGAGCGGTTAATTACTTTGATTTACCACTAATTCTTGCATTTAACTATTAACTTTTATTTTATAAGTTAACCAATCATAAATTTTTTTGTTTGATTATTTTACAGTTAACATAATAAGTTAACAGATTAACAACAACCGAAATTAGTTGTATTTCCGCTATACTGTACGGCGCTGCTGTTCCCGCGCGCGGTGGTCGTCGCCTCAAAGCTCACACGCCGTTTCAGGAGGCTGCAGATTAGCTTATCCGTTTCTTATCAATCACCATGGCATCTTTTCATAATTAAGTGAAAATATTATTTTCCTCCCCGTGTTTCCAGAGTCCCGGGCAATCTCCAAGTACATCCTCCGCAAATATGGCAAGGCCAGTAACGTCGATCTCTTGAGGGAAGGAAACTCAGAGGAGGCCGCGATGGTGGATGTGTGGACGGAGGTGGAAGCGCACCACTACTTTCCTGCGGTGGCGCCCATCGTCTACGAGTGCGTCGTGTTCCCGGCGAGGCTGGGTATGCAGCCCAACCAGAAGGTCGTGGACGAGAGCCTGGCGAAGCTCAGGAAGGTGATCGAGATCTACGAGGAACGCCTGTCCAAGAGCAAGTACCTCGCCGGCGATTTTTTCAGCTTCGCCGACCTCACTCACTTCCCCTACACTTACTACTTCATGAAGACGACGCAAGCGTCGTTGTTGAACACTTACCCTCACGTGAAGGCGTGGTGGCAGGATCTCATGACCAGACCATCAGTGAAGAAGCACGCTGCAAATATGGTATTGGAACCTTGAGCACTTCCGTGAGGAAGTCGCGATGATCTGTATGAAGCGGAACTTCGTTCCCTGGTCCGTGTATAAGGATAACGAGAGTCGTTTCTCTGGTTGTGTTGGAATAAAACTGCGTGTGGATAGCAAATATAGTGAATATGGCTAGTATGTTTTTCGGGGGATTTGGATATGTTATAATTAAACCATTTGTCCCAGTGTTTCTTTTTTTTTAAAGGAAGAGCAACAGAGTGATCCTACTGCTGTAATAAATTAACAAATTCATAAAGTTGAGGATTTATTACAAATATTATTACATTCCAAAAAATAAAAGAATACAAGCACTGCTATTAAACTACCAAAGATGAAATCCAAGAGTAAAATATGTCCTTAGAATTTTATTTCATCCGAGTAATTTGAAGGTTGCTGTACGCCGCAACACCCTGGGTATCGACACCCCCTAGGTTACACTATTACAAAAACCATTATTACCGGCACCTTGTTTTTTAGACACATGCGGTCTCTAAAAAAATGCGATTGTGATGTTGAATGATACAATAACCGTCTGTGATGCTTAAACATCTCAGGCAATTTCTCATGAAACAATGCCTGGGTAAATACATGATCTTCACAATCGGTTATTTATAGAGAACCGACTGTACTCGTTCAAACATCACAAGCGGTTTTTAATAAACAACTGCCTGGGTAAATAAATTGTTTTCACAGACGGCTATTAATAAAGAACCGTCTGAAGTGGTGCATATATTTCATGCAGTCTTTTATATGGACTGCCTGTGATGCTCCCTATATTTTCACAAACGGAATTTTACTTACTGACCGTCTGTGAAGGTGAATAAATGAAAATATCTAATAATATTTTTCAGTGCATTCTTATAGTAATATATTATATATATGTATATAATATACTATATATATACATATATATAGATATATTTATATCATTTATATGTATATATATATGTACATGATATACACATGCATACATATACCTACATATATGAACAAATTCATCAAAAGAAAAATGTCAAATTAAAATCTTAAAGCTTCATTATAATATTACAAATATATACAATATATATCATACATTTTTTTCAGCATTGACATCTGCTCGCGTATAGGGATTCAAATCATTTTTAATGCTTCTCTCTAACCGTTTGAAGTTCTTCTGGTTTGGTAAAAAGGTACATATCTTCATATTGATTATATTCCTCTTCATTATCTCACACATTCTTAACTCCAACTATATTTTGCTTTCTAGAAACAACTACGTGCATCTTCTCTGTTCCTGGATCCTGTACATAAAAAATATGTGCAATACGATTGGTGAGAATCCACGGGTCATCTTTATAACCCACTTTGTTCAAGTCTACCAGTGTCAGCCCGTAGCTGTCCACTTTAACACCATCAATATGTTTTACCCATTGGCACTTAAATACAGGCATTAACATTCTTTTTCCATAAATGAGTTGTCAGATTTCCTCTATGAACCTGAAGTATGGGGTCTTCTGCCCTTGTGGATCATAAGCCTCTATACGAACACCATTATTTTGTGCAATACTCTTACCATCTTTTTCCTTAGTGTAAAATGTGTAACCAATGATGTCATATGCTTGCCATGATGTCACCAAAGCATATGGGACAAAAGCCAACTTCTTCATTGTTGTCCCTTCTATAGAGTTTCGTATGGTATATTTTTGTCCATTAACCATTCGGTGAAACGTCTTCTATGCTCTTTCATGATATAGTCCTCTCTGTAGCCTTAGTTTTTTCTACAAACTCAATTTAGTGTTCCTCGATGTACGACTTAGCTATTGCGAGCTGTTGTAGTACATCAAAATGTGCATGGTGTACTATATTGTAATCGCGACCGATAAAAGTTTTCTTACCCACTTTGCCTCTCCCACGTAGTCTACCCCCATGTACTAGTATATGCACACCTATCCACTTTCCATATTTGATGTAATCAGTGTTGTCGGTACCCTGTGTACCGGGTACCCCATGATACCACAAGAAGTGCAACGGAGTTCCATCTATCAAAGTTGAAGACCTCCGTAGGCCTCACTTGTCAAACGGCACTGGCCCACCTCCTACATAAGGGAGCTCAGAAACTGCCACGGGTAACACAAGACTGGAGCCAACTCCCTACATAGGGAAGCTCTGTACTTGACACGTGTGCAGTGACCCCGGACCTAACCCCCAGTAGAAGGAAGCTCTGGTGCCTCCACGTGTATAGCAGCTTCGGACCTACCTTCCCGTAAGGGAAAGCTCCAGAGCTGCCACGTGTCAAGCCTCCGGACCTACGCCGCCAACGGGAATACAGACGGATCTCCAATAGCATAAGTATTCAAAGGACTCTTATTGCTAGAATTACAAGGCCTAATTATGTCCGATTAATGCCCTACTAATGGTGCACGATCAGAAGACTCTTAATACTGGTAATGCCACCATTAAGGCGCGTTATCAGCTTATTAGGGTTCTTAAACACACTTAATTGTGTATTACGCAAGAATAACCGTCGGGGCAACATGTCAGGCCAGGCAACCCATGTAACAGCCAACCCTTGGTCTATAAAAGGGATGTGTTGCACGGTACAAAGGGACCAAGCTCATACGCACGCAAGTACAAGAAAATCTCCAATACAACACACACCCCATGGAGTAGGATATTACACTCAGGCGACCCGAACCACGTAAAATCCTTTGTGTCATCATCTTGTTCTTAATCTCACTCGTTCCCCAACCAATCAAGAACCTCCGCGGGCTACAATTTAGTAGTACTGGGGGAAGTGTCGTTGTAGGCTTTGACCAACGCAACCCTCAATTACTTCTTCAGTGGTGTTTCCATTCATAATTGAACCCTTTGGGTGAGCACGGTTCCACATATACCCTTTTAATACTCCTAAATATCTCTCCAATAGAGACATATGATGTAAATATAGTGGCTCCAATGCTTTTATCTGATCAACAAGATGTATGATTAGATGTACTTGCATATCAGAAAAGGATGGTGGGAAACACATCTCAAGCTTGAACATAGTCTCGATGATGTACGTTTTCAACTAGTCTAAGTCTTCACATGCTATCACCTTTTGCGATACTTCATTGAAGAAGTAACACAAACATGTGATAACAATTTTTACATTCTCAAGTTTCGTTACCCTTATTGCAATGACAAGGAACAATGTCACTATCATCTGACAATCGTGAGAATTATAGCCAAATAAAGATAAGTCTTTCATCGAGAGTAGTTTGTGAATATTAGATAAGAAACTCGTGGGCACTCTGATCCCACAGAAGCATTCACAAATTGTCTTTTTCTCCTGTAGTGTCAAGTTGTAGCTGGTTGGGGGAAGGTAATGCTTCCCGTTTGCCTTTTCTTCCGGTTGAAGCTCTGGTCTCATATCAAGATTTACTTGGTCTATACATTATTTTAATCCATCCTCTGTTTTCCTCGGCATGTCCAGAAAGGTCCCAATGATGCAGTCAAATACATTCTTTGTAACGTGCATCAAATCAATACTATCGCAAAATTACAGGTTCTTCCAGTACGGAAGATACTTGAAAAAAGTCGATTATTTCTTGAAAGTCGTTTTAGTTGTATCACCCGAAGATGTAGTTTTCTTTCTCTTTGTTCCTTTACATTGTTTGCCCTTACCGAAAGCAATATGAGTGTTCTTGACCATTTCGAACACGAGTTTTCTACTGTAAGGTTTTGGTGCAGTATCTTTTTGGATTTTGTTATCAAATTATTCTTTCATCTTCCTATACTTTCGTGTATCTCTCAAGAACCATCAGTGTCTCATGTACACTGTGTTTTTGGATGAAGTGAGGTACTAAAATCCAATTCCATTCACGCACCTTACACAACATTTCTTCCCTTTCTTTTGACCCGATAATGTAAGCACCGCAGATGGGGCATCTAGTTGCGAGGTCATGCTCTTTGCAAAACAGAATACAATGGTTCACACATGCTTGTATTTTTGTCACACCTAGTGCCATCAGGTAAAGAAGTTTCTTCTCTTTATAAGTGCTTCTGGGCAGTTTACTGGGATTTGGAATAAGTTTTGCCAAAAGATTCAAAAGATCAAAGATACTACATTCAGACCATCCGTGTGTGACTTTCAACTTTAGTAGTTCTAGGACTACATGCAATGTAGTAACCTCTTTATCACAACCCTTTGATTCATCATATAAAAGCTCCATCGTCACATTCTGCAATGTCTCTATTTCACTTAAACCTTACTTGCTCCTATAGAAATCAATACATGTGGTTCGATGTGAGGCAACATCTCCTCACAATCAAACTCATCATCATCATAACTATCTTGATTGTCACTACCATCATCGATATGAGCATTATCGTCATCCGAACATCTCTTATCATCTTTATCCACTTCATGTGTATCTAACTCACCATGCTCTGTCCATATTGTGTATTTTTTTGAACCTCTTTTCACCAAATGAGATTGGATTACTATAGTATCTATTCAAGCAATCTTATTTTTGCAGTCAATACATGAACATAATATGTCATCTATCTTTTGCATCTTGGCATGTCTCTTGGATGCTTCAATAAAATTTGCAACATTTTGAATGTGCATAGGATCAGGTCTTGGCATGTTATACATCCACGCTCGACAGTCCATCTTTAGTGAAAAACTGTGAAAAAATTGATCTTCGGAGTCTCCTCAAGAAATCCTTCTATTGATATGAATAAAATGCAATTACATTAAGATGTGCTTTAATGATATGTTTAATAACAGAATTTATAATGAAAGACGATAAGGGAATCTGATGTTGAAATTTTTCCAGAGAGTTCCTCAGATCATAATAGAATTTTTGTAAAATTTACAGAAATTTCTCTTGCAAGATTTGGCCAAAAATATTCCCTAACTGTCTTCCTTACAATAAATTTACAAAGACATAACATGCCTGCATCAGATGAGAGAATACTGGTATCACGTATGTTTGTTCATAAGAGTTCCATGAAAATTTGTTTCATAATTTTCTCAGCTTCCTAGTGGCCACAATAGATTTTTGAAGTCCAAGATATTTTCTAGAAATAGTTTCTGGTGTGTTTATACTAAAACAATTAACCTATGGATAACTGCATTCATTATGTCCAAGATATTTTTGAAACGATGTGCCAGGATGAAAGATGAGGTTCTTTCGAACCTTGCTGCTGTAAAACCGATGTGCGAAGGTGATCGGAGCTGGAGGAATCCGAGTTCTCTTCTTGGCATCTTAAAAATAGAGTTACGACCAACTTTTTAAAAATCTGATAAAAAGGCCAACAAACCATAGAAGTTGTTTGATCGAGAGGAAGAAGAAGCCTCAGTAGACCTTTTCTCTGTCTCAAGCTTGATCAACCGATGAAAGGAACAACGGGCGCACACTAGAAGCAGAGGGGCGACAAAAATGGCGCCGGACGTCCAAATAGAGACGGAAGAAAATTTTGGCAGCCTGACGGCATCGATGAAAAATCTCCCGAGTTAGGTTTCTGCATTGATCAAGTGACCCTTTATATAGTCGTCCAATTTCACATGCGCTTTTTAATGAAGAACCGCATGTGATAATCATTTTCACAGGCCTTGCGGTTGTTGTTAAAAAACCGCATGTGATAAATTCCCGAGTTTGTTCTTCAGGTTTCTTTTCTCTTGCTTGTTTTTTATTTAGATTCCAATAAAAATACTCAAACATGTATAGATTCAGCATGTTGAGTCCAGATTCGATGATACATTTTTCTATATTCTTCAAATATTAATATCTACCACCTGGACCAAATATTTTAAAACTAATATAGCTAACATTGTAAAGTTTTGGTGAATATCAAATTAATTATATTTATGTCTCCTAAAAAATGGATCTTCCACTGAAAGTTGGTTTGTATAAACATATTGTCCTATTTATACATGTATGAATTTTGTTAATTTTTTAAAGCATTCCAACATGTCAAATTTCAAATTATCCATCATTATAATCAAATGTTCATATACATATGAGCCATTCTTCAAATTTTGAACACACTTTGATTCAATCAATTTTGTAAAAATCTGAAAAAACTCATAGAGGTTGGTATGATGACTAAAACGTTCCATAGAAAAATTCAATGAAAAAAATGTTATATTCATCAAGATATAAAAATGACAAATAACTTGTGTTATTTGTTCTTTTATGTTTTGACCAATTTAAAAGATTTTCCCAAGTGAAATTTAATGGAACCTGTAATACTAAAGCATATTACAAGAAAGTGGAATTTTGCTTTTAAAAGGCCCCTCATTTTCATCAAGAATATTAATTAAGCCTAGATTTAGTACACATCTTTTCACTAGCGGTTTTTACTGAAGAACCATCTTAGATAGGACATCTTCTCAGGCGTTTTTTACTGAAAATCGCCTGAGATAAGACATCTTGTCAGGCGGTTATTACTAAAGAACTGTCTGAGATAAGTTATCCTCTCAGGCAGTTTTGAATTAGGAACTGTTAGTGAAAATATGCGACTATATAAGATCGCTCGGCCTCCTTGAAAAATCCTAACCCGGGAGATTTCACTTAGATACCGTCAGGCTGCCAAAATTTCCTTTTCCGCCAAGTCCTCACCGCCCGCGCTGCCTCCTTCCCTCCTCCCTCCCCGTGCCGCCTCCCTCCTCGCCCTCGCTGCTGGCCGAGTGTCCTCGCTACCGCACCCCCGCGCTCTCCGTGTCGTCTCTAACCCTAACCGCCAAATCGCTGCCGGGATCCCGCCAAGGTCGCCGCCAACTTGCAGTCTGGTGGCCGGCGCCTGGTGTGCTCCTCGCTGCTGTCATCTACTCACATCGGTGAGGCCACCGTCAACTTGTTGTGGGCAGCTGCCAGTTGTCAGCCCCGCCTGAAAGTCTTTTCTCTCTGTTTTTTTTTTTGCTACTGTCCCGTTCTTTTGTGATTCTATTGTCCATGAGTGTAGCATATTATTTGATCTATGAATGCCATGTTCTGTAATGTTGTTTCAATCGTCACATGTGCAATTGGATTTCCTGTAGCAACATGTTGTTTTTCATAACATTCCCACCATCCTCCCTTGCTGTGAATGACAATAATGTTTGCATATATAGATAGAGTAATAATGACATATTTTGACCAAATACTCACTCTGATCTAATGTTCTCTTACCTTTCTTATCCAATTTCAAGCTAACTCACAACTACAAAGTTGTATAACTCCGAAGCTTTGTATACATGTTACATATAACTCTTGGTGATGTTTTTTTACAAGTTAGAAGTAATGCCTAAAGGTATACAGGAACAAGGTCCAGGTTGGTTGGTTCTGTGCACCTTCTGTATATCTTAAAACTACACCAACTTAGGAGGGGATTCTGGCCTTGAAGTGAATATAAAACTTGTATATGGCTTCCCAAGATTAACAAATAGTATCTATTTGACTTCATAGCACTTCTGGTTTGAAATTTATGGAAGTGTTAATCAAATGGTACAAGAAAGTTCAAAACTAGAGTGTTGATCACAGTTCTGTTCCATTTGACCATCCTGTACGAACTCGATGATCTCATGCAATTGATGCTATAACTAGGATTATAGTTGAATACAAAAGTTTTATTTCATTTCCAAACCTTTCCAGATTGTACAAGCACACCTACACGTGACTCTGGAGTAAAAGTTATACAGGTTTGAAGTTGACACACTTTGCTGGGAATTTAGACAGAACCTCTCCTGTATATGTGGGTTTTTATCCACTATTTATACAGATACAAAAGTTCAATATATGGATATAATTTCAATTACAACATTGTACAACATGTTAACAACCCAGAAATGATAAAATTCAACGCTCAAAAGGTTTTATATAGGTTATAGCGCGCAAACTTCAAACTGTACATGTTAAGGTTTTGGTTCTGGACTGCCAGAACAGTTTTAGCAACAAATGGAATTTGACCTTGTTAATGCTATATTCAGCTTATGAATTGATTAAAAGTTGATAAATGACTTCCTAAGATTTCCATAAATGTATAATTATGCATTTGTCAAGTTTTAAGATTAGGAGATATGGCAGCCCAAAGTTGACAGATGAGCTGACTGTTTTCTGCCAGCAATTCTGTAGAGTACCAGTTTGAACCTATATTTAGAATAAGTTGTGGGTCGAATGGGAAGAGACTTTGAATTACAAAGTTATCGTGATGCTTCTACACTTTCTGCAATGAAACACATAACAATGATATATTTGAATGCTAAGTACTGTATTTTTCATTAAAATGCGATTTGACACCGTGTTAGATCATTTAATTTTGTAGCTTTCATTAATGCGGGACCATTTTTTGTCTTATTAGTTCTAGTATGGAAAGCCCTAAGAAGACTGGTGTTGGTAACAATGAAGAAGGCAATATGGAGTTTATTGACTCCAACAGTTCAGGCTCGCTTCCAAGTCCATCAGATCCTTTTCCAAATATAAAAATTAAAAAGACTTCAAAGGATCTTGACCCGAAATATGATCCTGCCGGCGAGGTATGGATCACGAATCTTAAATCTATCAGTTTAAGTTAATGTTGGTTGTCAAGTTTATGAAGTCTTATATATAATTCTTTTCTACCTAGCTTAATTGCAAAGACAATGAGGTGACTTCAGCTCCTAAAACCGCAGAAGGTTCACCAATGGTTGAATTCTCAGATTCACTCAAGCAAAAACGAGGGCAACGAGGTCCTAATGAGGGTCCATTGAACCGCATTATATACATAACAAGTGTCAGTCCAGGTGAGCTTCCTCAAGAACCATTGGATTCAGTTACAAAGTACCGAAATGCATCCAATTGTCTTGTTAGAGAGCTCGTGCCGTTTACAACCGAGAATTGGAGAAAATTCCATGAGGAGAACAAGAATGAGTTGTGGGAGAAGATAAAGAAAAAATTCAAGTTCCCAAAAGGCACGGAAGAAGTTGTAAAGAAATTAACATTGGTCTCTTGCGGAAAGAAGTTTTGTGGCTGGAAGAGTAAAATGAATGCTTATGTTAAGGCCGATAAGGTCCCTAGCCCGAAGAAGATGGGAAAAATAACACAAGCTCAGTGGCAAGAATTTGTTCGTCAAAAGACCACACATGAGCCTAAAGCCTTGAGTGAAACTGGGTTAGAGCTTGCCAAAAAGAACAAATACCATCATCGATTGGGGTATGTCGGATATGCCCCCAAAGTTGAGAAATGGAATAAAATACTATATGAAACTGTCAGTAAGGGCAACTCTCACCCATTAGAAGGTTGTGATGAGAGAACTTAGCGGTGGGTCATGGCTCGGTCAGGAATGACCAGCGAGGGCAAACTTGAAAAGCCCGACTCTGTGAATGAAGTAGAGCAATAAATAAAAGAAGTAGCTAAAAAGCAACAGAAGGGTATCTTCAAGTCGGGGAGGGAGAATGACCAACTTACTGCTATCCTAGGAAACCCTGAACATAGTGGACCAGTTTGAGCAATCTATTATCAAATGTCCTAGAGAGATGGTTTCCCGAACGATAAAGAGTCATATAGAAGACATGAGAAGTTCAAGAATACACTTTATGAAATGATTTCTCAGAAAGTCAAGGAATCTGTAAAATCAATAATGGATCAACTTAGAGAATCAAAACAATTAACGCCACTGAATAGAGCGATGGTTCCTGTGGCAAAGAAGCATTTGATATCTCCAACTATCTACCCTAGCAGCATAGTTTCTAAGCCTGTCTCAGGGTCAAGCCATAAGTTCCCTATTGATGATATTTTTATGGACAGATGTTGTCATCTTCTTGTCTCGATCGACAAAGCAGGGAACAAATCCAAATAGGTTGCCACTGCTATGGCAAAGTCGAATCGTGACTTCAACGAAAAATCATTTTCGTTGTATTATGTTGTGGTGCAAGTTCTTCAGATCATTGACAATGATTATGAACATTATAAAATAGACCATATTACACATGAGGGGATCACGACTCTGGGGCAGGCTTTCAACCAGTTAATCCTTTGGCACCGATGCGATATCGTGTTGGACGATGAGCTGATGTCTAGCTCCATCGCATCTCCAAAGACTGCAACCCCGTCTTCTTAGTCGAAAGTCCAGGAGGATCCACTCCCGCTATGTTCCAGCAAGGATGATAGTAACCACGCTAGTAAAGATAACCAAGAGCAACCAGTTGAACAATAGTTTGAAGCAGTATCAGAGCAAGCTTATAGTAAAGAGCAACCAGTTGAGCAACAATTTGTAGCAGTACTAGAGCAAGCTGCTGGTATTAAAGAGCAACCATTTGAACAAAAGGTTCAACAACAAGCCAGTGTCCAACTTCCGACGACTACTCCTAAGTCAGTGCCTGTGAAAGTAGCTCGTACAAAAATAAGAAACCTTCTAAAGAAGTGTCAAAATAATTGGAAAATCTGAAGGAAAATATTGGAAAATCTAATGCATCTCGTGCTTCACATGAGCAACCAATAGAAAATATCGAGGAGTGAGAGGAAGACGGTGTGAAATATAATCGGGAGACAACTTTAGTTAAATCAGGAGTTCCAATATACAGGATTGTGGATGTTCTTCCTGAATATAAGAATGGGAAACCGTTCATGACATTGGCAAAACATAACAAACAATCTTTCTCGCTCAGAAGAATGCACGAGTGGTACATCACTGCTAACACAAAATAAGATCTTTCTTACATCTCATATTGTGTGCTGAAACAAGCATTTTGGAGCATTGGAGAAGATAAACGAGACCTTCTCTTTGATGATCTACATAGCCTTTTCCATCGAGGCCTGC
Source organism: Tuctoria greenei (assembly GCA_036927565.1). Taxonomy (NCBI): domain Eukaryota; kingdom Viridiplantae; phylum Streptophyta; class Magnoliopsida; order Poales; family Poaceae; genus Tuctoria; species Tuctoria greenei. The sequence continues at coordinate 95,695,304 of JAYESD010000004.1, read as the reverse complement.
TCAAAATCAACCTGCTACTCGTCTAGTGCTTGTAAGTGCCTATAATATTTTGTAATTGGTTTTCTTACTCCACGCATACATATGTCATGAGATTATAACAATTCCGGACTTTTTCATTAGGATGCAACACATGGATAATGAAAAGCTAAACTCCAAGACAGGTATCCTTTACATTACAGTGATTGCAAAGTCGAATTTCGACATCCAGGTGGAACAGAACTCAAAAGAGTACAAGATCCTGACAAAAAAGAGTTTGAAAAATTAATCGCAAACCAAAAGAAGGATAAAAAGACAAGGGTTGCAGCTTACATAGGATATGCCATGTTTAACTTTGTCAGAGATGGCAAGGACCTCATAAAGGCTCTGTGCCACTTCGAGTAAGTTTGAAACATGACATTGAAATAACAATTATTGCTAATTGTTAACTTAACATGTGTGTTTTTATGTGTGTAGTAAACGACACATAATGATCTTCATCAGGTCAACGTGGGGTTTGTCAACGGTCTTGGACTCAGCCGATTACTCACCAGATCGTTACAAAAATTTCCTTTCTATTTTGAAAATGTACTGTTACTCGATACTTTTAATTTACACACATTTAGAATGTGTTGACAAGTTTTATATGACATTCCTTATATTACAGTGCTTGGCGGTTTTACGTGAAACAACTTGGCAGTCAGATACCTCCTAATACAGATGCATTGCAGATATCAACATATTATCCTTGTCCCAAGCAGCCTCCTGGGAGCTCCTTATGTGGGTATTATGTATGCGAGCATTTTTGGACCGCCTGCGAATATAGAGTGAATTGTGAGGATGTAAGTTATCCTTAATGTCGATATTGTATTTTCTTACTTTTGAGTTTCATTTTAATTGTAACTAGCATATTTTAAACTTATATTATTTTATCGTTGTCACCAACACATTCTAAACCTTGTTATATGTTTCATTACAGCACAGGAATGTGAACGAAGAATGGCCGGTTTCTAGAAATATGCCTAGTGGAGGAGTTGATAAGATTTTTAGTGAACTGTGTCACTTCATGCATCGCGAAATTTTCCACCAAAGAGGGTTGTTCTTCAATAACGAAGGTGTAATAGCTGACGTGCCAGAACTTTTCGAGTATGGCCATCGAAATAGTTTTTATTGAAACTTGTAAACTATAAATTGAGATATATTGTACAATTGTATATGAGATGACTTTTTGGTGATTTTGTGTCGATGATGATTGTAAGAATATATTGTTTCTACTGTGTGTGAATGTGCATCTTCTGTGTATGAGTGAATGTGCATATGAAATTGACCTGGAAATTAGAAGTAACAGCAGGTAGTACTGCATAGGGTATACTTTATCATAGACGATTCTTTACCTACGGCTAGCTGCCTGTGAAATTATATTATCACAGGTGGCTAGTCATAGGTAAAGAACAGTGTGTTATAACTCCATTATCATAGGCGGTTACTCTTACGTTATAAACTGGTTGTGATAAAGAGTCTTCATAGGCGGCTAGTCATAGGTAAAGAATCGCCGGTGATAACTCGATTATCACAGGCAGTTACTCTTACATTACAAACCGCCACTACAGGAATTCGTCAACAGGGTATCAGCCATATGAGATTCGGTTGCTTATAGAAATTGACACCCTTAAGCTAAAAGCGTCAGTCAATCGACGCACTTAGCCGACGAAATAGTTTGGACGCCTTTAACCCTTTAAGTGTGTCGGGGCTGACACATTTAGACTATATGTGCGTCGGCTTTCAGGAGCCGATGCCATTAGTGTTAAATGCGCCGGCCAAAGGAACCGACACACTTAATGCCCTTAAGATTGTCGGTTTAGGCACATCGAAGATCTTAGAGTGACACTTAATAAGGTTACCGAGTGCCACTTTGAGCGTCGATACTTCCGAAACCGATGCTCTTAGTCCACTTAAGTGCGTCGGTTGCTGGAGACCGACACATTTAGACTACCACGTAGGCAGCGTACAGAGGACGACTATGGGCGTCGGTTTAGCCAAAACCAACGCATATAACATATTTTTTTTAAAACAACCTATTTTCTCTCCCTCCTCGGCTGGGGAGCCTCCATTATACAGCCACAATAGCATAATTTATACAGCCAGAGTTGATTCACAAACAGTTCAAACACAACAATGTACACAAGTTTTCAATCGTTTCAAACACAAGAACAACAGTACGTAAGGAGTAAACGAAATGCAAATGTCGTTGTTGGAGCCTCTACTCGCACGTCCTGCGCTTCCATCTCCCCACTCGTAGCTCCGTCGTTGATGTTAAGGAAAACACCGTCATCTTCGGGTGTTCCATGACGGGATCCTTGCGGTAGACAAATAAAAGAGAAACTTAATAACAAAACTCGTTAACTTTGACTAACTTAATAAAATAACTTAATAAAATAGAAGCATGTTGGGTTTCGACTAAAACTTATCAAAACCCCCTCATTTCCTCACTCTCCCTATCTCCCTCGCCCTCACTTGCTCTCCCCACTCTCTCTATCTTTTCCTCTCTCCCTCTATCTCTTTCTCTCTAGATCCCTCTCTATCTACCTCTTCTTTTCTCTCTCTATCTCTTCCTCTCTATCTATCACTTCTTTTCTCTCTCTATGTCCCCCTCTCTCTATGTCTTCCTCTCCCTCTCTATCTATCTCTTCCTCTCTCGCTCTTTCACTTGTTCTCTCTTTCACTTCATCTCTTCGCTAAGTTTTTTTCCTTTTATTTTTAATACTGTGCTAATTAATATGTGTTGTTATAATGGAAATATTGTAACAAGTATACAAGTCATGTATATTGTTGCGTCTCCAACTTGTGATGGGTGAGTCTGCACCGGAGGGAAAGGCATCGGTGGGAAAACTGCTTCAAGTTGTGAGATTATAATTAGTATCATTTTGAAATCGAATAAATTGATCAAATACGAAAATTAAAGTTTACTGGATTATTTTGCTACAATCCAGAAGTAAATAGTGACATGAATCCGTAAGGTTGTGGAACAAACAGTTTACCACTCTCGGAACCCTGCAACACAAATGGTTACAATATTACATTATATAACCTGAGTCAATAAGATAAGCAGTTTTACTTGTGAGGAGGAGATAATCTGTAGTGCTGGCTGCATTGGTCGAGGAACAAACTAAGAACTGGAACTACCTTGACCCAAGAACTGCATCAAGTAAATTAGTTGTGATATCTTGAGTAGGAAAAATTGTAAATCAAATAATATTTTCAAATGGGAAAATTACATGTTACTTGAGACATACAAATAATGCATCTGTTGCTGCAGCATCTGTGTCTGTTGCTGTTGTTGTTGCAACAACATATGTGTCTCTTGCTATTGTTGTTGCAACCGCATCTGTGTCTGTTGTTGTTGCTGTTGCATCTTCTCTTTGGTGTGTCTCAATTCTTCTCGTAATTTAGCCTCTGTAGAAGATTAAAATCGACTACCACCAACATTGTATGACCGTCTTCTAGCATAAGCCTCACGCTCTACATACCTGTCGTGTCAAAGTGTAACTACGACACTTCCCTCGGTACTACTAAATGTAGCCCGCATATGTTCTTGTATTGGTTTGGGCATGCAAAGATCAAGAACAAGATGGTTACATGGGAGATTTACGTGGTTCGGGCCGCCTGAGCGTAATACCCTACTCCATGGGGTGTGTGTTGTTGTATTGAGATGCACTAGAATGCGTAGTGTATGGCACCACCTTGGATCAGCCTCCCTCTGTATCATGTGGTTCAGTCCTTTTATAGTCCAAGGACTGACCGTTACATCCTTTGCCTGGCCCGACATGTGGCCCTGGCGTATTTAATAGCCTAATACACTGTCTATGAACATTAAGCATGCTTAATAGTGTGATAACATGCCTTAATGGCTGCGTTACCCTATTAGAAGTGTTCTGATCGCGTGTCATTAATACAACATTAATGACATGTAATTAGGTCTTGTATCTGCTGTGGGGACCGGAGTCCACACATCCGAGGATCTCATTGGGTGGTACCGTGCGATGCGGCACCTAACAGCACACACAAAAAAGATACCAAAACATATAAGTTTTCATTTCATAATAAGAAGAGTTTACAAAAGAGTGTACAAAAGGAGTACACACGCAGCGGAAAATACATACTCATAATCTCACCTAACTAAGCAGGAGAGAAGACGTCCATGCCCTAAGACGCTTCTCACTAGCAACACGGAGAACAATCAGCAGCGGCGTGGTTCACATGAGATTTACCTCGACACCTCGAGTCATGTACAACCTGAACAGTAGCAATAAAACTAATACCTGCAAAAATCGTTAAAGCGCAAACGTGAGCATAAGGCTCAGCAAGACTTAACCGTCTCACTAGACATATGCAGTGAATACTAACATAGGTAACAAATAGCATAAATAGACTCGCCTATAAGTGGATCCTTATAATCAGGTTTTATGTAGCAAATGACATTCTCCAAGCATGGCACATCATGGGCTCCACAATCAAACAAGAAACGCTTTACCGATGATATGACATGCTCAGAGCACATAAAGCTATTACCGCTAAAGTATGGGGAAATTGTAAACTTTAATTTTGCTATCTCTAAGTCATACAAGGTTGCAAAGCAATTATAATTCAATACAATATAATTTGTTGGCTTCTTTAGTATTTAATACGTCACGACACAGTGAACAAGTGGTACTCTATTACTGCGAGGGACAGTGATTGCAATCAGGACACACCCGGACAACACGACACATACGTCGTTCGGAAGTGTCAGCGAGCACACCCGTACCTACATAACACTTCAGTACTAGGCGTATATGGCAACCTTTCGCAAGACACTCAAATGCCGAACCAGTCGATCCGTCACGGGCAGGAGGTCCCTGCGTGGGGCGTACTCTAACGTGCCCACCAGCGGATTTACACCTTGCTACCCTCAACCCACACCTATAAAACGGAACGGTATGCCTCGACACCCAAGTGACCAAGCTACGTCAGTTTATTGGATTCCATATGTCCATTATATTGCCGGTACAATTCAAGCTTGTCCAGCGGGGCCGCATACGGACGGGCCTTAATCAACACAGGCAGGGCTATGCGACTGAGACTCAATTCTCGCCGCTTCCTATCCATTCCCTACCCGGTCTCAGTTTCATTATATTAAGCCATTTTCTATTCAACCAATCCTGTGAGATACATCTCTCGAGAGTAGATTCCAACTACTCGACTTCTACCGGATTTCCTATGCATTAGCAAAGCAGTTACTACAGGTCAAACTGTAACTCGTGCCAAATAAACCCCTGGGATTTTTGGTCATGCAAGTGGAGTATCATTCACCCTAAACGTAATGCACAATTCATATACTATTCATCATAGTGATAAAGCAAAAGCTCATAAACGACTTAAATGCAAACCGGGGCTTGCCTTAGTTTGCGACTGAACAAATGTCAATTGTTAGGGCTTGATCTTCCTCCGAAGAACCTGCCATGGAACCTCAGTGGAAACACCTTGGCCTTCTCCTCCAAGCGAAGCTCCTCGTCGATCACCTATCATCACGTTTCCTATCGACATGATATGCATATAAGTAATTAAGTAATTAAGTAATTTAAGAAAAGACTCCACGGGGTTGTGTAAACTCTAAGAATGAGGAGTTCGACTAGGAAGGACAGATATGCCTCTGTTGTGTGAAGGAACAAAGGATGAAGTCAAGTGGTCATAGCAGTATCGAGATGTGAATTGAAAGGTGCAATGTAAGCACACATTGCAACTTGGCACTCAACACTCGACGTTATGCCACTCAAGGTCGATACAGCTGAATGGTGTGAAAGTGTTGGACTGGTAGGGTAAGGATGACCTAAGAGTCAAGGTGGCATAGTAGTGTCGAGATAAGCACTGAAAGGTGCAATGTAATGACACATCGCAATTTAGCACTCAACACTTGGAGCTATGCCGCACAAAGAGTGATAAGGCATAATGGTGAAGAAGTATTGCTGGACTGTGTGATGTAAGGAAGACTAAGCGATCAAGATGGAGCATTGAAAGCTTAAGGCATGAGTGAACTGTGCAACAAGAGGTTGTGACTTAGAAGTCAACCAATGAAGTTACACAAACTCATTAAGGAGTAAACCTAATTACGGGACAAGTGTGGTCGCAGGGTCCTGATAAGGATGAACCAGGGTGAAACCCTAGCGACACTTGGGAGTGAAGTGAGGTCAATATTCTTTGGACTTAAGACATCATAACGAGCCTTGTTAACCTAACATGAGTATTGAGACAATGTTCAAATGACCTTTAGATAAAGTAGTTTCTACGGCAAGCTTCTCGAGCATCGTTCAAGTGCTTACGTGACACTATTGCAGTGTCCTTTGCAAGATTGTCCAGATGAGCTCGGTGAATGCCTGGAACTCGAACATGATGCGAGACCTTGTCGTGACGATCATGCTTTGCCATCACGAGAAGATCGGATTAGCGAGGTCCACATCGACCCGGACTCGTCAAAGGGGTGAGCAGAATCTCTAACACCACTTCATGAGTCGAAGAGTTAGGGACTCGACTTAGTTGTCGACAAAAGACTCGACGAACCTACCGTCGATGAAGAGGTACACCTAGGTAAGCAATTCTGCGAGCGGAAAGGAAACGTCCTCGACACGACTAAGAAATTCTTATCCAAGGTTCCACTTGGACTAGTTCTCCTCGTCGGTCGCAACGTTCTCGTAGTATTCTACCCTAGGTCATCGGTGGTCACCAATACACTCGGTTTGACCTAGAAGGCATTTCATCGAGCATCTAGGCTACACCTAGGACTCGACGAGTCTCACCTTGACCAAACCCTAATTTGGCTAAACGACCATCGACTGATGTGTCGTGGTCGTGTTCCAGTACCACGTACATCACACGTATCCTTCACCTCGATGCCAGGACATGATAACGGCTCGGAGCGTCATGACGATGTCATATGGCAACGACGTCGACGCGGCTCATGGTGGAGCATCACGAGCACGTACGGACAGGCCAGTGTGATACAAACGACACAAGAGGTCAACTTAGGGATTCCTATAGGAATGATATCAACGCGGAACATGGGCATACGACTTGACGACACATGAGTAACCTTAGCGATCACGACGAACGGACGTCGATGACATCAAGCAAGGTATTTCAGGGTAAGGCTCACCTTGTATGCATTTCGCCGAACATCTTGGTGTGTACTAGAGTTCCATCGCGTCATCACCATTCAAAGGGTATCTTGGCACATGTACTTGTCAATTGCCATCCTAGAATAGACCTGCATCCATAGACCAGCATCGAATGGCAACACACTTAGTTTCGCCTTGTAACCATTTCATCGAACACCTTGGCTGCAGCTCGGTCCCAACTAATCTTTGCATAAATCAGAGCTAACCTTGAGCCAGTTGCCGATACCATGGTGTCAAAGGTGTGTTCCTGCATATCCTCCATCACACCCATTACTCGCTTTGCTTCCAGGACATAGCCACGGCGCGGAACGCGGACATGGCGTCATGGTGCTCGCGGTCAGCCCGGAAAGGCGCGGCCAGTAGCAAGCCGGAACACGGCATGCGGTTGGTGTGGCACGGCGCGACAACCATCGTCGTGGCGACGCGGCACGGGGACAGCACGAGCATGGCGGCAGGGCACCGGCGGTGGTGGCGCGCATGCGGGGCACAGCGAGGCAAGCAGCAGCAGGGTGGCATGCCGCACGCGGGCATGCTCGCCACGGAAGCAGGACGCGACGAGGCACAGAACAGCGACGCAGGCAGTGCGACAGAGCTGGGCGCGTCGTCAGGGGGTGTTGGGGCGACGCGCGCGGTCCGGTAGACACGGACGGCGCCGGTGAGGAGGCGACCGGCGGGGAGGCGCGCACAGCCGGGGGGTGCCTGGGCGGCAGTGTGGCGGCTGGGCAACAGTGCGCAGGGGCAGCGACGCGGCCGCAGAGGGAGGAGCTGGGGCGACGCAGCGACGGAGGTGTGCGCGGTGGTGAGGAGGGCGCACGACAGGAGCGCGATGCGGCCGGCCATCGGGGAGCTATGGCGGCGGCAGCCCGGGGCGCGAGCAGGTGGCACCATGGGCGGCGTCGCGGCGCGATGGTGCGGCTCCGGGCCGAGCGGCGGCCGGCGTGGGGCGCAGCAGCGCGGCATCGGCGGCGCGTGGACAAGCGCCGAGGGAGGCGAGGAGCCAGGGAGCACCGTGGCGGTCGGGCGTCGCGCAGGCGTGCGGCGCAGGGACGGCACACGTCGGTAAGGGGCACGGCCGGCGAGGTAGGCGCGGGGCGCTGCCGTGGCCAGGGCACATGGGAGGTGCGGAGGTGCGAGGAGCAGCGTGGGGCGCACGAGGAACAGCCAGAAGCGCGGTGATAAGGACGAGAGAGGAAGAAGCAAAGTTGCTTTTGTGGCCATGAGGATAGACATGACATGTGGGCCCCATTTTTCCCTTCTACTTATCCTCTTCATTTCAGATGCAAAATATCTCATCCATTGAGCAGCTTACCAGTGGGGCCCACCCTTTTCCTAGTACTGAGGATAAGTATGACATGTGGGTCCCACTCTCTTCTCCCTTCTCTTTTAAAAATTCAAATGGAGCCAGCAGACATGCTTCAAAAATATTCAACTTTGGCCCAATGCCTAAATAAAATGTGGAGAATTTTATGATGCAACCAGATTTCAAAATGGAGCAAGTTGAATTTGAACTCTGGTTTGAATTTGAATTCAAGTGGTGATACTTGACTCAAGGAAATAAATAGTAGATTAGGTTCAAAATTCCTGAAACTTTGAAGTTACCCTTTTTGAACCATAAGGGACCTCAGGAAAAATTTGGAGTTGATTTGGACAAGGTTGAGAACAAAGTTTAAATTTGAAGTCGACGTTGATTAAACTCTCAGTACGTGTCCAATAAATGGGAAACGTGCTTCAAAAATTTTGAAACTTTACCGAGAGTCTATTTGGAATATTAGAAGGTCATGAAAAAAATTTACGGCATGAGATCTGAATATTTTTGGATGTCCCATTTTAGGGTTGAAATAATTCCTATTAAGATTTTAAGTTTTAACAAGCCCATATTTGTAGTGAACATGGGTTAACGCACGTGATACATGTGAGTTTGGATTTCTAAGTTCATTTTCAAAAATTTTTAAGTTCACATTTTTACATTTTTGTTCTTCCGAAAAGCGGGCTTTTACAATCCTTCCCCCTTAAAGGAATCTCGTCCCGAGATTCTAAGGAAGAGAGAAAGTTAGGCCGAGTTGTTGATGAGACAACCATCTCCTGGCATGTGATTGGAGAAAGAGACTCTTCGTCTTCTTATTGCATCTATGGTTTGGATGCTCGGCGTGACTGGGATCACACCGTAAAGTTTGTAGCTTAGAAAGCTATATTGATAATTTGGGGTCTTCTTCTTTTCGTAAAAAGGAAGTAAGCTTCTGCATTGGAGGACTTTAGAACTCTAAGATAGTTAGGTGTTCTTAACTCTGGGTGTTTCTCTTACGAAGACTTTGCTGCCTTGGTCTTGTGGCTAAAGCAATGTCACCATCCATTACGAGTCAAAGAGTTCCAAGACCTGATAATTAACTGATAACCTCGCGAAAAGAAAGATGCAGAGTTTTAGCGAGGTCGAGAAGTCCATAGGAAGCTCCTCGCAACTAGAAACAATCAGTTTCCAGGACTCAAGTTGATTTGAGTTTCAACGGGTCAAGGACAAAGGCTCAACTTTGTTTTGGTCACAAGGTGTTAAGTGGTTTCCCTTGTGCCACTCAAGATAATGAAACAAGTCGAAGGCGTTGCGAATGAAAAAGTTGATCACAACTCAAAATTGTGAGACACAACGTAGGTATTTGAATGGGGTCATATATTCTTGCTCAAAACTCATTAGTAATTACGTTTCATGATGCATCACAAGTGGAATAATGTTATGCATTAATGATGCAACGCTGGCCAGCTAGAAATGTAGACGGTATGATGCATTCATTATTATGCTTTGAGCAAAAATAGGTAGGACAATCCAAACACAGTCAGAAGTATCCCAAATACAGGAGGATTGAATAAACTTGGTCATGAAAGGCGCTAGAAAAGACTTGCTACTTTCATATCTGGACCACGTTCGATGGTTTCAAGGTAAAAGTATTAGCAAGGAATGGTGGGGTTCATCTCAAGGCAACGGAGTGTACAAAATGGAACAAAGTGATTGAACTTCTTGTTGATCGGAAGTTCCCTAAAGCTTGTTAATCACAACCTACAGGTAATTGTGGTTCCTTAACAATGGGTCAGGTTTTTTTTTCATCTCGCAGTTTTCTTAAAGTACTATGTCTACCCCTTAAAAGGTGCGGCAGGGTTACCTTCAGAAGTTGCAAAGAGAGTAACCTTTGAAGAGTAAGGTTCTCATCACTCCCGTAGGTTGCACGAAGTGGTTGACAAGGTACTGTGCTAGGCACGACCTTGGTTAGTGATCCACGTTCTTGCTAAAGAATTTCCAGCTCATACTACTCACTTATGGCTTCTCGTCTCAAAGACTGAAGCAAAGGAGTGGTTTAGCGTGAAGAATCAAATGACTCCTTTAACTCGTTGATCGAATTCCACAAGAAACAGGGTTCAAGGTGATCCGTTACTTAAGCTTCACATTGACTTAATGAGTCACTGTTGTACTCGGTCCTACTTACTTGAGCATTGCTCCCAGCACGTTGGTTCGGTGTCGATGTACCTTGGTATGACACCTAGGTGAACGTAACACTTCAATTACTAGATGAACTCCTTCCCCCTTAAGATTCAAGCTAGGTGAGCAAGAAACTTACTCCAAGCAATATTTATGGGGAGGGTCGTCCAACTAAGGGAAGTGTCGTACATGCTCAATGCACAATTAAAGTGTGAGATGCAAGGTTGCATAGTCAAAACACTAGCATGTGCATCCGAGCAAAAAGGGATTTGCCTTAGTGTAATACTCAACTCTAAAGGCAAATATTGTTGGGTCGCAACACCTGGGATGTTACGGAACTCCTCGAGTTGAACTCGAGAACTAAATCCATAAACACCCTAAAGGGTCATCACCCGATTAAATCCTGGTGGAGGATGAACAGCTTGGACGCAACTTAGATTTTGTCCAAGTAAATGGCAAAATCATATCTTGAGGTGAACAACAAAGTTAAAGTACACTTCAAGACCTTTCTAAAAAGTATTGGTTTGACTCTAGATCGTCTCTGGTTTGCAAGTTATGCAATTTTAAAGTTAGCAGATTTCTCTGCACTTTCAGCAGAATCTGCTTAAACAGTAGCAGTTTTGATCTAAAGTTTTCAGGCTGTTCTGATGGAAATCTGGAAATATTCTTATTTACAAAGTTGTAGCCAATGTAATAAGCTTTCCAGAATGTACTTACTTGTCTTCATATCAGCTCTGGCTCAAAAGATATGAATTTTTGAAGTTAGGTAAAATTTCAGTATTCAGAACTGAATTCAGTTCAGATTGACCACTCTGTATTCAAACTCGATTTGGAAAAGGTAGATGACCGATTCAGGTCTGGAGCCAATTGCAAAAATTGTAGCTGACTCTCTAAACTCTCCAACGGTTACTCGCGTGACACCATTGGATCAAGGGTCTGCGAGTTATGGATTAAATTCAGAGGCGTACAGATTGCTGTCCAGTTTGGGTATGTCTGGACAGTCTCTGCAATTATCCAAATTTCACCCATTTAAAAAAAGGATTCTGGTCTGGTGTTCAACAGAAAACATGTAGAGGACTTCCATATCTTTCTAAAGAGTATTTACTTGCCCTTGTAGCATTTCTGGTTGAGAAGATACGGCATTTACAGTTTTTCTGAGAATTTGGACAGCACCTCCTTTGTTTAAGGCTGATTTTGTCCACAATTTTCAGATATACAAACATCAAAATTTGCAAAAATAATACATAGAAAACTTGTTGCATACATTCTCAAGATTCCAGAAATGTAAAATACGAATCCATTCGACAATTCTACTAGGAATTATAATCGAAACAGTAACTGAATAGGTAACGGTCCATATTCTGAACTGTTTCGACACCTTAAACGATACTTCAATTTAGACTTGGTTATTGCGAGTTTTAGCCTTCATGTTGATTAGGAAGTTGGTAGAGGACTATTTAAGCTTTCCAAGCATGTATAAACATGCATAGTTTGCATTTCTAGTTTAAGAGTTATGTCCGTTCAAAGTTCAGAATTTTTCTGACTGTTTCAGATAGCACCTATATACATGTATTATCTTCAACTCTGTTTTCTAATTAGTTATAAGCTGAATTTGAGGTATCACTGAATAACAAAGTTGTAGAATAGCTTTTCCACTTTCCAGAAATGTATCATAATGGAATAGAAGAGCTTTCTTCAAGGAAATATGACAAAAGTTCAGATGCTGGTCCGTGTAGTTTCAGAACAGCAGCTGCTGTGATAATGGTGCATTTTCATCACCATAAAAGCATCTTTTGGCTTGGAGGTCAATAGGAAAATATTAGAAGATTCCAAAAGCTTTTCAAAAAGTATTCACTTGCCTCCAAAGCCCTCCAGGTTGAAGAGATATGGAATTTCAAAGTCAGGTCCATTCTGTTCGAAAACAGAACTCACCGGCTTCGAAACACAAGAATTTGGAAACAAACTCAAATTTTGAAACTTAGCTCAAAACTCAAGTCCGATGGCTAGAACTTGATTCACAACTAATCATTTCCTTTAGAACCAAATGGAATCTTAAAAGAGACTTGACGACCTTCTTATCCATAGCATATCACTATGGATCTTCAAACTTAACCAAAGTCTTACTCCGGCGAAGTCGAGCTAAACTCTCGCCAGGAGCAAAGAACTTTGGTTCACCTACTCTTGAAAAGAAACATTTTACTTTGTCCACAAGATATCAGCAACTGATACTTGGACTCAATATGAATATGAAGTCATTTCTTTCGTGGGGGATGGTCAAAGTATCAAGTGTGATACTGACGGTACTACGTGCCTTACTAAAAGAAAAGTCTAATCCGGTATATCCGGATAGGTCTAGAGGTGGTCCTACTATCGATCACTCGCAAACGTATTCTACACGGGTCGCTACCGGAGTTAGTGTACCTGCAGAAGACAAACAATCCCCTTTCACACCTTCACACCTCAAGGGCGGCTCGGGGAAACACGACAGGCAGTCACAATAAGATATAATTAAAAGTAAATGCATACGACTCTGGTGTGAGTCGCCCTCGAGCGAGGTCATGTCTCGAGGTACATGGTTGTAAATACGTCTGTACAGCAAAGACTCCCGTACGAACCGGCTTATACACGCTCGGGCATACGTGTTTCGCATGATCCCATAGAACATGAATGGTTCTAGAGATGCATACTATCGGGTTATACACCACCCGACGGGGCTCCCACTAATTTTGTGTCACGCTGGGGTACCGCGTGTCATATGTTCTCAGAAACATGGAAAGTTTCAGAGACTCATATTGACTTTCCGTGCTAAGCCACGGAAATTTCACATACCATATCTCGTATGCAGAGTTTACCGAGATTGATCCGCTCTCGGCGGCGTACCTTACCTCTTACCTTGAAGACAGAGCGTCGTTACAGAATAATATAACAAGTTAGTTCACCACCTTTATAACTTATACTAGTAATAGTCCTTAATGGGCATATAGCTAAACCTCACTCGACTACTTCGGAGTTTTCGAAAATAGGCTCTTTTCGAGCGTGCTATTCCCAATGAAGCTCTGATACCATGTCTGTGGGGACTGGAGTCCACACATCCGAGGATCTCATTGGGTGGTACCGTGCGATGCGGCACCTAACAGCACACACAAAAAGGATACCAAAACATATAAGTTTTCATTTCATAATAAGAAGAGTTTACAAAAGAGTGTACAAAAGGAGTACACACGCAGCGGAAAATACATACTCATAATCTCACCTAACTAAGCAGGAGAGAAGACGTCCATGCCCTAAGACGCTTCTCACTAGCAACACGGAGAACAATCAGCAGCGGCGTGGTTCACATGAGATTTACCTCGACACCTCGAGTCATGTACAACCTGAACAGTAGCAATAAAACTAATACCTGCAAAAATCGTTAAAGCGCAAACGTGAGCATAAGGCTCAGCAAGACTTAACCGTCTCACTAGACATATGCAGGGTGAATACTAACATAGGTAACAAATAGCATAAATAGACTCGCCTATAAGTGGATCCTTATAATCAGGTTTTATGTAGCAAATGACATTCTCCAAGCATGGCACATCATGGGCTCCACAATCAAACAAGAAACGCTTTACCGATGATATGACATGCTCAGAGCACATAAAGCTATTACCGCTAAAGTATGGGGAAATTGTAAACTTTAATTTTGCTATCTCTAAGTCATACAAGGTTGCAAAGCAATTATAATTCAATACAATATAATTTGCTGGCTTCTTTAGTATTTACTACGTCACGACACAGTGAACAAGTGGTACTCTATTACTGCGAGGGACAGTGATTGCAATCAGGACACACCCGGACAACACGACACATACGTCGTTCGGAAGTGTCAGCGAGCACACCCGTACCTACATAACACTTCAGTACTAGGCGTATATGGCAACCTTTCGCAAGACACTCAAATGCCGAACCGGTCGATCCGTCACGGGCAGGAGGTCCCTGCGTGGGGCGTACTCTGACGTGCCCACCAGCGGATTTACACCTTGCTACCCTCAACCCACACCTATAAAACGGAACGGTATGCCTCGACACCCAAGTGACCAAGCTACGTCAGTTTATTGGATTCCATATGTCCATTATATTGCCGGTACAATTCAAGCTTGTCCAGCGGGGCCGCATACAGACGGGCCTTAATCAACACAGGCAGGGCTATGCGACAGAGACTCAATTCTCGCCGCTTCCTATCCATTCCCTACCCGGTCTCAGTTTCATTATATTAAGCCATTTTCTATTCAACCAATCCTGTGAGATACATCTCTCGCGAGTAGATTCCAACTACTCGACTTCTACCGGATTTCCTATGCATTAGCAAAGCAGTTACTACAGGTCAAACTGTAACTCGTGCCAAATAAACCCCTGGGATTTTTGGTCATGCAAGTGGAGTATCATTCACCCTAAACGTAATGCACAATTCATATACTATTCATCATAGTGATAAAGCAAAAGCTCATAAACGACTTAAATGCAAACCGGGGCTTGCCTTAGTTTGCGACTGAACAAATGTCAATTGTTAGGGCTTGATCTTCCTCCGAAGAACCTGCCATGGAACCTCAGTGGAAACACCTTGGCCTTCTCCTCCAAGCGAAGCTCCTCGTCGATCACCTATCATCACGTTTCCTATCGACATGATATGCATATAAGTAATTAAGTAATTAAGTAATTTAAGAAAAGACTCCACGGGGTTGTGTAAACTCTAAGAATGAGGAGTTCGACTAGGAAGGACAGATATGCCTCTGTTGTGTGAAGGAACAAAGGATGAAGTCAAGTGGTCATAGCAGTATCGAGATGTGAATTGAAAGGTGCAATGTAAGCACACATTGCAACTTGGCACTCAACACTCGACGTTATGCCACTCAAGGTCGATACAGCTGAATGGTGTGAAAGTGTTGGACTGGTAGGGTAAGGATGACCTAAGAGTCAAGGTGGCATAGTAGTGTCGAGATAAGCACTGAAAGGTGCAATGTAATGACACATCACAATTTAGCACTCAACACTTGGAGCTATGCCGCACAAAGAGTGATAAGGCATAATGGTGAAGAAGTATTGCTGGACTGTGTGATGTAAGGAAGACTAAGCGATCAAGATGGAGCATTGAAAGCTTAAGGCATGAGTGAACTGTGCAACAAGAGGTTGTGACTTAGAAGTCAACCAATGAAGTTACACAAACTCATTAAGGAGTAAACCTAATTACGGGACAAGTGTGGTCGCAGGGTCCTGATAAGGATGAACCAGGGTGAAACCCTAGCGACACTTGGGAGTGAAGTGAGGTCAATATTCTTTGGACTTAAGACATCATAACGAGCCTTGTTAACCTAACATGAGTATTGAGACAATGTTCAAATGACCTTTAGATAAAGTAGTTTCTACGGCAAGCTTCTCGAGCATCGTTCAAGTGCTTACGTGACACTATTGCAGTGTCCTTTGCAAGATTGTCCAGATGAGCTCGGTGAATGCCTGGAACTCGAACATGATGCGAGACCTTGTCATGACGATCATGCTTTGCCATCACGAGAAGATAGGATTAGCGAGGTCCACATCGACCCGGACTCGTCAAAGGGGTGAGCAGAATCTCTAACACCACTTCATGAGTCGAAGAGTTAGGGACTCGACTTAGTTGTCGACAAAAGACTCGACGAACCTACCGTCGATGAAGAGGTACACCTAGGTAAGCAATTCTGCGAGCGGAAAGGAAACGTCCTCGACACGACTAAGAAATTCTTATCCAAGGTTCCACTTGGACTAGTTCTCCTCGTCGGTCGCAACGTTCTCGCAGTATTCTACCCTAGGTCATCGGTGGTCACCAATACACTCGGTTTGACCTAGAAGGCATTTCATCGAGCATCTAGGCTACACCTAGGACTCGACGAGTCTCACCTTGACCAAACCCTAATTTGGCTAAACGACCATCGACTGATGTGTCGTGGTCGTGTTCCAGTACCACGTACATCACATGTATCCTTCACCTCGATGCCAGGACACGATAACGGCTCGGAGCGTCATGACGACGTCATATGGTCAACGACGTCGACGCGGCTCATGGTGGAGCATCACGAGCACGTACGGACAGGCCAGTGTGATACAAACGACACAAGAGGTCAACTTAGGGATTCCTATAGGAATGATATCAACGCGGAACATGGGCATACGACTTGACGACACATGAGTAACCTTAGCGATCACGACGAACGGACGTCGATGACATCAAGCAAGGTATTTCAGGGTAAGGCTCACCTTGTATGCATTTCGCCGAACATCTTGGTGTGTACTAGAGTTCCATCGCGTCATCACCATTCAAAGGGTATCTTGGCACATGTACTTGTCAATTGCCATCCTAGAATAGACCTGCATCCATAGACCAGCATCGAATGGCAACACACTTAGTTTCGCCTTGTAACCATTTCATCGAACACCTTGGCTGCAGCTCGGTCCCAACTAATCTTTGCATAAATCAGAGCTAACCTTGAGCCAGTTGTCGATAACATGGTGTCAAAGGTGTGTTCCTACATATCCTCCATCACACCCATTACTCGCTTTGCTTCCAGGACATAGCCACGGCGCGGAACGCGGACATGGCGTCATGGTGCTTGCGGTCAGCCCGGAAAGGCGCGGCCAGTAGCAAGCCGGAACACGGCATGCGGTTGGTGTGGCACGGCGCGACAACCATCGTCGTGGCGACGCGGCACGGGGACAGCACGAGCATGGCGGCAGGGCACCGGCGGTGGTGGCGCGCATGCGGGGCACAGCGAGGCAAGCAGCAGCAGGGTGGCATGCTGCACGCGGGCATGCTCGCCACGGAAGCAGGACGCGACGAGGCACAGAACGGCGATGCAGGCAGTGCGACAGAGCTGGGCACGTCGTCAGGGGGTGTTGGGGCGACGCGCGCGGTCCGGTAGACACGGACGGCGCCGGTGAGGAGGCGACCGGCGGGGAGGCGCGCACAGCCGGGGGGTGCCTGGGCGGCAGTGTGGCGGCTGGGCAACAGTGCGCAGGGGCAGCGACGCGGCCGCAGAGGGAGGAGCTGGGGCGACGCAGCGACGGAGGTGTGCGCGGTGGTGAGGAGGGCGCACGACAGGAGCGCGATGCGGCCGGCCATCGGGGAGCTATGGCGGCGGCAGCCCGGGGCGCGAGCTGGTGGCACCATGGGTGGCGTCGCGGCGCGATGGTGCGGCTCCGGGCCGAGCGGCGGCCGGCGTGGGGCGCAGCAGCGCGGCATCGGCGGCGCGTGGACAAGCGCCGAGGGAGGCGAGGTGCCAGGGAGCACCGTGGCGGTCGGGCGTCGCGCAGGCGTGCGGCGCAGGGACGGCACACGTCGGTAAGGGGCACGGCCGGCGAGGTAGGCGCGGGGCGGTGCCGTGGCCAGGGCACATGGGAGGTGCGGAGGTGCGAGGAGCAGCGTGGGGCGCACGAGGAACAGCCAGAAGCGCGGTGATAAGGACGAGAGAGGAAGAAGCAAAGTTGCTTTTGTGGCCATGAGGATAGACATGACATGTGGGCCCCATTTTTCCCTTCTACTTATCCTCTTCATTTCAGATGCAAAATATCTCATCCATTGAGCAGCTTACCAGTGGGGCCCACCCTTTTCCTAGTACTGAGGATAAGTATGACATGTGGGTCCCACTCTCTTCTCCCTTCTCTTTTAAAAATTCAAATGGAGCCAGCAGACATGCTTCAAAAATATTCAACTTTGGCCCAATGCCTAAATAAAATGTGGAGAATTTTATGATGCAACCAGATTTCAAAATGGAGCAAGTTGAATTTGAACTCTGGTTTGAATTTGAATTCAAGTGGTGATACTTGACTCAAGGAAATAAATAGTAGATTAGGTTCAAAATTCCTGAAACTTTGAAGTTACCCTTTTTGAACCATAAGGGACCTCAGGAAAAATTTGGAGTTGATTTGGACAAGGTTGAGCACAAAGTTTAAATTTGAAGTCGACGTTGATTAAACTCTCAGTACGTGTCCAATAAATGGGAAACGTGCTTCAAAAATTTTGAAACTTTACCGAGAGTCTATTTGGAATATTAGAAGGTCATGAAAAAAATTTACGGCATGAGATCTGAATATTTTTGGATGTCCCATTTTAGGGTTGAAATAATTCCTATTAAGATTTTAAGTTTTAACAAGCCCATATTTGTAGTGAACATGGGTTAACGCACGTGATACATGTGAGTTTGGATTTCTAAGTTCATTTTCAAAAATTTTTAAGTTCACATTTTTACATTTTTGTTCTTCCGAAAAGCGGGCTTTTACATCTGCCGCTTTAACTATCCTTTGAATGTCCGTGCTGTTGGAGATCCGCCAGTTTACTCGTTGGTGGTGTAGGTCGGAGGCTCCACAAGTAGCAGCTTCCGAGCTTCCCCTTGCGGGGAAGTAGCTCTGGAACCGCTGTACACATGTTGGCACCGGAGCTTCCCTCTACTAGGGATTAGGTCTGGGGTCGTTATACACGTGTTGATTGCGGAGCTTCCCTGTATTGGGAGTTTAGCTCCGGGCTTACATTACACGTGTCAATCCCTAGAGCTACCCATATGAGGAATGTGAGTCCGGTGTTGTATGACGTGTGGGGCCTGAGGAGGCCTTCAACATTGATAGGTGGAACTCTCTTTCACTTCTTACGGTCTTGTGGGGTACCCGATACGCAGGGTACCGATAGTGGCCCTTGGGCCCACCTCTAGGAGAAACCCTTTGGGTTAAGTTATTCTATCGGAGGTGTGGCCATCCTTGATTCCCGCGCTTTGAATTCAAAAGTCTTCTTATGTGCTGCTGGGGTGATGGTCCGGGATTAAACCATCGCTGCTTGGCTTGTTATAAAAGCAGCATATGATATCTTTGAGTGCGGATCTCACGCAATTGAAGGTCGCTAGTTCCAAATACAAAAACCTTATCGATTCCGAGCGCCTTGTCAGGGTGCCGCCTTTGGATTTCCCGCCGCCCATCATGACAACGGTTTGCCTGGGGTAATGACCTCGATCTCTTTGTCGGGGTGGCCCCAGGCCCATTCATCATGGATGGGGTATATTTTTGAAATGTGAACCAACTCTTGTTGCGGTTTCCATCCAAGCGTCACGGAGGCTTACTTAAGAAGTAAAGTATGCACAGTTTGAGGACTCTTTACACTTTTGATAAAACTTGAGCTCAGAGCCTCCCAAACTCTGCCTAGCTTTCCTTTGCTTTGCCCCACTTTGCCGCGATGGAGTTGGGTCATTCCAAGAGCCACCTCAAGAGCAGGTATGATCTGATGAAGGTTCGGACCTATATGGGGTGGTCCAGTGACTCCTTCAGCCACTTGATTCGCGCCGTCAAGCTCCCATTCAAGAAGTAGCACAATGGCCACATGGTGTACTTCTCAACGTATGCCATGGTAGGATTGATCCCACATTTTTCAAGCTTTCTCTTAATGTTGCTGGACTTCTTTGGTCTCTAGCTGTATCATCTTGGCCCCCATTCTCTTCTGCTAGTTGCAACCTTCGTCCACTTCTGCGAGATATGGGTGGGTGTTCCCGCTGCATCGAGTTGTTCCATACATTGTTCATGGTTCACACTACCAGCAAGGGGACTGAGCTTCTTGGCTTCTACTATTTCGTAAAGCGCAAGAACTGCCCCTTCAAGTACTTGAAGTCATTCCCTTCCGACAAATGGGATGATTGGAAGAAGGACTGGGTCATCATTGTAGTGGAGGAGAACGAAAGGTTGGAGCTGCCCCAAGGACTCCCCAACGTTCATACTGACGCCTGGAGTGTAGTTCCGGAGCTGTTGGATGCCTTTAACCCTGTTCTGACCAAGATTCGAGAACGTGTGGAGGGCGGAGTGACCCCTAAGATTGTCTTCGAAAATTTCTTGGTCAACAGGTGGGCTCTGCTGAGGAAGAGGGAGAAGCTTGCTTGGGATCTCAACAGCGTGATGGATGACACCCGGATTGAAACCAGTCTAAAGTCCAACTTGGATGATGAAGCTCTGAAGCTTCATCTCAAGAAGTTTCAGCACGGGCTAGTCGATGGCGATGTCTTGGCTCCGCCGGCTGCTTTCCTGCCCTTGAACATGATTCCAGAGATTAGCAGGGAGATCCAGGGGAAGATGCCGGTGCTAGACGACCTTGGCGAGGTAGAACAACGCCGGACCTCCAGGGTTGTAATCCCCAGAGCTTCTGAAGGAGGGCCTTCCTCTGCCCCGAGCCAGAGGGTTGAAGACATCAGCAAGGGCAGGGGCAAGGAGCCAGCCGAACCCTCCAGCTGGAAGAGAAAACTGAAGCATGCTGATGGGAGGTCCGTGAGGCCTGCTCCCTCTACAACGGCTCCTTCTCCCCGATGAGGGAGGTCTTCTGCGGCTACACCTTCTCCGGCGCAGGCGTCTTCGAAAGGCGCTAGCTCCGGATAGTTAACACCGACCTCAGTGCTAGCTAAGAGCTCCAGGCATGGGAGGTCTTTCTGACCAAGAGAAGCTCCGGCCAAGAGGACTCCGGCTTCTGCATGTGGTCCCCAGCTGAGGTCCGAAGTTGTTGTCTCACCAGACTTGGTGGGCTCTGGCTCCACACCTCAAAAGAAGAGGTTCTGCGGTGACTGGGGTGGTAGTATCCCAAAGTAAGCATCGTGTGCTCGCCTTGAAAAGCTAATTTTGTTTTTGTTGTGTCTTTAATCTTCTCATCCCTTCATTTCTATGGTGTCGAGAAAGGAGTCAGGGACTTTGGCATCTGTCACAGCGACTGTGGCTGCACATGTTGAAGCTTCGGCTTCGACCACTGAGCCTCCTCCTCATGTGGTGGCGGAATCCACGACAGCTCCGGCGCCAGCTGTCGTGGTCTTGGATCCAGAAGAGACGCCTGAAGCTCCCGTGGTAGCGCTGGACCATGGGGGAGAAGTTGAAGATGCACCTTTGGAAACAAGCTAGAAGTTGAAGCTCCAGGTCGGGAGCTGGGGATGTCGGAAGCTCCGGTTTCTGAACCGGAGGCCACCGAAGCTCTGGTCCCTGCACCATAAGTTGTTGCGGGGCCAGCGATGCCAAAAACTCCGGCCCTTGGGTCGGAAGTCATAGAAGCCCCAGCCTTGTAGCCAGAGGCAATTGAAGCCCTGGCCACTGAGCCGGTGATGGTCGAAACTCCGGCCTCAGAACCAGAAGCTGCTGAAGGTCCAACCGTCGATCCGAAGGTGCTCGAAGCTCCGGTCGCCAAGCCGAATGTTGCTTATGTGTCGGTGCTTGAGCCGGTAGTAGTAGAGGCACCGGGTGGAGCTTCCACTGTCGCCTCGGAGGTAATTGCTCTGGTGGTGTCCATGCCTGAGCCGCAACACCATGAAGAAGTGGCGGTGAGCTCTCCACCAGCAGGGCCAACAAGTGAAGACCCGGAGGCAGCGCCTTCAACTTCCACTCTGGAGGTGGGAGTTCCCCCAGTGGGTTCTTCCTGTGCTGCTGCTGAAGGGCTTCCAGAGAGCGGCCCTACTGTTGCAGAAGCTCAGGGAACCACACTTGTAGAGTGGGACCCTACTTTTGTTATGGAAAACCTCCTGGAGTCAGCAGAATTGACCCCAGCAGGACAGGAGCATATCCCTCTGGCGTTGTCCATAGACAACGCCTGCTCGAGCCTCCAACATGTTCAGCTCGCCTTCAATCATGAGAGCAAAGCCCTAGAGGAGGAGTGCAACACATTAAGGCGTTGGCGTAACAGGCTCCATTTTGAGACTAGTCTTGTTGAGACAAGACTTGCTGACCAAAAGGAGTGGGTTAAGAGGGAAACGACTCAGATGGAATACCGGAGTAGCTGCTGGAGGAGAAGGAAGCTGCCATCAGGGCGCTCGATGCTAACTCTAGGGAGATCCTTGAGCAAGCCAAGGAGAGGCGTGATGCTGCTGATGAGCGTCACAAAAACCTCAATGAGTTAAATGAGGTCCTCCTCAAGCGCCGATCGGACCTTGAGGCTAGGGAAGAGAAGATCCTGGAGCAGCACGAGGATATTTTGAAGAGGGAGGCGGAGGTCACCCAGAAATTGACTCTGGGTGAACAAAATTTGGCAGATCGCAGCAAAAAGCTGGATCTATGGAGTAAAGAGGAAAAGGAGAAGTACTGGAAACTGGGGCAGGAGCTCTCGAAAAGAGAAGCTGATGTTGCTACCAGGGAAGAGAAAGTGAGAGGAAGGAAAAAGATCTAGCGGAACGGCGGAACCGCATCCACCTCAGGGAGATAGAGTTGACCGATCGCGAAAAGCAGGTTGCTGAGAATATGTAGCAATATGCCAAAGTGGTCGAGTGCCTCGCTAGGGAATGTTCGGAGCTTGCGGTCGCCTGGAAGTTACTGGAGGAGCTGCGGAGCTTGAGGGAAACAGAGTCCATTCAAGTATGGGACTTCTTGGGATGAGCCAACGACGCGCTGATGCCACTAGGCTTCAGTCCTGTACGTCCGGACAATCCTGAGCTGTACTTGGACCGAGCGCTAGTGGCCATCATTGCTGCTGGCGGCAAACTCGATGCGACGGGTGACGTCATTGTGGACCAGCTGGAGACAGAGGGGAAATATCTGGCTACAAACTTCGCAGAGTATGTGCTGACGTGTTATGTGAGCCGAGATCCCTAATTCTCCCTGGACCGGGTGCTCCAAGGTCCTGTTGCTGAAGAGGAGGACGTCGCCAAGGCCAGTGTCCAAGAAGTTGCCCAGAAAGTCATCTCATTCTTTCGTAGGACTTAGACCCTCTGGTAGCTAGGACTTTTTTCTTTGCCTTCTGCTGTAATCCCAATTTTGTAATCCAGTGCTTCGAATTAATGAAATCCACTTTGCCATGAATTTCACTTTATTGTTGTTTTGTCTTCAATATACTGTGCTCTGTCTTGTTGGCCCCCTGGTATATATGCACAATTGTAGAGTGTACATGTACCAAAAGGATTTGACAGTATGTTGATGACTTGAACGCTTCGAACTTGTAGATTTTAGGTCCAAAGTCTTTATTTCTGACACGTCGACGGTTGGCCCCCTGGGATTGTTAGAGCTTTGTAGCTCCTACATTACCCACTATCAACATATTAAACGTCGGTAGCGGGCCCCCTTAAAGGATGTCAGAGCTTAGTAGCTCCAGCGTCGTCCACCATCGCTATGAATTTCTGTTTTTCCTACACATTAAAAACAAGAAAAGAGTAAAATTCGTCCTCTTGTCTATAAATCGTTTGTGACTTATCATTCTTATTTGAGTTTTAAATCCAAAGAAACTCGATATGGTAACAAGCATATTGATGTAATCCTTCCGGACCCATATGCTTTTTTAGTACTCACCCTTTTGAGGCCTGCCGGGGTGTACGTAGAGTGACGTACTTAGGGTGTAGGATGAGGCTAAGTCAATAGCACACTCCGGACCTATGTTGGCTTGGCGTTCAGGCAAGTAGACTTTACAGCATGTTAGGATTCAAAGAGATCAACAATATAACTTGTAACCCTTATGAATAAATTGGACAAAAACTAAAAAAGAATTGCACCACTTCATTATAGAAAAGAAGGATAAAAACAATAATTTGATATATCGAGCCTTGTACAGAAATAAATGCACGTGGAGTCTGTTTTCACACAACAATGTCTTTCATTATAGGTCCGGATTATAGGGGAGACAAGGGCACACTTAGGGTACGGGACCAAGCTAAGTGCATCATACATCTTGTACTAACCCTGGGCAGGTAGCTACACTTTTAGTGCTATGACTGTACGAAGTGTACTTGAATTTCCCGGACCCTCCCGGAGGGGTCCGAATGTTCTCCCGGAGGACCTGCCCATCTTTGTGTGGCGACTCTATAACATACATTGCACATAATTACAAACTCACCTCCATGATTCTAAGCATAAACCTTATGGAGGTGCTCGATGTTCCAATGATTAGGAAGTGGAGTCCCATCCTTAGTTGCCAAGAGAATGCATCCGGGTGGGGATACTTTGATCACTCGGAAGGGACCTTCCCAGCTGGGGGAAAGTGTGTTCATCCTTTCACGAGTTAGTATTTTTTGCAGCGCCAGATCACCTTCTTCAAGCTGTTGGTTGCGCACATGCCTTTGATGATAGCGCCGGAGCGCTTGGCGGTAACGTGCATTCCGAACAGCTGCTTGGCACCTTCCCTCGTCGATGCGATCAAGGTCTTCACGCTGGAGCTGGTCCTGCGCGGCTTCATCGAAGGTCCAGACCCGGAGGGACCCCAAGGTGATCTCTAGAGGAAGAACTACTTCAGCTCTGTACAATAGGAAGAAAGGAGTCTCCCCAGTTCACCGGTTTGGAGTTGTCCTGTTCGCCCACAATGTGGATGGAAGCTCTTCAATCCAGTTGGCTCCATGCTTTTTCATGTGCTCATATGTGCGCGTCTTGAGTCCCTTTAAAATTTCTGCATTTGCTCTCTCGGCTTGACTATTGCTTGTTGGGTGAGCTACTGAGGCGTAGCTCAGTTGTATACTGAGGTCTTTGCAATATTCTTGAAATGCAACACTTGTGAATTGGGTTCCGTTGTCAGTTATGTGTTTTTTTGGAACTCCAAATCTGCATACTATGGACTTCAAGAACTTCATTGTTGATTTCTTGTTGATTGTCACAACTGGAGTTGCTTCTGGCCATTTGGTGAACTTATCGATGGTGACATACAGGAACTTGTAACCTCCGACGGCTTTTGGGAATGGTCCCAAGATGTCCATGCCCCACACAATGAATGGCCGTGTAGGAGGTATCATTTGTATGAATCTCTTTTTGTGTGGAACTGGCACGCTTCATATTTTTTCACTAGCTCAACTGCATCCTGGAGTGTTGTAGTCCAGTAAAAGCCATGCCGGAAGGCTTTACCAACCAACGTGCGGGAGGAAGCGTGAATCCCACACTCGCCTCCATGGATTTCCGTGAGGAGCTCGCGACCTTCTTCCCTTGCAATGCACCGCATTAGGATGCCATTAGCACCACGCCGGTAGAGATCCCCTTCTACCAACATGTATCTTTTAGCCAACCTGACAATCCGGTCAGCGGATGCACTATCTTCAGGAAGGATATTGTCTTTCAAATAGCTCCGAATCTCTGAGATCCATGCACCGCAGCTAACTTGAGCTTCTGAGTCTTGCGTGCTGGGTTGCTCGGAGCTTCCAACAGCACCTACGACCCTTGATGGCGCCACGGTAATAGGGCCATCAAGACTGCCAGCTTTGAGGTGTTGGTGTCGCCCCCTTCGCTCAGTTCGGCAGGCTATGCTGTTGGTATTGACAACCTTTGGATGAAGATTTCGTCGGGAGCCGGAGCTCCGATTGAAGCCTTCATAGAGAGTTCGTTAGCTTCAGTGTTGTGAAGGCGCTGAATATGGTAGAGATCCAGGACTTCGAAGTCCTTCTGGAGCCATTGGATTTCAAGGAGATAAGCAGCTAGTTAGGGATTGTTATAGGAGCATTCACCTTTGACTTGTTTGATGATGAGTTGGGAATCACCCTTCACCAACAGCTGTTTGACACCATAAGATAGTGCCACCTTGAGTCCGTAGATGAGAGATTCATACTCCGCCATATTGTTGGTCGCCTTGAAATCAAGGTGAACCATATACTTGACCTTCTCCCCAGTGGGATCCAAGAGAAGGATTCCAGCTCCACCCCCTGATTCTGCACGGAGCCGTCGAAGTAGAGAGTCCAGTGAGGCTTGGTGAATACCGGAACCTTGGGTTCCAGTTTCTGCTCACTGGGGCCCCCAGGGTTTGATTGAGAGGGAGTCCATTCTGCCACAAAGTCAGCCAAAGCTTCACTTTTGATTGCCTATCGTGACACGAATTCTAGATCGAATTCGGCCAACTCCACTACCCACTTTGCAATGTTCCTAGTAGAGTTAGGGTTATGCAAAATAGCACGTAGTGGAAAAGAATTTACCACTGATATGCTGTGGGCTTGGAAGAAATGATGAAGCTTCCTTGAGGCAATAAGAACTGCATAAAGCAGCTTATGCACCTAAATGTATCTTGTCTTGGCATCATGGAGTACTTCGCTGATGAAGTACACTGGGCGCTGGATTGTCCGAACCCTCTCAGAGGGGCCCGAAGCTTCTTCTCCATTGACCCGGACCTTCCCGGAGGGGTCCAGACCTTCTTGCTGAGCTTCCTGGACCCTTCTAGAGGGTTCCAAGACTTCTTCTTGTTCGACCCGGGTCTTGTTAGAAGGATCCGAATCATCTTGGCCGGCCAGGAGAACCCCCTCGAGTGAATGAGGTTGATCTCCTAGCATTTCGCCCTCAGGTTCCGTGTCTGGGGGCTGGGACCCAGACACGCCTTCAGGTAAGTCCAGACCCTACTGGAGGGGTCTGGGCTCTTGGACTGGATGTGGCTCTGGTATTTCCGCGACTAGGACCATGCTGACAACTTTGGTGGTTGCAGAAATGTAAAGCAGTAAAGGCTCACCACGATTCGGAGCTACCAAGATCGGTAGTGTGGTGAGGAGCTGTTTCAGCTCTTGAAACGCTTTTTTCTGCTTCTTCAGACCAATGAAATGGTCCGGACTTCCTCAAGAGTTTGAAGAAGGGAAGTGCTCGCTCTGCCAGTCTTGAGATAAACCGGCTGAGCGCAGCTAAACACCTAGTTATCTTCTGGACATCCTTGATCAGGGCTTGGGGCCGCATATCTTCTATATCCTTGATCTTCGCCGGATTTGCTTCAATTCCTCAGTGAGTCACCAAGAAACCTAGAAGCTTCGCGGAGTTAACCCCGAAGACACATTTGTCTGGGTTCAGCTTGGTGCGCGTGATGCGCAGCTTGTCGAAGATAGCTTGTAAATTGTCAAGGAGTGACTCCTTGTTCTTGATCTTCATGACAATGTCATCGATGTACACCTCCACTAAGTCTCTGATTAGCTCTCCAAATGTTTTGTAAATGGCTTGCATAAATGTTGAAGAAACATTTTTTAGACCAAAGGGCATGGTAGTATAACAATACAATCCATCTACTGTTATGAAGGCAGTATGCTCTTCATCTTCCTTAGACATTCGGATTTGATGATATCTAGAATATGCATCTAAGAAACACAATAGCTCACACCCGGAGGTGGAGTCCACTATATGATCTATCCTAGGTAGTGGAAATGGATCTTTTGGACATGCCTTATTTAAGGTGGTGTAGTCGATACACATCCGAAGCTTCCCTCCATACTTGGGCACCACAACTGGGTTTTCCAGCCATTTTGGGTGAAACACCTCCCGAATAAAACCAGCTTCGAGCAACTTCTTGATCTCCTGTCGGATGATGTTTTGCCGCTCGATTTATTGCTTCCGGGGCTTCTGGTGTATAGGCCGTGCATCGGGATAAATCTTGATACTGTGCTCAATCACCTCCCTAGGGATCCCAGACATTTGTGACGGTTGCCAGGCAAACACGTCGACATTAGCCCGGAGGAAAGTGATGAGCGCGAGTTCCCATTTGTTGTTCAGACCTCCCGATATACGGGTAGTCAGAGCAGCATCGGAACCAATTTGGAAAACTTTGATGGGAATGTCGGTGTCGCCGCTTGGATGCACACGAGGTGCGGAGGTAGAGCCTTGATGACGAATGCTCGGAGGGTTCGGAGCTGGCTCCTTACTGGGTGCTTCCTCCTGCGCTGTAGCAAGCGCATAGAGTTCCTCCAATACAGTGATTCTTGCAGTGTGATCTCTGTGGATCTGGAGAACGCCTGCAGGTGTTAGCATCTTCAACACTAAATAACCATAATGTGCGGGGGCCATGAACCTGTACAAGGCTAGCATGCCCAAAATGGGGTTGAAAGGCAGCCTGATCTGCGCGACGTCGAAGACCAACTTCTCAGTTCTGTAGTTCTCCTGAGCCCCGAACGTCACTGGGAGTGTGATGGAGCCGAGAGGGGTAATGGCCACCGGACCTACCCCAGAAAAAGGTTGAGATGGGCAGAGGTCTGAAGTTCGGAGCTAGAGTTTGACGAAGGCTTCAAAGCTTATGAGGTTCAGCCCTGCACCTCCGTCCACCATTACATGGTGGAGTTGGATATTGTTAATGGTTGGTGACACCATCAACGGGAGTTGGCCAGCTGCAATCATGTTGCGGGGGCAGTCCGAAGCATCTAAAATGATGGGAGTGTCCATCCACTTCCGATGAGACTCCGGCCTAGCGGTGGGAGCTGCAATGGCCATGTCCCGCCGCATTGTCTTGAGGATGCGGCGAGAGGTGATGTCCCAAGAACCACCATAAATGGTGTTCAGGGTCTTCCAACGCTCGTTGTCAGAGACATTGGAGTTGTCGTCGACGGTGTTATAGAAAGCTTTTAGGACCTTTTTGGGGTCCTGAAAACCTAACTCCTCCTCAGCCGGAGCTTCGTTGACTTTTTGCTTTCCTTCCTGCTGGCGGAAAGGAGCTTCTTCCTGGCGCTTGTTGTAGCGCTCGGCGAGATTCCAGACCTCTTGGTATTCTTCCAGACTGTGTTTGTCCATCCTGTGGATCGGACACCACACTTTGGAGCTGCAACCATCTTCTAACGATGGTCGAGGTCGTTTCTCGGGGCGTGACCCCAGCCACCTGGAGCTATAGCAGCCGCAGCGGTAGGTACGCCGGCTAAAGGCTTCTTCTTGCCGTTGGGCTTCTTTTTATTTTTGCCACTTCCAGATGCAGTGGCTTCAGCTTTGGAGGACTTCTTGTTGGCCTCCGGAGCTGGCTTGGAGTGCATCTCACGGCCCTTCGTGGTTTAGCATATTTGTCCGCTAGGCTGAAGAGTTCCATGACGCTGGTGACTTCTTTAATTGCCAGCTTCTCCAACATCTTTTTATCTCGAACGCCCTGTCTGAATGCAACAATAATAGAGACACTAAAAATGGATGGGATGGTATTGCGTAACTAAGAGAATCGCTGGATGAAGGATCGTAGCGACTCTCCCGTTTTTTAATGGACAGCAAAAAGGTCCAGTTCAATGTCGGGTCTAGTGTATGAACTATCGAATTTACCAGTGAACTGTTGGCATATCTCTGCCCAACTGTTGATGGAGTTAGGCAGGAGGCTAATAAACCAGGACCTAGCGGTTCTGATTAAGGCCACTGGGATGTAGTTGGTAATCACGGCCTCGTCGCCCACCGCTGCAAGTATAGCAGTGGAGTAAATTTGAAGAAATTCATTGGGGTTGACAGTCCCGTCAAATTTCTCTGGTAAATGAGGATGGAACTTCTGTGGCCAACTGACCATGCATAAATGCATGGCCAGTGCAGAACAACCTCCTCCAACTCCCTGAGGAGCAGGGTTATCCCAAGTCTCTTGCCTCTCGCGAGCACGCTCGATATGGGCGCGACCGTCCTACTGTCGGTAACATCAATCAAGTTCCGACCATAGATCATGGGTCAGAATCCTTGTGCTGGTGTGGGTGCGTCGTGCCCCGGAAGGCAACGAGTTCACCTGCTGAGAAGCAGCATGTCGTCGGTCCTGTGACACGTGAGGACCAAGTCTTCCAGACAAGGTCCTATGTTGAGCTGTTGCTTGCCCCGAAGGGGAGGACCTTGATTGCTAATGACAGCGGTTGCAGCTGCAACCAGATGGTCAACATCAGCTCTCCACTGTTCCATAGCACCCTGGGGTGCCCCTGGAGGCGGTGGGTGTTGTAGAAGAGCTCGTGCGGCAATGAGCAAGTGCTCAGGGTTATTGTGTGTCGATGTAGTGATCGACGCAGATGCCCCATCTTGTCGCCCATCATTGTTTGCCAGAACAGATGGCGGTTGTGCTGCCATAGTGCCTGCTGGAACAATGGCACCCGCTGGCTGCTACACTTTGGAGGGATTGCCTTCAGCAGGTTGTTCAGCGTGATTGCCATTTGGAGATCCTGCGGCGGAATTCACAATCTTGAGATCTTAGGTTCCCCTACCTGGCGCACCAAAATGTCGAAGTGTAACTGCGACACTTCTCCCGGTACTACTAAATGTAGCCCGCGGAGGTTCTTGTATTTGTTTGGGCATGCAGAGATCAAGAACAAGATGGTGACACGGGAGATTTATGTGGTTCAGGCCGCCTGAGTGTAATACCCTACTCCACGGGGTGTGTGTTGTTGTATTGAGATTCACTAGAATGCGTAGTGTATGGCTCCGTCTTGGATCAACCTCCCTCTATATCATGCGGTTCAATCCTTTTATAGTCCAAGGACTGACCGTTACATCCTTTGCCTGGCTCGACATGTGCCCCTGGCGTATTTAATAGCTTAATACACTGTCTATGAGCATTAAGCGTGGTTAATAGTGTCATAACATGCCTTAATGGTTGTGTTACCCCTATTAATAGTGTTCTAATCATGTGTCATTAATACAACATTAATGACATGTAATCAGGTCTTGTAATAGCCACTTTAATTGTCTTTGAATGTCCGTGCTGTTGGAGATCCGACAGTTTACTCGTTGGTGGTGTAGGTCCGGAGGCTCCACAAGTGACAGCTTTGGAGCTTCACCTTGCGGGGAAGTAGCTCCGGAACCGCTATACACGTGTCGGCACCGGAGCTTCCCTCCGCTGGGGGTTAGGTCTGGGGTCATTATACACGTGTTGATTGTGGAGCTTCCCTGTATTGGGAGTTTAGCTCCGGGCTTACATTACACGTGTCAATCCTCGGAGCTACCCATATGAGGGATGCGGGTCCAGTGTTGTATGACGTGTGGGGCTTGAGGAGACCTTCAACTTTTATAGGTGGAACTCTCTTTTACTTTTTGCGGTAACGTGGGGTACCCAGTACGCAGGGTACAGACAATACCCATCGCCTAACCCAAGTCTACAAAAAATACAAGTGTGAAGAATCAAATTTCATTAACATACAAATCATCATTATCTTCACACATACCTCCCATGCGGTACATCTCTGCCAGCATCATACGCCGCAGCGACATCCAACAACTCTCTCAAATCGTCTTAATTAGGTCCATGGTCCTTCTTAAAACACTCAACATATTTTTGTTGTGATACATTTAGTTAATGGATTAATGTAATACAAGATGAATTGAGTTGATGGATAAAAGCAACAAATAATCAACATACATACGAATTTCTGCGTTGACGCCTCGTCACACAACACCTCCGGGCGATTAGGGTCTAGACCTTTGTGCCCCTTAAGATAAACCTCAAAAAACATAGGAGGCGTACTAGTTTCAGTTGTCTGCAGTATCAAAATTCAACAATTTAATCAATACAATTAATTGAATCAATCTAAGTATAAATGTAAGAATTCATACCATCCTTTGTTCCATCCGAACATAACCATTCGGCACGAAGAAGTGCTTTCCTGGCTTGCTCTTCCGGCTTTTTCGATATCTATCAGAAATATTTCTGAACTTAGCTGAACCCCAATACCTGCATAAACACTCCTTAGCCTCCATATTCGCACAAATCCGGTCCACATCACTCTGCAGGTACTCTTCCCTAGTGAGGTGAATTTTGGTTGCTTCTTTGTTTGTCATGGGCTAGAACATCACCGTCTTGTAGTCGACGGTCACAACTTTGATCCGTGCCTTAGAGAAGGAGTCCTTGACACATCTTTTTGCTGCATTATGAGAAACCGAACAAGCATATGCTTGACTCAAACCCTCCTCCAAACGAAATCTACCCTGCATACAAGTAACAATTAATGTCAAACAAAATAAGATGCAATGTAATGGAAACAATCGAAACAAACTTACACAGAAGATATCCCAAGCTCTATCCTGACATGTACCCGAATCGCCATACTCTTGAAGCACATAGTGATCCCCATGATGCGTTGAAATCTTTTGACCATCCACTAAAACCACAACAGGATAGCAAAACCAGACGATGTTTCCGAACTCGATGTTAACAACTCGTCGATGCCCCTTTCCACTACAACCAAGCTCAACCCAGCACCTAGTACCCTTCGGCCTTACAATCGTCCGCTCGTCCATGCTTTTACTTACACCACATAAAAGGTGCCTCCACAACTTGTACATAAAAAGTACATAAAATTATTTAATTGTAATGATATAATGAACTTATTAATTAATCGGAAATATTACCTAAAGGGGCATCGATCGGGGTGTCCTAACTCTTCTAGCTCTACCCATCTTGCAATCCTGGCATCTCTCTCGGGATCCTCAGGCTCTTCACTGTCATCCTCATCACCCCCCTCATTACCACCATCAGAAGAGGTCCACCGCCCAACAGTATTTGAACCTCCTCCTGAGCCACCTTCCTGCTCCGACGTGTGCCTGATAGTCTCTGGTTCCTCTCTGTACAACTCCTCGTACGTCGAGCAACGATTTGTCACCCTTGTCGGACTTGAACCTCGTGTAGGCTCGCTCGACGACGGCTCTGCCACACAACTCAAAAACTGCCTCTTCCTCTGCCCACTCTAAGTAGTACCTTAAAAAAATACAGAAGTATGTAAAGAAGTAAGAAAAAATAGACAATTAATATTAATATTTAAATGTATGTAAAAAACAAGTACCTGAAACGGGTCCAGCTGGCTTGAAGTAGAACTGGGAGTGGAGGACGAAGAACCACTACCCTTGTTGCTCTTCTTCTTCCCCAATCTTGGCAAGAGCTTAAACATACATGCACATTTTTATAGAAATTATTAGTATACAACATTAGATAATAAATAGAGAATGTGTACAATAATAAAAAATCTAAAACCTGCGTACAATATAAATAAAAAATCATCAGCATCAGAATGTGCTTCTGTCACACGTGCATTAAGATATTCACGTATCTCTTCTTTCGTCTCTTCCTCTTCACTCTCTTCCATCTCTTCTTTTTCTACTTCATCATATCTCTCCTCTTCTACCATAACTCTTTCCTTCTTTTCCATAATCCTTTGCGATTGTCAAACACGTTTTCTTGAAGGGCCAGCTTGTTCTTCAGACATCAACTCTAGCGTATCACTAGCTACTTCTGGGAGTCCTATCCCACAACATATCATATAATCTTCTGCTTCCTTGACTTCATCTTGATAGATAATTCCGTCATCTTCTTGAATCTCTATATACTCATCATAATGATGAGGGTGCACTTCAGGGTTAACTGTATACACAACCCACCAATTTTTCAAACTTGGGTGGGGATAACTTAAATAGTACACTTGTACCACTTGATTCGCAAGTACAATATTGTTGTTATGGGTTGTGTATCATGACTTGTGGTTGACCTCCACCATTCCAAAATAATCAACTCGTGTGCACGCCGTTGGATCAAACCATTCACAGTCAAAAATCACAAGTTGAAGTGTTTTTTGACGGCCAAATGTGTACTCTATTATTTTTTTAAGAACACCATAGTATTCTGTCACATTTCCACTACCCTCTGCGGTAGTTATCATTACTCCACTGTTTGTAGTGGCAACAAGTGGACGACTTGCTTCTAAACATGCCGTCCAAAAATGATATCCGTTGATATCATATTCGCTAAATTTTGTTGCTCTCAACTAACAATGCGACATCTGTCACAAGTCATCAGGGATGCTGACATCTTTCATACACTACATAAATAAACAAAGTTAGCATCTTATGATGACCATGTGAATTAATATTGATGAAAAAACAGATAGAAAATTACATATTCACGGATCCAGTCCACAAAGTTTTTTCCACCTTTTATGCCATGCTGATGCATCTTATCCAATTGACTTTGTGTAGGTTTTCATGAAGATTACCAATACAACTTGTCAAACATTTCAAATATGGTAACACCTCCTCCATGTTGAAAAATATTGAAAGCTTTGTGTAGTTCCTCTCTTGCGCTAAAATATAATGAGAATTAGCATTCCCAACACCTTTACCCTTCCATTGAAAAATATTAAGCTCACTTGCAGATTGCTCTTCTACATTATGATATCGTGTGACAGATGCATTCATGTTGTTGGCACATGAAAAACATTTGCTAGAAAATTTAGTAATCTCTTTAGCTGCAAATGCTTCTGCAATACAACCCTCAACTCTTGCTTTGTTGCGCACTGTAGCTCTATGTTTCTTCAGTTCTCTTTCATGGCTATACATCCACCTGAATTGTGCAGGACCTGCTACCAATGCTTCGGAAGGTAAATGCACCAGCGAATGTTGCATAACATTCATAAATTCAGACGGGAACACTTTTTCCATCTTACATACAAGCACAACAATTTCTTTCTCCCACCGCCGCATCATATTTTTCGACACTTCTTTAGCACAAATATGTCTATAAAATTATCTAAGTTCAGCAAACATCTTCCACAAGTCAGGTTTGAAATAGCCACGGAACATTACCGGTATAAGTCTCTCAATCATAATGTGGTAATCATGACTCTTCAACCCATTTAGTTTATATATGTTGATATTAACACATCGTTTTATGTTTGTTGCATAGCGGTCTAGAAACTTCAGTGTTTTCAACCAACTAAGTATTTGCTTTCTTTTTCTGCTCTAAAACAGTATGGAGCTCGGGGCCTACTTTCATTTCCACTTGCATTTGTTATAACCTCAAGCCCAGGATGATCACAAATATCAGCTAGGTCTTTTCTCGCACGCAAATTATCTTTTGTTGGACCGGTAAAATCAAAACACATGCTTATGATGCTTTCAGCGACATTACGCTCCTAGTGCATCAAATCTATGTTGTGCAGTAAAAGCAACGCCTTTGCATATGGTAGCTCCCAAAGAAATGAAATAGGACTCCAGTTGTGTTTTGTATCATACCCTTCGAAGCCACCTTCAGCGAACTCTTTTAACTTTGCATGCTATGACATTTTTGGTTCATTTGTCAATCGATGAGGGGGTCCTTCTGTAACACTTTTCCCTTTTCGGAATGATCCTGTATCACTTCTGAAAGGGTGATTTGAAGGAAGGAATCATCGATGGCAATCAAAGAAGCTGACTTTTCTTCCATACTTCAACCTGAAGGCATCGGTGTCAGCCATACATATGGGGCAACACAATTTTCTATGGACACACCAACCAGCACAAATGCCATATGCCAACAAATCATGTATAGATTACAAATACGCGACATGTAATGTAAATTCACATTTCAGATGACTGTCGTATGCCTTTACACCTTGCCATAACTCTTTCAACTCTTCAATCAACGGTTGCATAAACACATTGATTTTCGTCCCATGATATTTAGGACCAGGAAAGATGGCCGCACGGAACATGTATCATTCTTTCATGAACATGTTGGGAGGGAGATTGTAAGGCACGATAAAAACATGCCAAGAAGAGTATGGACTGTTACTAGTGCTGAAAGGAGTGAAACCATCTGTTGACAACCCAAGACGAACATTTCTTGGATCTTAACCAAACTACGGATCGAAACGGTCCAGAGCTTGCCATGCCGCACCATCCGAAGGATGCACCAGAATATCTTTGTCTTTGCTCTCACGTAACCCTTCTGAATGCCACATCATCTGCTTCGTTGTTTCTTGAGAAAGGAACAATCGTTTAAGCCTGGACGTGATAGACATGTACCGAAGCTATTGGACCGGTACCTTTGTACTTATTTCCTCTCCATCATCATTCAAAACCTTCACATGTATAGATGTTTTGCAATGCATACAATGAGTATTGTTCTG
This sequence comes from Tuctoria greenei, assembly GCA_036927565.1. NCBI lineage: Eukaryota > Viridiplantae > Streptophyta > Magnoliopsida > Poales > Poaceae > Tuctoria > Tuctoria greenei. The sequence goes on along the minus strand of JAYESD010000004.1, from coordinate 95,659,146 downwards.
GTGTTCCTTCCAAAACAACATGCAATTATTCTCGCACGCATCAACATTCTCATAACTCATCCCCAGACCTTCCAAAATATTCTTTGAGTGATATATGTCTTCCGACATCTTATGTTTTGACGGAAGGAGATCATTGATCAACTTCAGGATACTATTGTAGCAATTGCTTGCAAAATTGAACTTAGACTTTAATCCCACAAGTCGTGTGACCGCCTACAGAACGGTCACATTGATGCCCTCATAAACTTTTTCATCCGCGGCGACAAGAAGCCTGTAAAACTTCTTCACCTCCTATGGCAGTGACCGTTCTTCGTACTCTCGACCAACATCCGCCATCATCTCATCCATCCGATCTTCATTCTCATTTCCGTCCAACTCACTAGCATGATCCACCTCTCCATGCTCATGCCACAGTAGATAGTCTGGCATAAATCCGTGCTTACAAAGGTGCAACATCATTTCAGACCTCTCCAAACATCGACGATGCTGGCACCTGCTACACGAACACTTCACAAAACGAGCACCACTAGGAGTTGCTTAATTCACAAACACATTTGCAATTTGTGCCCATTCCAAAGTGTACACACTATCTGAACTCCATCCATCATACATCACCTAATGGTCGTCACCCATTTTTCAGCTTATACCTATTCACACTAACAAGTCATACATATTTAGAGACTACTAAACCCAAACATGCTCACATATACATACAAGTTAAATTACCTATTCATACAAGTAAAATTTACAAACTATTAATCATGCTCACATATTTAGAATGTATTAATCATGCTCACATATATAATTTAAACATGTAAATTTGCATGTAATTTGAGAATTAACTATTAATTAATGTTACATATCCACATTAGCTATGAATTATGCTCACACATAGAACATCACATATAAAAACTCATGCACCAAACAAAGATCACACATAAAGCTTCAACTATAAAATGTTTACCTTATACGACTTCACACTCGCGGACAGGTGGCCAGAGGAGGCGCCAAAGAGGGGTCGAGGAGGGCCGGTCCGGGGGTGTCGGACGGAGCACCGAGGGGTGGCGGAAGGGGGCGCCAAGGGCGGCCAAACAGGGGCACCAGACGGTTTGACCGGGGCGCCGAGGAGGGGCGTACGGGGCGCCGTTGGGCGAGGCGGACGTGGGAGCCGGGGGCGCCGGACAGGAGGGCGGACGGGGGAGGCGGAGGGGACGCCGGCTGGCCTACAGGCAAGGGCGCCGGCGTAGCGGCGGGCTGGAGGCGGCGACGGGCGAGGGCGCAGCGAGAAGGCGCGGGCGAGAATGAAGTGTGCGTGAGAGAAGAGAAGAGGCGAAGGGTTTCAGTTTTGAGTGGGGCCTGCTTAAGAGCGTAGGTTTTGTCTTGGCCGATGCTCTTAGAGCCGGAGCCAGTCGGGCCCACCATATGAGCATCGGTTGAACCGACGCATTTAATATAAGCGTCGGTTTGGCCGACACATTTAATATGTGTGTCGGTTGACTTAAGAAAATCGACGCATTTAAATTATGAGTGTCAGTTCCTGTAAATCGACACTCTTAGATGAGTTAAATGCGTCGATGCCGACACATCTACCGAAACCGACACCCTATTCATCGTTTCCTGTAGTGCGCCCGTGACAAAGAGTCTTCACAGGCAGATTCATGAAGGTTAAGACTGTTTGTGAGAACTTATTTCATAGACGGTTTTAGTTTCTGCCTGTGAAAATTCCAGATTATTAAAGGCTTTTCATTTTTGACGGTTTTAAAAATCGCGTGTGATAATACGTTTGAAGCCGCCTAAAATGATGCTTATTGTAGCAGTGTTACTATTTAGTTTGGGTATTTGGTTTAACCGGAAACAATTTGTTCGGTTTTAAATTTTTTCCAAACTTCACTTTTCCGGAAATGAAAACGGAAATAGTGTATACTAAAGGAAAACAGTCATCCGTTAACTGAAAATTTCAGTTTTGTTTTCATTTAAATTGAAAAAAAAAAGACTTACATGTTACGTCGGGTTTAGCCATTCGGGACCATTGGGTCCCGCTCGTTGCGCTTGCAAGGGGTGTGGGCTATGCGGCACCGTGATGGCGTTGTGACAGGTTGCAACATGCGGTGGCGGTGACATGGTGTTGTCGATTAAATAGGAAAGAGGATTCCTTCTTTCCCAACATTGATGAGGGCTTAAAGGGTTCGACTTCGCACTGACTACAAATCTCCACGAGAGGAAGGTTTCGGAAGGGACACCTTGCTCCCCAATCGTGTCGGGATGCCGGTGCCCGTTTAAAGACGCCATTTTGTCCTGTCAGTTCGGCCCGTGATGCCTCGGATGTCCCTCCCCGGTCTGGGATCTTCCGGGTCGGGTGGCCTACTCGGAATCCAACCTTTGCTCGGCCGCCCATAGAGCAGGGATGGCAACGGGTAAAATACTCGTGGATAGTAACTTTGGATATTCATACCCGCTGATCAAACCGTACTCGTACCCGTATCCGTTACCCGCAATGGGTACAATCTGCCATCCGTACCCGTTACCCGCGGGTATATCTGTTACACGAAACTACACAAATACAGTTTAACTTCATCACTCACAGTTCAATATAACACATGTTAAACACATAACACAATTGTCCTGTCTGCTGACCATAATAGAATTACAAATGAAGTAACACAACAGTTCTGATTCTAACACATCAACAGAAGCAACACAAAACGAAATACTCCCTAACACATAACAGTTTTGAGTTCTGACTTGTGACACACATAACGAGACAATAGTTCAAACACAAAATGAAGTTTCATCTCAGCATGAACTCTGGAGAAGAACCTATGTCAGGTAGCACTCCAAGTTCCATCTCAGCATCTGAACTTTGGAGAGTGGACAAGAACCTACAACAAGTTCAGTAAAAAAATCAGGTAGATTAAATAAGTGAACTGCAAAAACCAGTTTTGCAGAATTTTACAGGAACACTTAGCAGATTAAATAAGTGAACAAGATATATCAGATTTATACAGAATTTTGCATCTCAAAAACAAGCGAGGTAAGACAACAGAACTACAGCATCAGATTTATCATCACGTATAGCAAAATACTTACAGCAGGTTCAAAAAGAGTCTATAGCATTATCTTCACTTACGGCCACTTCAAGGTCTGCAAACAAAATCGTTAAATAAGGAGCAGCAACGGTCGATGTGAGTACTGCAAGTACTGCACGAGAAGGATACAACAACATAGACCGTTGGGCTATGCAGTGAGCCTGGGTCCAACGGCGCGACGACCTGGCTCTAGAGTGGCGGCGCCACGAGCTGCTTGGCGGGTGGCGGCGCGGCAAAGGGGAGCAGGGACGGCGGTGAGCACGCTGCACGGACGGCAGGACCGCGGGAGATGGGGAATGACGGTGAGCCTCCACCGCTCCAGGGAAGGGTCGGGATTGTGGATGGCCCAATGGGGATTGGGGACCGTGAGGTTGCAGGCCTTGCGGCTAGGGTTGGGACTAGGGGTCTGGGACTGGGAACGCTCGGGTGCTGGTTGCTGGCGGCTAAGGTTGGGAAGGGGTGGCTGGCTGGGCACTTGATGTGGCTGTGCCATGAATATATATATATATATATATATATATATATATATATATATATGAGTACATTGGACCCACATGTCAGAACGGGTACGGGTATGCGGGTATGGGTATGGGTTTTTTTACCTGCTAAAAAATATCCGCTGGGTACAATCTATTACCCAAATCCATACCCGCGGGTACAAATTCATACCCAAACCCGTACCCGTCGGGTCGGGTATCCGCGGGTAAGCGGGTAATGGGTATCCATTGCCATCCCTACATAGAGGTCACTTCATAGTGAATGTCGTTAGCCTCCTAAATCATGATAGGTGCCATGAGACGCGGAAGTAAATGTATTGTGCATTGAATACTTAAGTAAAGCGGCCGGAACCTGATATGGGACCGAACAATATGTAGCTGTCCATTGTGTCGTGCCTATGCGGCGTGATAGGGGGCACAAACATTAGGCAGAGCAGGCCATCCTCCCATGGGCCCATCACGACCGCACATACCCTCACCTCGGCATCCTCGGCCTCACTGTCATAGTCAACGCAGAGCGCCGTCCTCACGCTCTTGGCGCCAAGTGTCATGCTCGCCTTCTCCGCCGAGCATTGTCCTCGCCCTCATAGTTGTGGTCCACGCCGAATGCCATCCTCAACCTCGATGGAAACACCAAGGGTCATTGCCGCCAAGCGGTGTACTCACCCTCATCATCATCGACGAAAGTCGTCCTCACCCTCGCCGCCGCCGTCCATGCCGAGCGCCGTCCTCACTCTCGACTTCGACACCGAGCGGCGTTCTCACTCTCGGTGTCGCCGCTGAGTTCCGTACTCACCCTCGGTGTCGCCGTTGAGTGCTGCCCTCAGCCTCACCGTCCACGCTAAACATCTTCCTCACCCTCGCCGTCCACGCCGAGCATCATCCTCACCCTCGGCGTTGCCGCCGAGCGCCGTCGTCACCCTCGCCTTTGCCGCCAGGTCTGCCCCTCTTCATTCGTCACGTATCCGCCTTCATACTATTATAGCATAGTAATATATTGTTAGATATGTTGTTGTTGTTCATTGTATTGTTACTGTCTTGTTACTGTTAGATACTTATCTTCTATCTATACTATTATAGTGCAGTAAAATACTATTAGATACTTATCTTGTGTGACAAAAGAAAGTTAATGTTCTTTGTATTGTTACAGACACAATTGTCCTTCTTAGTCTTGCAGTAAGATATGTTGCACAATTCATTTTGTGGGAACAATTAAGAGGTTGTGCGAAACTGAACTTGGTATACACAACAAGTATGGACAACTAGTTTCTCAATGCATCAATCCCAATTCCAATATAGACATTCTAATATTCTGAAAATGTCGCCCTTAAAATCAATGTGAAGGTCAGTGCATTCGACAGCCATGTTGTCCTTTTTAGCAATGTAATTTGTCTATTCTGGATATTAATATGTATATATTATATGTATCAGGTTGTAGGACGCAATTGCAAAGTATCTACCATTCATCTCGAAAGACTATGAAGAATTTACTAGTCCTTCTTGATGGCTATGATAGTGTGAAAGTAGTGCCTTCTCTCTTTGCTTCATTAGGCACCAAGCTAGAAACGGAGAAGACATTGATGCTACAAAGTGGGAGGTGGAACTTCAACAATCACATCTTTCGGATTGCAACTCGATCTAGATTAAATGAGACATTCGTTTCCTATTCATCGAAACATAACCGTTTCCTATTCATTGCAATATTTTGGAGAGCAAGCTATGAATTTCAATGTGTGAACTATGAATTATAGATGCGAGCTGAGAGAAATAATGAATTGCTATGTATTGAACTATATTTCACAATGTACACACAATGAATGGCAAGGTATGAAGCTATAATTTGCAATGTATGATCTACTTATCTCAATGTGTAAACTATGAAATGCATTGAATATATTTGTGATTGCTGTTATTCAAATTTGATCAGAAAAATAGAAATAATAGCGTATAATAGTATTGTCCCACTACTTTATCACAGGCAGAGTTTTATGTTAGTGTGAGACCTATGTGTGCTGAATACATTGGCTTCGACAATAAGAGTTTTGAATGCTACCATAACATGTTTTTAGCAAGGTCCGACTCTAGCTCCGAGCTTCTGCAAGGTCCGACAATAGGTTCGAATTACTTTGTCTATGTCCGACATGTTTTTGGGTAGCTCCGGTGAGCTTTGTCTTTAGCTCCGACATGTCTTTGTTAAGCTCCGATATGTTTTGCTAGGTCCGACTTATGTTGGTTAGCTCCGACATGTTTTTCTAGCTCCGACTTTTGGGATGACTAGTTCCAAATAGCTATTGTAAGCTCCGGTGCTAGGTTGTACTAGCTTTGGTAAGCTCCAGTTCTAGGTTGTACTAGCTTTGGTAAGCTCTGACTCAAGCTCCGGTTAGCTTTGGCTAGGTTCGGAGCTTCATCACAATGTTCCTGCTTTTATCTAGCAATGTTTCGAAGTTTCTTTATATTCTTAGAAAGATTGCTTAGTATTTATTTGCTAAGTTTTGGTTGATATGACTGATATCATTTTGATATGCTATGCAACATGCTTAAGTGAGGTGCTCACGTAAGGTGTTGTGTTCGGAACTGACTTGAGTCAAGTCGCGGACTTGGGCTTGTACGGATTGGTTGTTTATTTATGTGCAGGTGTTGCTTGAGTTCAAGACATGGCTGGTGACGGGATCCATTGAACTAGTCATAGGGAGAAGATGAGGTTCAACAATCATGTTCGGGAGGAATTGTGGTTGAGTTGATTGGGAGGTTGCACGACACGTTTGAATCAAGAACAATGCATATGAAGGTATCGTGGACGTCATTGGAAGATGTTTGCATGTGTGCAAGGAGTGCATGGATGTGGCTACACAGTTCCGGGTCGTGATGAAAAGATGTGGACGTAAAGAATTGGTCAGAAAGGTCCAACCGACTAGGTTATGGACTCAGGCTACGACTGAGTCGGATTGGACTCAAATATGGAAAGATTTGAGTTGGTTATGATAGGATTTCGTGTGGGTCACGAATTTGTGTTATTTTAGAAATGTGGGATACGTTCCTAAGGTGTTTGGAAGTCTTAAGATTGCTTCTATCTGCGTATAGAAGAGTCCTAAACAATTATGGAAAGTTTTGATTCGTGATTGGAGTAGGATTGGAGTCCTAGTTGAGATTGGGTTGGCCTAAGGGCTGGTTATATAAGCAAGGGAGGCCAAAGCTCGTGGTACACGACTTTGGGGCTGTTTCTCTTGTGTTCTATTGAATAAAATACGTAGTTTGAAGAAACTTTTGTGCCTTGTTCGTCCGACTTGTTCCAGACAAGTTTTACTCGTCGAGATTCTGGACAGCACTACCTTTTGTCGGTGGTTTTATCATAACTCGAGTTTTACAGATCCAATTGACGTGATTCTTTTTGGGTTGTCTTCAAAACTTGATTATATATCATTTGTCAAAATTTCACGGTCATTGGATTTATGATTTCTGATCTACACGAGTTTCTTTGCAGCGTTCCAGAACTGTTTTTATCGGGTAGGATAGATTGACCTTTGTTCGATCTTTCGATCATAACTTGAGTTTCTCTTGACGTATTTGAGTGATTCTTCTTGTGTTTTATTCGTGACTTGATTCTCTATGATATATATCACTTTTGTCCCAGTGAAACACGTTTATATTAGTCTCACACACGATTTCTTTAACAGGTTGTTTTTCTGCCGAAGGAGTTGGGATTTAATTGTTTCCGCTGCATAAGATTTTTTTTAAAATCTACCATTCACCCCCCTCTGGTAGCTTTTCACGTGCTCTTCGATCCTACAGTTAGGACCCGCCTGAGATAATGCATCATCAGAGGCAACACGTTGTACGTGAACAACAGTCTGTGGAAAATCATTAGCACAGGTACTTTCTAGAGCCACCTTTGAAAATAGCCTATTTTCAAAGGCTTTTCGTTTCAGTCGGTTTTTAAATCTGCTCGTGATAATATGTTTAGAGCTGCCTGCGATAAAGGTTTTTTTAGTAGTGAGGGGTTCAATAGACAAATCATGGAGCTGGAGAGACTATGAGTTGATTTCTTAAAAGGTTAGGGATTTAATTTTGAGATTGTGCACTAGATAGTGAAAAAGGTTGTAAAAACAATATTAATAAATATGCTGGTCACTATAGGATGTGGGTCTATAGTTGCGTATGTCTTATTTTTCTTACAAATGTGGCTCCGTAAAGTACATAATTTCAACCGATGCTCTAAAAGCTATGTTATTTAATGTCCAAAGATAAATTTTAATGTTAGTAGGAACATGGGTATTAACTCTAGTGACCTTGGCAAAGACAATGCTTTTAATATTAAAGTATAAAAAGGTCAATTCCCGTACGTGAAAATTTTCAACTGTATAATTATAATTATTGCTACATACAAGGGCTTTATAACAAAAATCTAGGGTTCTGGGCTTCATCACATTTATTTGCGAATTACATACACACTAATTTACAATAAGTGAGGGGCTAAAATAGTGTATCACAACATTTAAAATTTTGTTTGGACTTATGAATGCATTAAGAGAGTATGATGATGTTGATTTTCAAATTCTAACCTTACACTTTGAAGATTAGCAAGTTACATGGTTTTATTATTAATTATAAGAGATACATGTTGTATCATTCAAACAGATGGTTTTATGATTTTCTGGTACTTATTTATGAACTATAAAAATAAATTTACACAAGATTTGGTCTAAAACAATGTATTAATGAGTTGTGCAATTTTGTTTTCTATTCATGAAGACATTTGAAACTAATTTGTAATATTGTAAAGTATTAGGGGTTAGTTGTGAAAGCTAGGAGCTAAATACTAATACGTTTTGTTTTGGGGACCATTAGTGTTTATGGTAACAAAATAAAATCGTAATATACGATCATAATAAAAACTAAAACTACCACATGCATAGATTCTACAATCAAACAAGGAATGCATCATCGAAGTATATGAATATGAGAATAATAATATTATTATAATGCATAAACTCACAAGATGGACTTAGGAGCTAGAGGCTCCTCCTACATCCTAAAATCCACTAAGGACTAGGAGAACCGTGTATACAAGAGAGTGATGCTCAAATGATGTGTGTTTTGAAGTGGGGGGTTCCCGTTACTAATTGCATGTGAAGCAGTCGGGACCACCATATGGGAGCCACAGGGAGTGGACTTGTGTCGGGGGATCGAGTTTGGCGCTAGGGCCTCTTCAGTCACACTCTCACTTTGGCACACCATGGCTGAGTCCTCTCGCGTAGTGCTTTTTTCTAGATAGTGGTAGGTGGGCCCTCTGAACACTGTTGGATTTCATCAGATATCCTTGCAGGTGGGCCATTGGATCCGTGTGCTTGCACATGTCAACATCTGATTGGCAGAAAATGTATTTTTCAGGATCTCTCTCCTTGTTTTACTTCAATTCTGTATAAAATACTTGCGTGTAAAATTCTTATGTTTTGAAGTGAGGGATTACGGACACTAATTGCGCACGAAGCAGTCAGGACCACCGTATGGGAGCCAGAGGGATTGGACTTGTGTCGGGAGACCGAGTTTGACGCCATGACCGCTTCAGTCGCACTCTCACTTCAGCACACCCTGGCTGAGTCTTCTCGCATGGTGCTTTCAACTAGATAGTGGTAGGTGGGCCCTCTGACCACTGTTGGGTTTCGTCAGATACCCTTGCAGGTGAGCCATTGGATCCGTGTGCTTCCACGTGTCAGCATCTGATTGGCTGAGAATGTTTTTTTCACGATCTCTCTCCCTTGTTTTACTTCAATTCTGTATAAAATACATGCGTATACAATTCTTTCCAAATACAAGTGGAACTAGGTTATTTCTAAAAAACATGCGTGTAAAAAATGTCTACTCCTTCACATAATCAAGAAGATATATTGACAGTTGATTGATACTTAACAACCGACCTGTTGCATTTCTGAGCTGTGCCAGGCCTAGGATTTGCACGCCCGAGCCAGACTAAGATCGAGCCTAGCCAGCCTGGTACAAGCCATTGGTCATCTATAATTTGTCCAGGTGAGATGTGTGAGATGTCATATGTGTCCCTATAGCATCCGCACTCTTACCAGAGGTCAACCAGTTGGTTGCTGCAGAAAAAGGGGATGCTATCGCAGGCATCCCAGATGGAATATGCTGTGCTTAAGTTAGACCGTCTGCAGTGGTGTTGATGTAAATATTGCTGGATTGTGTAAATTTAGAGCAAATGATGTAAAAGTAGAAGATAAATAGTGTATTTAGTAGTGTATAGAGTAACGAGTGTGGATAGCCTTAGTCTGGGATAATTCTCCCTCGTTATTTTTTTATTTGACATTTCAGACAAAGATTTGAACTAAAAATGAACTGAGATTTGTTGTCTGAACGAGAATTAAAAAAATAAAGAAGGAGCATAATAAAAAGAATCATGAACGCAACAAATATAGCTCAAACATAATGTCCGTTATTAGATCACCACCTACGTCCCGCAAAGACTACTTTCCCGTGATTTCCTTGCATCAAACCTTTGTTATGATATATTCCATCTGTTTAATAATAAATAATATTTAGTTTCAATTGAACTAGATTTTTTCCTTAACATCATGTATTTCAAAACAAAGGGAATACATGTTAATTAAAAAAGCAGTACCTCGAGGTAACGTACCTATCTCCATGACGAGTTTTGGTTGACATAAACAGCTGAATCCATCTGTTTGTAGCATGTGAATTTTAGTGGAAACAATTTTTTTATTACAACTACTCGGTACTATTCCTTAGCCGCCAGAGATGATCCATGTTCCATCTGGACCTGAAAATTGTACCTTTTGGCATGTTGGACAATGTCTCTTTATGCTAACATTATATATGCTAGTAGTTTACTTTACTCAATTCTTGCATGATTCGTGGATCTTTTAGCCTAGCTTACTCGATTCCAAAGATTGTTTATACTGGACAATCCTCTCTTCATTTTTTATTTGGCGTTGGTTAGTTCAAATCAACATTAAATAAAAAGAAATGGAGGCAGTATGTGCAGCGCGATAGGTATAGAGCAATAGCAAAACATAAGATGTGCACTTTATTGAACATCTCAAAAAAAAAACCAGGACCAATTCATGCATGATGAGCTGCCAAATAAGGTCAAAGGTGGCGTGTGGTCTCTGCTTAAACCGTGGCTGGTTGCAGTCACTACTACTAAAAGCTTTATCGCAAGCGGCTCTAAATATATTATGACAAACAAATTTCAAAACCGCATAAAACGGAGAACCTATGAAAATAGGTCACTTTTACAGGTGGCTCTAAACCGTCTGTGCTAATGATTTTCCATAGACGGTTGCTTATGTACAACATGCCACCTGTAATGATGCATTATTGTGAGGACTGGGGTCCACACTGTAAGTGCATCTAGGATATCCCTTGTCGGTTTTGGCTAATTGATGACGAACATATGAGATCCTAATGAAACTATTGAGATGATTGCAGGACAAACAAAGTGAAACAGCTCGGTGCACACAAAAAGGTGAAAATGGAGTGGTGTCCAAAGAGTAATACTTTGATGGAACTTGGAAGAACAAATTAGATTTTAAATGTATAGGGAGTGTATGAAAGACACACACCAAGAGCTCACAACCTTGCGCAGCGGTAAGGGTTTTAAAATTAATGTAACATCTCACAGTGCACCGGACTACTCCGTTTTCCAACCGGACTAGTCCGCCAGACTTTCTGGAGTCTGTTTTCACATAGGGCCGGACTAGTCCGTTTTCCAACTGGACTAGTCCGCCAGACATTTTGGAGTCTGTTTTCACATAGGGCCGTACTAGTCCGTTTTCCAACCGGACTAGTCCGCCAGACTTTCTGGAGTCTGCTTTCACATAGGGTCGGACTAGTCTGTTTTCCAATCGCACTAGTCCGCCAGACTCTCTGGAGTCCATCTTCACATAGGGCCGGACAAGTCCGTTTTTCAACCGGACTAGTCCGCCAAACTTTCTGGACATTGAGTTGCACTGTGACCGGACAAGTCCGGACTTGCACCGGACTAGTCCGGTATAAGGGTTTTACAATGGTAACATTTTGGAAACCCTATGAAACGAGGATTCACAGCTTTCCTATAAGAATATACGTCGAATACTGCTGAAAAGACAAACCCTAGCGCCGCCACCTTGTCCCAAGAGCCCAAAACACATCTCCCCACACATTTAAGGTGCAAAAGGAGTAAAATCAATTGAACACTTGAATTCGGGATTGGGAGATCGTTGTTCCTTTGTTGCGAGCTCTTGGGGTTTGATCTTTCTACACTCATACTTTGCATTGTAATAATTTCAAGTGTATTTGATCGCTTCTCTCAGTGTAATTCTCGTATGAGCCCTCAACGTGTGAGGTTGCCCCACAAACTCGGTGATTACCCGTGCTAGTGGAATCAAGTCGGCCTGTGTGGTGACTTGAAGAGGAAAAGGGTTGGAGACCCGGCTCTGTGTGAGCTTCCACAACGAGGACGTAGATCTCTTGGTGAGATCGAACCTCGGTAAAAATTCGTGTCTCTTGTGCCTTATCTCTTTTACATTTTGTTCACTAGATCACTTGATTACTAAACATCAATTTAAGTTGCTTATAAGTTTCCACGTGCATTCATACAATAATCGTAAACCAAAGTATCTGTTGTTCTCATTTCCACTGTTAAAAGAATCTAGTTTCCCAAAGAACACTTAATCAATTCACATTTTTCAGCACACCGGACTAGTCCGCCAACACAACCGGACTAGTTCGGTCAAACCAGTTTTTGACGACTCTATTAAGTGTGCAGGAAATTTTAAAGGCCTATTCACCCCCCCTCTAGGCCACATTAATTTGGTATCAGAGCAAGGTTCTCCGTCAACGAGACTCACATCTCGGAGAGATCAATGGCCTCTGAGAAGAACAACGATATCCCGACGACAAACATCAATGAGGAGGAACAAGAAGCTAAAGCCTTTGATGTGCTGAGAGAAAGCCCACATAATGATGAAGAAGTGCGACAGCTAAAGGCACACCTGAGAAAAAAACTACTGGCGCAAAAAGGAAAAGAAGAAGAGAAGACGACTGGGAGTGGTCATCACGACTACTCCCGATATCCTTACAACTACAACCGTCTCAATTCAAACAATCACTATCTCTCTATTCCTATGGGAAAGCCTCCACAGTTTGACGGAAGTGGCTACACCATGTGGAAGTACAACATGAAAATGCATCTAATATCTCTGAATTCTAGTCTGTGGCACATTGTTTGCACAGACATAGATATCCCGGACACGGATGAGGAACTCACTCCAGAACAAGAACAAGAGATTCACAGAAATGCACAAGCCATCACGGTGATCACGTCATCACTAAGCAGAGAGGAATTCACCAAGATCGATGGTTTAGAAAGTGCGAAAGAAATCTGGGATACACTTAAGATAGCTCACGGAGGAAATAGGTCGTTTCATGAAGCTAAAATTGAGATGCTTGAAGGAGAGTTGGGGAGATTTGCTATTGATGAAGGCAAATCACCTCAAGACATGTACAATCGGATGAAGGCACTCATCAACAAAATTCATGCCTATGGAAGTAATAAATGGACGGATCACGAGGTGGTCAAAAGAATGATTAGAGCCTTCATGCCAAGAAATGTCACACTTTGCTCAATGATTAGAGAAAGCCCCGGTTTCACAAAATGACTCCCGATGGGTTATTGGGGAAGATCATAAATCATGAAATGATGGAGAAAGAGGCTCAATACATCAAAGACTTAGCCGAACTCACCTCTTCCAAAAGGCAAGAAGTTGCTCTCAAAGCAACGTGCAGACCCAAACTCAAAGAAACTCGTTAAGACCAAGACAACGGAGATACAAGCGACGAGAGCACCGATCTTGATGATGAAGAAATGGTACTCTTTATCAAGAAGTTCAAGCGCATGATGAAAAGAAGATACATCAACAATTCAAATGAAGGAAAAAGCAAGGATAAAGGGAAATCCAAGACTCGACGCACTTGCTACAACTGCGGAGAGTATGGTCACTTCATGGTGGACTGCCCTTATGAAGAAAACAAAAAGAAGAAGGAAACCAGACCTCAAGAAAAGAAAAATTTCAGAAAAAGAAGACAAGACCATCAAGCTCACATTGGCAAGGAGTGGGACACAAACGACAAGTCCCCCTCCGATGAAGAAGAAGAGATGGCCACTATCGCAGTCAAGAAACCCACTATGAGAGCCACACTCTTCCCAAACATGGGAGGACGAGATATGAACAACCACATTTGCCTTATGGCTAAGGAAGGCAAGAAAAAGGTTCGACTTACTCCTCCTACGCTAAATTCCTCTATTGATGACTTTGATAGCTCTAGTGATAATGAAGAAAAGTTTAGAGGATTAAGTAAAATTGCTTTAAAGAAAATGGAAATGTTGTCGAACGAAATCTTTGAAAAGGAGGAACTTGTTAACGGACAAGAAGATATGCTCATCCGTGAAAGGAAGAGATATCAAGAAGTTGAAAAGCTTCTTGAGCTTGAAAGATAGAAGAACCAGTCACTTGAGTTTGAGCTATCCTTGAGTAAGGAAACTTACTTAAAGCTAGAGGACTCGCATATTGCAATCAAGGAAGAACTTGCTAACTTGTCAAAAGTTAACAAGATCCTTGAGGTGCAAGTTGAGTCGCTCAAGCAATGTGACTCCTCTTCCTCCAAGAGCTCTTCCTCCAAAGATATGAGTTCGACAACAATCGGAACCTGCACTTGCACTAGTAAGAAGAATGTTATTTCTAATACTTCAACTTCTCATAATATGCATCCTTCCACAAGCGGCATCTTTGATTAAGAGAAGATCAAATATGCACACAGTGCATATATGGTCACTAGACCTCCTAATGTCAAAGATGGTCTTGGTTTTGATAGGAACAAACACATGTATACTCCTAATCATACTAATAATAGAATCACTTTTGTTAAGGAGAAATTCCATGAATCTGATTTACAAATACTATTTTGTACATTTGATGCTTCCTATGTTCTCATGAAAAATAAATATGGAAAAGTCATTGCTAAACATACAGGTCCACACCACAAGAACTTGAAAACTTGTGTGTGGGTGCCCAAGACTCTTGTGAGTAACTTGGGAGGACCCAAGCAAGCTTGGGTACCTAAAACCAAGGAATAATTCTGTTTTGCAGGCTTACTCCTCCGGTGGATCTAAATGGGTGCTAGATATCGGATGCACAAATCACATGACCGGAGAGAGAGGTATGTTTGTGGAGTACGAGTACAACAAGGATCCAGGTGAAGGCATATACTTTGGAGATAACAGCCAAGGAAAGGTCCTTGGTAGCGGTAACATTGAAATATCCTCTCAACACACCTTATCTAATTTTTTACATGTAGACTCTCTAGATCATAATCTTTTGTCAATATCACAACTATGCGACAAAGGTTACAACTGTTTATTCACTAATGAGGGTGTGACCATTTTTATAAGAAGCAATGGCTCGATTGCATTCAAGGGAATGTTGAAGGGAAAGCTTTATCTTGTTGACCTCAACAAAGATAAAGCCAAACTCAACACTTGCTTGGTTGCTAAGACCAACATGGGATAGCTATGGAATAGACGGCTAGACCATGTTGGAATGAGAAATTTGCAGAAACTTCTAAAAAGTGGTCACATCCGTGGTCTTAAGAATGTGGTTTTTGAAAAAGACAGGCCGTGCAGCGCTTGTTAAGCAGGAAAACAAGTCGGAACACCACACCCCGCCAAGAATGTGATGACTACCACAAGACCGCTGGAACTTCTCCACATGGATCTCTTTGGTCCATTTTTGTACATCAGCATCGGCGATAACAAATAGGTTTAGTAATTGTTGATGACTTTTCAAGATTTACCTGGGTATTTTTCTTGTATGATAAATCAGAAACTCAAGGAATCCTCAAGAAGTTCTTGAAAAGAGCCCAGAATGAATTCTCATCAACCATAAAGAATATCAGAAGTGACAACGGGGCAGAATTCAAGAACACCCAAGTTGAAGAGTATCTCGATGAAGAAGGGATAAAGCATGAGTTCTCGGCACCCTACTCCCCTCAACAAAACGGAGTGGCCAAAAGAAAGAACAGAACATTGATCAAAATGGCAAGAACCATGTTGGATGAATACAAGACATCAGATCGATTTTGGGCAGAAGCGGTGAACACCGCTTGCCATGCCACAAATCGGCTGTACCTTCACCGACTACTGATGAAAACCCCATATGAGCTTCTTACCGATAAAAAGCCTAATGTTTCTTATTTCAAAGTCTTTGGTTGTAAACGTTTAATCCTGAACAAGAAACTGAGGGCCTCGAAGTTTGCTTCGAAGTCCGATGAAGGGTTCTTGCTCGGTTATGAATCGAATGCCTACGCCTATCGTGTCTTCAACAAGGTGTTCGGCCTTGTTGAAGTAGCACGTGACATAGTGTTCTATGAATCTAGCGGCTCACAAGTGGAGCAAGTCGATTAGTGTATGCTAGATAAAGAGGAAGCTCCATATGAAGCGCTGAAGAAAATGGCACTTGGTGATATCTTACCACAAGAGCGAACATTAGACTCAAATGCACAAGATGAACTTCAACACGGAGGCAATGATCAAAGGGGAGCTCTTGCAGAAGATCAAGATGAGGAAGATCAAGAATATCAAGACAATCATGAAAGCAATGATCTAGGGGGAGACAATGAACATGACGATAATGAAGAACAAGCAACTACACAAGTTCCACAACCAAGAGTACATCAGAGCGTGCAAAGAGACAATCCTGTCAACAATATCACTGGAGATATTGCTAAAGGAGTAACTACTAGATCTCGAGTTGCAAATTTCTGTGAATATTATTCTTTTGTGTCTTTTCTGGAACCATACAGGGTAGAAGAAGCCTTTAGGGATCCAGACTGGGTGATGGCAATGCAAGAGGAGTTGAACAAGTTCAAAAGAAATGAAGTGTGGGAGCTGGTGGAGAGACCAAGGGCGAACATCGTTGGAAGCAAATGGGTCTTTCGGAACAAGCAAGATGAGCATGGACTAGTAACAAGAAATAAAGCGAGATTGGTGGCCAAACGCTATTCTCAGGTCAAAGGTTTGGACTTGATGAAACATTCGCTCCTGTAGCTAGACTTGAGTCCATTAATAGTTTATTGGCATGTGCTACTCACCATAATTTTAAGCTATATCAAATGGATGTCAAAAGCGCCTTCCTAAATGGTCCAATAAAGGAGGAAGTTTATGTGGAGCAGCCACCAGGATTCGAAGACCAAAAGTATCCCAATCATGTCTACAAACTGCGTAAGGCTCTCTATGGCCTCAAACAAGCTCCTCGAGCTTGGTATGAATGCCTTAGAGATTTTCTGATTCAAGATGGATTAAAAAATGGTAAAGCTGACTATACACTCTTCACTAAACATCTTGATGATCATCTATTCGTATGTCAAATTTATGTTGATGACATTATCTTTGGATCCATTAACAAGTCCTTCTGTGAAGAGTTTAGCAAAATTATGACAGATAGGTTCGAGATGTCAATGATGGGCGAATTGAAGCTCTTCTTGGGTTCCAAGTGAAGCAACTAAGAGAAGGTAAATTTATAAGCCAAACCAAATATACACAGGTCATTCTAATGAAATTCAATATGGACAAAGCCAAGCCCATCAAGACACCCATGGCCATCAACGGACATCTCGACCTCAATGAAGACGGCCCAAATGTGGACCAAAAGGTATTATCGGTCCATGATCGGCTCCTTACTTTATTTATGTGCATCTAGGCCAGATATTATGCTTAGTGTTTGCTTGTGTGCAAGGTTTCAAGCCGCACCTAAAGAGTGTCACCTAATTGCTGTAAAAAGAATCCTAAGGTACCTTGTGCACACACCGAATTTGGGCCTTTGGTATCCCAAAGGATCCAAGTTTAACTTGATAGACTATTCCGACGCCGACTATGCAGGATGCAAAGTTGATAGAAAGAGCAGGTCAGAGACTTGTCAATTTCTTGGTAGGTCCCTAGTTTCTTGGTCATCTAAAAAGCAAAACTCCATTGCTCTTTCCACAGCGGAAGCAGAGTATGTTGGATCCGGTAGTTGTTGTGCACAACTACTTTAGATGCAACAAACTCTTAGGGACTACAGATACAATCTAAGCCATATCCCGCTTCTATTTGATAATAAAAGTGCTATAAAAATTGCACACAACCCTGTAGAGCACTCAAGAACTAAGCACATAGATATCCGTCATCACTTTCTTAGAGATCATTTGTTAAAAGGTGACATTGCTATTTCACATGTTAGGACTGAAAAACAACTTACGGATATTTTTACCAATCCATTAGATGAGAAAAGGTTTTGTGAACTTAGGAATGAGCTTAACATTCTTGACTCTCGAAATGTGGCTTGAAACATTGCATAATTGGTTGAAACTTCAAATGTTACATTTTATTGTTAAAACTGCTCCTCATCTTTTTTTCTTCTAAGAAAACTATTTTCATGAAGAAATCTTGCAGTTTATGACCACTTTTCATTGTTACTTATCTACTGGTTGTAATTACCAAGATTATTTGCAAAACTACTGTCCTTGTATCACTATTAATCATTTCTACACGTATCAAGTCTGTTGAAACAGGACTTGTTAGGTTTACCACCGGACTAGTCCGAACAGACGAAATTCCTAGATTTTCCAGGGGCACCGGACTAGTCCGCCACCGTGACCGGACTAGTCCGGTCCATCGCGTATATGAGCAGTTGGCCGGCCCAGGCCTCTCTTAAACCCTAGCCCCCAAAGCATAAGGACTTGGTCTCCCTCTCCTCTCCTAAACCCTAGCCCCCAAAGTGATTTTCGGGTTGAGCCCTCAAAATCGAAGCTTTCTCCGTGGGAAATCCCCTCCTCTACGAGTGGACTCTCCCCTCCAAACTCATCCGGACAGATTCTTGCTCCTTCAATGCGGATCTTCAAATCTCGGTAAAATTCAACCCAAAACCAAATTCTCAACTTTTCTCGTTCTAGTTCGTTTCCTTTGATTCCAAGGTTGTACATTGGATTCATAGATGTATTCCTACCACTGTCCTGCCCTTTTGTATCTTTAGATAGATGTTTTGAATTCAAAGAAATCATTAGGGTTCTTATGCCAGGCCGGACTAGTCCGGCGCTAAGATATGGACAAGTCCGGTACGTCGGACAAGTCCGCACTCTGAAACCAGACAAGTCTGGTCTCTGACATCTGAATCCCTACATTGTCTTCAATCCTTTGTTCATTCTTATCTAATCCGTGAACTCCCTATCAAGCACGATGTCTTCAGGCTCATATGACAGCTCTTTCCACATTGATGAAGAAGCTCAACACGAAAGAGTGAGGAGAGCCAAGGAGAGAGTTATGAAGAAAAGACATGATGTCAATGTCCACTCTCCACCCTCCGACGACAATCTGCCTAAGAAGAGGAAGGTTATTTTCAAAAAGGCTCAAAGAAAAGCTGCTGCTCAGAGCTCATCAGGGCCAAAAAGGGCTCTCAATAAAGGGAAGGGACTTACTAGTGGTCCCATTGGGCCCTTGAAGATGAAAAACCCCAGTCACCGCAACAGGCAACCTTCTAGTGAGGATTTCACTGGAAAAGGGGGTGAGCTAGCTGATAACTTCAGGAAGATTGATGTGTATAATCAACCTAGGCAATTCTCTAACCCAAGATTCTGGAGCAACTTCCATGCCGACTACTAAGAGCACGTGTACATGAAGATGAAGAATCCTGTTGTGAAGAGTCAATGGGTGAATGTTGGATACCTGCAGTCGAAGAGGTTTCCTGCTTTTCGTGAGGTGGTTGAGGCTTTGGAGAGGCACGGTCTGAAGGAACTGCTTTCCTTTGGGAATGACTGGAACAATGAGATTATCACCCAATTTTACTCTACCCTCTACTTTGCTCGTGGTGATGGAGACAGTCTTACTTGGATGACTCATGGTTCCAAGTATAGTGTCACTTATAATGAATTTGCCAGGATTCTTCACCTTGAACACAATCTGGATCATGATCTTGTCATCCGCAATCCAAAACCCTTGGAGAAGGATGAGCTTAAGTTCCTCTATGACACCAGGATGTCCTATGTTCCTCCCAACAACAAATATCTGAAGCCCTTCTTTGTGGTCCTCAATAGAATCATGAGGAAGACAATAGCCCTGAAAGAAGGAGATGCAGGGACTATCCAAGGAACCTTGAGGACCCTAATGAAGGTCATAAGTGGAAGGAAACCGTTCAATGTTTTTGAGTACATCTAAAACGACAATGTGAACATCTCAATCACTCCCAATAGGTCTTGCGGGTATGCCCCGTACTTCATGTACATGATTGAGAAAGTGACCGGACTTGAGTTTGTCAAGGATGTTTCTCATACGGGGTTGAATCCATAAAAGCCCACGGAGTACACCCTTCCCTTAGCACCAACTGCTCCCTCCTCCCCCAGAGCTGAGAGGAGGTCTAAACAATGTCAGGATGTGAAAGCCACAAGGTCTGCAGCTGCTCCTCCTAGTTCTTCTCCTGTCCATGAACCCTCCGGTGGTGTCCTCAAAATGTTCTCCACCATCTTTGCCTGCTGCCGCAAGATCGAAGTCAGGCAGCGGAAACATCAACAGTATGTGAATGCCAATATCAAGTCTATCTGTGAGAAGCTAGAGATTGAGCCTGTTGGATCACCGCCCGCCTTCGAGGACTCAGAGGAAGATCTTACTTCGGTGAATGACGATGATGGTGAACATGAAGATCGGACTGAAACTGAAGAAGGGAGCAGCGATGAGTGATTCCCCTCAATTTTTCCCTTTTTGGTGCCTTGATGCCAAAGGAGGAGAGATTGAGACTCAAACTATCTCTAGTGTTAGTTATTAAGCTTTTTTGATCGAGGACATGTACCTATTTTTAAAACTTTGTAATGCAACATTTCTTTTCCTATGTGTGATGCTTATTGTTGCTCTAATGCTTACTTCTATGTTCATTATTGTTTATCTTTATTTCATCATACTTTGTTGATCACACACCTGTTAGGCACCCCACCATAAGGTGTGTGCATATGTGAGAAGCTTTTTGTGAATTAATCGTTATTCCCATATGTGCACACCTTATGAAAATCAAAATTTTATTCTCAATTGTGGTATCTCAAATGGTTATCATTAATCACCAAAAGGGGGAGATTGTAAGTGCATCTAGGATATCCCTTGTGGGTTTTGGCTAATTGATGACGAACATATGAGATCCTAATGAAACTATTGAGATGATTGCAGGACAAACAAAGTGAAATAGCTCGGTGCACACAAAAAGGTGAAAAATGGAGTGGTGTCCAAAGAGGAATACTTTGATGGAACTTGGAAGAACAAATTAGATTTTAAATGTATAGGGAGTGTATGAAAGACACACTCCAAGAGCTCATGACCTTGCGCAGGGGTAAGGGTTTTAAAATTAACCTAACATCTCATAGTGCACCAGACTTGTCCGTTTTCCAACCGGACTGGTCCGCCAGACTTTCTGGAGTCTGTTTTCACATAGGGTCGGACTAGTCCGTTTTCCAACCGGACTAGTCCGCCAGACTTTCTGGAGTCTTCTTTCGCATAGGGCCGAACTAGTCCGTTTTCCAATCAGACTAGTCCGCCAGACTTTCTGGAGTCCATCTTCACATAGGGCCGGACAAGTCCGTTTTCCAACTAGACTAGTCTGCCAAACTTTCTCGACATTGAGTATCACTGTGACCGGACAAGTCCGGACTTGCAACGGACTAGTCCGGTATTAGGGTTTTACAACAGTAACTTTTTGGAAAACCTATAAAAAGAGGATCCATGACTTTCCTATAAGAATATACGTCGAATACTACTGAAAATACAAACCCTAGCGCCGCCACCTTGTCCCAAGAGCCCAAAACACATCTCCCCACACATCTAAGGTGCAAAAGGAGTAAAATCAATTGAACACTTGGATTCGGGATTGGGAGATCGTCGTTCCTTTGTTGCGAGCTCTTGGGGTTTGATCTTTCTACACTCATACTCTGCATTGTAATACTTTCAAGTGTATTTGATCGCATCTCTCGTTGTAATTCTCGTGGGAGCCCTCAACGTGTGAGGTTGCCCCACAAACATGGTGATTACCCGTGCTAGTGGAATCAAGTCGGCCTGTGTGGTGACTTCAAGAGGAAAAGGGTTGGAGACCGGCTCTGTGTGAGCTTCCTCAACGAGGACGTAGATCTCGTGGTGAGATCGAACCTCGGTAAAAATTCGTGTCTCTTGTGCCTTATCTCTTTTACATTTTGTTCACTAGATCACTTGATTACTAAACATCAATTTAAGTTGCTTATAAGTTTCCACGTGCATTCATACAATAATCATAAACCAAAGTATCTGTTGTTCTCATTTCCGCTGTTAAAAGAATCTAGTTTCCCAAACAACACTTAATCAATTCACATTTTTTAGCACACCGGACTAGTCCGCCCACACAACCGAACTAGTCCGGTCAAACTAGTTTTTGATGACTCTATTAAGTGTGCAGGAAATTTTAAAGTCCTATTCACCCCCCCCCTCTAGGCCACATTCACACACAAACCATAAATCATATTAGGTGATGTCGTGCAATGCGACACCCAATAACACAACACAAAAAGAACAAAGAACTCATAACTTATGTGAGCTTCGTTTTATATTATTCTCAGAGTTTTATACAAAAGAGCTTACATCAGCGGAAGTCATCATACAACTCTCTCGAACCTAATCTACAATAGTAGCGGTCATATCCAGCCCGCGGATACTCCACTCTAGCAACACAAAAGAAAGCATCAGCGTTCAGGGCTTCTATTGGCTATATACCCGCAAAGGATATTGCCTAGGAACTCGTCATATCTATATATCTGCAAAACTTGTATAAATGCAAGCGTGAGTACAAATTTAACTGTCTCATTTAAAAACATGAACTCTACATGCTGGGAACGCAAGACTAAAATTTAAAGTGCAGAACGTAAATGTTCACTATAAGTATATCCTTGTTTCAAGTATATAATAGCATGTGTCGTCCTTGGGCACAACAACATCATAAATTTCACAATAAAAAATAAACGCTTCATCTACGATGTTGTAGGGCACAAGATTACGCAGGCCCTAGCAAGTTAATTGCATATAATCATAACTTTAGTTCTTCTATCAGTTACCTCAACCAAGTTGCTTAACCATCTAGCATGTTCCACCCAGCTCCAATTGTTACTACGTCACAGTGCAACAAACAAGTATGATCCCTTCTGGGAGCGACGGTGATTCGAATCAAGATACACCCGGCTTGCAAGACACACACGCTCGTCTGAATGAGGTGATGAACCAATTCTGTTGATGTCGTGTATGGCCACCTTTCATGAGAAACCCAAGCATTGATCTGGTCCAACAATCCTGACAGTAAGCCCCAGATAAGGGTATGCCGCAGTGACCTCTACCCTCTCGTCGATATGTGTGGTGTCTAAGACAGTGGGTTGTACCTCAACATCAATGTTAACAAGGTATATCGGTTTGTTGGGTCCACTAGACCCATTATGTATCAGATACATATTTAAACTTGTCCAGCATGACTGTACACAGTATGGTCCTTAATCGATAGGCAGGAACTATGCCCACAGAATCACGTTCTTGGGCATCCTAGCCTTCCTACACGATCTCTAGTTCCTTCCCAATTGATCCCACTTATTACTGTTCACGAGTAAAGTCCGTTTACTCGATTCATATCATTTCTTTCCTTTCCTCAACTTAGTTCCATCCATATTTCTCAAGTTTAACATATCAGTTATAATTGCGTAAAGTCATATTCTACCTAGACTCTAAAGATTTTTGGGTCATGCATGTGAAGTATCATACATCTCTAGACTTAATGCAACAGTTCGTACTAACCATGCTGTATATTATAAAAGCAAAACTTGTTAAACAACTGAAATGCAGCCCAGAGCTTGCCTTAGGTTGCGGCTAGTGTAAATGTCAATAGTCAGAGCTTGATCTTCTAAGCGAAGCTTCTCGTCATTTTACTCCTTTTGTGTTTGATGCTGCTTGGCTGAATCTTGCTCTAGTGTGCTACTTGATCAAATCTTGTCTTGCTATGGGGTCCACACTAGTCTTTCTCCTCCGAGTCGTGCTTCTTGTTGATCTCTGTCACGTCATCTAGCGATATAATTATACACATATACAGAACAATATGATTCAATACAAGATACTCTAGAATTCGTATATACTACGGGAATGGATAATCTTAAAAGCAGAGGTCAAGAGCGGTCATAGCAATTTCAATAGCAATATACGGTATATGTACATAGAATTTGTCACAGTAGGGTTCATAGATGCTAATAAATGAATAACCTCATGCAATATAAATTGTGCTTGCCTCTTCCTAGTAAATTCATGTCGACCTTGTATTTGCATCCCGCCCAACCATCTATTCCATCAAGTGCTCTACAGCATCTCTACGACCTTTCTTGCACAGCTCCACATCTGTGGTGATCTTCATCTTCTCATCTCTATCACAGTCTCACACGTCATTCCAATTCGCCGGTGTACAGTGCTGAACCTCATAATAGATGGTTACACCTTGTCAAGCATTTCAGCAATCACCTTGGATGTGTCTTCGACCTAACCAAGCAATCATATTCCAAGGCTCACCTTGGTCATTTCTCCTTGTCAGTTGCGACGTTCTCGCATTTCTGCACCAAAGGGTAGTGCTGCATATCAACGCAACTGATTTTGCCTTGTAAGCATTCTATCGAACAATTTGGCTGCGTCTTTGATTTGATCAGTCTTGCACAATTCAGAGATCATCATGACCTAAATTGCATGCCGTTTGCGACGATACAATGTCCCTGCATCACAGACCTGCAATGAACATCAACACACTTGATTTGGCATTGTAAATATTTCATTCAACAGTTTGGCTGCAGCACTGACCTGACTAATCTTGCACAAATAAGAGCTATACTTGGACTAATTGTCGTTGCCGTTGTGTCATCCATGTGTTCCTGCATCTTGCACATCACATTCATCACTCCCAGCACTGTTTGGAGACGGAAGGTGAGCAGAACGCCATGACGAAGTCATGTAGGCAACACAACCGGGCGGTAAATGATGAAGCAACACAGCACACGTCCGAACCTTGTTGTGAAGCAGCAAAGGAAGGGAGATGGTCTCGGGACGCCACGGCAGCGCCGTGAGGTTGGAATGCGCTGCGGACAGCATGAATGTTCAGTGGTGCGGACGGCGTCAAGGGTGTCACGCGGCGCACACAAGAAAAGCGCGCACGGCGCTTTGAAGTGTGGACAACATTGCGGCGGGCATGGTGAGGCAAGCAGTATGCAGGCATGACATGCTGGCGGTGGATGGCATGGCTCACTGGTGCAGAGGCTGAGCCGGTCGCGGTGTTGTGGCCATGACGAATGATGTGGGCGAGTACGGGAGCAAGGAGCGACCGGATTTGGCGCACAGCGGGGCGCATGCAAGGGCAGCGACGCTTGTCGCCGCAGCTGGGCGGCTGGCAGAATGGCGCGACGGAGCAGCAAGACGGCGGCAAGGGATCACGGTCGTGGCGCATGGGTGGTGCGCGGACAAGACGCAGTACGGCGGCGAAAGCGCGCGGTGGAGCAGGATCTGATGGGGTCAGGCCGGCGAGCAGCAGCGGGCAGACCAGGGCGCAGTGCGGGAGGAGCGGGCGACGCGCATGTGGCCGGCGCGGGCTGGAGCTGGGGCGCCAGAGGAAGATGGGTGGCGCGCTGTGTAGGAGTAAGGAGGAAGAGGCAGGGCGGCAAACAGCAGGGCCAGGGTGAACTGGCGCGGAAGGAACGCGAGCATGGCGGCATGCGGCCATGGCGCGCGTGGAACCGAGAAGGAAAAACAGGCAACAGTGCTGTTTTCCTCCATAGAGGTGATGTTAGAAGCAGAGGAGGAGGAGGCGAGAAGGGAAAGCAGGAATGCGTTTAACTTTTTACTTCATTGTTCATGCCTTAACGGAATTGGTTACATGTCCTTTTAAAGATAATCTCTCTGACAGCGTAACAACCCAGCACAACTCGCACAGGTCACGCCCAGTTGGCGCCAACCACCTGGGGATTTGGTTTTCTGGGCCGAGCGCTCCGCCGAGGCCCACGGGTTTCCTCTTCCATTGTGTTCGAGTCGTTCCCTCCTCCCGCTTCACTTGAGCTGCAGCACACGCGAAGACTTAAGGGGTGACAACCTCTGATGCTTCTGACATCCCCCCTAAGGAGCCTTCTTGTCCCCAAGCTAGAGCTCCCAGCAACTCTTGACAAACGTGGTCTTCATCTTCCCAAGTGACGAGGTCGAGTGGAAGGCCAGACCACTGAATGAGGACTTGAGGAACTTGGTTGCCGGCACGAGTGATCAGGCGTTCCTGCAGGACACGAAGAGGAAACTGCAAGGCACGGAATGAGTCGGGCAACTCGGAGCTGACCTGTCCAGGGTGAAACCGGGCCAACTTGAGCTGAGACACTTGAAAAACAGGATGAATAGCAGGAGATGGTGACAGCTGCAGTGTGTAAGTAACACATCCGACGCGGTCGACAATCATGAATGGCCCAAAAAACTTGAATGATAGATCTAAGAAGAACATCTGGACAGCAACATTTGCACGTATGGCTGCAACTTGACATAAACCCAATTGCCCACCTCGAACAACTGTTCAGTGCGACCCCTATCAGCCTGACATTTCATCCTCTGCTGAGCCCGTAACAGATGCGGTCGGACTAAGGAAGTCATGAGAATGCGCTCCTGAAGCCAGCTTCCCAAGTCTGCAATGGATGCACAAGAAATAGATGACAGTCCAAAGTGGTGCGGGGAGTGGCCATAGAGTACCTTGGATGGGGTCTTCCCCAAGGAAGAGTAATAACTGGTATTATACCAGAATTCGACTAGGGACAACTATGAAGACCATTTAAGAGGGCAAGCGTGGACAAAACAGCGCAATTATGTCTCAAGACATTGATTGACCCCCTTGGTTTGCCCGTTAGACTGTGGGTGGCAGGAGGTACTCATCCTCAATTCAACACTAACGATGTGAAAAAGCTAACACCAGAATTTGCTAGTAAAGATAGGGTCTCGGTCTGAGACAATAGCCACTGGAAGTCCATGAAGTTTGAAGATGTTGTCCACGAAGGTGTGGGCCACTTAATATGTTGTATATGGGTGTAGTAATGGGATGAAGTGCTCATACTTAGAAAATTCGTCCGCCACAACTAATATGCAACTGACTTGTTTAGAGTGCCAGAGTCCCTCAACGAAGTACGGGGAAATAGTATGCCATGCTACAGGTGGTACCTCGAGTGGCTGCATAAGCCCTGTGTCGGTACCCTGCGGATCAGGGACACTCGCATACAAGAGTAAGAAACACTGAGTCCCACCTTCCAGGAGAGAAGATATTTGGAAGCCACCACGTGTCCCGCAGCGCCAGACTTGCCTCCCTTCTAAGGGTGGCTCCGGTGCCGCCACGTGTTCCGCGGCGCATGACCTGCCTCCCTCCTAAGGGTGGATCCAGAGCTGCCACATATCTCGCGGTGCCAAACTTGCCTCCCTCCTAAGGGTGGTTCCGGTGCTGCCGGATATCCTACGGCACAAGACCTGCTCCCTCCTAATGGTGGCTCCGTTGCTGCCACGTGTCCTGCAGCTCCGGACCTGCCCCTCTGCTAAGGGTGGCTACGGTGCTGCCACGTGTCGGACCTTACCTCTCCAACGGGAAGGACTCCAAGATCTCCAACGGTGCAGACATTCAAGGATATAAATAAGCCGTTACAAGACCTGATTAACGTGTCATTAATTCCGCATTAATAACACACAATCAGATGGCCTTCGAGCATGCTAATGTTGTCATCAGGGCACATTATTACACAAATAAACACTATTACATGCCTTAGATCGTGTACAGGGTGCTTAATAGCCCAGGGCCACCTGTCAGGCCTCGAATACACTGTAATAGCCAGACCTTGGCATATAAAAGGTCTGCGCTTCACAGTAGAACTCAATCTCAGATACACAAGCAAGCTCATATGCCCGCACACTGACTCAGGCAAAGTCACACTCATATCAAGCACACAACACACCCCCGTGGAGTAGAGTATTATGCTCAGATGGCCCGAACCACGTAAAAATCACCGTGTCACCCTTGTTCTTGAGATCTTCAAGTTATGCCCCTCCTTAAAAAGAACCTCCACGGACTACTTCATAGTAGTACCGGGGGAAGTGTCGATCGCACACTTCGACATTTAGCGCGCCAGGTAGCGGGTGCTCAAGACTTTCAAGGTCAACAATGGTGAATTACGTTGCTTTTTCCTCTGGCCTGTATGAACGGGCTCAAAGAGGAAATCAAGCTGGCAACACCTCTCGCTGTCCTGGTGCTGATCCTACCAGAGATCCACAAGTTGGTGCAGGGCATCTGCCAGGAAACAATGGCCCACCACCTGCAGCAGCAGCCGCTGCTTAGATGCAGGATGGTGTGTTTGCGTCGGTCATTGAATTGACCTCAAATCCAAAGAACACGCTCATTCCAGTGCGGGCTCTTCTGCAGCGTACACCATCGCTGGATGCACATCTAGTAGCATTGGAGCAGTGGCGCAACAATGTCGACCATCTGGTCTCCACTGCAGCCATGACGCTCAGCAATCCACCACAGCCCGGTCTCGGGTCTAGGACGACGCTTACCCACAACAAGACCTTGTCGGGACAACTCGGTCCTATGTCTTCGCGGAGGAGACATGTGTCATCACAGCATGCGACGTCTTGCACTCCTTTGATGGCTCACCGCACTCACACGATGTCCAGGCTGCCAACTATTGACTTTTGTTATATACAAATTCCACCGGTCAATATAAGTCAATTATGTGAAGGAAATGCCATTTCTTGCACACATCACCTTTCTATTTAACCTATTTCCACTCGTCCTTGGAGAAATAGTGCATGCAGGCATTTATTACAAGATATGAGGTAAAAGAGGGGGTCAATCCTATCATCCCAGCCAATCAAGCGCCGACATGTGGCATCACATGGATCAAATGGCCTACAAACAGAAGTATCCGAGGACATCCAATGGTGTATCACTCATATAAGTCAATGGGACTCTCCTGGAAGTCGCCCCGAGGAAGCACAGTGGAATTGGTCCACTTTTCTATTCAGCCGAAGTTAGGGTTTAGTCGCACTAAAACATGCGCAAAACTTGGTTAGCTTCCACGTGTCAACTCCATGTGGTGCCCTGGTCACAATGAATATTGATTCGCGCACTTTTGGTGACAAGAACCGACCCTTCTCCATCTATAAATAGGACCGCTACCCTCACTTCACACACACACACACCACTTGAGTATTCATTCTATTGTATCCACTACTCTCCATATGTATAGAGGAGTTTAGGCTGTAGAGAGGAGCGCCTCTAGTCCATAGTCCAAGTATGGAGGAGTAGAAGGAGTCTCTTCCCAATTCTAATTTGCAGAAGGTATGGCTCTCATATTCCTACTTGTATTTGTGACTTTGTTCTTAATAAATATGTTATATTTCGTATCGTTTTATGCATATACTTGGATGAAGAATTTATTTTTTAATTGTGGATTACATGTATGTGGTAGGAGTAGTATTTATGCTTGTGCCATATCATTCTCATTATATCATCATAAACACTACAAACCCTTACTATAGTCTAATTAGTTATGATATGATCATGTTAATAGGAATGACTTATGCTATGTTTCAACATTGGTTCAACGATGTTTAGGTTAGTCGTTGCCTTGGATGGCTTGTGCCTAGGCTCCTAAGGTATTTACTTAATATGCTTGCATGGTGCTAGGATAGTTAAGTAGCATTGGATGTCTCGTAGACCCACGTATTGAAGAGTTGGTAGTAGGTGGCGACAACCCTATCTATCCTTCTAATCCTCCACGTTTGTCTATGCCACATGCTCTTTGCGGGAGTCATTCTAGTATTTGTAGGGGTAAACCAATGCACGGGAGCCCTATCGATAACCCATCCTCACTATAACCCTATCTAGACCAACCTACCCTCTCCATTTGATTATTTCTATTCTTACACCTATCCTTCCTTTGGAAGAATATAAATGACACCCTTGGAATACTCTTTTAAGGGTAAATGCTACATCAATAGTTTATGTGGGCTTGTGGATTTTTATCCGTGATGTAAGAAACATCAACAAGCATTTCTAGCACCGTTGTCAAGGAAGGCAACCGAAGTATTGCATGATTGAGTGAATAGGATAAGACCCTGGGTAGGTTTTAGTAGGATAAACCTTCATTGTTTTCGCATTTTATGTGAAAACAGGGTATTGTATGTTCGGTTTCCGCATGCCGGAAAACACTGTTGAAGATCTAGAATTGAATGTCGCCTGGAGGGGGGGTTGAATAAGCTTAGAAAATTTTCCTGCACACTTAATCAAATCATTAAATTCTTGGTGGACCGAGCTTGTCCGGTGTGAGTGCGGACTAGTCCGGTATGCTTTTGTGGTATGAACTGATCAAATGTTGTAGCAGAATTTGTATGTGTTATAGCAGCAAAATTTAAACAGCTATTTAAACAAACTTGGTTGAACAATTACTATTGCAAACTTGCACGTGGAACACAAACTACTTGATAAATCAATTCGCCCTAGATGATGAAACTTGCAAAAGTAAAAGAGTAAAATACGTGAGACACAAATTTTTATCGAGGTTCGATCTTACCAAAGAGATCTACTCCTTGAGGAAGCCACATAGAGCCGGGTCTCTTCAAACCCTTTTCCGTCGTCAAGTTACAACACAAGGCCTTCTTGATTCTACTATTACGGCTAATCACCGAGTTGGTGGGGCAACCTCACACGTTGAGGGCCACCACAAAAGATTACAGCAGAAAAAGATGATCTAATACACTTGAAAAGATTACAAGTAATGCTAGAGTGTAATGAGATCAAACCCCAAGAGCTCAATCCCGTGTGGACAACGATCTCCCAATCCCAAATTCTAATACTCAAAGATTTTCACTTTTGAGGATCTTAGATGTGTGGGGAGATGTGTTTTTATGCTTTTGGGACAAGTGGCGGCGCTAGGGTTTTAGTTCTTGGCAGTAAAATTCAAGAGATGTATTTGTGAGGTCATGGATCTCGTATTTATAGTGTTTCCAAAATTATTACCGTTAGGGATCCTGACGGCCGGACTAGTTTGCTCATGGGACCGGACTTGTCTGGTGTGCCGTGTAAAATTCGCGTGGAATGTGCAGCATACTAAAAACCCTAATTTGTGTGAGGTATAGTAGACTAGACCGGTATCAGTACGGACATGTCCGGTGCCCTATGTATAGGAACATCAGAAAGTTTCTCTGACTAGTACGATCCATGAACGGACTTGTCCAGTGCATAGTGTTATGAAACACCTGAGAGTTTCTCGGACTAGTCCGATCCATGAACGGACTTGTCCGGTGCATAGTGTTATGGAACATCAGAGAGTTTAACGGACTAGTCTGGTCAATAAACGGACTAGTCCAGTACACTGTGTTATCTAACATCTGAAAGATTAACGAACTAGTCTGATCCAAGAACGAACTAGTCTGGTGCACTGTGAAGTGAGACTACAGAAAGTTGAACGGACTAGTCCGGTGCTCAGGGAATTATTAAGGTTTATTTTAAGCTCTTACCCCTACATAAAGACTTTAGCTCTTGGAATGTGTCTCTCACACAAATCGTATACAATTAAGTCTACTTTGCACTTTATTCATTATTGATGCCTGTTATACACCAATTTCACCCGTCAATATAACTAAACTATGTGAAGGCATTGTCATTTCTTGGACACATCACCTTTCTATTTAACCTATTTCCCCTTGTCCTTGGAGAAAGTAGTGCATGCAGAGATTCTATGCAAAAAGGAAGTGAAACAAGGGGATGGATCCTATAAAATATCATTCCAACCAATCAAGCGACAACACGTGGCACCACATGGATCAAATGGCCCACAAACAGAAGTATCCGAGGCCATCGAAGGGTGTAGCACCAATATCAGTCAATGGGACCTACTTATCAAACACCAGGAGAAAAGACACCGCAAATGGGGCCAGGACCAGGTCGGCCGACCCTCATAGTCGACCGACTAGTTCCTGGCGCCTTTCTCGGTGAAACTCCACGTGGTGGCTTCTTCCGGCTTGAAGTGGTCACGTGTGACGATTCCCGCCCTTTTGGTGGCGGGAATCGACCCTTCTCCAAGCTATAAATAGGACCCCTCACCCCTTACTTCAACACACAACACTTTAGTATTCATTCATTGTATCCTTTACTCTATATAGGTTTATAGGAGTATAGGCTGTAGAGACGAGAGTATGTAGTCCATAGTCCAAGTAGAAGAGGAGTAGAAGGAGTCTCTTCCCAATTGGGAAAGGTATGCCTTCCATATTCCTATTTGTATTTGTGACATTACTCATAATAAAGATGTTATCTTTAGTCTTCATATGTTCATATACTTGGATGAAACATTTCTTTTTTGATTGTGGATTCCATGTATGTGGTAGGAGTAGTACTTATGATTGTGCTATACCATGTTCATTACATTATCATAAACACTATAAATCTACACTATAGTCTAATTAGCTATGATATAGTTATGTTAACATGAATCACTTATGCTATGAATTAACATTGGTTCAACAATGATTTAGTTCATTGCCTTAGGATGGCTTGTGCCTAGGCTCCTAAGGTAATTACTTAATATGCTAGCATGGTGCTAGGATCGAGAGTAGCGTTGAATGTCTCGTGTACCCACATATTGAGGAGGTAGGCAGTAAGTGGTGACAGTCCTATCTGTCCTTTGTATTCCTCCACGTTCGGCTATGCCACAGGCTCTTGGCGGGAGTCGCCTAGTGTTGCTAGGGGTAAACCCGTGTCCGATGTGTTAATCAACTTAGCATGAGAATTCATAAATAACATGATAATTAGTAACTAACTTAGAGTATGTATATGTACATTAGAAGCATAGGAGGAGTCTCTACGTAACCCTAAGCCATATTCCTCTATTAACTCATTTATCCCCCTAGGATAGAATTCTCTTTTGTGTGTCACACTAACTCAACTTATGATTTAACCCATCCTTGCTTGAACCCTACCTAGACCAACCTAAGCCTTTCCACTTGATGATTGTTTTACTTCCATCCAGCCTTCCTTCGGGTAAATATAAATGACACCCTTTGGGAATACTCTTACAAGGGGAAATGCTACAACGATAGTTTCCTTGCGCTTGCATACGTTCACTTGAGAAGTAAAACCTACCAACAAGCATTTCTGGTACCACTGCTAGGGATGAATTGTTAGTAGTGCGTAGGAAATATCAACAAGCATTTCTGGTGCCGTTGCCGCGGAAGGCAACCGAAGTATTACATGATTGAGTGAATAGGATAGGACCATGATAGGTTTTAGTAGGATGACCCCTCTTTGTTTTTGCATTCTATGTGAATATAGGGTAGTGTATGTCTGGTTTCCACTTGTCGAAAAACATTGTTGAAGATCCCAAATCTCTCCTGAGAGATCGGCCTCGTGTCATTACCCCTCAAAAGCTTCAAGCGGCAAAGCAAGCCAGCACAATCGCACCAACAACCGAAACACCAATGGTCCAGAAGACCCTTCGTGAGTTTTCGGCTCCCTCTACTAACAATGTGCCTATTGGGCCCACTGTTAACACGGGAGATGAAAACTTTGAAATCAAGACTAGCCTTGTCACTATGGTGCAAGCAAACCCATTTTGTGGGAAGGCTAACGAGGATGCAAGTGCTCACTTGCAATAGTTCCTTGAGATCTGTAGCACTTTTATGATAAACGGTGTATCGCCTGATGCTGTTCATCTTAGGTTGTTCCTGTTCTCTCTTCCTGGAGAGCGAAACAGTGGTTCTACGCGAACCGAAGTGCTATAGACACTTGGAAGAAATGTTCTATGGCATTCCTCACAATGTTTTTCCCGTTGGGCAAGACCAATGCCCTACATGGAAGAATTTCCAGCTTCTAGCAAGATGCCAAGGAATCTATTCCCGAGGCTTGGGAAATGCTTCAGGAGTACATCCTAGCGTGTCCCCACCATGGGATGGATGACAGGCTCATGATCCAAAACTTCTACAATGGGCTGATCCCTTCCACTCGTGACCATGTTGATGCTGCTGCTGGAGGTGCCTTCTTCTCAATAACGGTGCCCAAAGACAAAGATTTGTGTTGAGAAGATGGTGTCAAGCATGGGTTGGTGAATGTGCATCTAGGAATCCCTTGTGGGTTTTGCATGATTTATGACAAGCAAAGGAGATCCTAACCACTTTGTTGAGATGAGCACAGGTTCTAATGAGAAAATAAGCAAAGTGCCAAAAAGAAGGGAGAATGAGGAGCAATGTGGACAAGAGCTCAAGGAACAAGTGTAGTAGATCATTGTGTATGGAGTGTGTTAAGGAAACACACCCCAAGAGCTCAAGCACAAATAATCACATAGATTGCACAAGTTTATACAGGACCAAACTAGTCCGACTCTCTGCACAAGATCGGACAAGTCCGATATCACCACGGACTAGTCCGATATCTCTCTGACTAGAATCGGACTAGTCCTTCCCAGTGAGGACTAGTCCTCAAAACACTTCACAAGTTGCACAAAATCGGACAAGTCCGACTACACAACGAACTAGTCTGATATCATTCCGATGAAAATCGGACAAGTATGATTTTGGCACGGACTAGTCCGACAACCCTCTGACCTATATCGGACAAGTCCTCCAAGTGCGTACTTGTCACCTAATTCACTTAGGATTTCACTGATCCGGACAAGTCCGATGATTATCGAACTAGTCCAAAGATTTCCAGAAGCAAAATCGGACAAGTCCGCTTCTAGCCGGACTAGTGCGATATTTTGGGACACTTAGGGTTTGCTACGCACAGCACACCGGACTAGTCCGGTGTCCACAACGGACTAGTACGATGTTTCTAAACCCTAACGGTCACTTTTAGAAACCCCATATAAATAGATGTGCACGGCCCAACTTTAACCTCTCTAGACCCCTTGCGCCGTCACACCTCCCAAGAGCCTCAAAAATACATCTCTCCACGAAATAAAAAGCCACAAAGATCAATCCCTTGAGGATACACTTTGGAACATTGGAGAGACACGATTCATCACCCATCGAGCTCTTGGTTTGATTCCCTAACACACTCCTGTGATTTTCATTGTAATCTTTTGAGTGTGTTGTTGGTGGAGTTCTTGTTGTAATCTAGGGGAGCCCTCAACGTGTGAGAAGGCCCTTGAATTTGGTTATTTACCCTTTGTGATAAGTGAAGAGGATTGGCCTTTGTGGCGATCCGACGAGGGTAGGGTTGGAGAAGACCTGGTCCTTTTGTGGACTCCTCAACGTGGATGTAGGTTGCCTCTTTGGGAACAGAACCACACGATAAATTGCTTGTGTTCTTACTTTGCGTTCATCGTTCTTATACATCATATCAATCTAGGGTTTCAATCAATCTTGCTTACTTTACGTTGAAACATTAAATATAAGATTGACTTGTGACCCTAGTTCATAATCGTGTAACACTTCAATTACTAGTATATTTCCACTTCATACGTCATAGAATCAAATTAATCGATCAAACTTGATTAACCTAGTTGGTACACACCGGACTAGTCTGCACCTGACCAGACTAGTTAGATATCTTGAGTTTTGATCTAGTTGTTAAGTGTTGCAGGTTCTGACAAAATTCAAAAAGGCCTATTCACCCCCCTCTAGGCCACATTCAATTGGTATCAGAGCTGGTTCTTCAAGAAGGAGACTAATCGCTCGAAGAGATCATGTCAGACATGAAAGACGTACACAAGAGCAACAACCAAGAGATGTTCGATGAAGACAAGAACCAAAAATTGGAAAAGCTCCTCGATGCCATTCAAGACTTCGAGGATGATGATGAGGAGACACTGGAACTCAAGGGGCTCCTAAGGAAGAAAACCCTTTCCAACGGAAATGTGAAGATAGAAGATGAAAGGAGAAAGAAGGGGAGTAGTCACACTGACTACTCCCGATATCTTTTGAACTATGATCGCCTAAATTCTAACAATAAACATTATCTATCTATTCCACTTGGAAAAGCCCCACACTTTGACGATAATGATTACTCAATGTGGAGGCAGAATATGAAAATGCATTTGATTTCTCTAAATCCAAGTTTGTGGCACATAGTATGCACATGAATAGATATCCTGGATGATGATGAGGAGCTCACACAGAGCCAAGAGCAAGCCATCCATCGAAATGCTCAAGCTGTTGCAGTCATTACTTCATCGCTCAGTCGGGATGAGTTTACAAAGGTGGACGGACTCAAGATCGCGAAGGAGATATGGGATACATTGCAAACCGCACATGAAGGTGATCGTCATGTGCGAGAAGCGAAGATCGAGATGATTGAAGGCGAGCTAGGAAGGTTCGCAATCGAATAAGATGAGTCGCCCCAAGACATGTACAACCGATTAAAGACGCTCATCAACAAGGTGCGAGCATATGGAAGCAAGAAGTGGAATGACCACGAGGTTGTGAAGCTCATCCTTAGAGCCTTCATGTCTCGAAATGTCACCTTATGTTCAATGATACAAGAAAGCCCCAAATACAAGAAGATGACCCCGGATGAACTACTTGGGAAAATCATCAACTTTGAGATGATGGAAAAACAAGGCAAACATGTTAAGGAAACTGCCGATCTCACCTCGGCAAAGAAGAAAGGGGTCGCTCTAAAGTTCAACCTTAAGCCCTTGTCTAAAGAAGCTCGAGAGGCTCAAGTAGAAGAAGACGATGATGATGAAAGAAGTGACTTGGATGAAGATGACATGATACTGTTCATGAAGAAATTCAAGAAGATGATGAAGAAGAGACAAGGCGCTAAATCAAGTGAAGGGAAGTACAAGGAAAGATCAAAGTCAAAGTTGAAGCGGGCATGCTATAATTGTGGTGAGTATAGCCACATTATAGTTGATTGCCCATATGAAGATAATAAGAAGAAGACCAAAGAAGAAAAGCCTCAACCCAAGAAATTCTTCAAGAAGAAGAAATAAGCCGAACAAGCGCATATACGGAAAAAGTGGGACTCAAATGATGAGTCCTCATCCGAAGAAGAAGAACAGATGGCTAGCATAGCCATCGATAAGACATCCAAGAAGTCCACTCTCTTCGCTACTCTCGGCGCATGGAAGGGGAAAGGCACTTCCCTCATGGCAAAGGAAGGTAAACTCAAGGTAACGACAAAACCCTCTTCCGTACATTCCTATTCTAGTGATAGTGAAATTGCTAGCAATAATGAAGACATGCTTATTGGACTAGATAAGAGAACTACCACAAAAATGAAATTTTTACTTGATTAACTTGTTGAGAAGGAGAGGTTGATACATCGTCAAGAAGACATGATTATCTCCCGAAAGGAGGAATATGTCGAACTTGACAAGCTTCTAGAACTTGAAAAGGAGCAAAGCAAGTCACTAGAGCTTGAATTAGCTTCGAGCAAGGAAACTTGCTTGGAGTTAAGCGACTCAAATGCTACGATCAAGGAAGAACTTGCTAACCTAATCAAGGTTAACAAGATCCTTGAGGTGCAAGTTGAGTCACTCAAGCAAGGTGACCCTTCATCCTCTTCAAGCTCACCTTCTCAACACATTAAATCTGAAGTTGCTTCTACTTGTACATGTGGTAAAGTTGACACTAGTTTGAAAGACAAGTCAACCTCTACCAAGTACAAGCATCCTGCACAAAATGGCATATTTGACAAGGAGAAGATCAAATATGCACGTAGTGCATACCTGGTCACAAGACCTCCAAATGTCAAATATGGCATTGGTTACCCTTATTGTGAAAAGCAACATGCTAAAAGCCATAAGAATAGCAAGGAGAGCAATGTCTATGTAAAGGGAAGACCCTCTCAAACTGGAAAATCCAAAATTAATAATTTCAACATGCATGATCACCAGACTAGTGCGGTCGGGGTCTGAACAAGTCCGGTCTTCCGGACAAGTCCGATCTCCCAGACTAGTCCTGTGTATAAACAACAACAGTTGCTATTTAGAACTTTCGATGCGTCGTTGTAGCTTGTCGTCAGTTTCCACTTTGGAGCTCAAGGCACGCTGCACAATGATGCTCCTATAGTTCTCTGTCGCCGCTGTACCAAGTACCTCTTCTTTGGTGTGTTCGTCATTTAGATCTGTAAAGTCAGTAGCAAGAGAATATTCATCTTCAACATCCGAAGTACTATCATACCCGCCATCATCGCGTGCTATGTATGCTCGTTTGCTCGGGCAATCTTTCATCATATGACCAAGTCCCTGGCAGCGGTGACACTTAATGTCGGAAGTACGACCCATAGAAGGAGTGGATGCCGAAGGCTTGAATGATGTTGCCTTGCTGCCTTCCGACACGCGAGAAGGTGGAGCAGCAGGTATAGTTCGATTGCCGCCATTGGGTTGTGTAGTTGCTGCACGGGGGGTCGAATATGGTGCTGTTTTGGATGGTGTAGTCGCTGCACGCGGCGTGAAGTTGCTCCTCGTGCGTTGTTGCTGTTGTTGTCGGCCCTGCAATTCTTTTTCTGCCAACATAGCAAGCTGAAACAATCTATTAACAGTATCATATTCCTTGTAATCAACAATGTCCTGAATTTCACGCCTCAACCCCCCATAAAAATGAGCTATTTTATCATCAATGTCCTCTACTACCCCACAACGCAGCATACCCTTTTGTAACTCTTGATAATACTCCTCTACGGACATGTTACCTTGGTCTAAACGCTGCAATTTTTTGCGAAGGTCCCGCTGAAAAGATGGAGGAACAAATTGATCACACATAGCTTCCTTTAATCTATCCCATGTTGGAGGATCAGTTCTAGTGTTAACAAGTTCATTCCACCATATGATAGCAAAGTCCTTAAACTCACTAGTGGCTTGACGAACTCTATGTTGTTCAGGAACAAGATGGGAATTAAATTTTTGCTCTACTGTCATCTCCCAATCAAGATAAGCCTCAACATCATAAGAACCAGAAAAAGAGGGTATAGTAAATTTCACTTTAGCAAAAGGATCATCAGGAGGGCGATTATAATTGTTTTGATTATTACCTCCCATACCTCAACGATAAAGTGGCAGTCTTGGCTGATTATTGTGATCTTCCAGTTCATCATAAGCATAGTCTTCTTGTCTTCCAGCGAGAGGCAACCGAGCCTTAAAAGTATTCATCTGAAGAGCAAGGTCGTCCAGTTGGCGAGTCAAGTTCGCCAATGACTCCCCCGTTGCTGCGTTGTATTTGGCGAACACATCCGTCATGGTCTTCATCATATCACGTAACTCAGCATGTTGAACACATTCGTCATCATTGTCTTCTCCTGCCATTGTTAATAGGAAACAAAAGACCACAAAAAAATATGTTATCCCTATCAACTACAGTGACAATGTGGAAGGTGGAAGAAAACAATCTCTCTTGCTCAAGCGTCTTACCACGCTCTTACAAGTGTTCTTCCTGACACAGCAGGTGGTGTGGACGGTGAGATGAACCAATGAAGCATGGGGTGATTGCAAAGGTACCTGTTATGCTCAAGAGAAAGGTGGAGCTTGGATGGCACAATATGGTGGCTAATAAGCAGAAAATCGTTAACAGCTAAACAAAGTTGAATAAGTATTCAATGTAGGAAACTGTTGCTGGTCAACCTAGTGCCCTAGAGCCTAGCACAACACAAGGAAGTATCAAGGCAAAAGAAAGACAGAATGATATAACCAACAAAACAACACCAAGTGGTATAGGCCAATTGCTTTAATATGCGTGCTCTTCACTATTTTTTATGTAATATTTTTGTGATATTTTTTCTTTACCCAGGAGATCAAATATAGGAAACACACAAATTTGCAGCTCAATGGGATGTAATATGCGGCCTATAGAAAATCAAGAAGATTCTTTAAAATTCGTGTTGAAACTTCAGAGGCCGGATAGCCTTTCTTCCGAGGGGAATTTAGGCAATATAATTTCGCCGAACGTGGCTATGCAACGGAAAAATGGATGCGAAATTTTGTGTAGATGAATTTGAAAAAAAAAATTGCCCAATTTCGAGTTCGTATGCGAAAGTTATGGCCGTTTTAGGTAGGCTGTCCGAGTTATGTTTTTTAGGATGTTGATTCCAACTCGGTTTGAGAACAGAACTCGCAATCGGATATGAAAACGATCGGGAATTTGCACAGCAACTAATTGGGTGGTGTGTGATGATTCAAGGATGAGTGGCACAAAGGTTTGTCACCTAATCTAGGGCTGGCGATGCGGGAGTTCACGCAAGGCGGCTAGCTAGGGCAAACCGATGAACATGGTGGATCGGTTTGTTATTTAGGGATTGTGGAATAGGTGTCGAACAGCAAGAAAAAAAGGACGAAACATGATAACTAGGACCCAAAACACAAAGCTAAACCAGGAACAAGACTCAACCACACGAATGCAAACTCAACAATGCAAACTGAAAAACGAAACTGCAGGCACTATAGTCTTGGAAGCGGTAAAAGAATTGATCTAATTTTTTTGTGGCATTTTTGTGGACTCTAGGTATGAAACAAAATCGATCTAATGGAAGGAAAAACAAAGATACCTCACGGGCAACCTGGAAATCTGATACCAATTGATGAGTATGTTTAGGCCCGATCTTCCGAAAGGTATGTCGATTGGGGTGGAGAACTCGACGTTGATGATCTGCGGCACTCGAGCGGTACGAGTACCCCTGCAATCACTATACCACGGCTCCGTTGGTTATCAACCGTGCTGCACACGCTTGACCTTGCCAAGAAGGCCAATCCTTGCAAGTGCAACCGAGAACACGAGCAAGAACGTAGAAGACACGATCTGAAATCGCGAAGTTGGGGTCTCACAAACCGTAGAACGGCGATATTATTGATCCAAGCAAAACCCACCGAATATGACCGGCGTCTACAGTATTTATAGGCTAGGGTTCGACCAAAACACGATTAGACGCATACCTAATGGACTCTTAGGGAATACAAGGCCCAAAGGCCCGTATCAGTGGCGCAGCACCGGACAGAAATCTGGACTCGACTTGTTTCGTTGATTCCCAATGACTCCAAAGGAATTTTGAGGTGGGACCAGAACCATTGGAAAGTATATCTTCTCCTATTTCCGTGCATATGTAGAACGTCGAAAATGGAGTCCGTATGCCTCCTGGGCGCCTGTTTTAAGGTGGACTGCTCCTGGACTCCGAGTTGAACTCGAGTCCGAGTTGTAAACTGTTTCCATCAACTTGTGCACGTCCCAGCCGGTTCTCCATGCTCCCAAGGCCTCCTTCCTTCACTTGTTGATCTTCTCCATTATACGTAATAACAATTAAATCATCACTTAGAAATCTATTCTCAAACTCACATGCAAAAGAAGTTAGGAACGAATTCACCTGCTGATTTAATAACCGTGCTCGTGCACTAGTGATTGGTCCTTGCATTTTAATGTGCGTCTCTACTGTTGTGATGTCCTCATCACCGGACTAGTCCAGTGTCTGCAACGGACTAGTACGATCTTTCTAAACCCTAACGGTCACTTTTAGAAACCCCATATAAATAGATGTGCACGTCCCAACTTTAATCTCTCTCGACCCCCCGCGCCGTCACACCTCCCAAGAGCCTCAAAAACACATCTCTCCACGAAATCAAAAGTCACAAAGATAAATCCCTTGAGGATACATTTTGGAATATTGGAGAGACATGATTCATCACTCATTGAGCTCTTGGTTTGATTCCCTAACACAATCCTGTGATTTTCATTGTAATCTTTCGAGTGTGCTCTTGGTGGAGTTCTTGTTGTAATCTAGGGGAGCCCTCAACATGTGGGAAGGCCCCTTGAATTTTGTAATTTACCCTTTGTGATAAGTGAACAGGATTGGCCTTCGTGGCAATCCGACGAGGGTAGGGTCTGAGAAGACCCGGTCCTTTTGTGGACTCC
This sequence comes from Tuctoria greenei, assembly GCA_036927565.1. Classification (NCBI taxonomy): domain Eukaryota; kingdom Viridiplantae; phylum Streptophyta; class Magnoliopsida; order Poales; family Poaceae; genus Tuctoria; species Tuctoria greenei. The sequence continues at coordinate 95,617,609 of JAYESD010000004.1, read as the reverse complement.
TCAACGTGGATGTAGGTTGCCTCTGTGGGAACCAAACCACGGGATAAATTGCTTGTTTTCTTACTTTGTGTTCATCGTTCTTATACATCATATCAATCTAGGGTTCCAATCAATATTGCTTACTTTACGTTGAAACATTAAATATAAGATTGACTTGTGGTATACCCTAGTTCATAATTGTGTAACACTTCAATTACCAATATATTTCTGCTGCATACGTCCTAGAATCAAATTAATCGATCAAACTTGATTAACCTAGTCGGTACACACCGGACTAGTCCGATATCTCGAGTTTTGATCTGGTTGTTAAGTGTTGCAGGTTCCGACAAAATTCAAAAAGGCCTATTCACCCCCCTTCTAGGCCACATTCAGTTGGAGCAACGAGCGTCTCCATACCCGCCAGCAAGGCATGCACACCTTCAAGGAGGTGGACATGATCGCTGCCAAATTGGACCTCCTAATGAAGAAAATTGATGGACAAGGCAATGGTGAAGTATGCAGAAATGCCTATGCCTTAGACTCTCACATCACATGTGAAGTCTGTGGCAACATGGGCCATTTGGTCAATGACTGCCCAGAAACCCGTGAGGATGTCTTATACCTAGCCAACAATGGAAACAACAATGGCTATCGTCCAGGAGGTCAAGGGTGGGGTCAACCACGCCCATTCTTTCAAGGAGGGTACAACAACAATGGCAACAATGGAAATCAACTGAACTTGAGAGAGCTTTCCATTATCTAGCTGAAGGTCAATGATGCTGTATCCAAGAAGCTGTTGGCTAATGACAAGACCCTAGAAAGCATCAATGCCAAGATTGAAGGACTATCCTCATCCTTCAAGAATCAATTGAGTTTCAGCAAGATGTTGGAGACTCAGTTGGCTCAACTGGCAGCTATTTTTCCTCCAATGGAGAATGGCAAGATGCCAGGACAGCCCGAACCTACTGTGGAAAGTGCCACTATGATTTATCTACAAGGAGGCAACTAGCTAAAGGACCATTCATGTCCTACAATCTCATGTTCAATTAGGGCACACCACTTTTACAAGGCCCTTTGTGACCTTCGAGAAAGCATGAGTGTGATGCCCAAGGTGGTTTTTGATCAGCTGAACTTCACAGAGCTGACTCCAACACCAATGAAGCTCCAACTGGCTGATTCTTCAGTTTGTTATCCGACAGGTATTGCCGAAGATGTCCTAGTGATAATCCGGAACTACTTCATACCCGTTGATTTCGTGGTGCTCGACATGGAGGTGGAGAAGGATACACCGCTCATTCTTGGGCGCCCGTTCCAAAGCACTGCGAAGGCTCCCATAGATGTGGGAGCTGGAGAAATCCACTTCCATATCAATGGCAAGGAGGAGAAGTTTAACTTTCGCCCAAGGTTGGAGAAATTCTCCATGATCCATATCAAGTATGGGCCAAATGTTAAACACATTCAAGAGGTCGAAATCACACCTCCAAAGGTGGACCCGCTCGTTGCATTCATGAGGAATTTGATATATGTGGAAAACCCATCTCATCGTCCACGCCGACACCCCAAGAAGACGGAGAGGTTCGGGCCTCCCCAAAGGCCCAAGTCCACCAAGCCGCCAAAGAAGGAATGACGGAAGAAGCAAGACAAGGCGTCTAAGGCCATCCCCACGGGCCCGGATGTCAAGAAATGAAGAAGGAGGAATGTCCATCTCATCAGATGGTGGTGAGACCTAGCCAATAGGTTAAATTGGTAGTTATCCTTTATTTGATTTTTCTTTTCTTTCCTCTTCATTGACTTTTCCCCAGTTAGTTTGATTTTCCCACTGCATATTTGATTTTCTTAGCAAATTGAGAATCTTATATTCTCAACTATAATTTTTATATCTTTATTTTTCACAAAAAGAAAATTGTTGGGTTTTGAAACAGGAGTTTTTATTTAGAAAACAATTTTTCTGAGCTGCAGAAGTTGTATTTCACGAACGGGTTGATTCCATAGCCGTTGGGGAGCAAACTGCCAAAAGGGAGAACAGGGAGGGCCCACCTGTCAGGTCGGCCAGCCCCCCTTGGTCGGCCGACTAGGGGAAAGAGCCGATTTGGATCTCTCTCCTCCAACAGCTACATTTGGTGTCCTAGTGACCGTTGGAGATTGCACACTATAAATGGTGGTTGTGAGGAGCTCTTCTCTTCAAACTTCACCTCATTTCATACATCCCCAAGGTCACTCTTGCTCAAATTGTTTTTCTTGCTCTTCATTGAAGCACTCTTGTTCAGAATCCAACTCAAAAAGATTTGCTTATGATTGCATTTGCAATTTGCTTTCATGTTCTTCAAGGGAAAATTCACCGGGGTTTTGTTTTCACTAACATCACCTTTTTTGAGTTTTTGCCTTGCTGTGTTCTTGTTTGTTGTGGCCATGTTAGGAATGCAAAGGTTGTTTGGAAAGAGGAAGAAGGCTGCAAGCTCAAGCCATGGTGGAGACTCAAGTGCATGCCCCTCTTCCGTTGCTACACCAAGTTCATGGAGGAGGAGTGTAGAAGAGGACACTCCCATCAGTGAGAGGAGCAACCCTCACCGACTTCTTCACGACGAAGACCTCGACATCCAAAGTGAAGTTGAAGATCAAGCACGCAAGCTCCTCCAAGATTGTGAGTTTTTTCATACAAAAGCTTATGATCTGGATTTGATCTCCAAAATAGATATGGATTACATATTCTTTTTCATTTGGCGTGCACTAGGATGGGAAAATTTTGCTCAAATAGAGGAGAAAGGTTCACGCCTTCTCTCCATACAATTCCTGAGCACACTCAAAATAAGATTTGATGGTATTACTTTTCGATTATTTCAAAAAGAATACAACATCCTATGGAAAGAATTAAGTGAAATCCTAGGCTTCCATAAACGTTGTTTGCTAGAATTAGAAAATTTGCCTAAGTTTAACAAACAATGTTTTGGCAAGATTTAACTGATGAAGTCAGATGTAGTGCGCCTAGGAATAGCCACTTGCACAACCCTACTTTACGCTTCATGCGTAGATGGGTGACTATAACTATGTTCCCTATAGGAGATGTAAGGATAGTGCGTGATGATGAGCAGAAAGTTTTATTTGCCATGATTAAAAAGATAAAAGTTGCTTCAGTTATTGCCATGATGATACAATGGTTAGATTACACTCCAAGGGTAGGGCCAATTGAATGCACTTCACTGATTACCCATATTGCTACTAGCGTAGGAGCACTTGAATATTCTTCATTTAAATACATTGAAACTGAAAGATAATTAATTGATGAGGAATATTTAGTGCAAGGACATACCCTTAAGCATGATCAAGATGGCTCTTTGATATTTTATGATCCCGACTTTGTCAATGAATTTCGGTTACCTAAACTATATTATCATTTGTACAAATGTCGGGGGCTAACCATTGACCTACTTCCCATCGAGGAAGCCGGAAGAAGTAATGGCTTTGGCAGGGTAACTAGAAGCCGTACAAGGAGAGCGGCCATGCCCCCGACAACCTCCACAGTCCATGAGTACGAAGAGGAAGAGAACCCAACGGGTGATGCACCCGGATGGACTCAACCTCCATCGTATGAGACCAAAGGTCCGTCTTGACATGGATGTCCAGGTGCTACATGGGAGACACCCCTATCCACTTCAAGCTCTAGCTGCTTGTCTCCAACATCTATGAGAAGATGTCATTCCACTTCGGCTAGAAGTCATCGTGACAATAGCCAAGGAATGACGGACCTCTCTAGACGTATGGAGGAGCTTGAAATAAGGACAGGTGACATCTAAAACACTCTCCAAGGACATGTCCAAGGTACCCAAGACTTGCAACAACACATGGATGCTCAATTCATCAACCTCAACTCCACGCTACAACAACAACAAGCCGATCTCGTGGCATACCTCTGTGATCAAGGGTTCAACCCTTGACACGGAGGTGAGTGAAGAACAAGCTTGGGGGAGGACCCTCACTTGATGTAAATTGTATCAACCCCTTCCATATTTACTTTCCACTTACCCATCATCCACCTTGCAAAAAATATAGGTTAGGTTTAATTTCCAATTAAAATAAAAGATGTGCGTTAAGAATGAATTGGAATTTACATAGATGAAATGATGAATAGTTGCTCTGTTTTATTTTTCCTAAGTCCCTAGTTTACAACTCACTACTCTCCAATATATTGCTCTCATTGGCTAAATATTGCTTTTGCCTTGATTTTGAAATTGTGGGTAGCAAAAGCTTATTCCATTCTAAGTTGTTGTGATATATGAATAGTGATAGGGATGCTATTCCTAGTTTAATAATGAAACTTAGAATTCTAGAGAAATTCTAAAAAGATTTAAGTTATCCTCATTTGATTGGAAAAACCCACCAAATCCATATGATACATTACATTGATAGACCTTATGCATATGCTATTTGCTTTCACATTGAGCTTTGTCGAACTAGTATATATCTATGTGAGATTTCTTTCATTACTTTTTGAATTCAAGACTTCACTTGCACATGTTATACTTCTACTCTAGAAGTAAGTAAATTTCCATCATACCACCATTCCACAATAAAAAGAGAAACTCCATGTCATTCATGCTTAGTACTCTCTCAAAAATTCATTGCATAAAAATGGAGTAGAAGATATGGCTACAAGAAAAAGAAAAAGAAAAAGCATGCTTACATAATAAGGATGAGAAAAAAAAGTAGCAGTGTTTCATCCCTGCAAAATAAGAGAGTCCACTCAAAAAAGGAGTCATCTCAAGATCCACATCCACTCCATTCCATCACACATGCACAAGTATTGAATCAAATTGTTTTGAATTGATTTCTCCTAAGGCTTGCTCTTTTGACTTAGCAATATTATGTGTTGCAAATATGCCTACTATATTCCCTACCAAGCTCCACATACAAGCCTTATGTAGAGGTAGGATGAATTTAGGCACAATGCCTTGGTGAGGACATATTTCCACTACACAAAAAGGAGAGACTTGAGAGAATCAAATTGAGATACTTAAAATCTAAATTGAACTCTCCGGAATTTAAGTGGAAGTTGATTTCTAGGGTATGTGTGCTCAATTTGTTGTTCTATCTTTCAACCACCCATGAATAGGAGATGGCATAGGCCCCATAATAACCTAAGATGTGTAAGGTACCGTGCCAATTTTTGCAATACTAGGTAGAGTATTTTATCATGCATGTGGTACTTTTGAAAAGTAGAACATAGTAGGAACTCCTGATCATCAACCTAAATTCTTTTATTTGCTCTGGACGAGCAAAGGATAAGATTGGGGGAGTTTGTTGACAACTGTTATACACCAATGTCACTCGTCAATATAACACAATTATGTGAAGGAGTTCTCATTTCTTGCACACATCACCTTTCTATTTAACCTATTTAAAATTGTCCTTGGAGAAATAGTGTGTGTAGGGATTCTATGCAGAAATGAAGTGAAACAAGGGGATGGATCCTATAAAATATCATTCCAACCAATCAAGTGACGACATGTGGCAATACATGGATCAAATGGCCCACAAATAGAAGTTTCCGAGGCCATCCAACGGTGTAGCACCAATATCAGTCAATGGGACCCACCTGTTAGTCACCTAGAGAAAGCACACCGCAAAAGGGGCCAGGACCAGGTCGGCCGACCCCCCTAGTCGGCCGACTAGTTCCTGGCGCCTTTCTCGGTCAAACTCCATGTGGTTGCTTCTCCCGACTTGAAGTTGTCAAGGGTGACTGATTCACGCGCTTTTGGAAGCAGGAACCAACCCTTCTCGAAGCTATAAATAGGACCCCTCACCCCTCACTTCAACACACACCACTTGAGTATTCATCCATTGTATCAACTACTCTCCATAGGTTTAGAGGAGTATAGGCTGTAGAGAGGAGAGTCTCTAGTCCATAGTCCAAGTAGCAGAGGAGTAGAAGGAGTCTCTTCCCAATTGGGAAAGGTATGCCTTCCATATTCATATTTGTATTTGTGACATTACTCATAATAAAGATGTTTTCTTTAGTCTTCATATGTTCATATACTTGGATGAAGCATTTCTTGTTTGATTGTGGATTTCATGTATGTGGTAGGAGTAGTATTTATGATTGTGCTATATTATATTCATTACATTATCATAAACACTATAAAGCTCCACTATAGTCTAATTAGCTATGATATGGTTATTTTAACATGAATCACTTATGCTACGAATTAACATTGGTTCAACAATGATTTAGTTCATTGCCTTAGGATGGCTCATGCCTAGGCTCTTAAGGTAATTACTTAATATGCTAGCATGGTGCTAGGATAAAGAGTAGCGTTGAATGTCTCATTGACCCAAAGATTGAAGAGGTAGGCAGTAGGTGGTGATAGCTCTATCTGTCCTTTGTAATCCTCCACGTTCGGCTATGCCACATGCTCTTGGCGGGAGTCGCCTAGTGTTGCTAGGGGCAAACCCGTGCCTGATGTGTTAATCCACTTAGCATGATAATTCATAATTAACATGATCATTAGTAACTAACTTAGGCTACGTATATGTACATTATAAGTATAGGAGGAGTCTCTACCTAACTCATAGCCAAATTCCTCTATTACCTCATTTATCCCCTTAGGATAGAATGCTCTTGTGTGTGTCACACTACCTCAACTTATCATTTAAGCCATCCTTGCTAGAACCCTACCTAGACCAACCTAAGATTTTCCACTTGATGATTGTTTTACTTCCATCTAGCCTTCCTTTGGGAAAATAAATGACACCCTTTGGGAATACTCTTAGAAGGGGAAATGCTACATTGATAGTTTCCGTGCGCTTGCGGACGTTCACTTGAGAATTAAGACCTACCAACAAGCATTTATGGTACCACTGATAATGATGAATTGTTAGTAGTACGTAGGAAATATCAACATTCATCAATTGGGCCTTTTCCTTTTTCTTCATCACTTCATTTTTCTTATTTTTGAGTGCACCAACTATATAATCTTAGATAACCTGCATTCATCTCAACGAGTTCATTAGGATCTTATTTGTTTGTAATCAATCATCCAAAACCCACAAGGGAATGCCTATATGCACTTTCAATCTCCCCCTTTTTGGTGATTGATGACAACCAATTGAGATTTCACAATTAAGAGTAAAAAATTGATTTTCATAAAGTGTGCATATATGAGAATGACAAATGAACAATAAGAACTTCTCACATATATGCACTCAATATGGTGGGGTGCCTATAGAGTGTGCGATTAAATAATGTGAATTGCAAAACTAAGAACATAGCAATGATAAAAGCAACTATCATAGCAATATTGAAAAGAACATCACATATTCAGTTTGAATAACATAGGCACATCCACAAGAGATTAAAAGAATTTCAATTGAGATACATGTCCTCGATCAGTAGTCCTTAAGGCTACAAAATAAGTTACTAGTCTCAATCTCTCCACCTTTGGCATCAAGGAATCAAAAAGGGAAAATTGAGTGGAATCACTCTTCGCCATTGCCTTCCTCACTTTCGGTGCTCTCTTCATCTTCCTCTTCAAGTCCATGCTGAGGAAGAGGACTGGAGAAACCTACTAGTCCAAATGAGCTCATCTCTTGTTCGGTGAGCAGAGCCATCTCAATGATATCCTCTTGTGAATCCTATGAAATATGAGGTGATCCCACTGGCTCAATTTCTAGCTTCTTACAAATAGCTTTCATGTTGGCCTTCATGTACCTTTGATGTCTCTTCCTGGCCAAACTCTCCTTGTGCTGCTTAATTTCCACATTGTTACAGGATGCAAAGATGGAGGAAATCATTTTTAGCACACCACTGGAGGACTCTTTGTAGGATGTAGGAGCAGAGGTAGCAGAGCATGAACAGATCTCAGTTCCACTGCAGGTGAGGTACGAGCAGAGGGAACAATGTATATTGTTGGCTTCTGGGGCTTGGGGCCTATGTGCTCAACATCCTTAACAAACTCAAGACCGGTGACCTTCTCAATCATGAACATGATGTAAGGTACAAAGCCACAGGACCTATTTACAGTAATGAAGACGTTCAGAATTTCATTGTAGATGTACTCAAAGACATTGAAAGTTCTTCTCTGTCTGATCACTTTCATCAATGTCCATATAGTCCCTTGGATGGTTCCTCCATCTCCTTCCTTGGGAGCTATGGTCTTTCTCAGAATACTATTCAAGGCTGCAAAGAATGGCTTCAAATACTTGGTATTTAGAATCTTGTAAGGCATTTTTGTTTCAAAGAGGAATTCCAGTTCTTCCTTCTCCAAAGGCTTTAGATTGTGAGTTATAAGATCATTGTCCATGGAATTCTCAAGATGAAGTATCCTTGCAAACTCTTCATAGGTGACACTATACATGGATCCACGTGTCATCCAAATCATCTTATCCCCATCATCACGGGAAAAGTAGAGAGTAGAGTAAAATCGGGTGATGATTTCATTGATTCAATTATATCAGAAGGATTGAAGATCCTCCAAACCATGTCTCTCCAATGCTGCCAGGACCTCTTGATAAGCTTGGCACTTCTTGGATTGGATGTAGGGACTGGAATCCCGACATCCAAGGATCTCATCGGGTGGTGTCGTGCGATGCGACACCCAAAAATATACAAGAAAAGAACGAGAATACAATACAATACCAAGTCTTTATTTATAAACACAATGGAAGTTTATAATACTAAGCGGAAGGAAAGTAACCTATACATCATAGCTATGCCCTCGACACTAGCTATGCAAAAGCAAAGTCATCCATGTCCTGGATGCTTCACACTAGCAACACAAAACTTACGGCGGCGTGCAGGGCTCCCACTCGGCTGTAAACCCTGGAGGGGGTGCAGCCTCATCATAGAACCCGTCATCAGTCGTATAATCTGCCAAAACTTGTTAACTGCAAATGTGAGCTTAAGGCTCAGCAAGACTAACCCATCTCACTAGACATATGCAGGGTGACTACTAAGCATAGGTAAGGTAAAGCAGTAAAGGACTCACCTACATGTGGATCCTTAGCTTTTATGTTATTATCAGCAGCTTACCAGTTAAATCAAAGTAACTTTAGTAATCATATTGGACAACAATCAAAATTCCAAAATAATTATAATTCAATACATCGTATTCTCCTGACTTCTTCAAGATTTACTACGTCACAACACAGTGAACAAGTGGTACTCTATTACCGCGAGGGTCGGTGATTGCAATCAGGACACACCAGGACAACACGACACATACGCACTTTCAAAAGTGCAAGCGAGTACATACAACAATACGTATATAACACTTTTAGCACTAGTCGTATATGGCCACCATTCACCCAACATGAAAGTCAATCTAGGCATCCCTTGTGGGTGTTGGTTGATTTATGACAAAAAAATGAGATCCTAACCAGATTGTTGAGATGAGCGCAGGTCTCAAAAGAAATTATGAAGAAAGCGCAAAAAGGAAGTAGAATGAGGATCTATATGGAAAAGAGCTCAAGAGCTAAATAGATTAGATTTTTGTGTAGGGAGTGTGTTGGAGAAACACACCCCAAGAGCTCTATCACAAGAAACCTCACTCACTACAACAAATTAAATAGGTCCGGACTAGTCCGATAATATTCGGACAAGTCCGATAACCCCTCTGTTCAAAATCAGACAAGTCCTCCGAGTGCGGACTTGTCTACACCGTTTGAGTCTACACGGACCAGTCTAGTCCGATATCACCACGGACTAGTCCGATATCTTTCTGACTAAAATGAGACTAGTCCTCCCCAGTGTGGACTAGTCCTCAACACTTCACATCTTTGCACAAACATCTGACAAGTCCGTTAATATCCGGACTAGTCTGATAACCTCTCTGACTAAAATTGGACTAGTCCTCTAAATGCGGACTTGTCCCAATTCACTAAGGAGATCACCACAGCCGGACGTGTCCGAAAATAATCGGACTAGTCCGAACTTTTCCAGAGCCTAAATCGAACAAGTCCGTCCTAAGTCGGACAAGTCCGATCTTCCTGAGAACTTAGGGTTTCCTACAGGCCGCACACCAGACTAGTTCGGACTCCACCACGGACTAGTCTGAACCCTCGAAACCCTAGTGGTAACTTTTGGAAACACCCTATGAATAGATGTGCACAGCCCTACTTTCAACTCTCTCGACCCCCTGCGCCGTCACATCCTCCAACAGCTCAGAAACACATCTCTCCACGCAATCCAACGCAAGAAAGATCAATCATATGAGGATTCACTTTGGATCAAAGGAGAGATACGATTCCACACGTTTGAGCTCTTGGGTTTGATCTCTAACACACTCTTGTTGTTTCATTGTTGATCTTAGGAGTGTGTTCTTGGTGGTGTTTGACTTGTAATCTTGGGGAGCCCTCAACTTGTGAGAAGGCCCCTTGAACTTGGTGACTTACCCTTGCGATAGTGAAAGAGAATTGGCCTTCGTGGCGATTCAATGAGGTTAGGGTCAATGAAGACCCGGTCCTTTTGTGGGCTCCTCAACGTGGACATAGGTTGCATTTGTGGGAACCGAACCACGGGATAAAATCTTGTGTCAAACTTGTTCTTAAGTTTTTTATATCATATTCTAGGGTTTGCTTGATCTTGTCCATCATACGTTAAAACATTCAAATCAAAGTTAATTTGTACTACACTTAATTTCATTGACTCAATACTTTCAATTTACATACTACATTCCGCTGCGTACTGTGCTTGTATTGAAATCATTGATCGAACTTGATCAATCTAGTCCGCACGCACTAGACTAGTCCGCAGTCTACCGGACTAGTTCGATATCTCGTGATTTGATCAGTCTATTAAGTGTTGCAGGTTCCGACTAAATTTCAAAAAGGCCTATTCACCCCCCTCTACGCCACATTCAATTGGTATCAGAGCAGGACTCTTTGCAAGAGACTAATCGCTCGAAGAGAACATGTCAGGCATGAAGGATGTGCACAAGAGTCTCAACCAAGAAAATGTTGAATATGACAAAGCTCAAAAATTGGAGAAGCTTCTCGATGCCATTCAGGACTTCGAGGATGACGATGAAGAGACGCTTGAACTCAAGGCACTCATAAGAAAGAAAGCCCTCTCTAAACGAAAATTAAAGATCGAGGACAAGAATAAGGGGAGTAGACACACCGACTACTCCCGATATCCTTTCAACTACGATCGATTAAATTCTAGTAATAACCATTATTTGTCTATTCCCTTAGGAAAAGCCCCACATTTTGACAGCAACGATTACTCAATGTGGAGGCAAAACATGAAAATGCACTTAATCTCACTCAATCCCAGTTTATGGCATATTGTGTGTACAGGAATAGATATCCCGGACGAGGATGAAGAGCTTACACCAAGTCAAGAGCATGCAATTCATCGGAATGCTCAAGCTGCAGCAGTCATTACATCCCCTCTAAGTCGGGACGAGTTCACCAAGGTAGATGGGCTCGAGATTGCGAAAGAAATCTGAGATACATTGCAGACTGCACATGAAGGTGATCGCCATGTGCGAGAAGCAAAGATCGAAATGATCGAAGGCGAATTGGGAATATTTGCCATAGAAGAAGATGAGTCGCCACAAGACATGTACAACCAGTTAAAGACACTCTTCAACAAGGTACGAGCATACGGAAGTAAGAAGTGGAATGATCATGAGGTGGTGAATCTCATCCTTAGAGATTTCATGCCTCACAACGTCACCTTGTGCTCGATGATTAGAGAAAGCATCGGGTACAAGAAAATGACACTCGATGAGCTGCTTGGGAAAATCATCAATGTTGAGATGATGGAAAAGCAAAAAAGCATGTAAAGGAGATTGTCGACCTCACCTCGGCAAAGAAGAAAGGGGTCGCTTTGAATTCCACTTGCAAACCCTTGTCAGAAGAAGCTCGAGAAGCTCAACAAGAAGAGGACAGCGATGATGACAGCAGCGACATAGATGAGGAAGACATGATCCTATTAATGAAGAGATTCAAGAAAATGATGAAGAAAAGACAAGGGGGAAAATCAAGTGAAGGAAAATACAAAGAAAAATCAAGACCGAAGTCGAGGCGGGCATGCTATTACTATGGTGAATATGGCCGATTTATAGTTGACTGCCCGTATGAAGAAAACAAGAAGCAGACCAAGGAAACAAAGCCTCAACCCAAGAAATTCTTCAAGAAGAAGAAGCAAGCTGGACAAGCGCACCTAGGAAAGGAGTGGGACTCAAATGATGAGTCCTCGTCCGAAGAGGAAGAGGAGATGGCTAGAATAGCCATCGAGAAGACAACTAAGAAGTTAACCCTCTTCCCAAATCTTGGCGCATGGAAGGGCAACAACACTTGCCTCATGGGAAAGGAAGGTAAACGAAAGTTAGCAACAAAATCCTCTTCCTTGCATAGCTATTCTAGTGATAGTGAAATCGCTAGTGATAATGAAGACATGCTTGTTTGCTTAGATAAGAAAACAGCTGGGAAAAAGAAATTTCTACTTGATCAACTTGTTGAGAAGGAGAAGTTGGTCAACCTTCAATAAGATATGATTATCTCCCAAAATGAGGAATATCTTGAACTTGACAAGCTTCTCGAACTAGAAAAGGAGCGAGGCAAGTCACTGGAGCCTGAGTTAGGCTCAAACAAGGAAGCTTGCTTCAAGTTAAGCGACTCAAATAGTACCACCAAGGACGAACTTGCTAACCTATCCAAGGTTAACAAGATCCTTGAGGTAAAAGTTGATTCACTCAAACAAAGTGACCCCTCATCCTCTTCAAGCTCACCTTCTCAACCCCTTAAAACTGAAGCTACAATTACTTGTTCATGTGCTAAAATTGACACTAGCTTGAAAGACAAGTCAACCTTTACCAAGGACGTGCATCCTTCCCAATGTGGCATATTTGACAAGGAGAAGATCAAATATTCATGTAGTGCATACTTGGCCACAAGACCTCCTAATGTTAAATATGGCATTGGGTATTCTTATGGTGAAAAGCAATATGCTACAAGCCATAAAATTAACAAGGAGAGCATTGCCTTTGTAAGGGGAAACTCCTCTCAAGCTAGAAAGACCAATGATATTAATAAGTCCAAGATAGTTAACACGTATAATAACCAGACTAGTCCGGTCCTTACACGGACAAGTCCGGTGCTCTGGACAAGTCCGGTTTCCTGGACTAGTTCTGTTCATGAACAACAACAACTATTGTTTAGAACTTTCGATGCATCATACATTCTTATGAAAAGTTTTGGTAATGTTTATGATCATTATGTTGGGCCACGCCATGGGAACACCAAGTATCATGTGTGGGTGCCCAAATCTCTTGTAACTAACCTCAAAGGACCCAAGCAAGCTTGGGTACCTAAAACCAAGGCATGATTTATTTTTTTAGGCCTATTCCTCCGGTGGATCAAAATGGGTGCTAGATAGTGGATGCACCAACCATATGATCGGAGAAAGTATAATGTTCGTTGAGTACAAAGAGAATGAGGATCCAAGCAAGGGCATCTATTTTGGAGACAATAGTCAAGGAAGGGTGCTCGGTACTGGTAAAATTGCAATATCATCTCAACATACTCTTTCTCACGTTTTACATGTCGATTCCTTAGATTATAACCTGCTGTCCATATCTCAATTATGTGACAAAGGTTATAATTGCTTATTTACTAATGAGGGTGTGACCGTCTCTAGAAGAAGTGATGACTCGATTGCATTCAAGGGTGTGTTGAAGGGAAAGCTTTATCTTGCTGTCGTCAACAAAGACAAAGCCGAACATGACAAATGCTTCATTGCAAAGACCAACATGGGTTGGCTGTGGCACAGACGGCTAGCACATGTTGGTATGAGGAATCTGCAAAAACTCCTTAAGGGCGATCACATCCGAGGTTTAAAGGATGTTGTTTTTGAGAAAGACAGGCCTTGTAGTGTGTGCCAATCCGGGAAGCAAGTTGGAGCACCTCATCCCGTGAAGAACGTCATGACTACAAGATCGCCCGAGCTACTTCACATGGACCTTTTCAGTCCAATTGCTTAAATAAGCATCGGCGGTAACAAATATGGCTTAGTAATTGTTGATGACTTTTCGTGCTTCACTTGGGTTTTCTTTTTTGCATGATAAGACATTAAGTCAAGGAACCCTCAAGAAGTTTCTCAAGCGTTCTCAAAATGAGTTCTCATTGAAGATCATGAACATTCAAAGCGACAACAACACGGAGTTCAAGAACACTCAAGTTGAAGAGTACCTAGACGAATAAGGGATAAAGCATGGGTTTTCAGCACCTTATTCCCCTCAACAAAACGGAGTTTCCGAAAGGAAGAACCGAACCCTCATAGAGATGGCGAGAACAATGCTCGATGAATACAAGACCTCAGATCGGTTTTGGGCGGAAGCGTTTAACACCGCTTGCCACGCCATAAATCGACTCTATCTTCATCTACTACTCAAGAAGACATCCTATGAGCTACTCACCGAGCAAGTTGATCCATGTGTGCTAGATAGAGAAGAATCTCGTTGTCAAGCATTGAGAAGAATGGCGTTGGGCGATGTTCGACCACAAGAGCCACCTCCACATGTGCATGAGGAAGATGAACCACAAGTGGAGGCCAATGATCAAGGGGGAGCTTCCACACAAGATCAACCTCAAGAAGACGAAGATGATCAAAAAGTATATGTGGGCAACCATCTAGGGGGAGAAGAAGAAGATCATGAAGATATAAGACCACAAGTGCCACACCCTAGAGTATGCCAATGCGTCCAAAGGGATCACCCAATCGACAACATCATCGGTCACATCCAAAAGGGAGTAACAACTAGGTCCTGCACAGCTAACTTTTGTGAGCATTACTCTTTTGTGTCCTTTTTGGAGCCACACAGGATTAAGGATGCATTGAAAGATACGGACTGGGTGGTGGCGATGCAAGAAGAACTGAACAACTTCAAACGGAACGAGGTGTGACAACTCGTCGAAAGACCCAACGCGAACGTCGTGGGCACCAAATGGGTCTTCTGCAACAAACAAGACGAACATGGGGTGGTGACAAGGAACGAGGCATGACTTGTGGCCAAAGGGTATTCACAAGTTGAAGGTTTGGATGTCGATGAAACATTTGCTCCCGTAGCTAGGCTTGAATCTATTAGAATATTACTTGCATATGCCACTCACCATGATTTCAAGATCTATCAAATGGATGTGAAAAGTGCCTTCCTCAATAGACCAATCAAGGAGGAGGTGTATGTGGAGCAACCTCCCGAATTTGAAGATAAAGAGTTCCCCGACCACGTCTTTAAACTGCGTAAGGCTGTCTACGGCCTCAAACAAGCTCCTAGAGCTTGGTATAAGTGTCTTAGAGATTTCTTAATTGAAAATGTTTTTAATATTGGTAAAGCAAATTATACATATTTACAAAACACTTTGACAATGATCTCTTTATCTGTCAAATCTATGTTGATGACATTATCTTTGGTTCAACTAACAAATCCTTTTGTGAAGAATTTAGTAAGATTATGACAGGTAAGTTTGAGATGTCTATTATGGGAGAGCTGAAGTACTTCATGGCATTCCAAGTGAGACAACAAAAGGAAGGGACATTCATAAGCCAAACCAAGTATACTCAATACATACTCAAGAAGTTTTGGATGGACAAGGCGAAGCCTATCAAGACTCCCATGTCAACTAATGGACACTTGGATCTCAATGAAGATGGACCAAGCATGGATCAAAAGGTATATCGGTCTATGATTGGATCCTTACTTTACTTATGTGCATCTAGGCCTGATATTATGTTGAGTATATGTTTCTGTGCGAGACTTCAAGCCAATCCTAAGGAGTTTCATTTGACATCCGTTAAAAGGATCTTGAGATATTTGGTTCATACACCCAACCTAGGATTTTGGTATCTCAAAGGTTCCAAGTTCAATCTCATTGGATATTCCGATGCATATTATGCCGAATGCAAAATAGATAGAAAAAGTACCTCCAGTACCTGCCACTTCCTAGGTAGATCCCTAGTTTCTTGGTCCTCCAAGAAACAAAATTACATTGCCTTATCCACGACCAAAGCGGAGTATGTTGCAGCCGGGAGTTGTTGTGCACAACTCGTTTGGATGCAACAAACTCTAAGGGATTACGGTTACAATATGAGCTGTATTCCACTCCTTTGTGATAATGAGAGTGCCATTAAAATTGCCCATAATCCAGTCGAGCACTCTAGATTCAAACACATAGACATCCGACATCACTTTTTGAGAGACCACTCAATGAAAGGAGACATAGCTATTTCCCATGTCAACACCAAAAAACAACTAGCCGATATATTTACCAAGCCACTTGATGAAAAACGTTTTTGCGAGCTCCAAAATGAACTCAATATCCTTGATGCTCGGAATGTGGCTTGAAAACTTGCATACCTATATGGACTCTTCAAAATATATTGATTAAGTTGCGAAAATCATCTTTCTCAAATTTTCTCCGAAAAACTATTTCAATTACTTGACCTTGATGAATTATGGTCATTACTTGATTGTTGTATGCTTACTGATCATATTCATTAAGATTACTTGATTGTTTTGGCCCCCATATATTCATAATAAGTACCTTCGAATATATACGAATGGGCTAAGCATTTCTATTCTGGTGACCACGGATTAGTCTGCCCCTGCAGACTAGTCCGCAGAGTGTCCGGTAGTCCGGACTAGTCCGGCAGCCCAAAGAGCAGTCCGATTTTTCGACTCAATAACCCTAGCCGCCGCCAAGACCTAATCTTCTTCATCCTCACAACTTGCCCCACGTTCTCTCTCCTCGCTCGAGTGCTCCCAAGGCGATTTCCTACGTTCTCCATCGAATCCATCTAAGTTTGGGTGGAAAACGATCTCCATTGCATAGGGTTTGAATACCACATACTTGCCCGCAACTTCAACCCCTCCATCTCCAAGAATCAATAATCTTCGGTAAAATTTCCTCTCAGATCCTAGAAATCAGGATTTTCTTCATTGTTGACTAAATAGCCCAGTTCCTCTCGGTTAATACATGCCTCCTTGCTGTATTACATTTATCATGAACTAGTTTTGCACTGGGAATCACCATTTGTCATCTAGTTAGGGTTTGAGGTGATGAACACCGTACTAGTCCGGTTCATGTACGGTCAAGTTCGGTACCCTGGACTACTCCGTACCTGTATATCGAACAAGTCTGATTTTTCCTGAACTCAACCCTAATTTCTCATTCCTCAATGCACTGCACTTCCTTGCCATTCAATTCTTATCCCTACATTGTGCAATGCTCTCTAAAGACAATGTCGAACGAGAACATCTCCAACTTTTAAGATGAGATGGAACAAGACTTGTTGCTGCGAGCTTTGGAGTCTCGTGCCCAGAAGAGGCAAGAGCGTCCCTCCGAGCCTGCACCTTCCCCACCTATGGTGCGGCGCAAGGTGCTTGCCAAGAAACCTACGTCCAAGGCCAAGGACGTAGCTGGCTCAAGCTCAGTGGCTCTTCGCCAAGTGAAGGGCAAAGGGAAGAGAATTGCATTGGGCCCAGTCGGCCCTCTCAAGATGCATGCTCTGAGGCAGGGAAACAGAGATCCCTCCGAGGAGAAGTTCAACGGCAAGCGAAGCAACACTGCTTCGAAACTCAGATTCGTATACTGCTACAGCCGACCCAAGAAGGCTGCTGATGCAAGGTTTTGGAGCGATTTTCATGCAGACTTCCACAGCTCAGTGTATCTTACTATGAAGACTCCGATGGTCCGCAACCAGTGGATCGACTTGAATCACTTTTAGAGGAAGAGTTGTGGAGCCTTTGATCAAGTGGTGGAAGTTACTGCTAGGCATGGACTGAAGGAACTGTTTGCCTTCAGATATCACTGTAATGATGAGATCATTGACCAGTTCTATGCCACTTGTTTATTTGCTAGTGATGATGAAGAGAGAGTGACTTGTATGACACATGGATCCAAGTACACCGTCACTTATGATGAGTTTACTAGACTCCTTCATCTTGAAGACACCGGCGACAATGAGTTGACCATCCACAACATCGATGTCTTAGGAAAATACAAGATGGACTTCATCTATGACACCAGCCTCAAGATCAATCCTCCCTCAACCAAGAACATGAAGCCTTTCTTCATGGTGCTCAACAGGGTGCTGAGAAAGAAAATAGCACCAAAAGATGGGGATGCAGGAAGTGTCCAAGGTTACTTGAGGACCTTGATGAAAGTTATAAGCAAGAACAGAAAGTTTGACATCTTTGACTATATCTAAAATGATATGTTGAACATCTCATGCACGCCGAACAGGTCCTGTGGCTATGCCCCCTACTTGATGTTCATGATTGAGAAGGTCACAGAGATCGAGTTCGTGAAGGATGTGGAGCATACTCCCTTGAGGCCCCAGAAGCCTCCCCAAGCCAATGTCCAAGCTGATCCATCTCTAATGTCAAGTGAAGAGGCTCCGAGCAGAGTTAGAGGAGATGAGAGGACTTCCCCCTCCACTAGGGCCCCTCCCAGAAAGGGTCTCCTAGTAGAATCCTGAAGTACTTGGCAGTGATCTTTGCCTCATGCAGGAAGGCTGATGTGAATACTCACAAGTTGAACAAGGCGAGGAAGGTGGATATGAGATATGTCAAAGAAAATGTCAAGCATTTTTGCCAGAAGCTGGAGATCGAGCCTATTGGATCCACAATCATATCTGAAGATTCAACCTCTGATTTCACCGAGCTCGGGCCTTTGACTCCCTCCGAGCTTGCCTACTTTGCATTGGGGGAAATTTGAGTGGGTGTGCTCCTCCTCCTCGACAGCCGAAAGATAAAGATGAAGATGAGGAGGGAACTAACAGCGAGGAATGAGCCACTAGATCCCTCCTCTCCTTCTTTTTGGTGTCTTGATGCCAAAGGGGTGAGATTGAGGGAGAGTCACTAGGTCTTAGCTGTAGGTTGAGAGATGAGAGCTTCATTTATGCATCTTTTTGTCTCTTTTGGGTTGTAAGACTTCATATTATGCTCTTTTGATACTTCTGCACTACAGGAATCCCGACGGTTTGGGACGGCCGGGGCCGTCGCAAATAAGCTAAAAACCATCACAAGTAATCTATTTGCGACGGCTTTTGGCCGTCGCAAATAATACGTCGCGAATAAGCTTATTTGCCACGGTGGCTGTCGCTAATAAGCTTATTTGTGACGGTCGGCCGCAGCCGTCACAAGTTATTGCCAGGGGACCAGTGGGCCCCACAGGGCTAGTTGCGACGGCCAGGCCGTCGCAAATAATAGAGGTTTAATTGCGACGGCCTGACACCTTATTTGCGACGGTACTGTATAAAAAGCCGTCGCAAATAAGGTTTTTTATTTTTTTTTTTAAAAAAAAAATACTACCCGGCTTGATGGCCAGAATCACACAACAGGCAATATATAACAAATAGTCACATAAACATCATAATAGTCTCAAAACACATAACAAAACATCGCCGAAACATGGCGTCACCATCAACAAACCAAACAAGGGCTCACTCGCCCATCTGACCTCCGTAGTCACCTCCATAGTTGAAGTCATCGTCGTGCCTCATTCCAGGTGGTGTCAGCGACGGCGATGAAGTTTGTGAAGCCATCGCAGATCCCTGCAATTAATGAAACTTAGAGTTAGAATATAAATGCATCAACATCTCTCCCTCTATCTCCATCTAGATCCCCTCTCTTCCTCT
Source organism: Tuctoria greenei (assembly GCA_036927565.1). Lineage (NCBI taxonomy): Eukaryota > Viridiplantae > Streptophyta > Magnoliopsida > Poales > Poaceae > Tuctoria > Tuctoria greenei. Next base: position 95,597,994 of record JAYESD010000004.1, on the reverse strand, counting down.
CTTCTTTCATTCCCCTCTCTCTATCTCTCCATTGCTATTATTTTCCCTCTATCTTCCTCCCTCTATCTCAATCTACATCTCCCTTTCTCTCTCTCTTCCTCTCCTTCTATCTCCAATCTCCCTCTCCCTCGTCATTCCTCTCCCACTCTATCTAACTATCTCTTACTCTTTCTTCTGTCTCTGTTTCTTCCATCTCAATCCTTTTCTTCTATCTAACTATCTCCTCTCTCTTCTATCTCAATTTTTTTCTCTATCTTCCTCCCTCTTCAAACTTCATCTCTCACTCTATCTATCTTTCACTGTCACTCCATTTCCTCGCTTTATTTTGGTTAAGTTGACTTAAAACTAGAATTGTTAAGTTAATATAGAAAATTACCTGACCCGAAGAAGAAGGATCGCTTGGAAGGACCGGTGGTAGTGGCAGTAGCTGGATCCCTAGACCTTGCGCCCGAGCCATGGCATGTCATTGCAAAGATTAAATGTTACCTATTGTAAGTCATTTACGCTGAATTAATGAGAACTTGAGTTTTTATTTTGTTACCTCCATTGCCTACTGCATCTGCGCCAATGTTGTTGCCTGGGTTTGGATCGTGGCCTCCATCGCGATCCTTTGGCATTCCGCCTCATCCTGTCACCTGAGGTTCTCTTCTACCGTTTGTCAGAGGGACTGCATCTCAATGTCCCTCTGCAAGACGCGACGACCTGCCGTGCCCACCGAAGAAGCCTGTGTGGAGCTACCTCTCACAGGTCTTCCCGCCCTCGAGTCGACAACTCCGTCAAATATGGCGGGCCTATAAAACAGAGAGTCAATAATATGAAATTGAAATATCTTGAATACTATGAATTTAAAATGATAAAAACACTTATAAACTCACCTTCCATGTGCTTTTCCACCTCCGCTTGCATACGCGGCTTGAGGATCGATTGGTTCACGTTCCCAATCGAAATCTTTGCCATGTATCTTCCTAGCCTCCTCCCCGTACTTAGCCTGCAAAAGAAGGAAATCGTGTAAGTTCAACAATACATATAGTTATATTTAATATGAATGATTTCTAAACATACCAATCGCTCGACTGTAGTCTGACTGCACCCCTGAGGCTGAGAAGGGTCCCTGTGACCTTTCTTCCAAATCTCAGCAGGGGTCGGCGGCACCCCCGTCTCGCGCTCTTGTCAATACATGTTAGTACGAACAATATATTATGAATATATAAACATAAGTTACATACACTTACCATGCGTTTAGCTAAACACAATTGGTTATCTTGGCCATGTCTGCTCTTCGCCTCAACCCCTCTGCACTCTCGAGCCTTCTTGGACTTAGCTTTACACTCATCGCTAGCCCAGTAGCGACAAAGGGCCCGAAATGCATCGGTCTGACCCTGCAACCAACTCAAGTGGCCCTGCACATAGTTGGAAGTCGTTAAAAATACCATCGAGGAAATTATCAGAAAAAAAATACTTACTACACCCCACGTACCTACCCGTACTCATCCTCCGTTAGGTGCCTCTCGCTCTCTTGCCAGATGTGTAGCATGTGGTGCTGGTTCGCCTTCAAGTGCCCATTAATAATTTGAATACGAGCATTCGACAAAGCTTGTCCAAGCACCTTGGCAGCATTGTAGTGAAACACTCTCCTCACATCATCAACCAGGCGAGGGTCATTCGGGTCCTCTAAAGTGAACCTTGCCCGTGATAAAGAATATTTTGAAGAGATGTTCATTACAAGAGTTTAAGAGTTAAAACTTAGAAACTATTTTTAAAATACTTACCATATAATTGGCCCATATGGCCTCCTGAAGGTTGCTGTGCTCCTGGTGATTGACGTGTGCGTAGTCCTCCCACGAAAGAGCAGGCACCCCGTCGATGACCCTGGGATAGTGCAAGCGCACTAAGGACCAGAGGACACTGTTCACCGGTCCTTGGTGTCTCTCACTGGTGAAAGACGTGTCGTCCCAAAACCTGCAAAATATTTATTGATTCATTACTTAAGTAACCAATAGAAATAAGAATTGAACACCAAAATTTTTATTACCTGTCTCCGACTGATCGAATCACGATCCTCTGTGAAGGGACCAGTGGAGGACTGACAAAGTGAGTCTTCCTCGTCCTCCGCGTATGCTAGGGTGCTACATCAGGTGACCCAGAAAGCTCGTCACCAGCCGATTCAAAAAGGGTCAGGAACAGAAGGCCCACCAGCCGAGGGATGGCTGGCCGAGGGCCGGCTGGTCGAGGGTTGGCTCACTGAAGGGTAGCCAAGGTCAACTGGCGCCGCAGCCTCTGAGTCAGCCGGTGAGGACTACAACATTCAAATATTACATAACTAAGTTTAATGTGAAATTGAATTTAAAGAATTTGTCAAAAACGAGTGAAATTTACCTGTGACGAAGCTCTAGAGCTGCTCAAAACGTGCCCCAGCAACTGAGAGCGACTGCTCCCAGTCAAAAAGGCACCAGCGAAAGTGTCCTCAGGTCTAGAGGGGTAGAACCCCCTCGTCGGCGGCACCTTCTTACCCTTCTTTGACACCATCCTGTTTTAATTAGATAATCAGTAAATATGCAAATAAAATATACAAAATTCATGTTACTATCTTCAAGAAAACATTACTTGTAATCACTTTCAAAATTCATCAACATCATTATCATGTGCCTACGCCCTACTCCTTAAACCAGCCCAATGATCTTCCATCGTGGCCTATTCTAATTTTCGTTTGCGCATATCATCTCCCTCTACATCTTCAACATCTTCAACATCTTTAACTAATTGATCGAGTCATGCACCAAGCTCGACAATAAAAGCGCATGGCAACTCTTCTTCTTGGTACACTTCTTCAACATCTTCGCTATCATGGTAACCATCATCCTAGGAGTATATAACAGCTCATGAGGATTCACCTTATATACCACCCACCAAGGACTGAGCTTTGTGCATGGATAAGGTAGATAATACACTTGTTCCACTTGATATGGAAGAACAAATGTATCGTAACCTCATAGTCGGTCCTTATGTTTCACTTCCACTATTTCAAATTGGTTTTTTCGAGTTCCATGAGTGCGATCAAACCAGTCACAGTCAAAGAAGACAACTCGAAGGGTCTTATTTCCGGTAAAAGTAAATTCAAGGATTTTGTTAATGATCCCATAATAATCGGTTAGATTCCCTTGAATGTCCATTGCTCTCGTCACAACACCAGAATTTTATGTTGCCGCGAGAGGACGAAGAGCTTCAAAATGAGTTATACGGAATCGAAAGCCATTTACGTCATATCGACCATAGCTTCTAACATTCACCAATCCATAAGATAGCTACACGAATCTTCATGGACATTGTGAGTCCGCACTGTCATAAATGATCGTAAGATAAAATAATACTTCATTAATAATAGTAACTTATAATACATAGAAGACGAGAGAATGTTACATAATCTCGAAACCAGGATAGGAAACTCTGCCCCGCATTTATCCCTTCTTTTCGCATCCCTTCTACTTGTCTGGCCGTAGGTTGATGCCTATGTGGCCAACATTGTCTATGGAACTCGCTGAACATCAAAAAACATCTTTTAGAATACATGTGTAGCAAAATATGTCGATTAGCACAAATTAGGACAAACACTTACTCGAAGTATTCTTGCATGCCTTCTATATTTGTGTACATGTAGAGTAAAGCAACAGTCCTGTCATGTTTGTATAGCACGTAGGTCATGTAGCTACCAACGGTGGCGCCTCTCGTTTGAAAAATGGAAAGGTCGCTTAAAGGGTGTGTTTCGTCCACATTGTACCGCATCGCCGAAGTATTGATATTGTTTTCTACCGCAAAGTAGACACTTGAAAAGTATCCTACTTCCTTAAGAGCATATGCTTCAGCGATGCACCCTTCCACCCTTGCCCTATTGCACACCATTGGTTTCAGATATCGTAGCGCTCTTTCAATGTGGTACATCCACCTGTGTTGCACAGGACCGCCAACTTTAGCTTTGAATGGTAGATGGATAAGCAGATGTTGCATTGGATTGAAGAAACTCGGTGGAAATTTTTTTTCCATCATCCCGATCTTGATTTCTTTAGCACAAAGCTGTTCTTAGAAATAGCTGAGCTCGACTAAAACCTTCCACACTGCATCATCTAGATAGCCTCGAAACATAATAGGTAAGAGTCTTTCCATTATAATGTGATGATCATGACTCTTCAACCCAGTGAGGTTTCTTGTGTTCACATTTACAGCTCGTTTCAGGCTAGCTACGTAACCATCTGGGAATTTCAAATTTTTCATCCATTTCATAAATTCATTCTTTTCTTTTGATCTAAGACAGAAAGAAGCACATGGCTTCCCGCCACTTTCAGAGATTTCAAGAGTTGGACGGTGACAAATGTCTGCCAAATCTAGTCTAGCTTTGTAATTGTCTTTCGTTTTGCCAGGCATATCCATGCAAGTGCTTATGATACTTTTGCTCATGTCATGCTCCTGATGCATGACATCAATGTTGTGCATTAGAATCAACGACTTCACATACGGTAGCTCCCAAAGTCCACATAGGTGAGTCCAATTGTGTTCCTCTCCATAACCTACGAAATATCCAGGATGACCTTCATTAGGCATAAGTTTGTCCAACATATCAGAAATTTCTAACCCGTCGAGACGCTTTGGTGGTCCTTTAGTGACAACGGTGTTCTTTCGAAAGACATGCCTCTGCTGCCTAAATATGTGATTCGAGGGCAGCCAACGTCTGTGACAATTGAAGTAAGATATTTTGCCTCCATGAGTTAGTCGAAAGCAATCCGTGTCTGAAGCACATATCGGACACGTCAGACGATCGTGAGTGCTCCATCCGAAAAACATGCTGTATGCCGGCAAATCATGGACGGACCACAAATAAGCAGCTCGAAGGTTGAATTTCTGCTTCTTGTAACTGTCGTACGCTTCAACTCCTGTCCACAAGACTTTCAATTCTTCGATCAGCGGTTTTAACATCACGTTGAGACATGACCCGTGATGATCAGGTCCAGGTACAATGAGGCTGGGAAACATGAACTCGTTCTTCATACAAAAAGCAGGTGCCAGATTGTACGGAATGACAAAGACGGGCCAACAGGAGTATGGCGTGGCATTCGTACAGAACGGTGAGAATCCCTGTGTTGCTAATCTGATGCGAACATTCCTCGCATCATGAGAAAAGTCTGAATCAAAATGGTACAACGCCTTCCATGCATCACCGTCGGACGGATGCGTCAATAATTCTTTTTCTCATGTTTACCTTCTTTGTGCCATCTCATGTGTCTTGCGATTCTTTTTGAAAGAAACAACTGCTTCAACCGAGGTGTCACAGGCAAGTAATGAAGTTGCTTATGTGCGACATCTGTCATCTCATTATCGCCATCGTCATTAACAACTTCAGCATACCTCAGTTTACCACATTTCAAGCACCTCTTCTCATTGGCGTGCTCTTTCCAGAATAGCATGCAGTTGTCTGGGCAAACATCGATTTTCTCATACTTCATACCGAGACAAAATATCTTGATATTTGACTAATACATGTCTGGTGGAGCTTTGTGAGGTTGTGGAAGGATATTGCATTTTAATTTCATGAGATCATTGTAGCAGTTGATGGAAAAAAGGTTCTTGGACTTAATTGCCATAAATCTGGTCAAGAAAGCAAGTACGGTCACAATCGTGTGTTCATGCAATAGCTCTTGTGATTTCTTTAGCTCCTCGAAGAACTTCTCTAGCTCATTTGTAAGAGGATGCTCCACTTCTAGAGCTTCTAGCATTTCATCCATCCTATCAACCTCTGTTATATCATCATCCTCATCCACTTCTGCTATGACTCGAGAATTGGTCTCACTATGAAAGGTCCACACTTCATAATGTGGAGTGAAACCGTTTCGACAGAAGTGAAACGAAAGCTCCCATCATCTAAAAAACTTGGTGTTCTGGCATTTTGTACATGGGCACCGCACCATATCTTCTGTTGACAACGAAAATGCCCGATCCAAAAATTTATCTAACTTGATGTACCACTCATACGAGTGACCACCAGTTCTGCTCTTCCAGCCAGTATACATCCAATTGCGGTCTTCACCCATGTTTAGCTCTGCAGTTTAACGCGAAAGAAATTGTCGTTAATGTATATAGTACCACCTTGACGCATACAGTACCACTACAATGGTCTACACGGCACAGTCCCACTTATTGTGTGTCGTGCCCTTCCTGGTTGGTCACTTAACCCTAACGATTCATCAATGTTTGATTAGCATTCGTCTCTCAAATCATGAAATTTTGGCAGCTTAACACCGCCTATTTAACACTACACCCCCCTATCCGGTGCGGTTCTTAAAGTACAAAGGGAGGCAACTGGTTAGCTGGGAAACCTGTTGCTTTACGGATGTTGCGAGTCAAGGACACATACTCGCAACATACGTTTTCTGGAGTTTTCATCGCCTTATACGTATTCCGGGTTGCTCATTTTCATTTTGAAGTCATTTAAGAGAGAGAGAAGAAAAAGAGAAAGAGTGAGAGGAAAGTTGGTCTTAGATGACAATTCCACATCCATTTCCACCGTCCACGTAATTGCGGGTCATTGACATCCTTACCAACCCATTCGCTTCCGTGTCGACTTGACACATGCGGTACCACTACAATGGTCTACACGGCACGATCACACTTATTGTGTGTCGTGCCCTTCCGGGTTGGTCCGAGCTGGCCCAAAACCTCTTTATTTACATATATTAAGTAGTCACTCAAAATCATTGAATATCAATGCACGGGTGTCCAAAATATTATATGAATGCACTATAAAGTCCAAACATACACTAAACAGAATAGAAATTCAGGATGAGAGACAAAGGCATAGAGTTACAAATATTGTTCATGTGTACATGTTAATTCATAAGGAAGACACGGAAAGGCAACATACACTAAATTACAGCGGAATAGAGTTACAATATCAATCAGTGTACAGGTTAATTCATAAGCAGAATTCCAATATAGGTTAATACTTGCATCTCATAAAGTTTCTTTTTACAGTTATAATGCTAAATCTAATACAAGACAACATATAAAGCACAATATGCATTGGTTTGTAACAATGAAAGATAGCCTAAAAATCCAATTATGCATTTACTACAAAATCTGAACAAAAACATATTAGCCACAATGGACAAGTGTGAAATCACAAGTGTAATACAAGACAACATATAAAGCATATACAATTATGCAAGACAAAAGACATATTAGCCAAAAAGATAGCCTAAAAATCCAATTATGCTAGATCTACAACATATAAAGCACAAGTGTGAAATTTTGCATACTGCACAATGGACAATTAGCCATAATGTAAAAAAAAATTCGAGTAAACCTAATACCTTAACAGGAAGGGGGTGGGGGCAGGCGCAGCACGGGGCGGGGGCGGAACAGGGCCAGGGGCGGCGAGGGCGCGCCCGGAGATGGGGCGACGGCCATCGGCGGGCCAGCGGCAGGGCGGCACGGCAGGGCCCGGAGAGGCGGGGGCGCGGTGGGGCCGGGGGAAGCGGGGGCACGGTGGGCCGGCGGCGGACGCGGCGGTGGCGGCGCGAAAGGATGGTGGCGGAGTATGTGTGGGCATTGAAGAGAATGAGGTATCGGGCCCCGATGTGCCCGATATTAGCACTGATTTGCGACGGCTTCCTTAATTGCTATGACCCTAACTTATGGTCGTTGCAATTAAATTTATTTGCCACGGTTTTTTTTGCAGCCGTCACAAATAAGGATTTATTTGCGACGGCTGTCGACGAAGCCGTTGCAAATAAGCTTTTATTTGCGACGGCTAACTTATTTGCGATGGCCAGGGACAAGTCGTCGCAATTCAATTTATTTGCGATGGCCGGCCGTCGCAAATAAATCTAACCGTCGCAAATGATCTCATTTCCTGTAGTTTTGGTCTTGTGACGCAATGATATGAACTATTTATGCTCATATTTATGAAATATGTAATTTTGCTCTAAAATTGACATAAATGCTTGATGTTGATATATTGATGTCAATTATTTCACTGTCATTATGATTACTGCTCACACTAACTTAGTTTTGTTCCCCACCATAAAGAGTGCACATATGACCTACGTTTTCATTGCTTAACTTGTACCTAACTCATATGTGCACACTTTATGAAAATTTTGTATTTTTATCATATTTTGTGAAAGCTCAATTGATTGTCATGAATCACCAAAAAGGGGGAGATTCAAAGTGCATCTAGGCATCCCTTGTGAGTTTTGGTTGATTTAGGACAAACAAATGTGATCCTAACCAAATTTTCAAGACGAGTGCAGGTCTTAAAAGAAATTATGAAGAAAGCGCAAAAAGAAAATAGAATGAGGATCTATATGGAAAAGAGCTCAAGAGCTAAATAGATTAGATCTTTGTGTAGGGAGTGTGTTGGAGAAACACACCCCAAGAGCTCAATGACAAGAAAACTCACTCAGTGCACCAATTTATACAGGTCTGAACTAGTCTGATAATATTCGAACTAGTCCGATAACCCCTCTGTTCAAAATCGGACAAGTCATCCCAGTGCGGCCTTGTCTGCACAGTCTGAGTCTACACAGACCGGACTAGTCCGGTAGCACCACGGACTAGTTCAATATCTTTTAGACTAAAATCGGACTAGTCCTCCCTAGTGCGGACTAGTCCTCAACACTTCACATCTTTGCACAACCATCAGACAAGTCCGTTAATATCCGGACTAGTCCGATAACCTCTCTGACTAAAATCGGACAAGTCCCCTAAATGCGGACTTGTCCCAATGAAAGTGCATCTAGGACTCTCTTGTGGGTTTTGGATGATTTATGACAAGCAATTGGGATCCTAATCCTTTTGTTGAGATGAATGCAGGCAAATGATGAAAAATGAGCAAAATGCCAAAAAGAAGGGAAATGAGAAGCAAAGTGAATTTGAGCTCAAGAAGAAGAAAATAGTAGATTATTATGTATAGAGTGTGTTAAGGAAACACACCCAAGAGCTCAATCACTTTCAAGCACACACATACAATGCACAAAGTTATACAGGACCGGACTAGTCCGATATCAGCCGGACTAGTTCGATATCACATTCTGCACTAGATCAGACAAGTCCGGTCTCCACCGGACTAGTCCGATATTCATTCTGATCCACTTCGCACAAGTCCGGTGTCTACACGGACTAGTCCGATATACACACTGATCTAAATCAGACAAGTCCTCCAAGTGCGGACTTGTCATCCGAAACACTTAGGGTTTCATATGTCTGGACAAGTCCGATGGCAATCGGACTAGTCCGAAGATTTCTAGTAGCGAAATCGGACAAGTCCGTTTTCAACCGGACTAGTCCGATATTCCTAGACACTTAGGGTTTGCTACACACAGCACACCGGACTAGTCCGGTGACCACCACGGACTAGTCCGATCTTTCTGAACCCTAACGGTCACTTTTAGAAACCCCATATAAATAGAGGTGCACGGCCCACATTCACCCTCTCTCGAACCCTAGCGCCGTCACGCCTCCCAAGAGACTCAAAAACCATCTCTCTCCACGAAATTAAGTGCAAAATCAATCAATCCATTGAAGATCACATCTAGATCATTGGAGAGACACTTGGCACAAATCATTGAGCTCTTGGTTTGATTCTCTAACACACTCTTACATTTTAATTTGTAATTTTCGAGTGTGTTATTGGTGTCATTGTGAGTTGTAATCAAGGGAGCTCTCAACGTGTGAGAACGCCCCTTCAACTTGGTTATTTACCCTTTGTGATTAGTGGAAGAGGATTGTCCTTCGTGGCGATCCGACGAGGAAAGGGTTGGAGAAGACCCGGTCCTTTTGTGGGCTCCTCAACGTGGATGTAGGTTGCCTTCGTGGTAGCCGAACCACGGGATAAATCGTGTGTCTTGTCCTTTTTGTGTTCTTCATTTAATTTGATCAACTTAATCTAGGGTTTGATTCACTTTGTTCAATCTAAGTCTAATTGTTGATCAAGAGCTTTAACTACAATAGAATTTGACATACAACTATCAAATTGAGATTCAAGTTTATATTTCCGCTGCAAACATTAACGAGTCAATCAATTAGTCTGAACTTGATCAACCTAGCCCGTGAAAACCGGACTAGTCCGCACATTACCGGACTAGTCCGATATCTCTGGTATTGACCTTGTTGTTGAGTGATACAGGAACCGAGAAAATTCAAGAAGGCCTATTCACCCCCCCCTCTAGGCCTACATTCAATTGGTATCAGAGCAGGTTCTTCAAGAAAGAGTGCAACCACTCGAAGAGATCATGTCGGACATGAAAGATGTTCAGAAAATCAACAACCAGGAAGAAGTAAACAAAGACAAGAACCAAAAGCTGGAAAAGTATCTCGAAGCAATTCAAGACTTCGATCATGATGACGAGGAGACGCTGGAGCTGAAAGCACTACTCCGAAAGAAAGCACGTTCCAAAGGGAAAGCTAAAGTTGAAGAAAAGAAGAAGGGGAGTAGTCACGCCGACTACTCCCGATATCCTTTCAACTATGATCGTTTAAATTCAAACAACAGCAATTACCTATCTATTCCTCTTGGGAAAGCCCCACACTTCGATGGGAGTGATTACTCCATGTGGAGGCAAAATATGAAGATGCACTTGATTTCCCTTAACCCAATTTTATGGCATATTTTGTGCACAGGAATAGACATCCCAGATGATGACGAAGAGCTCACTCCAAGTAAAGAGCAAGCCATCCACAGAAACGCTCAAGCTGCAGCCGTGATCACCTCCTCTCTAAGTCGAGATGAATTCACAAAGGTAGACGGACTGGAGATTGCCAAGGAAATATGGGACACACTGCAAACAGCCCATGAAGGTGACCGGCATGTGCCGGAGGCCAAAATTGAAATGATTGAGGGCGAACTAGGAAGGTTCGCAATTGAGGAAGACGAGTCTCCCCAGGACATGTACAACCGATTGAAGACACTTGTAAACAAGGTTCGATCATATGGGAGCAAGAAGTGGAATGACCACGAGGTTGTAAAGCTCATCCTTAGAGCCTTTATGCCTCGCAATGTCACACTATGCTCTATGATCAGAGAAAGTCCCGGGTACAAGAGGATGACTCCAGATGAATTGCTTGGCAAAATCATCAATTTTGAAATGATGGAGAAACAAGCCAAGCACGTCAAAGAAATAGCCGACCTCACATCGGCCAAGAAGAAGGGAGTTGCCTTAAAATCCACAATCAAACCTCTATCCAAAGAAGCTCAGTTTGAGGAGGATAGCGATGACGAAAGCAGTGAGCTGGACGAAGAGGATATGATTTTGTTAATGAAAAAGTTCAAAAGAATAATGAAGAAAAGACAAGGAACAAAATCTAGTGATGGCAAGTACAAGGAAAGGACAAAGTCGAAGATGAGGCGGGCGTGCTATAATTGTGGTGAGTATAACCACTTTATAGTCGATTGCCCGTATGAGGACAACAAGAAGAAGAATAAAGAAACCAAGCCTCAACCAAAGAAATTCTTCAAAAAGAAGAAACAAGCTGAACAAGCACACATTGGAAAAGAGTGGGACTCAAACGATGAGTCCTCATCATTCGATGAAGAAGAGATGGCTAGCATAGCCATTGAAAGCTCGTCCAAGAATCCCACACTCTTCCCCACGCTCGGTGCAAAGAAGGGACATGGCACTTGCCTCATGGCAAAGGAAGGTAAACGCAAGGTAAACATCAAAACTCCTTCCATGCATTCGTACTCAAGTGATGATGAACTAGATAGTGATGATGAAGATATGTTAACTGGATTAGATAGAAACTGCAGCTAAAATGAAATTTTTACTTGTCCAACTTGTTGAGAAGGAATCGCTAATTGATCGTCAAGAAGACATGATTATCTCCCAAAAGGAGAGGTATGTCGAACTTGACAATCTTCTAGTTCTTGAAAAGGAGAAAAACAACTCACTAGAGCTTGAGCTAGCTTCAAGCAAGAAAACTTGTTTGGAATTAACCAACTCAAACGTTGCAATCAAGGATCAACTTGATGACCTGATCAAGGTCAACAAGATCCTTGAAGTGCAAGTTGAGTCACTCAAGCTAAGTGAACCTTCCTCCTCTTCAAGTCTACCTTCTCAACACACTTCAACTAATCCTGTTCATATGTGCAAATGTGGCAAAGTCGATATCAGCTTGAAGGAAAAGTCTATCTCCGCAAAGGATAAAAATCCTACCCAATGTGGAATATTTGACAAGGAGAGGATCAACTATGCACGTAGTGCATACTTGGTCCAAAGACCTCCTAACGTCAAGTATGGCATTGGTTACTCTTACGATGGAAAGCAAAATGCTGGAAGTCATAAGAATAACAAGGGAAGGATTACCTTTGTGAAGGGAGGACCCTCACAACCTGGTAACTCAAAAATTAAGAATCTGAACTCTCATAAACGCCGGACTAGTCCGGTGGAGGCCCGGACATGTCCGGTCATTCGGACAAGTCCGGTTACCCAGACTAGTCCGATCCATAAACAACAACAACTCTTGTTCAAAACCTTTGATGCCTCTTATGTATTAATGAGAAACAATATTGGTAAAGTTTATGCTTACTATGCTGGGCCACGCCATGGGAACACAAAATCCCATGTGTGGGTGCCCAAATGTATTGTAACTAACCTCCAAGGACCCAAGCAAGCTTGGGTACCTAAAACCAAGGCATAATTTGTTTCTGCAGGCCTATTCCTCCGGTGGATCCAAATGGGTGCTAGATAGTGGATGCACCAACCACATGACCGGAGAAAAGAGGATGTTCGTGGAATATGAAGAAAACGAGGACCCAAACGAAGGCATCTACTTCGGAGATAATAGTCAAGGAAGGGTGCTCGGTACCGGTAAAATAGCAATATCCTCTGAACACACTCTTTCTCATGTTCTACATGTTGAATCTTTAGATTATAACCTGTTGTCCATATCTCAATTATGCGACAAAGGTTATAATTGCTTGTTTACTAACGAGGGTGTGACCGTCTCAAGGAGGAGTGATGGTTCCGTTGCATTCAAGGGTATGTTAAAGGGAAAGCTTTACCTTGTTGACTTCAACAAGGATAAAGCCAAACTCGACACATGCTTGATTGCAAAAGCCAACATGGGTTGGCTGTGGCATAGACGGCTAGCACATGTTGGTATGAGGAATCTTCAAAAACTCCTCAAGGGCGATCACATCCGAGGTTTGAAAGATGTTGTTTTCGAGAAAGATAGGCCTTGTAGCGCGTGCCAAGCCGGGAAGCAAGTAGGAGCACATCATCCTGCAAAGAACATTATGACTACGACAAGACCGCTCGAACTACTTCATATGGACTTGTTTGGTCCAATTGCTTACATAAGAATCAGCGGTAATAAATACGGTTTAGTCATTATTGATGATTTTTCCCGCTTCACTTGGGTGTTCTTTTTGCATGACAAGTCAGAAACACAAGGAACGCTCAAGAAATTCATCAAGCGAGCTCAAAACGAGTTCTCACTATCGATCAAGAGTATTCGGAGCGACAATGGCACGGAGTTCAAGAACATACAAGTGGAGGAGTACCTTGATGAGGAGGGAATCAAGCACGAATTTTCAGCACCATACTCTCCACAACAAAATGGAGTCGCCGAAAGGAAGAACTGAACGCTCATAGAGATGGCAAGAACAATGCTCGATGAATACAAGACTTCGGATCGATTTTGGGCGGAAGCGATTAACACCGCTTGCCACGCCGCAAATCGACTCTACCTTCATCGACTACTCAAGAAGACTCCTTATGAGCTACTCACCGGTAACAAACCCAACATTTCATATTTTTGAGTTTTCGGCTCTCCATGTTATATCTTGAACAAGAAACCCAGGACTTCAAAGTTCACTTCGAAGTCCGATGAAGGTTTCCTTCTTGGCTATGATTCGAACACTTACGCCTATCGTGTTTTCAAAAAGGCCTCCGGACTTGTTGAAGTGGCACGTGACGTAGTGTTCGATGAAACTAATGGCTCCCAAGAGGAGCAAGTTGATCAATGTGAATTAGGTAAAGAAGAAGCTGCTTATCAAGCATTGAAGAGAATGGCTCTAGGCGAAGTTCGTCCACAAGAGTCATCGTCACAAATACAAGAGGAAAGTGAACCATAAGAGGAGATCAACAATCAAGGGGGAGTCTCGATACAAGATCAATCACAAGAATATGAAGATGATCAACAAATCAACGAGGGCAACCACTCAGGGGGAGAAGAAAATGATCACCAACACTCAACTCCCCAAGTGCCACACCCAAGAGTACACCAACGCACTCAAAAGGATCACCCAATCGACAACATCATCGGTGATATCCAAAAGGGAGTAACCACTAGATCTCGTATAGCTAATTTTTGTGAGCATTACTCGTTTGTCTCCTTTTTGGAACCACGCAGGACTGAGGATGCATTGAAGGATCCAGACTGGGTGGTGGCAATGCAAGAAGAGTTGAACATCTTCAAGAGAAACGAGGTTTGGGAACTTGTGGAAAGACCCAATGCAAACATAGTGGGCACCATGTGGGTCTTCCGCAACAAGCAAGACGAACACAGGGTGGTGACAAGAAACAAGGCACGACTTGTGGCCAAAGGTTACTCACAAGTCGAAGGTTTGGATTTCGATGAGACTTTTGCTCCAGTAGCTAGGCTTGAATCAATTAGAATATTACTTGCATATACTACTCACCATGATTTCAAGCTGTACCAAATGGACGTGAAAAGCGCCTTCCTCAACGGACCGATCAAGGAAGAGGTGTACGTGGAGCAACCACCCGGATTTGAAGACGAAGAGTTCCCCGACCACGTGTATAAACTGCGTAAGGCTCTCTATGGCCTCAAACAAGCTCCTAGAGCTTGGTATGAGTGTCTTAGAGATTTTTTAATTGATAATGGCTTTCAGATTGGCAAAGTATATTATACATTATTCACGAAAACCTAGATAATGATTTTTTTATTTGCCAAATCTATGTTGATGACATAATTTTTGGGTCAACTAACCAATCTTTCTGTGAAGAATTTAGTAGAATTATGACAGATAGGTTTGAAATGTCAATGATTGGAGAATTGAAGTACTTCTTGGGATTCCAAGTGCGGCAACAAAAGGAAGGAACATTCATAAGCCAAACCAAGTACACGCAGGACATACTCAAGAAGTTTGGCATGGACAAGGCGAAGCCCATAAAGACTCCCATGGCTACGAATGGCCACTTGGATCTCAATGAAGATGGACCGAGCGTCGACCAAAAGGTATATCGCTCCATGATTGGATCTTTACTTTACTTATGTGCATCTAGGCCAGATATTATGTTGAGTGTATGTTTGTGTGCAAGATTTCAAGCCAACCCTAAGGAATGTCACTTGACAGCCATAAAAAGAATCTTGAGATATTTAGTTCATACACCCAACCTTGGTCTGTGGTACCCAAAAGGCTCCAAATTCAATCTCATTGGTTACTCCGATGCAGATTATGCCGGGTGCAAAGTTGATAGAAAAAGCACCTCTGGCACATGCCAATTCCTAAGAAGATCCTTGGTTTCTTGGTCATCTAAGAAACAAAATTCCATTGCTTTATCCACAGCCAAAGCGGAGTATGTTGCAGCCGGGAGTTGTTGTGCACAACTTCTTTGGATGGGACAAACTCTAAGGGATTACGGTTACAATATGAACCATATTCCTCTCCTTTGTGACAATGAGAGTGCCATTAAAATAGCCCACAATCCAGTTGAGCACTCTAGGACTAAACACATAGACATAAGACATCATTTCTTGAGAGACCATTCCATGAAAGGAGACATAACCATCTCACATGTCAACACACAAAAACAATTGGTTGACATATTCACCAAGCCACTTGATGAAAAGCGTTTTTGCGAACTCCGAAATGAGCTAAATATTCTTGATTCTCGGAGTGTGGCTTGAAAAGTTGCATGCCTGTACGATTACTTCAAATATGTTGATTGATTTGTGAAAATTACCCCTACCCATTTTTCTCTCGAAAAACTATGTCAATTATTAGATCTTGATGAATTTTGATCATTGTATGATTGTTGTATGCTTACTGGTCAAAATCATCAAGATTGCTTGAATTGTTTTGCCTCTCTATTCTCTATTATTGAACCTTCAAATATATATGAATGGGCTATGCAATTCTTTCCTAGTAACCACGGACTAGTCCGTGGTTATCCGGACTAGTCCGCCCATGCAGACTAGTCCGCAGAGTGCCGATTAGGTCGGAGTAGTCCGACGGACCACGGACTAGTCCGATATAGGTCTCTGGATGACTTCGGACTAGTCCGGTCAAGTCCGGACTTGTCCGATTTCTCGTGTCCATAACCCTAGCCGCCACCAAACCCTAATCCACTCATCCCCACATTTGCTCACGCCTTTCTCTCTCTTGCGCTCGAGCTCCCAAAGCAATCTCTTGTGTCCTCCGTCAAAAAGCCACAAGTTTGGGCGGAGATCAAGCTTGAAGACTTGGGGATTGATTCCACCGGACAAGTCCGGCCTCAAACCCCCAAAACTTCAAGTCTCCAACGATTTCTTCGGTAAAAACCTTCAAAACCCTAGAAATCGTATTTTTCTCAATCATTGATCGTTTGGCCTAGCACCCCGCACTAGTTACATGTTTATCTGATGTACTAAGTGTATGCTAGACTAGAATTGCATTAGGGATTGTGTCCAGTTCAATCTATTAGGTTTTTGAGGATGAACACCGGACTAGTCCGGTCCATGCACGGACAAGTCCGGTACCCCAGACTAGTCCGTGCCTAGGCACCGGACAAGTCCGATGTTTCTGAACCTAAACCTAATTCCTTAATCGCCTAATGCCATCCATTACTATCATGTCTCACCTATGCCTTGCATAACTTGTCATTTCTCTTGCTCATTCATTCTCAGATCATGTCGAGCTCCAACAACGAAATCTCCGACTTTGAGGCTGAGTTGGACCACGAGGTCGCATCTCGGTCCTCGGCGGGTCTTGGCAAACGCCAAGAAAGACCTTCCGGGCCTGCTACATCTCCTCCCCAAGTTCGGCGGAAGGTCTGTGCCAAGAAGCCCGCCTCGAAGGCTGCTACACCTTCAAGCGGCCTTCGGCAAGCAAAGGGAAAGGGCAAGGGAGTTGCAACGGGGCCAGTTGGGCCCTTGAGGCTCCATGCTCCCAGGCAAGGGGTCCGGGACCCCACTGAGGAGAAGTTCAACGGAAAAGGCAGTGATTCTGCAGCAAAATACAGGAGCATTGACTGGTATGGCAGGCCAAAGCAAGCTATCGATAGAAGGTTTTGGTGCAACTTCCATGCAGACTTCTACAAATCAGTGTACCTCCCGATGAAGACACCGGTGGTGCGCAGTCAGTGGATTGACTGGGCCGACCTAGAGAAGAAGAAGTGCTCAGCCTTTGATGTGGTCATTGCTGCAGCTGAGAGGCACGGCTCGAAGGATCTCTTTGCCTTCAGGCATAACTGGAATGATGAAGTGATTGCATAGTTCTTTGCAACGTGCCCCTTCTCAAGTGAGGATGAAGAGAGTGTTACTTGGATGACACATGGGTCTAAGTATAGTATCACTCAAGAAGAGTTCAATAATCTGCTCCATCTGGACACCTCTGGACCCGACAGGCTGATCATCCACAACATTGGTGTCATGGAGAAGGATAGGATGAAATTCCTATATGAGCCTAACTCAAAGTATGTTCCTCCCTCTACAAAGCACATGAAACCATTCTTTGTGGTACTCAACAGAGTGCTGAGGAAGACTATTGCTCCTAAAGATGGAGATGCTGGGAGAGTGCAGGGTTACCTCAGAACCCTAATGAGAGTCATAAGCAGGGACCGTCCATTTGATGTAGCGGAGTACATTTGGAATGATATGGTCAACATATCCTGTACGCCCAACAGGTCATGTGGCTATGCTCCCTACCTCATGTATGTGGAGCACACCCCCTTGAGGCCTCAGAAGCCTCAACCAGTGAGCATCCAGGCTGCTCCCTCACCGGTCTCCAGTCCCGAGGCACCGGCAAGAGCAAGAAGCAGTGCCAGGGAGGTCCCTACCTCTAGGGAAGCTCCTCAGAGAGGATCCGCCAGTGGGATCCTCAAATACTTGTCAGCAATCTTCTCCTCCTGCAAAAAGACCGAAGTGAAGGTCCACAAACTCAACAAGAAAAGAAAGGAGGACATGAAGTATATAAAGGCCAATGTGGAGCAAATCTGTCGGAAGCTGGAGATCGATCCCATTGGATCTCCAGTGATATTTGAGGAGTCTGATCCGGATTTCACCGAGCTCGGGCCCTTGACCCCTTCCGAGCTTGCCTATTTTGGCATTGGGGGCTCGAGCAGCTCCGCTCCTCCTCCTCCCTCTCCTCCTCGTCAAGCAGAAAGCGAAGAAGATGAAGACGATGACGAGAGGACCAACAGTGAAGAGTGAAGACCCTAGGACCCTCATCTCCTTCTTTTTGGTGTCTTGATGCCAAAGGGGGAGAGATTGAGGGGGAGTCTTAGCTTTAGCTGTGATAGGGTGCGAGGAGAGAGTTCTCTTTATCTTTTATTTGTGGTTGTAATAGCTTAACTCTGTTTTCATATTAAGTTTGGTCCTGTAATGAATTGCTTAATTTATTTGGAGTGTGTGATGAAAACTGTTTTTTGCCCCTGGAATGTCATATGCATTTGATATCTGTTGGTTAATGCAAATTCTGTCATTCTCAATGTATTCATGCACTTAGTATGCATCCCACCATAAAGAATGCACATATGGATAATTCTCTTGTTGCTTGATGTATTTTTGAGTCATATGTGCATACTTTATGAAAATCTCATTTTTTTGCCTTATTTTGTGAAATCTCAATTGGTTGTCATCAATCACCAAAAAGGGGGAGATTGAAAGTGCATCTAGGACTCCCTTGTGGGTTTTGGATGATTTATGACAAGAAATTGGGATCCTAATCCTTTTGTTGAGATGAATGCAGGCAAATGATGAAAAATGAGCAAAATGCCAAAAAGAAGGGAAATGAGAAGCAAAGTGAATTTGAGCTCAAGAAGAAGAAAATAGTAGATTATTATGTATAGAGTGTGTTAAGGAAACACACCCAAGAGCTCAATCACTTTCAAGCACACACATACAATGCACAAAGTTATACAGGACCATACTAGTCCGATATCAGCCGGACTAGTCCGATATCACATTCTGCACTAGATCGGACAAGTCCGGTCTCCACCGGACTAGTCCGATATTCATTCTAATCCACTTCGGACAAGTCCGGTGTCTACACGGACTAGTCCGATATACACACTGATCTAAATCGGACAAGTCCTCCAGGTGCGGACTTGTCATCCCAAACACTTAGGGTTTCATATGTACGGACAAGTCCGATGGCAATCAGACTAGTCCAAAGATTTCCAGTAGCGAAATCGGACAAGTCCGTTTTCAACCGGACTAGTCTGATATTCCTAGACACTTAGGGTTTGCTACACACAGCACACCGGACTAGTCCGGTGACCACCACGGACTAGTCCGATCTTTCTGAACCCTAACGGTCACTTTTAGAAACCCCATATAAATAGAGGTGCACGGCCCACTTTCACCCTCTCTCAAACCCTAGCGCCGTCACACCTCCCAAGAGACTCAAAAACCATCTCTCTCCACGAAATTAAGTGCAAAATCAATCAATCCATTGAAGATCACTTCTAGATCATTGGAGAGACACTTGGCACACATCATTGAGCTCTTGGTTTGATTCTCTAACACACTCTTACGTTTTAATTTGTAATTTTTGAGTGTGTTATTGGTGTCATTGTGAGTTGTAATCAAGGGAGCTCTCAACGTGTGAGAACGCCCCTTCAACTTGGTTATTTACCCTTTGTGATTAGTGGAAGAGGATTGGCCTTCGTGGCGATCCGACGAGGAAAGGGTTGGAGAAGACCCGGTCCTTTTGTGGGCTCCTCAACGTGGATGTAGGTTGCCTTCGTGGTAGCCGAACCACGGGATAAATCGTGTGTCTTGTCCTTTTTGTGTTCTTCATTTAGTTTGATCAACTTAATCTAGGGTTTGATTCACTTTGTTCAATCTAAGTCTAATTGTTGATCAAGAGCTTTAACTACAATAGAATCTGACATACAACTATCAAATTGAGATTCAAGTTTATATTTCCGCTGCAAACATTAACGAGTCAATCAATTAGTCTGAACTTGATCAACCTAGCCCGTGAAAACCGGACTAGTCCGCACATTACCGGACTAGTCCGATATCTCTGGTATTGACCTTGTTGTTGAGTGATACAGGAACCAAGAAAATTCAAGAAGGCCTATTCACCCCCCCCCCCTCTAGGCCTACATTCACCCAATTCACTAATGAGATCACCACAGCCAGACGTGTCCGAAAATAATCGGACAAGTCTGAACTTTTCCAGACCCTAAATCGGACTAGTCCGTCCTAAGTCGGACAAGTCCGATCTTCCTAAGAACTTAGGGTTTCCTACACGCCGCACACCGGATTAGTCCGGACTCCACCAAGGACTAGTTGAGACCCTCGAAACCCTAATGATAACTTTTGGAAACACTCTATAAATAGATGTGCACGGCCCTACTTTCAACTCTCTCGACCCCCTGCGCCGTCACACCCTCTAAGAGCGTAGAAAACACATCTCTCCACACAATCCAACGCAAGAAAGATCAATCACTTGAGGATTCACTTTGGATCAAAGGAGAGACATGATTCCACACGTTTGAGCTCTTGTGTTTGATCTCTAACACACTCTTGTTGTTCCATTGTTGATCTTAAGAGTGTGTTCATGGTGGTGCTTGACTTGTTATCTTGGGGAGCCCTCAACTTGTGAGAAGGCCCCTTGAACTTGGTGACTTACCCTTGTGATAGTGACAGAGAATTGGCCTTCATGGCAATTCGACAATGTTAGGGTCAGTGAAGACCCGGTCCTTTTGTGGGCTCCTCAACGTGGATGTAGGTTGCCATTGTGAGAACCGAACCACGGGATAAAATCTTGTGTCAAACTTGTTCTTAAGTTTTTCATATCATATGCTAGGATTTGCTTGATATTCTCCATCTTACGTTAAAACATTCAAATCAAAGTTAATTTGTACGACACTTAATTTCACTGACTCAATACTTTCAATTTACATACTATATTTCGATGCGTATTGTGCTCGTATTGAAATCATTGATCAAACTTAATCAATCTAGTCCGCACACACCGGACTAGTACGCACTCTACCAGACTAGTTCGATATCTCGAGATTTGATCAATCTGTTAAGTGTTGCAGGTTCCGACTAAATTTCAAGAAGGCCTAATTAACCCCCCCCCCTAGGCCACATTCACAACACTCGAATGCCGAATCGGTCGATCCGTCACGAGCAGGAGGTCACTGCATGGGGCATACTCTGACGTACCCACCAGCTGATTTACACCTTACTGCCCTCAACCCACGCCTATAAAACGGAATGGAATGACTCGACAAACCAGTATCAAGCTACGTCAGTTTACTAGAGCCCATTTCTCCAGTATGTCGCCGATACAATTCAAGCTTGTCGAGTAGGGCTGCACACGGTGCGGGCCTTAATCAACACAAGCAGGGCTATGCACGTGAGACCACGTCTTGCTGCATCCTACCTACTACTCAGTCTCAATTTCATATTTATAAACCATTTCTTGATTCAATTCATTCTGTGTGATAAAATCCTATCTCGCGAGTAGATTCCAACTACTCGACTTCTACAGGATCCCTATGAATATAAGCATGGTAGCTTCTACTCGTCGGGCTGTAGACCTACCCAAGACTCCATGGGGTTTTTGGGTCGTGCAAGTGGATGTCAAACACCTTAAACATAATGCACAACCATCTGAAGATGTAAGGTGAATGAGAACTGCAAATACACTGTAAGGAACTTAAATGCAAACCGGGGCTTGCCTAAAAACGAGTCCGGGTCAATGTTAGTCTCTGGCAGCCGGACTTCCAAGTCTTCCAGCTGCTCCTCGACTTCAGTTACTACACGATATGCATATACTATATATGAATGACTTTGAAAATAATTAATATGTTTAAGGTCACAAGCTAATATAATGTGATCAAAATAAGATAAGGATCTTATTTGGCTTTGGGACATTTATGGTAGATATAGGGACTATAGTGGATACTCTTGCAAAGAACAGGAGATGATTAAGGAAGTTTGTTGTCTCTATAAATTATGGTAAGCAATAACCTTCTTTGAATTTTGGTTGAAATTCTGGAGGTCTATCATGACTACCAGTGGTTGTACCATGTAGAGGGGGTCTCACTGGTTCCAGAAAAATTTGTTTCACAATTTTCGAAGCTTCATACAGGGAGAAATTGATTCGACAAGTTTGGTAGAATTTCTGAAATGTTTTCTGTATTTTTCCCAATTTTTCAATTACATGGAGATTTGGAACACTGATCAACCAGGTAAATGAAGTCCAGTGAACATGAAATTTGTACTGGAGATCAAGTGTAGTATTAATAGTGTTCTGACCAAAATTGGCAATTTTCCAATGAATAGAACAGTAGTAATTAATTTCCCAAGAAGTTAGCTCAAAGGAATTAATTATAAAAATACTCGGAGTTTCATGCCCAACAAATTGCACCACTGCAAAGTTGAGAATGAGATGAGTCTTCCAGAAGTTATTTGGAAAGTTTTGAGCAATTCTACTAGGAGTAATGAATTTTAAAAGTTTGATTGAATCTTGGAATTATTTTCCAATGGGAAATTTGAATAAAGCAGCCGGGCCCACTGGTTTAAAATCAACCAAGCAGGGCTGGGCCGCACCGAGGGCCACGGGGTTAACCCGTGCAGCCACACTGGATCCGGATCCGCAGCTGACCCCGCATGAGGGAATCAGTCACTGACCTATGGGACCCGCAAGGCTTTCGTCTACCTCGCGATGCGCAGCTCGGCCGCGGCGGTGCTGCGCCGGCGAGCTCGCTGCGATGGATGCGTCAACCTCCACTCGACTCGGCCCTGACCGCTTAGCCATAAAATCGACCGCACAACACGATGGTGAGGTCCAATCGTGGCGGCAACGGCGGGAGATGGCGGTGCGACGGCAGCGGCGGAGCTAGGCTTTTGGCGATGGCCAGAATTGCTCGAGGATGGCGCAAAAGGTTCGGTAAATGGATAGAAATGTTAATGGAAGCACGAGGATGATTATTTGGAGGTTAGAAAGGGGTGACATCGCCGGCAAAGTCGACTTTGATGGCGGACCGACGGATTTCCATTGGCGGTGGGGAAAACATGAATATCTCAGACTCTACTCGATGGCGTCCACTAATTCTAGGCAGAGGGGTGTGCTAGGAGGTACGGAGTATAATCCTTAATTGGATTGAATAACCATTACATGTAGAAACGGAATCAAACGGAGAAGTGAGCGAGTTCATGGGCTACGACCGAAAGCAAAACTCGTACTATTTGCACGATGCAAAATGAAACGAAGAACAGTTTGTACCGTGAGAAAGGTCGTGTCTTGGCAATCCTAGTTGCTTCTGAGAGCAGCTCGAGAGAGGGGCTGTGGCGTCGGCGCGATAGGAAGGCAGTAGAGTCCTCACGGCGGCTGGACAACGACACTGGTAAAACTACAAAAATGCCGCCTTGTAGCCAACGAAACAAGGAACTAAAAGATTGAGAAGATAGAGGGAAGGCTTAGGTACAACTTCGCTTTTGCGAGGATGAAGGGATTCGGCAAGACTTCAAGCTCGTCGGGCGTGCAGGGAGGCGGCGGTGGTTTGCGCTCGGGAGCGACGAAAGAGCTGGTGCCTTTCCCTTCGGTCAGAGATGTGAAGATAAGGAGGAGGAGAGTGGAGGGGGAACATGCAACTGGGGTCCCACATAGCTGCTTGCCGACGGTGAGCTGTTGGCCGCACCGGGTGTCGAACGGCGGGGAGTCAGAACAGAGCACTCACGGTAAACGTCTCCTTGACTAGTGGGTCCCACCGTTCTTACCTCATCCCTTCTCTGCAACTTAAATTCTCTTACCAAACTTGATCCAAAAATCTTAGATTTTTGTGGAGAGGATAAATCAATGGTCTAGGTTCAGATTCTGAAATTGAATTTTGAATTTGAACAAGTTTCAGTTAAATTTCAAATTAAAATTTTCATTTGTCTATAATTTGCTAAACGTGTCAAATAAAATAGCAAATGGAATTCAAAATTATTGAAACTTTGCAGGAAGGCTATTTGGAATATTATGAGGCCATGGAAAAATGTATAGCCCCAGATTTGAATATTTTGACAGGGCCTAAATGTATAGTTCTATATTCAAATTAATTTGAATATATTTAGTACCGCATAGTGTTTTGCCCTAGCAAATTTCCATTCAATAAATTCCAAAATTTGTAGAAAGGTCACTTGAATTATCCTAGGGTCATTGGTGAAGTTCATTTATTTTTTTTATAAAATTTGAGTAGGAGTGAAAGAAAGATTTTGGTTGATATCAAGTTCATATGTACAATCATAATTGATCTCCACAATGGTTGATAACAAACGGGTAACTGAACTTTATATTAAGGGAAAACTGGGATTTTACATTGGAGGTAGGTGACATTGACTCACTGACTTTCAATCACCGGGTTCCTCATCTTCATGTAAACACGATCATTATAGTCTGCATGAAAGTTTCTCTAGAACCTTGGATCAGCTGATTGCTTAGGTTGCTCATAGGCTTCAATCTTTATGTACTTATCAGTCAGTTCACTTCACTTTCTAGTAAAATCATCATCTGAAGGTTGCCTATTGCGGTGAATAGGGCCTTCATCTTCAACAGGCCAATAGGACCACTAGCAAGTCCTTTGCCCATGTTGATGCTTCTCCTAGGTGCTAGTGAGCGGGCACCAGCACCATCCTTGCTTATACCTTTCTTCACTACCGCTCTCCTTTTCTTAGGAAGAGCATCGTCGGGATGAGAGGAGTGAGCATTGTAGTCATGCCTTTTCTTCATGACTTCCTCTTTGGCTCTTGGTACCCTTTCACGGTCACGCTCGGCTTCATAATCAAATGAGTTGTCCTTGAAAGTTAACGACATCATGCCGGATAGGGGAATTCAAGGATTGATAAGAATGGATTGTAGACTTTGTGGAAATAAGAATTCAGAGGTCAATTTGTTAGGGTATCGGACTTGTCCATTTTCAGAGTGCGGACTTGTATAAAGGAATGGACTTGTCCGCACTAGACACTGGACAAATCCGGACTGACGTATGAATCCTAGCTTCTTATTTTAACAAATCTAGCTCAAATTGATACAAAACAAGTAGGAATACAGTAGGAATACATCTAGAAAGGTAATGTATGCCCTAGAAATCAAGAAAAATAAGCAAGATTGAAGGAAA
Source organism: Tuctoria greenei (assembly GCA_036927565.1). Lineage (NCBI taxonomy): Eukaryota > Viridiplantae > Streptophyta > Magnoliopsida > Poales > Poaceae > Tuctoria > Tuctoria greenei. The sequence continues at coordinate 95,572,657 of JAYESD010000004.1, read as the reverse complement.
AGTGATAACTAGGGTTAAGTGAGATTTTTACTGAAAAATCGAAGTTTGAGGTTGAAGGAGCAGAGCAGGGTCCACATTAGTCCGGAGTGATGAAGCTTCGCACCGAGGAGAAGATTTCGATTGGAGAAAACTTCAATTTTGATGGACAAAAGCGAAAATCGCCTTGGGAGCTAGGTTTTGAGGAGAGAGAAAGCAAATGAGATTGTGAGGGGAGGAAGACGAGGAATGGGCATCAGGCTGGGTTTAAACCCTAGGAGTACGGACTAGTCGGGTATAGGGCTGGACAAGTAAGTACGCCGAACCAGGGTTAGACTAGTATGAAACAACGGACTAGACCGGTGCTGACGCCATACTAGTTCGAGTCAGCTGGACTGATTAGAATAAGAACCAAGGTGTTATTGGAAGTTTGGTCTAACGGTGATCTAAAGGACATGACTTCACAAATAATCTTGATGAACATGGCCAGTAAGCAATCAACAATCATACAATGGTCATAATTCACCAATATTAACTAATTTAAATAGTTTTCAAGAGAAAATCGAGATATGGGATTGTTTTTTAACAAAGTAAGTAAACTTTGAAGATTCAAGCAGGTATGAAGTGTTTCAAGCCACGTTTCGAGAGTCAAGTATATTTAGTTCATTTCTTAACTCACAAAATCTCATTTCATCTAGTGGCTTTGTGAATATGTCTGCGTGTTGTTTTTTAGTTCAAACATGTGAGATTACTATATAACCTTTTAGTGAATGATCACTTAGAAAATGATGATGAATGTCTATATGCTTAGTTCTTGAGTGTTCTACTGGATTGTGTGCAATTTTTATGGAACTTTCATTATAACATAGGAGTGGAATATGGTTCAGATTGTAACCATAATCCCTTAGAGTTTGTCTCATCCAAAGTAGTTGTGCGCAACAACTACCGGCTGCAACATACTCCGCTTTGGCTGTGGAAAGAGCAATGAAGTTTCGCATTTTAGATGACCATCAAACTAAGGATTTGCCAAGAAATTGGCAAGTTCCTAACGTGCTCTTTCTATCGACTTTGCATCCTGCATAGTCAGCATTGGAATATCCTATTAAGTTAAATTTGGGTCCTTTGGGATACCAAAGGCTCAAGTTAGGTGTGTGCACAAGGTATCTTAATTTTTTTTACAGCTATTAAATGGCACTTTTTAGGTGCGTCTTAAAACCTTGCACACATACAAACACTAGCATGATATTTTGCCTAGATGCACATAAATAAAGTAATGAACCAATCATAGACCGATATACCTTTTGATCCACATTTGGACCATCTTCGTTGAGATTGAGATGTCCATTAGTTGCCATTGGTGTCTTGATGGGCTTGGCTTTGTCCATATTAAATTTCTTGAGGATGTCATGCGTGTATTTTGTTTGGCTTATGAAGGTGCCTTCTCTTAATGGCTTCACTCAGAATCCCAAGAAGAACTTCAATTCACCCATCATCGACATCTTGAATCTGTCTTTCATAATTTTGCTAAATTTTTCGACTTGTGAGTAACCTGTTTGACAAGTCGTGCATTATTTCTTGTTACCACTCCATGTTTGTCTTTCTTTTTACAAAAGACCCATTTGGTTCCTACGATATGTGCCTTTGGTCTTTCTAGAAGCTCCCATACTTCATTTCTCTTGAAGTTATTCAGCTCCTGTTGCATTGCAATCACCCAATCTGGATCCTTCAGTGCTTCCTCTCCCATGTATGGTTCCAGAAAAGAGACAAAGGATTAAAATTAGCTATGCGAGATCTAGTGGTTACTCCCTTAGCAATGTCTCCAATGATGTTGTTGATGGGATGATCTCTTTGTATACTCTGATGCACTCTTGGGTGAGGGACTTGTGAAGTTGCTTGCACTTAATTTTCTTTATTGTCAATATCTCTCGCTAGATCATTACTTCCATGATTATATTGATCTTCCAGATCTTGATCTTGTGCATGAGGTCCCCCTTGATCATTGCTTCCCTGTTGAGGTTCATCTTGAGCATTTGAGTATTGTGATTGCTCTTGACGTCGAATATCACCATGTGCCATCCTTCTTAATGATTGACATGGGGCTTCTTCATGACCTAGCACACACTTATCAACTTGCTCCACTTGGGAGCCACTAGTTTCATCGAACACTACATCACGTGCTACTTCAACAATGCTAGAGGCTTTATTGAAGACACGATAGGTGTAGGCGTTCCAATCATAACCAAGCAAGAACCCTTCATCAGATTTTGAAGCGAAATTTGAAGTCCTCGGTTTCTTGTTCAAGATAAAACATTTGCTTCCGAATACTCTGAAGTATGAAACATTGGGTTTGTTACTTGTTAGGAGCTCATATGGTGTTTTCTTCAGAAGTTGGTGAAGATATAGCCGATTTGTGGTGTGAAAAGCGGTGTTTACCGCTTCAGCCCAAAATCGGATCGAAGTCATGTATTCATCCAGCATTGTCCTCGCCATCTCGATGAGCATCCTGTTCTTCCTTCCGGCCACCCCATTTTGTTGAGGGGAGTAGGGTGCCAAAAACTCATTTTTTATTCCTTCTTTGACTAGGTACTCCTCAACTTGAGTATTCTTAAATTCAGTTCCGTCATCGCTTCTTATGTTCTTGACAGTTGAGGAGAATTCATTTTGCGCTCTTTTAAAAAATTTCTTGAGGATCCCCTGGGTTTCTGATTTATCTTACAAGAGAAACACCTAGGCAAATGTAGAAAATTCATCAACAATAACTAATCCATATTTGTTACCGCCGATGCTTATATAAGAAATTGGACCGAAGAGGTCCATGTGAAGAAGTTTTAGCGGTTTTGATGTAGCCTTCACGTTCTTGGCGGAGTGTGGTTCTCCAACTTGTTTTCTCGCCTGGCATGCACTGCACGACCTGTCTTTCTCAAAAACAACATCTTTTAAACCTCAGATGTGACCACCTTTTAGAAGTTTCTGCAGATTCCTCATCCAAACATGGGCTAGCTGTCTATGCCTTAGCCATCCCAAGTTAGTTTTTGCAACCAAACAAGTGTTGAGTTCAGATTTATCTCTATTGAAATCAAAAAGATAAAGTTTTCCCTTCAACATTCCATTGAATGCAATCGAGTCATCGCTTCTTCAAAAAACAGTCACACCCTCATTAGTGAATAAACAATTATAACCTTTGTCACATTGCTGAGATATGGACAAAAGATTATAATCTAGAGAATCAACACGTAAAACATTTGGAATCGTATTTTGAGAAGAAATTTTAATTTTACCGCTACCAAGGACCATTCCTTGACTGTTGTATCCAAAGTATATTTCTTCACTTGGATCCGCGTTGCACTCATACTCCCTGAACATACTCCTGTTTCCGGTCATGTGATTAGTGCATCCACTGTCCAGCACCCATTCCGATCCACCGAAGGAGTAGGCCTGCAAAATAGAGTTATTTCTTGGTTTTAGGTACCCAAGTTTGCTTGGGTCCTCACAGGTTAGTCACAAGAGTCTTGGGCACCCACACACAAGTTCTTGAGTGCTTGTGGCGTGGCCCTGCATATTTGGCAAAGACCTGTCCAGATTTATCTTTCATGAGTACATAGGAAGCTTCAAAAGTACGGAACGGTATTTGCAATTCAGACTTATATGATGTTTCCTGAACAAAAGTAATTTGCTTCTTAACCTGAACATTAGTGGACATGTTTTATTTTTAGTAAACCCAAGACCATCTTTGACGTTAGGAGGTCTAGTGAACATATATGCACTACGTGCATATTTAATATTTTCCTTGTCAAAGATGCCACTTTGGGATTGATGTTTAGCGTGTGAAACATAAGAATCATCTTTAACAATATTTTTCTTACTGAAGCATGTGCAAGTTACAATTGTTGTTAAATTTACACTTTTGGAAGGTGAGCTCTTCGAAGAGGATGAGTCACTTTGCTTGAGTGACTCAATTTGCACTTCAAGGATTTTGTTAATTTTTGAGAAGTTAGCAAATTCATCCTTAATTGCAATGTGTGAGTCTTCTAGTTTTTAGTAAGTTTCCTTACTCAAGGCTAGCTCATGCTGAAGTGACCTGCTCTTCTCCTTCTCAAGCTCAAGTAGTTTCTCAACCTCTTGATAACTCTTATTTCGTGAATGAGCTTATATTCTTGTCGGTTGACAAGTTCCTCCTCAAAAATTTCATCTGACAACATTTTCATTTTCTTTAAAGCAGTTTTATTTAAACCTTTAAACAATTCCTCATTTTCATTAGAGCTATCAAAATCATCAATGGAGGAATTAAGTGAGGGAGGTGTAAGTCGAACCTTTTTCTTGCCTTCCTTAGCCATGAGGCAAGTATGATTATGAGTCCCATCCTCCCATGTTCGGAAAGAGCGTAGACTTCTTGGTAGGCTTCTTGATTGCAAGGGTAGCCATCTCCTCTTTTTCATCTTAGGAGGACTCATCGTTTGAGTCCCACTCCTTGCCAATGTGCATTTTGTGAGCTTGCCTCCTTTTCTTGAAGGTCTTCTTCTCTTGTGGCTTCGCTTCCTTCTTCTTATTTTCTTCATATGTGCAGTCAACCATAAAGTGACCGTACTTGCCACAGTTGTAGCAGATACGTCGTGCTTTGGATTTTCCTTTCTCTTTCCTCTTCCCATCACTTGAGTTTCTGCCCTTCCTTCTTCTCATCATGTGCTTGGAATTCTTGATGAAGAGCACCATCTCTTAATCATCGTGTTTGTTTTCCTTGAGTATAACGAATGACTTGGTGTCTTGTTCGTCTTTTGGTTGGACAGGTTTGGGATCTCATTGTTCTTGTCAGAGGCCACTGATCTCTCTGAGTGGTGAGTCTCTTAGATGGAGAACCTGCTCCAATACCAATTTAATATGGCCTATAGGGGGGGCGAATAGGCTTTGAAAGTTTTCCTGCACACTTAATCAAAACGTTAAATTCCTGGTGGACCGGACTTGTCTGGTGTGACCGCGGACTAGTCTAGTGTGCTTCTGTGGTATGAACTGTCAAGTGTTATAGAAGAACTTTTATGTGTTATAGCAGCGGAATTTAAACAAACATTGTTGAACAAATAGTATTGCAAACTTGCAAGTGGAACACAAATTACTTGATAAATCAATTCTAATGACCTAAGTGATGAAACTTGCAAAAGTAAAAGAGTAAAACTTGCGAGACACTATTTTTAACCGAGGTTCCATCTCACCAAAGAGATCTACTCCTCAATGAGGAAGCCCACACAGAGCCAGGTCTCTTCGAACCCTTTTCCCTCATCAAGTCACCACACAAGGCCGACTTCATTCCACTATCACGGGTAATCACTGAGTTGATGGGGCAACCTCACACGTTGAGGGCTCCCACAAAAGATTACATCAAAAAAGAATGAACTAATCCAATAAAAAAGATTACAAGTAATGCAAATGTGAAAAGAGATCAAACCCCGAAAGCTCAATGACGCGTAGACAACGATCCCCAATCCCACATCTGGATACTCAAATATTTTCATTTTTGAGGACCTTAGATGTGTGGGAAGATCTGTTTTTGTGCTCTTGGGACAAGTGGCGTCGCTAGGGTTTCATTTCTTGACAATATAATATGAGAGATGTATTTCTGGGTCATGGATCTTCGATTTATAGTGTTTCCAAAATTATTACCGTTTGGGATCCCGATGGTCGGACTAGTCCGCTCTGGGGACCGGACTTGTCCGGTGTGATGTTTAAAATTTGCGTGGATGTGCAGCACATTAAAAACCCTCATCTGTGTGAAGTATACCTAACTAGTCCGGTATCAGTCCTGACATGTTCGATGCCCTGTGTATAGGAACATCAGAACGTTTCTCGGACTAGTCCGATCCATGAACAGGCTTGTCCGGTGCACACTATTATGAAACACTAGAGAGTTTCTCGAAAGTCTGATCCATGAACGGATTTGTCTGGTGCACAATGTTATGGAACATCAGAGAGTTTAACGGATTGTCTGATCCATGAATGGACTAGTCCGGTGCACTATTTTATGGAACATCAGAAAGATTAACGGACTAGTCCGGTCCAAGAACGGACTTGTCCGTTGCACTGTGAACTGAGACTACGAAAAGTTGAATGTTCTAGTTTGGTTTATGAACAGACTTGTCCGGTGCTCAAGTTATTATTAAGGTTGATTTAAGCCCTTATGGCTATGCAATGACTTGAGCTCTTGGGATATGTCTCTCACACAAATCATATGCCATTAAGTCTACTTTGCGCTTTATTCATCAACTGGAATTTTTCCTTTTTCTTCATCACTTCATTTTTGATCCTTTTGAGTGCACCAACTATCTAATCTTAGTTAACCTGCATTCATCTCAATGAGTTTATTAGGATCTCATTCGTTTGACGTGAATCGTCCAAAACCCACAAGGAAATGCCTAGAAGCACTTTCATGAATCCCGTCTGAGAGATCGACCTCGTGTTGTTACTCCTCAGAAGCTTCGTGAGGCAAGACAAGCCAGCGCAACTGCACCAACAACTGAAACGCTAATGGCCTAGAAGACCCTTTATAAGTTTTTTGCTCCCTTTACTAACAATGTGCCCGTTGGGTCCACTATTAACACGAGAGACGTGAATTTCAAAATCAAGACTGGTCTGATCATTATGGTGCAAGCCAACCCATTTTGTCGGAAGGTAACGAGGATGCAAGTGCTCACCAACAACAGTTCCTTCAGATTTGCAACACTTTTATGATCAATGACTTATCTCATGATGTTGTCCATCTTAGGCTGCTTCCTTTCTGCCTTCTTAGGAGAGCAAAGTAGTGGTTCTATGTGAACCGAAGTGTTGTATACACTTTGGAGAAATGTTCTACGGCATTCCTCACCAAGTTCTTCCCGTTGGGCAAGACTAATGCCCTACGTTGAAGGATTTCCAGCTTCCAGCAAGATGCCAAGGAGTCTATTCCCGAGGCTTGGGAAAGGCCGCAGGAGTACATCCTGGCCTGTCCCCACCATGGGATGGATGACTGGTTGTTTATCCAAAACTTCTACAATGGGCTAATCATTTTTGCATTTGACCATGTGGATGTTGCTGCTTGAGGAGCCTTCTTCTCATTGATGAAGATGGTGTCCAACATGGGTTGGAGCAACGAGCGTCTTCATACACGTCAACGAGGCTTGCACACCTTGAAAGAGGTGGATATGATAACTGCCAAATCGGACCTCCTCATGAAGAAGTTAGATGGACAAGCCAATGGTGAGGTATATGGCAATGCCTATGTCCTAGACTCTCACATCACATGTGAAGTCTGTGTCAACATGGGACATTTGGGTAATGACTGCCCAGAAACCCGTGAGGATGCCATATATGTAGCCAACAATGGGAACACCAATGGCTATCATCCAGGAGGTCATGGGTGGGTCCAACCACACCCATTATTTAAAGGAGGGTACAAAAACAATGGAAACAATGGAACTCAACCCAATTTGAGAGATCTTGCCATTAGCCAACTGAAGATCAATGATGCCCTATCAATGAAGCTGTTGGCTAATTACAAGACCCAAGAAAGTATTAAAGCCAAGATTGAAGGACTATCCTCTGCTTTTAAGAATCAACTGAGCTTCAACAACATGCTAGAAACTCAATTGGCTCGATTGGCAATTGTTGTCCCACCAGTGGAGAATGGCAAGATGCGATGGCAACCCAAATCTCCTGTGGAAAATGTCAACATGATTTCTTTACAAGGAGGTAACTGGAAGAAGGACCCTGGATGTTGTACAATATCATGCTTGATTGGGGCTCACTACATTGACAAGGCACTTTGTGACCATGGAGCATGTGTGAGTATGATGCCCAAGGTGGTCTTCGACCACCTAAACTTCACGGAGCTTACTACAACACCAATGCAGCTCTAACTGGCTGATTCCTCAGTCCTTTATCCGGTGGGAGTTGCTGAAGACATCCCAGTGAAAATTCGAAATTGCTTCATGAAAGTGCATCTAGGACTGCCTTGTGGGTTTGGATGACTTATGACAAGCAATTGGGATCCTAACCTCTTTGTTGAGATGAGTGCAGGATTTTAATAGGAAAATGAGCAAAGTGCCAAAAAGAAGGAAGAATGAGGAGCAAAGTGGAAATGAGCTCAAGGAAGAAGAATAGTATATCATTGTGTATGGAGTGTGTTAAGAAAACACATCCCAAGAGCTCAATCACAACTTAACACACACATTGCACAAAGTTACACAGGACCGGACTAGTCCGACTAACACCGGACTAGTCTGATATCCTTTCTGCACGAAATCGGACAAGTCCGATATCCATCGGACTAGTCAATATCCTTTCTGACTAGAATCGGACTAGTCCTCCCCAGTGTGGAATAGTCCTCAAAACACTTCACAAGTAACACAAAATCGGACAAGTCCGATCACAACCGAAATAGTCTGATATTCTTTCTGATCCAAATCAGACAAGTCCGATGTTTGCACGGACTAGTCCGAAATACCCTCTGATTTGAATGGGACAAGTCCTACAAGTGCTGACTTGTCATCCTATACACTTAGGGTTTCACATGTCCGGACAAGTCCGATGACTATCGGACTAGTCCGAAGATTTCCAGTAGCGAAATCGGACAAGTCCATTCCTAGCCAGACTAGTCTGATATTTCGGAAAACTTAGGGTTTGCTACACACAGCACACTGGACTAGTCCGGTGACCACCACTTACTAGTCCGATCTTTCTGTACCCTAATGGTCACTTTTAGAAACCCATATAAATAGAGTTCAACGGCCATATTAAAAAAAAAAAACTGGAACCCTAGCAACGTCACACCTCCCAAGAGACTCAAAAACCACATCTCTCCACAAAATTAAGTGCAACAAAGATCAATCATTTGAGTATTCACTCTAGTTCATTGGAGAGACACATTCAACACCACATTGAGCTCTTGGTTTGATTCTCTAACACACTCCTGCGTTTTAATTGTAATCTTTTGAGTGTGTTCTTGGTGGTATTCTGTGTTGTAATCCAAGGGAGCTCTCAACATGTGAGAAAACCCGTTGAATTCGGTTATTCACCCCTTTGAGATAAGTGGAAGAGGATTTTCCTTCGTGGTGATCCGACGAGGGTAGGGTTGGAGAAGACCCGGTCCTTTTGTGGGCTCCTCAACGTGGATGTAGGTTGCCTCTGTGGGAACCGAACCATGGGATAAATCTCTTGTGTTCTTTTTGTGTGCATTGTTCTTACTTCATATCAATCTAGGGTTACAAACTGATCTTGATTACTTTACGTTGAAATATCAAGTATAAGTTCAATTTGTGATATAACCTGATTCATAAACTTGTGACACTTTGTTTAATCGTATACTTCCACTGCATATAATGAAGAACAAAGTTAATTGATCTAACCTAATCAATCTAGTCCGTATACACCGGACTAGTCTGCACTTTACCAGACTAGTCCAATTTCTCTGTTTTTGAACTGGTTGTCAAGTGTTGCAGGATCCGACAATTATCAAAAAGGCCTATTCACCCCCCTCTAGGCCACATTCAATTGGTATTAGAGCAGGTTCTTCAAGAATGAGACTAATCGCTCGAAGGAGATCATGTCGGACATGAAGGACACCCACAAGAACAACAACCAAGAAAAGGTTGATGATGAAAGGAACCTCAAGGTGGAAAAGCTCCTCGAAGCCATTCAAGACTTCAAGGACGACGATGAGGAGACGCTGGAGCTTAAGGCGCTCCTAAGAAAGAAGACACTTTCCAAAGGGAAAGTAAAAGTGGAAGAGAAGAAGAAGGGGAGTAGTCACACCGACTACTCCCGATATCCTTTTAACTATGATCGTCTAAATTCCAATAGCAATCATTATTTATCTATCCCACTTGGAAAAGCCCTACACTTTGATGTAAGTGATTACTCAATGTGGAGGCAAAATATGAAAATGCATCTAATTTCCCTCAATCCAAGTTTGTGGCATATTCTGTGCACAGGGATAGATATTCCGGACGACGACGAAGAGCTCACCCCCAGCCAAGAGCAGGCAATTCACCGAAATGCTCAAGCCGCGACCGTAATTACCTATTCACTAAGTCGGGACGAGTTCACCAAGGTGGATGGACTCGAAATTGCAAAGGAGATATGGGACCCAATACAAACTGCGCATGAAGGTGACCAACATGTGCGTGAAGCAAAAATCGAGATGATTGAAGGCGAATTAGGAGATTCGCAATTGAAGAGGACGAGTCACCCCAAGAAATGTACAATTGATTAAAGACACTCATCAACAAGGTCAGATCATACGCAAGTAAGAAGTGGAATGACCACGAGGTGGTAAAGCTCATCCTTAGAGCTTTTATGCCTCACAACGTCACACAATGCTCCATGATCAGAGAAAGCCCCAGATACAAAAGGTTGACTCCGGATGAACTGCTTGGGAAGATCATCAACTTCAAGATGATGGAAAAACAAGCAAAACATGTCAAGGAGATTGTCGACCTCACTTCAGCAAAGAAGAAAGGGGTTGCTTTGAAGTCCACTCTCAAGCCCCTATCCAAAGAAGCTAGAGAAGCACAACTAGAGGAAGATAGTGACGACAAAAGCAGTGAATTGGATGAAGAAGACATGATATTGTTCATGAAGAAATTCAAGAGAATAATGAAAAAGAGACAAGGTGAAAAGTCAAGCGAAGGAAAGTACAAGGAAAGAACGAAGCCAAAGTTGAGGCGGGCATACTATAATTGTTGTGAATACAACCACTTTATAGTTGACTGCCCATATGAGGAGAACAAGAAGAAGACCAAAGAATCCAAGCCTCAACCCAAGAAATTCTTCAAGAAGAAGAAACAAGCCGAACAAGCGCACATCGGAAAGGAATGGGACTCAAATGACGAGTCCTCATTGTCCGAAGAAGAAGAGATGGCTAGCATAGCCATCGAGAAGACATCCAAGAAGTCTACCCTTTTCCCCACACTTGGCGCATGGAAGGGAGATGGCACTTGCCTTATTGCAAAGGAAGGTAAACGCAAGGTAACCATTAAACCCTCTTCCGTGCATTCCTATTCTAGCGATGATGAACTCAATAGTGATAATGAGGACATGCTTATTGGACTAGATAGGAAAACTGCTATTAAAATGAAATTTTTGCTTGATCAACTTGTTGAGAAGGAGAGATTAATACATCGTCAAGAGGACATGATCATCTCCCAAAAGGAGGAATATGTCGAACTTGACATACTTCTACAACTTGAAAAGGAACGAAGCAACTCACTAGAGCTTGAGTTAGCTTCGAGCAAGGAAACTTGCCTGGAGCTAACTGACTCAAATGTCACAATCAAGGACCAACTTGCTGACCTGATCAAGGTTAACAAGATCCTTGAAGTGCAGGTTGAGTCACTCAAGCTGAGTGAACCTTCCTCCTCTTCAAGTTCACATTCTCAACTAACTAAAACTGATTTTGCTTATGCTTGCACATGTAATAAAAGTGACACCAGTTTGAAGGATAAGCCAACTTCTACAAAGGAAAAACATCCTGCCCAAAGTGGCATATTTGACAAGGAGAAGATCAAATATGCACGTAGTGCATACTTGGTCAAAAGACCTCCAAATGTCAAATATGGCATTGGTTATTCCTATGGTGAAAAACAACATGCTAGAAGCTATAAGAATAACAAGGAGAGGATTACCTTTGTAAAAGGAAGGCCCTCTGAAATTGGAAAGTCACATAATAATACTGCAACTGCACATGAACACCGGACAAGTCCGGTCCATGTCCGGACAAGTCCGGCCCCCCAGACTAGTCCTGTATACAAATAACAATAGCTATGTTTAAAACGTTTGATGCCTCCTATGTGTTAATGAGAAATAACTTTGGCAAGGTTTATGCTCATTATGTTGGGCCACGCCATGGGAACACCAAGTCTCATGTGTGGGTGCCGAAATGCATTGTAACTAACCTCCAAGGACCCAAGCAAGCTTGGGTACCTAAAACCAAGGCATGATTTGTTTTTGCAGGCCTATTCCTCCGGTGGATTTAAATGGGTGCTTGACAGTGGCTGCCCCAATCATATGACCGGGGAAAGAAGAATGTTCATGGAATATGAAGAGAATGAGGACCCAAACGAGGGCATCTACTTATGAGATAATAGTTAAGGAAGGGTGCTCGGTACCGGTAAAATTGCAATATGCTCCAAACACACACTTTCTCATGTTTTGCATGTTGAATCTCTAGATTATAACCTGCTGTACATATCTCAATTATGCGACAAAGGTTATAATTGCTTGTTCACTAACGAGGGTGTGAACGTCTTTAGGAGGAGTGATGGTTCCATTGCATTCAAGGGTATGTTAAAGGGAAAGCTCTATCTTGTTGACTTCAACAAGGATAAAGCTGAACTTGACACATGCTTGATTGCAAAGACCAACATGGGTTGGTTGTGGCATAGACGGCTAGCGCATGTTAGTATGAGGAACCTTCAAAAACTTCTCAAAGGCGATCACATTTGAGGTTTAAAGGATGTTGTATTTGAGAAAGAAAGGCCATGTAGCGCGTGCCAAGCCGGGAAGCAAGTTGGAGCACCTCACGCCGCCAAAAAAGTCATGACTACAACAAGACCACTCGAGCTTCTACACATGGACTTGTTTGGTCCAATAGCCTACATAAGCATCGGCGGTAACAAATATGGTTTAGTTGTCGTTGATGATTTTTCTCGCTTCACTCGGGTTTTCTATTTGCATTATATGTCAGAGACACAAGGAACACTCAAGAAGTTCTTCAAGCGAGCTCAAAACGAATTCTCATTGACAACCAAGAATATTCGAAGCAACAACGACACGGAGTTCAAGAACACGCAAGTGGAGGAGTACCTTGATGAAGAAGGCATAAAGCACGAATTTTCAGCACCATACTCCCCACAACAAAACGGAGTTGCCAAAAGAAAGAATTGAACACTCATAGAAATGGCAAGAACAATGCTCGATGAGTACAAGACATCGGATCGATTTTGGGCGGAAGCGATTAACACCGCTTGCCGCGCCGTAAATCGACTCTATCTTCATAGACTACTCAAGAATATTTCATATTTTCGTGTTTTCGGTTCTCCATGTTATATCTTGAACAAGAAGCCTAGGACTTCAAAGTTCGCTTCGAAGTCCGATGAAAGTTTCTTGCTTGGTTATGATTTGAACACTTACGCCTATCGTGTTCTCAACAAGACCTCCGGACTTGTTGAAGTAGCATGTGACGTAGTGTTCGATGAGACTAATGGCTCCCAAAAGGAGCAAGTTGACCCATGTGAACTAGGTAAAGAAGAAGCTCCTTGTCAAGCATTGAAAGGAATGGCTCTAGGTGAGGTTCGACCACAAGAGCCACCTCCACACGTACATGAGGAAGATGAACCACAAGAGGAGATCAACGATCAAGGGGGAGCTTCAACACAAGATCAACCACAAGGATACAAAAATAATCAACATGTCAATGAAGGCAATGACTTAGGGGGAGAAGCAGATGATCATGAAGATACAACTCCTCAAGTGCCACACCCAAGAGTACACCAATGCGTCCAAAGGGATCACACAATCTACAACATCATCGGTGACATCCAAAAGGGGGTAACCACTACATCTCGCATAGCTAACTTTTGTGAACACTATTTGTTTGTATCCATTTTGGAACCACGCAGGGTTAAAGATGCATTGAAAGATCCGGACTGGGTGGTGGCAATGCAAGAAGAATTGAACAACTTCAAGCGGAACGAAGTGTGGGAACTTGTGGCAAGACCCAATGCAAACATCATCGGAACCAAATGGGTCTTCCGCAACAAACAAGATGACGCGGGGTGGTGACAAGGAAGAAGGCATGACTTGTGGCCAAAGGGTATTCACAAGTCAAAGGTTTGGATTTTGATGAGACTTTTGCTCCAGTAGCTAGGCTTGAATCTATTAGAAGCATATGCTACTCATCGTGATTTCAAGCTGTATCAAATGGATGTGAAAAGCGCCTTCCTCAACGGACCAATCAAGGAAGAGGTGTACGTGGAGCAACCACCCGGGTTTGAAGACGAAGAGTTCCCCGACCATGTGTTTAAATTGCGTAAGGCTCTCTACGGCCTCAAACAAGCTCCTGGAGCTTGGTATGAGTGTCTTAGAGATTTCTTAATTGAAAATGGATTTAAGATTGGCAAAGTAGATTATACACTATTTAGAAAGAATTTTGATGATGATCTTTTTATTTGTCAAATTTATGTTGACGATATAATCTTTGGGTCAACTAACCAATCTTTTTGTGAAGAATTTAGTAAAATCATGACAGACAGGTTTGAAATGTCAATGATGGGAGAGTTAATGTACTTCGTGGGATTCCAAGTACGGCAACAGAAGGAAGGGACGTTCCTAAGCCAAACCAAGTACACACAGGACATACTCAAGAAGTTTGGCATGGACAAGGCGAAGCCCATAAAAACCCCCATGGCAACGAATGGCCACCTAGACCTCAATGAAGATGGCCCTAGCGTCGACCAAAAGGTATATCGCTCCATGATCGGATCTGTACTCTATTTATGTGCATCTAGGCCAGATATTATGTTGAGTGTATGTTTTTGTGCAAGATTTCAAGCCAATCCTAAGGAATATCACTTGACAGCCGTAAAAAGGATCTTGAGATATTTAGTTCATACACCCAACCTTGGCCTTTGGTACCCAAAAGGCTCAAAATTCGATCTCATTGGTTAATCTGATGCAGATTATGTCGGGTGCAAAGTTGATAGAAAAAACACTTCCGGTACATGCCTATTCCTAGGGAGATCCTTAGTTTCTTGGTCCTCCAAGAAACAAAATTCCATTGTCTTATCCACAGCCAAAGCGGAGTATGTTGCAGCCGGGAGTTGTTGTACTCAACTCCTTTGGATGCGACAAACTCTAAGGGACTATGGTTACAATATGAACCATATTCCACTCCTTTGTGACAATGAGAGTGTCATTAAAATTGCCCACAACCCAGTTGAGCACTCCAGAACTAAACACATAGACATAAGACACCACTTTTTGAGAGATCATGCCATGAAAGGAGACATAGACATTTCACATGTCAACACTCAAAAGCAATTGGCCGACATATTCACCAAGCCACTTGATGAAAAACGTTTTTGTGAACTCCGAAATGAACTAAATATCCTTGATGCTTGGAGTGTGGCTTGAAATGTTGCATACCTGTATGAATTCTTCAAATATGTTGATTGGATTGTGAAAATCATCTCTCTCATTTTTCTTCGAAAACTATGTCAATTACTAGATCTTGGTGAATTATTATCATTGCTTGATTGTTGTATGCTTACTGATCATATTCATCAAGATTATTTGATGTGTTTTGCCTCTCTTTTCTCTAAATATGTACCTTCAAATATATATGAATGGGTTAAAAATTCTTGCCTGGTGACCACGGACTAGTCTGTGGTTGCCCGGACTAGTCCACCTATGCAGACTAATCTGTAGAGTGCCGGTTAAGTCGGACTAGTCCGATAGACAATGGACTAGTCCGATATAGCCCCTGGAAAAGTTTGGACTAGTCCGGTCATCTCCGAACTTGTCCGATTTTTTGTGTCGATAACCCTAGCCGCCGCTAAACCCTAATTTCCTCACCTCCACTCTTGCCTCACGCGCTGTCTCTCTTCGTGCTCGAGCTCCCAAGGTGATTCCTTGCTCCCTCCACCAAAAAGCTTTGCATTTGGGCGGAAATTAAGCTTGTCCACCTGAGGATTGAAGCTAGCGGACTTATCCGGCCTTCAACACCCTCATCTCCAAGTTTCAAGCAATTTTTCGGTAATTTTTGCTCAAACCCTAGAAATCCCAAATTTATTCATTATTGATCAAATAGCCTAGCATTCCTCGCTATATACATGCTCTCTTGATGTATTACGTGTATGCTAAGGTCGTTGTGCATTAGAATTCACCATTTATCCAGTCTCTTAGGTTTTTGAGGATGAACACCGGACTAGTCCGGTCCATGCACGGACAAGTCCGGTCCCCCAGACTAGTTTGTGCCTGTGCACGGGACAAGTCCGATGTTTGTAAACTCAAAACCTAATTATTCAATTCCTTAATGCAATTCCTTGCTACCCTTTCACACCTATGCCTTATGTCATTCATTATCTTTCATACCACTCATTCTCTGGTCATGTCGAGCTCCGGCAATGATGTCTCCGATTTTGAGGCCGAGATGGACCATGAGGTGGCACCTCGGATCTCGACGGGTCTTGGCAAGAAGCGCCAAGAAAGATCGTCCAAGCCAGCTCAGTCTCCTCCATAGGCTCAGAGAAAGGTGCTAGCTAAGAAGCTAGTCTCCAAGACAGCTGCATCATCGAGTGGCCCTCGCCAAGCAAAGGGCAAGGGCACAGGGATTGCTACGGGTCCGGTTGGCCCGTTGAAACTTCATGCTCTAAGGGAAGGGGTCCGGGACCCAAATGAAGAGAAGTTCAACGGGAAGGGCAGTGACTCGGCGGCCAAGTTTAGAAGCATCGATTGGTATGGCCGACCTAAGCAAGCGACTGATGGAAGGTTCTAGTGCAACTTCCATGCTGATTTCTACAGATTGGTGTATCTCCCAATGAAGACACCAGTTGTGTGCAGTCAGTGGATTGACTGGGCACATTTTGAGAAGAAGGGCTGCTCACCATTCACTAATGTAGTGAGAGC
Source organism: Tuctoria greenei (assembly GCA_036927565.1). NCBI lineage: Eukaryota > Viridiplantae > Streptophyta > Magnoliopsida > Poales > Poaceae > Tuctoria > Tuctoria greenei. Next base: position 95,556,034 of record JAYESD010000004.1, on the reverse strand, counting down.
CATTGAGAAGCATGGATTGAGAGATTTGTTTGCTTTCAGAAATAACTGGAATGATGAAGTGATTGCGCAGTTCTTTGTGACCTGTCACATCTCAAGTGAGGATGAGGAGAGTGTCAATTGGATGACCCATGGATCCAAGTATAGCATTACTCAAGAAGATTTTGCTAACCTGCTTCACCTTGACACTACAAGATCTGATTGCTTGGTCATACACAACATTGGTGTCATTGACAAGGATAGGATGAAGTTCCTATATGAGCCAAACTCAAAGTTCAACCCTCCTTCCACCAAAAACATGAAGCCATTCTTTGTGGTGCTGAACAGGGTTTTTAGGAAGACGGTTGCTCCTAAGGATGGAGATGCTGGGAGTGTGCAAGGATAGCTCCGGACTCTGATGAGGGTCATAAGCAAGGACCGCCCATTTGATGTGGCGGAATACATTTGGAATGATATGGTGAACATATCCTACACTCCCAAAAGATCTTGCGGATATGCTCCTTACCTAATGTTTGTGATTGAGAAAGTCACCGGCATTGAGTTTGTGAAAGATGTGGAGCATCTCCCCTTGAGGCCTCAAATGCCTCAAAAGCTGAGTGTGCAGGCTGCTTCCTCGTCGGCCTCCAGTCCCAAGGCATCGCAAGGTCTAGTGAAGATGCTAGGGCTGCCCCTACTTCTAGTGCAGCCCCTCAAAAAGGTTCAGCCAGTGGTATTCTCAAATACCTGGCTGCTATCATTGCCTCCTGCAAGAAGGCCGAAGTGAAGGCCCATAAGCTCAACAAGAAAAGAAAGGAGGATATGAAGTATATCAAGGCAAATGTGAAGCAAATTTGCCAAAAGCTGGAGATTGAGCCAATTGGGTCTCCAACAATCTTTGTAGACTCAAATTCTGATTTCACCGAGCTCGGGCCCTTGACCCCCTCTGAGCTTGCCTACTTTGGCGTTGGGGGCTCGAGTACCTCCGCACCTCCTCCTCCTCCTCCTCATCAAGCTGAAGACGAAGATGATGAAGACGATGATGAGAGGACCGATAGCGAAGAGTGAAGACCCTAGGACCCTCCTCTCCTTCTTTTTGGTGTCTTGATGCCAAAGGGGGAGAGATTGAGGGGGAGTCTTAGTCTTAGCTTAGCTGCAGTTTGCGAGGAGAGAGCTCTATGGTTTGTTTTTAAGTCTAATGTGGCTTGTAATGTTTTCACAATGACGTTATGTTAATTATGGTTCTGTGATGCAATGATTTCATCATTTGAGTAGTATTTATGAAAACTGTGATTTTGCTCTAGAATGACATATATGCTTGCTATTGGGTAATTAATGTCAATTATATCATTCTCAATGTTTCAATGCACTTAGTTATGCATCCCACCATAAAGAATGCACATATGGACTATGCTTTCACTACATGATGTATTTTGGACCCATATGTGCATGCTTTATGAAAATCTCAATTTTTATCATATTTTGTGAAATCTCAATTGGTTGTCATCAATCACCAAAAAGGGGGAGATTGAAAGTGCATCTAGGACACCCTTGTGGGTTTTGGATGATTTATGACAAGCAATTGGGATCCTAACCTCTTTGTTGAGATGATTGCAGGATTTTAATATGAAAATGAGCAAAGTGCCAAAAAGAAGGAAGAATGAGGAGCAAAGTGGAAATGAGCTCAAGGAAGAAGAATAGTAGATCATTGTGTATGGAGTGTGTTAAGAAAACACATCCTAAGAGCTCAATCACAACTTAACACACACATTGCACAAAGTTACACAGGACCGGACTAGTCCGACTAACACCGGACTAGTCCGATATCCTTTCTGCACGAAATCGGACAAGTCCGATATCCATCGGACTAGTCCGATATCCTTTCTGACTAGAATCGGACTAGTCCTACCCAGTGCGGACTAGTCCTCAAAACACTTCACAAGTGACACAAAACCGGACAAGTCCGATCACAACCGGAATAGCCCGATATTCTTTCTGATCCAAATCGGACAAGTCCGATGTTTGTCCAAAATACCCTCTGATCTGAATCAGACAAGTCCTCCAAGTGCAGACTTGTCATCCTATACACTTAGGGTTTCACATGTCCGGACAAGTCCCATGACTATCGGACTAGTCCGAAGATTTCCAGTAGCGAAATCGGACAAGTCCGTTCCTAGCCGGACTAGTCCGATATTTCGGAAAACTTAGGGTTTGCTACACACAGCAAACCGGACTAGTCCGGTGACCACCACAGACTAGTCTGATATTTCTGTACCCTAACAGTCACTTTTAGAAACCCATATAAGTAGAGTTGTATGGCCATATTTAAAAAAAAACTGGAACCCTAGCGCCGTCACACCTCCCAAGAGACTCAAAAACAACATCTCTCCATGAAATTAAGTGCAACAAAGATCAATCCTTTGAGGATTCACTCTAGTTCATTGGAGAGACACATTCAACACCACATTGAGCTCTTTGTTTGATTCTCTAACACACTCCTGCGTTTTAATTGTAATCTTTTGATTGTGTTCTTGGTGGTATTCTGTGTTGTAATCCAAGGGAGCTCTCAATGTGTGAGAAAGCCCCTTGAATTCGGTTATTCACCCCTTTGAGATAAGTGGAAGAGGATTGGCCATCATGGCGATCCGTCGAGGGTAGGGTTGGAGAAGACCCGGTCCTTTTGTGGGCTCCTCAATGTGGATGTAGGTTGCCTCTGTGGGAACCGAACCACGGGATAAATCTCTTGTGTTCTTTTTGTGTTCATTGTTCTTATTTCATATCAATCTAGGGTTACAAAGTGATCTTGATTACTTTACGTTGAAATATCAAGTATAAGTTTGATTTGTGATATAACCTGATTCATAAACTTGTGACACTTTCTTTAATCGTATACTTCCGTTGCATATATTGAAGAACAAAGTTAATTGATCAAACCTAATCAATCTAGTCCGTATACACCGGTCTAGTCCGCACTTTACCCGACTAGTCCGATTTCTCTGTTTTTGAACTGGTTGTTAAGTGTTGCAGGATCCGACAATTATCAAAAAGGCCTATTCACCCCCCTCTAGGCCACAGTCACTTCATACCTGTGGATTTCATGGTGCTCGACATGGATGTCGAGTAGGATACGCTGCTCATTCTTCAACGCCCGTTCCTTAGCACCCCGAAGGATCGCATAGATGTGGGAGCTAGAGAAATCCACTTCCATATCAATGGGAAAAAAGGAGAAGTTTTACTTTCGCTCAAAGCCAGAGCAATGCTCCATAATCCGTATCAAGTATGGGCCAAATGTTAAGCACATTCAAGAGTTTGAAGTCACACCTCCAAAGGTGGACCCACTCATTGCATTCATGAGGCATTTGATTTATGCGTAGAACCTGTCTTATTGACCATGCCGACACCCCAAGAAGTCAGAGAAGTCAGGTCCTCTCCAAAGGCCCAAGTCCACCAAGCCGCAAAAGAAGAAATGTCGGAAGAAGCAAGACAAGCCGTCCGAGCCCGTCCCTCCAAGCCCGGATGTCAAGAAATGAAGAAGGAGGAAAAGTCCATATCCTCGGACGATGGTGAGACCTAGACACTAGTTTAATTAGTAGTTATCTTTTCTTCGATTTTTCTTTTTTCTTCATTTGGTTTTTCCACTTAGATTATTTTCCCCACTGCATATTTGGTTTTCCTTAGCAGGTTGAGAATCTTATATTCTCAACTATCATTTTTATTTCTTTATTTTCAAAAAATGAAAATTGTTGGGTTTTGAAAAACGGTTTTTATTCAAACATTAAATATTTTGAGCTGCAAAAGTGGCAATTCAGCAACGTGCTAATTTTATAGCCGTTGGTGAGCTACCTGCCAAAATGGGGAACAAGGGGGCCACATTTCAGTGCGGTAGACCCCTCCAGTTTGGCCGAATAGGGGAAAGGGCCAATTTGGGTCTCTCTACTCCAACTGCAACATTTGATTCCTTTTTGACCGTTGGCGAGTGTACACTATAAATGTGGCTGCAAGGAGCACTCCTCTTCACACTTCACCTCATTTTACACCTACCCAAAGTCACTCTTTGCTCACAAGTTTTTCTTGCTTTTCATTGACTCCCCCGCAACTCGCTCATGCGTGACATCGTCTTGCATAGTTGCGGCATTAATTATAGCGTTGTACGAACCGTGATTGAACAATGCAAGCTTGTCTTTGAACATAGGGCTTAGACCCGGATAGAAGTACTCTCACTTCTGTTCCTCCGTACTCACATACTCCGATGCATATTGCGCTAGATTAATAAAGACTTTGGAGTATTCTTGAGCACTCATTCCTTCTTGCTTCAAATCAAGAAATTCCTGAAGCTTCTTTCTCATAATGGCAGGAGGAACATGATAGGCATGGAATGCCTCCCGAAACTCGATCCAAGTGACTTGCCGTCCGGTAGCCAAGGAGCCGATGTGGTTCGCCCACCAAGCACCGGCAATGCCATGTGGCTGTTGTGCTGCAGATAATACCTTCATATGATCACTGCACTGTGACAATCTGAACTTAGACCTTATTGTGCGGAGCCAATGGACTGCATCTAGAGGTTCACCACCCCCACTCAGCACGGGTAGTGCAGTCGCCAGGAATTCTGAGTATGTGACTTGTTGAGGTTGACGGATGTCTTCCACTACAGGAAACGCGGTCGTTTGCGACGGCCGGTCGTATTTGCGATGACCAGCCGTTGCAAATAAACTAATTTGCGATGGCCACTTCTGACCGTCGCAAATAAAGATTATTTGCGACGGCCTCCTCCGTTAGCCGTCGCAAATACTGTTAATTGCGATGGCTAACCCTAGGGCTGTCGCAATTAAAATGGTCGTGGGAAATTAAAGTCCTATAACGTCGGGTGGAGCTCCTTCTCTTCGTCCTATCCTTACGCGCCCCCCCCACTCCGCTCTGCCCTGGGCCCCACCACCCCCGCTCCCCCTCCCGCGGCCGGCCCGTCGCGCCCACACTGCCCCCGGCCTCGCCGCCCCCGGTCCACCGCGCCCCCGGCTTCGGCTCACCGCACCCCCGCCGCCCCGGCCCGCCGGGCTCCCGTCCTCGCCGGCCCCGGACCACCACGCCTCCGCTACGCCCCCGCTGCCCCCGGCCCCCGACGCCTCCGGCACCGAGGTGAGTTTGATTGCCTTATCTACTTTTTGGTTGCATTATCTTCATAATGCACTGTTACATATGATTTGTTCTGTAATCCTGGTGTATATTTAGCTATATCCCTGCTTGTCGATCATTTTAGAAGTGGTTGTCATGTTAGAGGGTGGTTTTCGTTATACCAAACTGCTCTTTGGTTGCATTATGTCCATAATACTGCTCTTTGGTAGCACTGTTACATTGATTATCATTGAATGTGGCCTAGAGGGGGGGTGAATAGGCCTTTTTGCAAATTGTCGGATCCTGCAACACTTAACAACCAGTTAATACAAGAGATATCGGACTAGTCCAGTAAAGTGCAGACTAGTCCGGTGTTCACGGACTAAGTGGATTGAGCCTGATCGATTAGATTGATTCTTTTATGTATGCAGCGGAAATACAGAATGAGATGAAGGTTTCAATGTTATAAGCTAGATTATATCACAATTAAATCTTATGTTTAACAATCCAACGTGAGATAAGCAATGATTATGAAACCCTAGGTTATATTGATGAATTAGAACGATGAACACCAAAAACACAAGACACAAGGATTTATCCCGTGGTTCAGCTCCCACAAAGGCATCCTACATCCACGTTGAGGAGTCCACAAAAAGACCGGGTCTTCTCCAACCCTACGCTCATCGGATCACCACGAAGGCCAATCCTCTTCCACTAATCACAAAGGGGTGAATAACCGAATTTAAAGGGGCCTTCTCACACGTTGAGAGCTCCCTTGGATTATAACACGAAATACCACCGAAACACACTCAAAAGATTACAATGAAATCACAGAAGTGTGTTAGAGAGTCAAACCAAGAGTTCAATGTGGTGATGAACGTGTCTCTCCAATGATCTAGAGTGAATCCTCAAAGGATTGATCGTTGTTGCACTTAATTTCGTGGAGAGATGTAGTTTTTGAGGCTCTTGGGAGGTGTGACGGCGCTAGGGTTCGAGAGAGATAAAAATATGGCCGTACAACTCTATTTATATGGGTTTCTTAAAGTGACCATTAGGGTTCAGAAAGTTTGGACTAGTCTGTGGTGGTCACCGGACTAGTCCGGTGTGCTGAGTGTAGCAAACCCTAAGTGTCCCGAAATATCGAACTAGTCCGGCTAGGAGCGGACTTGTCCGATTTCGCTACTGGAAATCTTTGGACTAGTCCGATAGCCATCGGACTTGTCCGGTTATGTGAAACCCTAAGTGTATAGGATGACAAGTCCGCACTTGGGGGACTTGTCCGATTCATATCAGAGGGTATTTCGGACTAGTCCGTGCACACATCGGACTTGTCCGATTTGGATCAGAAAGAATATCGGACTACTCCGGATGTGATCGGACTTGTCCGATTTTGTGTGACTTGTGAAGTGTTTTGAGGACTAGTCCACACTGGGGAGGACTGGTCCGATTCTGGTCAGAAAGGATATCGGACTAGTCCGGTCCTGTGTAACTTTGTGCAATGTGTGTGTTTAAATGTGGTTGAGCTCTTGGGATGTGTTTCCTTAACACACTCCATACACAATAATCTACTACTCTTCTTCCTTGAGCTCATTTCCACTTTGCTCCTCATTCTTCCTTCTTTTTTGTACTTTGTACATTTTTCTGTCATAAGCCTGCACTCATCTCAACAAAGAGGTTAGGATCCCAATTGCTTGTCATAAATCATCCAAAACCCACAAGGGAGTCCTAGATGCACTTTCAATCTCCCCCTTTTTGGTGATTGATGAAAACCAATTGAGATTTCACAAAATGTGATAAAAATTGAGATTTTCACAAAGTATGCACATATGAATCCAAAATACATCAAGCAGTGACAAGTATTATCCATATGTGCATTCTTTATGGTGGGATGCATGACTAAGTATGCTGAAACATTGATAATGATATAATTGACATTAATTACTAAATAGCAAGCATATATGACATTCTAGAGCAAAATCACAGTTTTCATAAATACTACTCAAAGGATTAACTCATTGCATAACAGAAGCATAATTAACAAAAGATCATTGTGAAAACATTACAAGCCACAAAAGAGGTAAAAAGAAAATCATAGAACTCTCTCCTTGCAAACTACAGCTAAGAATAAGACTCCCCCTCAATCTCCCCCCCTTTGGCATCAAGACACCAAAAAGAAGGAGAGGGGGGTCCTAAGGTCTTTACTCTTCGCTGTCGGTCCTCTCATTGTCGTCTTCATTATCTTCATCTTCAGCTTGATGAGGAGGAGGAGGAGGAGGAGGTGCGGAGGTACTCGAGTCCCCAATGCCAAAGTAGGCATCCTTGGAGGGGGTGAAGGGCCTGAGCTCAGTGAAGTCTGGGTCGGAGTCTTCAGAAATCACTGGAGATCCAATGGGGTCGATCTCCAGCTTCTGGCAAATTTGCTTCACATTTGCCTCGATGTACCACATGTCCTCCTTTCTTTCCTGATTGAGCTTGTGGGCCTTCACTTCGGCCTTCTTGCAGGAGGCAATGATTGCAGCTAGATATTTAAGGATCCCACTAGCTAATCCTTTTTGAGGCGCTGCCCTACTAGCAGGTGCAGCACTTGCATCTTCTCTTGTTTTTGCCGGTGCATCAGGGCTGGAGGCCGGCGAGGGAGCAGCCTGGACATTTACTTGTTGAGGCTTCTGAGGCCTCAAAGGTGTGTGCTCCACATCTTTGACAAACTCGATCCTATGACTTTCTCAATCATGAACATGAGATAAGGGGCATAGGCACAAGATCTGTTAGGGGTGCATGATATGTTCACCATGTCATTCCAAATGTATTCCGCCACATCAAATGAACGGTTTTTGCTTATGACCCACATCAGAGTTCGGAGGTATCCTTGAACACTTCCTGCATCCCCATCCTTAGGAGCTATTGTCTTCCTCAAGACTCTGTTTAGCACCACAAAGACTGGCTTCATGTTCTTCGTGGAAGGAGGGATGAACTTTGAGTTGGGCTCATAGAGAAACTTCATCTTTTCCTTCTCGATGACACCAACATTGTGAATAATTACATAGTCATTGCTTGAGGTGTCAAGATGCAACATCCTTGCAAATTCTACATATGCGATAGTGTACTTGGATCCATGAGACATCCAAGTCAGTCTATCTTCTTCATCACTTTCAAAGTAACAAGTGGCATAGAACTGAGCCACCACTTCATCATTCCAATTGTACGTGAAGGCAAAGAGGTCCTTCAAGCCATGTTTTTCAGCTGCTGCAATCACTTCATCAAATGTAGAGCATCTCTTCTTCTCAAGATGTGCCCAGTCAATCCACTGACTGCGCACCACCGGTGTCTTCATCTGTAGGTAAACAGCTCTGTAATAGTCAGCATGAAAATTGCTCCAGAGTCTTCCATCTGTAGCTAGCTTTGGATGACTATAGCAATCAATGCTCCTGAGCTTTGCAGCTGAGTCGCTGACCTTTCCATTGAACTTCTCTTCGGTGGGGTACCAGACCCCTTCCCTCGGAGCATGTAGCTTCAACGGACCAACTGGACCCGTAGCGATCCCTTTGCCCTTGCCCTTTGCTTGGCGGGCACTTGCCGAGCGAGGACCACCACCGGTGGTAGTCCTAGAAGCTGGCACCTTGGAGGCCGGCTTCTTCGCCAGCACTTCCCTCCGACCCTGTGGGGGAGATGGAGCTGGCTCGGTGGGTCCCTCTTGGCGCTTCTTGCCGAGACTCGTTGAGGTTCGAGGTGCCATCTCGTGGTCCATCTCGGCCTCAAAATCAAAAACTTCATCGTTTGAGCTCGACATGACCTGAGAATGAGAGGCTTGATTGAGAATGAATGGTACAATGCATAGGTCTGAAAGTATAGCAAGGACTTGCATTGATGAATTGAAAAGATAGGTTTTGAGTTCAGAAAAGTCGGACTTGTCCTGTGTCCAGGCACGGACTAGTCCAGGATATCGGACTTGTCCGTGCGTGGACCGGACTAGTCCGGTATTCAAACTCAAAAACCTAGGAAACTAGATAAATGGTGATTCCTAATGTACAACAGGCGTAGCATAAACATGATACATCAAGGAGGCCTGAATATAGTGAAATATGCTAGGCTATTTGATAAACAATGAAGGAATTTTTGATTTCTAGGGTTAGGGTGAAAGATTACCGAAGAAATCAACTGGAGCTGGAAGAAGAGGATGTTGAAGGCCGAACTAGTCCGAGAGCTTTAGTCCCGATGCAATGTCGATAAAATCCCACCCAAACTTGCGAAGTTTTGATGGAGAAAACAAGAAATCGCCTTGGGGGCTCGAGCACAAAGAGAGAGAGTGCGTAAGGCAAGAGTGGAGGTGAGGGATTTAGGGTTTAGCGGCGGCTAGGGTTATGGACACGAAAAATCGGACAGGTCCGGAGAAGACCGGACTAGACCGAACTTTTCCAGGGGCTATATCGGACTAGTCCGTTGTCTACCGGACTAGTCCGACCTAACCGGCAGTCTACAGACTACTCTGCATGGGCGGACTAGTCCAGGCAACCACGATCTAGTCCGTGGTCACCAGGCAAGAATTTGTAGCCCATTCATATATATATTTGAAGGTACATATTTAGAGAAAATAGAGGCAAAACACATCAGATAATCTTGATGAATATGATCAGTAAGCATACAACAATCAAGCAATGATCATAATTCACCAAGATCTAGTAATTGACATAGTTTTTCAGAGAAAAATGAGAGAGATGATTTTCACAATCCAAAACAACATATTGAAGAATTCATACAGGTATGCAACATTTCAAGCCACACTCCGAGCATCAAGGATATTTAGTTCATTTTGGAGTTCGCAAAAGCATTTTTCATCAAGTGGCTTGGTGAATATGTCGGCCAATTGCTTTTGGGTATTGACATGGGAAATAGCTATGTTTCCTTTCATGGCATGATCTCTCAAAAAGTGATGTCTTATATCTATGTGTTTAGTTCTGGAGTGCTCAACTGGGTTGTGGGCAATTTTGATGGCACTCTCATTGTCACAAATGAGTGGAATATGGTTCATAGTGTAACCATAATCCCTTATAGTTTGTCGCATCCAAAGGAGTTGAGCACAACAACTCCCGGCTGCAACATACTCCGCTTTGGCTATGGATAAAGCAATGGAATTTTGTTTCTTGGAGGACCAAGAAACTAAGGATCTCCCTAGGAATTGGCATGTGCTGGAAGTGCTTTTTCTATCTACTTTGCACCCGGCATAATCTGCATCGGAATAACCGATGAGATTGAATTTTGAGCCTTTTGGGTACCAAAGGCAAAGGTTGGGTGTATGAACTAAATATCTCAAGATCCTTTTTATGGCTGTCAAGTGACATTCTTTAGGGTTGGCTTGAAATCTTGCACACAAACATACAGTCAACATAATGTCTGGCCTAGATGCACAAAAATAGAGTAGAGATCCAATCATGGAGCGATATACCTTTTGGTCGACGTTAGGTCCATCTTCATTGAGATCCAAGTGGCCATTTGTTGCCATGGGGGTCTTTATGGGCTTTGCCTTGTCCATACCAAATTTCTTAAGTATGTCCTACGTGTACCTGGTTTGTCTTATGAACGTCCTTTTTTTTTGCCGCACTTGGAATCCCAAAAAGTACTTTAACTCTCCCATATTTGACATTTCAAACCTGTCTGTCATGATTTTACTAAATTCTTCACAAAAATATTGGTTAGTTGACCGAAAGATTATATCGTCAACATAAATTTGACAAATGAAAAGATCATCATCAAAATTCTTTGTAAACAGTGTATAGTCTTCTTTGCCAATCTTAAAGCCATTTTCAATTAAGAAATCTCTAAGACACTCATACCAAGCTCTAGGAGCTTGTTTGAGGCCATAGAGAGCCTTACGCAATTTAAACACGTGGTCGGGGAACACTTCATCTTCAAATCCGGGTGGTTGCTCCACGTACACCTCTTCCTTGATTGGTCCGTTGAGGAAGGCACTTTTCACATCCATTTGATACAGCTTGAAATCATGGTGAGTAGCATATGCAAGTAATATTCTAATAGATTCAAGCCTAGCTACTGGAGCAAAAGTTTCATCGAAATCCAAACCTTCGACTTATGAGTACCCTTTGGCCACAAGTCGTGCCTTGTTCCTTGTCACCACCCCGTGTTCATCTTGTTTGTTGTGGAAGACCCACTTGCTGCCAACAATGTTTGCATTGGGTCTTGCCACAAGTTCCCACACTTCGTTCCGCTTGGAGTTGTTCAATTCTTCTTGCATTGCCACCACCCAGTCCGGATATTTCAATGCATCTTCAACCCTGCGTGGTTCCAAAAAGGATACAAATGAATAGTGTTCACAAAAGTAAGCTATGCGAGATCTAGTGGTTACTCCCTTTTGGATGTCACCGATGATGTTGTCGATTGGGTGATCCCTTTGGGTGTACTCTTGGGTGTGGCACTTGAGGAGTTGTATCTTCATGATTATCTGCTTCTCTCCCTGAGTCATTGCCTTCGTTGACTTGTTGATTATCTTGGTATCTTTGTGGTTGATCTTGTGTTGAAGCTCCACCTTGATCGTTGATCTCCTCTTGTGGTTCATCTCCGTCACATACGTGTGGAGGTGGCTCTTGTGGTCGAACCTCACCTAGAGCCATTCTCTTCAATGCCTGACAAGGAGCTTCTTCTTTACCTAGTTCACATGGATCAACTTGCTCCTTTTGGGAGCCATTAGTCTCATCGAACACTACGTCACGTGCTATTTCAACAAGTCCGGAGGTCTTGTTGAAAACACGATAGGCGTAAGTGTTCGAATCATAACCAAGCAAGAAACCTTCATCGGACTTTGAAGCGAACTTTGAAGTCCTAGGCTTCTTGTTTAAGATATAGCATGGAGAGCTGAAAACTCGAAAATATGAAATATTTGGTTTGTTACTGGTGAGTAGCTCATAGGATGTCATCTTGAGTAGTCGATGAAGATAAAGTCGATTTACAGTGTGGCAAGCGGTGTCAATCGCTTCCGCCCAAAATCAATCCGATGTCTTGTACTCATCGAGCATTGTTCTTGCCATCTCTATGGGTGTTCGATTCTTCCTTTCGGCAACTCCGTTTTGTTGTGGGGAATATGGCGCTGAAAATTCGTGCTTGATGCCCTCTTCATCAAGGTACTCCTCTACTTGTGTGTTCTTGAACTGCGTGCCATTGTTGCTTCGAATATTCTTGATTGTCAATGAGAATTTGTTTTGAGCTCGCTTGAAGAACTTCTTGAGTGTTCCTTGTGTCTCTGACTTATCATGCAAAAAGAAAACCCAAGTGAAGCAAGAAAAGTCATCAACAACTACTAAACCAGATTTGTTACCGCCGGTGCTTATGTAATCAATTGGACCAAATAAGTCCATGTGAAGTAGTTCGAGCGGTCTTGTTGTAGTCATGACGTTCTTTGCGGGATGAGGTGCTCCAACTTGCTTCCCAGCTTGGCACGCGCTACAAGGCCTGTCTTTCTCAAAAACAACATCCTTCAAACCGTGGATGTGATCGCCTTTGAGGAGTTTTTGAAGATTCCTCATACCAACATGCGCTAGCCGTCTATGCCACAGCCAACCCATGTTGGTTTTAGCAATCAAGCATGTGTCAAGTTTGGCTTTATCCTTGTTGAATTCAACAAGGTAAAGCTTTCCCTTCAACATACCCTTGAATGCAATGGAATCATCACTCCTCCTAGAGACAGTCACACCCACATTAGTGAACAAGCAATTATAACCTTTGTCACATAGTTGAGATATGGACAACTGGTTATAATCTAAGGATTCAACATGTAAAACATGAGAAAGTGTGTGTTTAGATGATATAGCAATTTTACCGGTACCGAGCACTCTTCCTTGACTGTTATCTCCAAAGTAGATGCCCTCATTTTGGTCCTCATTCTCTTCATATTCCACAAACATTCTTGTTTCTCCGGTCATATGGTTGGTGCACCCGCTGTCTAGCACCCATTTAGATCCACCGGACGAATAGGCCTGCAAAAATAGATTATGCTTTGGTTTTAGGTACCCAAGCTTGCTTGGGTCCTTGGAGGTTAGTTACAATACATTTGGGCACCCACACATGAGATTTAGTGTTCCCATGGCGTGGCCCAACATAATGAGCATAAACCTTGCCAAAGATAGTTCTCATTAACACATAAGAGGCATCAAAGGTTTTAAACAATAGCTGTTTATGTACCGGACTAGTCTGGGGGCCCGGACATGTCCGGAGAACCGTACTTGTCCGGACATCGACCGGACTAGTCCGATGTTCCTGTGCAGGTACAATCTTAATCTGTGACTTTCCAGTTTGAGAGGGTCTTCCTTTTACAAAGGTAATCCTCTCCTTGTTATTCTTATGACTTCTAGCATGCTGCTTTTCACCATAAGAGTAACCAGTGCCATATTTGACGTTTGGAGGTCTTTGGACCAAGTATGCACTACGTGCATAGTTGATCTTCTCCTTGTCAAATATGCCACATTGGGAAGGATGTTTATCCTTTGTGGATGTTGACTTCTCCTTCAACTTGGTGTCACCTTTCTTACATGCACAAGCATGAGATAAATCAGTTTTAGTGGTTTGAGAAGGTGAACTTGAAGAGGAGGAAGGTTTACTCAGCTTGAGTGACTCAACTTGCACTTCAAGGATCTTGTTAACCTTGATCAGGTCAGCAAGTTGGACCTTGATTGCAACATTTGAGTTGGTTAACTCCAGGCAAGCTTCCTTGCTTGAAGCTAACTCAAGCTCCAGTGAATTGCTTTTCTCCTTTTCAAGTTCTCGAAGTTTGTCAAGTTTGACATACTCCTCCTTTTGGGAGATGATCATATCCTCTTGACAATGAATTAACCTCTCCTTCTCAACAAGTTGATCAATTAAAAACTTCATTTTTATTGCAGCTTTCCTATCTAGTCCAATAAGCATATCCTCATTATCACTACGTATTTCATCATCACTAGAGTAGGAATGCACGGAAGGGGCTTTGATGGTTACCTTGCGTTTACCTTCCTTTGCCATGAGGCAAGTGCCATTTCCCTTCCTTTTGCCGAGTGTAGGGAAGAGGGTAGACTTCTTGGACGTGCTCTCGATAGATATGCTAGCCATCTCTTCTTCTTCGGATGATGAGGACTCATCATTTGAGTCCCACTCCTTCCCTATGTGAGCTTGTTCGGCTTGTTTCTTCTTCTTGAAGAATTTCTTGTGTTGAGGCTTGGCTTTTTTGTCTTCTTCTTGTTCTCTTCGTACGGGCAATCAACAATAAAGTGGTTGTACTCACCACAATTATAGCATGCCCGCCTCAACTTTGCCTTTGTTCTGTCCTTGTACTTTCCTTCACTTGATTTTGTACCTTGTCTTTTCTTCATTATTCTCTTGAACTTTTTCATGAATAATATCATGTCATCTTCATATAGTTCACTGCTCTCGTCATCACTGTCTTCCTCTAGTTGTGCTTCTCCAGCTTCTTTGGAAAGGGGCTTGAGGTTGGACATCAAAGCAACCCCTTTCTTCTTTGCCGAGGTGAGGTCGGCAATTTCCTTGACGTGCTTTGCTTGTTTTTCCATCATCTCAAAGTTGATGATCTTTCCAAGCAATTCATCTGGAGTCATCCTTTTGTATCCGGGGCTTTCTCTAATCATGGAGCATAGTGTGACATTGCGAGGCATAAAAGCTCTAAGGATGAGCTTTACCACCTCGTGGTCATTCCACTTCTTGCTCCCATATGATCGAACCTTGTTGACGAGTGTCTTTAATCGGTTGTACATATCTTGAGGTGACTCATCTTCCTCAATTGCGAATTTTCCTAGTCCGCCTTCGATCATCTCAATCTTTGCTTCACGAACATGTTGGTCACCTTCATGTGCAGTTTGCAGTGTATCCCATATCTCCTTAGCAATTCAAGTCCATCAACCTTGGTGAACTCGCCCCGACTGAGTGAGGAGGTGATTACTACTGCGGCTTGAGCATTTCTATGAAAAGCCTGCTCTTGGCATGGGGTGAGCTCTTCGTCGTCGTCCGGAATATCTATACCTGTGCATACAACATGCCATAGACTTGGATTGAGGGAAATCAAATGCATTTTCATATTCTGCTTCCACATTGAGTAATTACTGTAAAAGCCCGCTTCTCGGGTGAACAAAAACGCAAAAATGCGAACTTAAAAATTTTGAAAGTGGACTTGGAAATCCAAACTCACATGAACCATATGAGTTAACCCATGTTCACTAAAAATAGGAACTTGTTAAAATGTTACATATGGAACATGGTTGCTAATGTATTTGGGACTTAAGGGGTAAGATTCTTAATTTCCAAGTATTCAAATTAAAAGAGAAAAGAAACAAAATAGAGAGAAAGAAAAAGGAATTATTCCAACCCTAAAATGGGACATCCAAAAATATTCAAATCTCATGCCGTAAATTTTTCCATGACCTTCTAATATTCCAAGTTGACTCTTAGTAAAGTTTCAAAATTTTTGAAGCACTTTTTTCCATTTATCGGACACGTACTGAGATTTTAATCAACGTCGACTTCAAATTTAAACTTTGTGCTCAACCTTGTCCAAATCAACTCCAAATTTTTCCTGAGGTCCCTTATGGTTCAAAAAGATTAACTTCAAAGTTTCAGGATTTTTGAACCTAAACTACTATTTATTTTCTTGAGTCGAGTATCACCACTTGAATTAAAATTCAAACTTGAGTAAAAATTCAACTTGCTCAGTTCTGAAATATGATTGCACCATAAAATTCTTCACATTTTATTTGATCATTGGTCCAAAGTTGACTATTTTTGAAGCATGTTTGCTAGCCCTATTTGAATTTTGGAAAGAAAGAGGGAAGTGGGTCCCACAGGTGGTCCCCACCAGTCAAGTCGACACCTCCTCCCCTGCCTCCACGCAGACGGCTGCATGCGCCACCGCGACGCTCCCTCGACCCTTATCTTCCCGCTCGCCACCTCCAGACCCGCAACACACCGCGCCATCTCCTCTGCTCTGCTTCCTCCTCCCGATCCGGCCGCCCACGGCGCCGCCCCCGCCAGCTCGCACGTCCGCCAGGCCCGTGCGCCACCTCCCTTCACCGCCTGCGCCGCCGCCGACGCCAGCGCCCCACCTTCGGCCGCCACGGCGTCTCCCCACGCCAGTCGCCGGATCGCCCGAGCCCCTGCGTTCCGGTCGCCGCTCGCCCTAGCCGCTCCCGCCCGCCGGGACGTCGTCCCCTGCTGGCCGTCTGCTGGTCGAGCCGCCTAGCGCCTTGCCGCCACGGCACGCTCGCCGCTCCCGACCGCTTGCAGCACCGCCCGACGACAGCCACCAGCCCGCGCGCATCGCCCCGGGTCCTCCCTCCGCGACCCGTTGCTGCCCCCTGCGCGCTGCTCGCCGAGCCATCGAGCACCGTGCCTGCTCTGCCCCGGCCCCTGCTCCACAGCGCGCCGCGAGCTCCCACAGCCGAACTCGTCGCCGGAGCCGCACCTCCACCCTGCTGCTTCACCAGCACCACAACCCTACTGTCATCTCGCGACTGCCCTGCTCATGTCGCGCCCGTGCCGGCGACGCTCACCCACCCTCGTCGTTGTCCAACACCTCAACCGGTGGTCGACACCCGGCATCATCGCCCCGTTCCGCGCCATGGTTACACCCAACTAGCAAAGCGAGGGATGTATTTGATGTATGAGATCCCAGAACGCGTCGTTGACACAATGGTATCGAACATTGATCCAAGGTTAGCTTTGATTTGTGCAAAGATTAGTTGAACAGTGCTGCAGCCAAGGTGTTCGATGAAATGGTTACAAGGCGAAACTAAGTGTGTTGTCGTTCAATGCTGGTCTATGGATGCAGGTTTACTGTGGGTTGGTAATCGACCAAGATATGTGCCAAGATGCCCCTTGAACGGTGATGAAGCGAAGGAAATCAAGTACACACCCAAGATGTTCGGCAAAATGCCTACAAGGTGAGCCTTGCCCTAAAATGCATTGCTTTATGCACCGAAGTCCGTTAGTCGTGACCCCTAATGGTACTCATTTGTCGTCAAGTCGTACGTCCATCTTCCGCCTTGATATCATACCTATAGAAATCCCTAATTTGACCTCCTTTGTCGTTTGTATCGCGTTAGCTTGTCTGTGTGTGCTCGGGATGCTCCACCATGAGCCGCATCGACGTCAGTGACCACATGACTTCGTTGTGACACTCCGAGCCGTCATCGTGCCCTGACATCGAAATGAAGGATGTCTGTGATGAGTGTGGTGTTGAAACACTAGCACGACTCATCGGACAATGGTTGTCAAGCTAAGTTAGGTTTAGTCGTTGCGAGAGCAATCGAGTCCTAAGTGTAGCCAAGGTGCTCAATAAAAGGCCTTCTAGGTCAACCACGGGTATTGGTGATCACCGATCACCTATGGTTGAGTAATGCAAGAACGTTGCGACCAGCAAGGAGAACTAGACCAAGGGGAACCTTGGATAAGAGTTCCTTGGTTGTGTCGAGGATGTTCCCTAACCGATCACATGATTGGTTAACTTGGTGTACCACTTCATCGACGGCAGGTCCGTCGAGTCGCTTATCAACAACCGAGTCAACATCACTAGCCTTAAGACTCACCAGGTGGTGTTCGGGATTCCGCTCACCACATTGACGAGTCTGGGTCGATGTGGACCTCGCTAATCCAATCTTCTCGTGATGGCAAAGCAAGACCGTCACGACAAGGTCTTGCATCATGTTTAAGTCCCGAGAGCTTACCGAGCTCACCTGGACAGGCTTGCGGGAGACACTACATTAGTGTCGTCGTGTAAGCACTTGAACGATGCTCGAGAAGCTTGCCGTAGAAACTACTTTACCTAAAAGTCATTTGAACGTTGTCTTGGTACTCATACTAGGTTAACAGTGCTTGTAATGAATTCTTAAGTACAAGCCATGTTGATCCCAATTCAGTCCCAAGTGTCGTTAGGTTCCATCGTGGTACATCCTAAGTCAGGACCCTACGACAGCACTGCTCATTTAACTAGGTTTACTCCTTGATGAGTTAAGTCAAGTTTATTGGTCGACTACTGAATCGCGACCTTCTCTTGTACACTCTACTCATACTCAAGCTTTTGATGTCCCCCTTAATTCTTTAGTCATCCTTACACTACCAGTCCAACACTTCCACACCATTCAGCTTTATCTTCCTTGAGTGGCATAGCGTCGAGTGTTGAGTGCCAAGTTGCAATGTGTGCTTACATTGCACCTTTCAATTCACATCACGATACTACTATGACCACTTGACTCCATCCTTTGTTCATCCACACAACAGAGGCATATCTGTCCTTCCTAGTCGAACTCCTCATTCTTAGAGTTTACACAACCCCGTGGAGTCTATTCTTAAATTACTTAATTACTTATATGCATATCATGTCGATAGGAACGTGCTGATAGGTGATCGACAAGAAACTTCGCTTGGAGGAGAAGGCCAAGGTGTTTCCACTGAGGTTCCATGGCAGGTTCTCCGGAGGAAGACCAAGCCCTAACAATTGACATTTATTCGAGTCGCAAACTAAGGCAAGCCCCGGTTTGCATTTAAGTCGTTTATAGAATTTTACTTTATCATTATGATGAGTAGTATATGAATTGTGCATTACATTTAGGATGATTTATACCCCACATGCATGACCAAAAATCCTAGGGATTTGTTGGAACGAGTTACAATTTCACCTGTAGTAACTGCTTTGCTAATGCATAGGAAATCCGATGGAAGTCGAGTAGTTGGGACCTACTCGCGAGAGATGTAGGACATATCTCACAGGATTGGTTAGATAGAAAATGGATTAATATAATGAAATTGAGACCGAGCAGGGAATGGATAGGAAGCGGCGAGAATTGAGTCTCGGTCGCATAACCCTGCCTGTGTCGATTGAGGCCCGCTTCGTGTGCGGCCCCGCTGAACAAGCTTGACTTGTACCAGCAACATAATGGACATATGGAATCCAATAAACTGATGTCACTTGATAACTGGAGTGTCGAGGCCCATTAACTCACCATCGATGGGGGTGGGTTGAAGACAATAAGGTGTAAATCGGTTGGAGGACACATGAGGTGTTCTGTGCGGAGACCTTCTGTTTGCGGAGGTGAGACGGGCTCGGTGTTCGAGTTTCTCGTGAAAGGTGGCCATATACTCCTAGTACTGAAGTGTTATGTAGGTACGGGTGTGCTCGTTGACACTTCCGAATGACGTATGTGTCGTGTTGTCCGGGTGTGTCCTGATTGCAATCACTGTCCCTCGCAGTAATACAGTACCACTTGTTCACTGTGTCATGACGTAGTAAATACTAAAGAAACCAGGAAAATTATATTGTATTGAATTATAATTGCTTTGCTACCTTGTATGATTTAGAGATAGTGCAATTAAAAGTTTACAGTTTCCCCATACTTTAGCTGTACTAGCATTTTGTGCTATGGGCATGTCATATCATCGGTAAAGCGTTTCTTGTTTGATTGTGGAGCCCATGATGTGCCGTGCCTGGAGAATGTCATTTGCTACATAAAACCTTATTAGAAGGATCCACTTGTAGGCGAGTCATTTATGCTTCACCTTACCCATGTTTAGTGTCTCCTTTGCATATGTCTAGTGAGACGGGTTAGTCTTGTTGAGCCTTGTGCTCACGTTTGCGCTTTAACGATTTTTGCAGGTATTAGTATTATTTCTGCTGTTCAGGTTGTACATGAGACTCGAGGTGTCGAGATAAATCTCATGTGAATCACGCCGCTGCTGAATGTTCTTCATGTTGCTAGTGAGAATCGTCCTAGGGCATGGACGTCTTCTTTCCTGCTTAGTTAGGTGAGATTATGAGTATGCATTTTCCGCTGGTGTGTACTTCTATTGTACACTCCTTTGTAAACTCTTCTTATTATAAAATGAGAACTTTATATGTTTTGGTATCCTTTTTGTGTGTGCTGTTAGGTGCCGCATCGCACGGCACTACCCCAATGAGATCCTCGGATGTGTGGACTCCGGTCCCCACAATCACTTCCATCAAAGTGTGGGGCTTTTCCAAGTGGGATAGATAAGTAATGACTATTATTGGAATTCAGACGATCATAGTTAAAAGGATATCGGGTGTAGTCGGTGTGACTACTCCCCTTCTTCTTCTCTTCAACTTTCACTTTCCCTTTGGAAAGTGCCTTCTTTCTGAGCAGCGCCTTTAGCTCCAGTGTCTCCTCATCATCGTCCTCGAAGTCTTGAATGGCTTCGAGGTACTTCTCCATCTTTTGGGTCTTGTCGTTGTTAACCTCCTCTCGGTTGTTGGTTTTGTGGATGTCCTTCATCTCCGACATGATCTCTTCGAGTGGTTAGACTCTTTCTTGAAGAACCTGCTCTGATACCATTTGAATGTGGCCTAGAGGGGGGTGAATTGGCCTTTTTGCAAATTGTCGGATCCTGCAACACTTAACAACCATTTCAATACCAGAGATATCGGACTAGTCCGATAAAGTGCAAACTTGTCTAGTGTTCACGGACTAAGTGGATTGAGCTTGATTGATTAGATTGATTCTTTTATGTTTGCAGCTGAAATATAGAATCAGATGAAGGTTTCAATGTTATAAGCTTGATTATGTCACAATTAAATCTTATGTTTAAAAATCCAACATGAGATAAGCAATGATTATGAAACCCTAGGTTATATTGATGAATTAGAACAATGAACACCAAAAACACAAGACACAAGGATTTATTCCGTGGTTCGGCTCCCACAAAGGCAACCTACATCCACGTTGAGGAGTCTACAAAAGGACTGGGTCTTCTCCAACCCTACCCTAGTCGGATCACCATGAAGGCCAATCCTCTTCCACTAATCACAAAGGGGTGAATAACCGAATTCAAAGGGGCCTTCTCACACGTTGAGAGCTCTCTTGGATTACAACACGAAATACCACCGAAACACACTCAAAAGATTACAATGAAATCACAGGAGTGTGTTAGAGAGTCAAACAAAGAGCTCAATGTGGTGATGAACATGTCTCTCCAATGATCTTGAGTGAATCCTCAAAGGATTGATTGTTGTTGCACTTAATTTCTTGGAGAGATGTGGTTTTTGAGGCTCTTGGGAGGTGTGACGGCGCTAAGGTTCGAGAGAGATAAAAATATGGCCGTACAACTCTATTTATATGGGTTTCTAAAAGTGACTGTTAGGGTTCAGAAAGTTTGGACAAGTCCGTGGTGGTCACCGGACTAGTCCGGTGTGCTGAGTGTAGCAAACCCTAAGTGTCCCGAAATATGAGACTAGTCCGGCTAGGAGTGGACTTGTCCGATTTCGCTACTGGAAATCTTCGACCTAGTCCGATATCCATCGGACTTGTCCGGTTTTGTGAAACCCTAAGTGTATACAAGTCCGCACTTGGGGGACTTGTCCGATTCATATCAGAGGGTATTTCGGACTAGTCCGTGCACACATCGGACTTGTCCGATTCAGATCAAAAAGAATATCGGACTAGTCCGGATGTGATCGGACTTTTCCGATTTCGTGTGACTTGTGAAGTGTTTTGAAGACTAGTCTGCACTGGGGATGACTTGTCCAATTCTGGTCAGAAAGGATATCGGACTGGTCTGGTGTCTGTCGGACTATTCCGGTCCTGTGTAACTTTGTGCAATGTGTGTGTTTAAATGTGGTTGAGCTCTTGGGATGTGTTTCCTTAACACACCCCATACACAATAATCTACTACTCTTCTTCCTTGAGCTAATTTCCACTTTGCTCCTCATTCTTCCTTCTTTTTCGTACTTTGTTCATTTTTCTGTCATAAGCCTGCACTCATCTCAGCAAAGAGGTTAGGATCCCAATTGCTTGTCATAAATCATCAAAAACCCACAAGGGAGTCCTAGATGCACTTTCAATCATTTATGCTTACGGTCGTAGATTGGGAATGGGCTATGTCTTGTGCTGTCAGCAATAAGCTTGTTGCAACTTGCTTGTCATCTTTAGTGATGTTTTCTTCCAAGTTTAGGGATTTGTTTTGTTGATAGAACTCACTACTTTCCAAGAGTGGTATATTTTCCAAATGTTGTTAAAATATTGATTAAAACATATTGTTGAGTTGATACTTGATTTTGCAATTAGTTATCACGGTTAAAGCTGCTTACTTGGTACCACATTAAACATATATTGCAAGTTTCATACTGTTACTGGATGTTTCATTCTACGCTTTTCTGAACCCTATGCCCTTGCCCCTCTCCCTTCTGTTATTGGATGCTTTTCTGCTTTAATGAATGTTAAATTATAAATGGTTCGAGTAATGATATATCCTGGGTTCTTTTTTTGGTTGGATTATTCTTTATAAAACAAGTAACCTTTGTAGTTTAAGGATTGGTTTAATGTTTAGAATTAATAATTTTTTCTATTTTGTTTAGTGTATGTTTGGATTTAGTGCATTCATATAATGTTTTTCAATGACTACTTAATATATATAATAAAGGGGTTTTGGGTCGGCTCGGACCAACCCGGAAGGGCACGACACGTAATAAGTGTGATCGTGTCGTGTAGACCATTGTAGTGGTACCGTATGCGTCAAGTCGACACGGAAGCGAACGGGTTGGTAAGGACGTTAATGACCCGCGATTGCATGGACGGTGGAAATGGATGTGGAATTGTCATCTAAGACCAACTTTCCTCTCACTCTTTCTCTAGTTCTTTCCTCTCTCTTAAATGACCTCAAAATAAAAATGAGCAACGTAACCTATAGCAATGTATTACCTGTTTCGGATCGGCACGTCTCACATGCCATTGGCATGTGAGACGTGCATGTTTGGAATTGTCCCTTTTCGGACAGCCTCAGAGTGACCGAGGGGGCGTGGCTTGTGATGAGATGCGGGTCCGGATTTGGACGAGATTTCAGTTGTGTAACCCTATTGTTCTCTGCTGCACCATTTTTGGGCGTGCAGTGGACAACAGCGGGGTTATGCTGCCAAAATTTCGTTCGAATCCGGATCACGTGTCTTGTCATTAGCACGCTCTGCTCGGTCACTCTTGGGTGGGTTTAGGATCTATCTGCCTAGGTTGTAGGGCCGTGACATAACATAACAATATATTAATGACAATTTCTTTTGTGTTAAACTACAGAGCCAAACATGGGTGAAGACCGCAGTTGGATGTATACTGGCTGGAAGAGTAGAGCTGGTGGTCACTCGGATGAGTGGTTTATCAAGTAAAATCAATTTTTGGATCGAGCATTTTCGTTGTCAACAGAAGATATGGTGCGGTGCCCATGTACAATATGACGAAACACCAAGTTTTTGAGAAGATTGGAGCTTTCATATCACTTATGTTGAAATGGTTTCACTCCACATTATGAAGTGTGGACCTTTCACGGCGAGACTAATTCTCGAGTCATAGCCGAAGTGGATGAGGATGATGATATAACAGAGGTTGATAGGATGGATGAGATGCTAGAAGCTCTGGAAGCGGAGGATCCTCTTACAAATGAGGCAGAGAAGTTCTTCGAGGAGCTGAAGAAATCACAAGAGCCGTTGCATGAACACACGGTTGTGACCGTACTTGCTTTTTTGACCAGATTTATGGCAATTAAGTCCAAGTACTTTTTTTCCATCAACTGCTACAATGACCTCATGAAATTGATCTGCGATATCCTTCCACAACCTCACAATGCGCCGGCCGATATGTATCATTCAAAGATCAAGATATCTGATATCAGTATGAAGTATGAGAAAATCGATGTGTGCCCAGACAACTGCATGCTATTCTGGAAACAGCACGCCAATGAGAAGATGTGCTTGAAATGTGGTAAATCAAGGTATGTTGAAGTTGTTAATGACGATGGCGATAATGTGATGACAGATGTCGCACATAAGCAGCTTCGTTACTTGCCTGTGACACCTCAGTTGAAGCGGATGTTTCTTTTAAAAAGAACCACAAGACACATGATATGGCACGAAGAAGGTAAACGTGAGAACAAAGAATTCTTGACGCATCCGTCCGACGGTGATGCATGGAAGGTGCTAGACCGTTTTGATCCAGACTTTTCTCGTGATGCGGGGAATGTTCGCATCGGACTAGCGATAGACGAATTCTCACCGTTCAGTACGAATCCCACGCCATACTCATGTTGGCCTGTCTTTGTCATTCCGTACAACCTGCCACCTGCTTTTTGTACGAAGAACGAGTTCATGTTTCTCAGCCTCATTGTACCTGGACCTGATCATCCCGGGTCATGTCTCAACGTGATGTTAAAACCGCTGATCGATGAATAAAAAGTCTTGTGGACAGGAGTCGAAGCGTACGACGGTTACAAGAAGCAGAAATTCAACCTTCGAGTTGCTTATTTGTGGTTCGTCCATGATTTGCTGGCATACGGCATGTTTTCTGTATGGAGCACTCACGGTCGTCTGACGAGTCCGATATGTGCTTCAGACATGGATTGCTTTCGACTAACTCATGGAGGCAAAATATATTACTTCGATTGTCACAGACGTTGGCTACCCTCGAATCATATATTTAGGCACCAGAGGCATGTCTTTCAAAAGAACACTGTTGTCACTAAAGGACCACCGAAGCGTCTCAACGGGTCAGCAATTTCTGATATGATGGACAAACTGGTGCCTTATGAAGGTCGTCTTTGATATTTCGTAGGTTATGGAGAGGAACACAATTGGACACACATATGTGGACTTTGGGAGCTACCGTATGTGAAGTCGTTGATTCTAATACACAACATTGATGTCATGCATCAGGAGCATAACATGAGCAAAAGTATCATAAGCACTTGCATGTATATGCCTGGCAAAACGAAAGACAATTCTAAAGCTAGACTAGATTTGGCAGACATTTGTCACCGTCCAACTCTTCAAATCTCTTAAAGTGGTGGAAAGAAACGTGCTTCTTTGTGTCTTCGATCGAGTGAAAAGAAAGAAGTTATGAAATGGATGAAAACTTTGAAATTCCCAGATGGTTACGCAGCTAGCCTGAAACGAGCCGTAAATGTTAACACAGGAAACCTCACTGGGTTGAAGAGTCATGATTATCACATTATAATGGAAAGACTCTTACCTGTTATGTTTCGAGGCTATCTAGATGATGCGGTGTGGAAGGTTTTAGCCGAGCTCAGCTATTTCTATAGACAGCTTTGTGCTAAAGAAATCAAGATCTGGATGATGGATAAGTTAGAGAAGGAGATACCCATACTTCTATGTAAGATGGAAATTTTTTTCCATTGGGTTTCTTCAATCCAATGCAACGCCTGCTTATCCATCTTCCATTCGAAGATAAAGTTGGCGGTCCTGTGCAATATAGGTGGATGTATCACATTGAAAGAGCGCTACGATATCTGAAACCAACTGTTGGAAACAGGGCAAGGGTGGAAGGGTGCATCGCTGAAGCATATGCTCTTAAGGAAGTAGGATACTTTTCAAATGTCTACTTTGCAGAAGAAAACAATATCAATACTTTGGCGATGCAGTACAATGTGGGCGAAACACCCCCTCTAAGCAACATTTCCATTTTTCAAACGAGAGGCACCACCGTTGGTAGCTACACGACCTACGTGCTATTCAAACATGAAAGAAATGTTGTTTTACTCTACATGTACGCAAATATAGAAGGCATGCAGGAATACTTCGAGTAAGTGTTTGTCCTACATTTATGCTAGTCGACATATTTTGCTACACATGTACTCTAAAAGATGTTTTTTCATGTTCAGCGAGTTCCACAGACATTGTTTGCCACATAGGCATCAACCTATGGCCAAACAAGTAGAAGCAATGCGAAAAGAAGGAATAAATGGCGGACAGAGTTTCCCGTCCTAGTTTCAAGATTATGTAATATTCTCTCGTCTTCTATGTATTATAAGTTACTATTATTAAAGAAATATTATTTTAACTTACGATCATTTATGATAGTGTCGGACTCATAATGTCCATGAAGATTTGTGGCAGCTATCTTATGGATTGGTGAATGTTAGAAGCTATGGTCGATATAACGTAAATGGCTTTTGATTCCGTACAACTCATTTTGAAGCTCTTCGTCCTCTCGCGGCAACATCAAATTCCGGTGTTGTGACGAGAGCAATAGACACTCAAGGGAATTTAACCAATTATTATTGTATCATTAACAAAATTCTTGAATTTACTTTTACCGGAAATAAGACCCTTCGAGTTGTCTTCTTTGATTGTGACTGGTTTGATCGCACTCATGGAACTCGAGAAAACCAATTTGGAATGGTGGAAGTGAAACATAAGGACCAATTACGAGGTTACGATACACTTGTTCTTGCACATCAAGTGGAACAAGTGTATTATCTATCTTATCCATGCACAAAGCTTAGTGCTTGGTGGGTGGTATATAAGGTGAATCCTCGTGAGCGGTTATATACTCCTGAGGATGATGGTTACCATGATAGCGAAGACGTTGAAGAAGTGTTCTAAGAAGAAGAGTTGCGAGACACTTTTATCGTCGAGCTTAGTGTAGGCCTCGATCAATTAGTTGGAGATGTTGAATATGTAGAGGCAGATGATATGCGAAAACGGAATTTAGAACAGGCCACGATGGAAGATCGTTGGGCTAGTTTAAGGAGTAGGGCACGGGCACATGATAATGATGTTGATGAATTTTGAAAGTGATTACAAGTAATGTTTTCTTGAAGATAGTAACATGAATTTTGTATATTTTATTTACATATTTACTGATTATCTAATTAAAACGGTTTGGCATCAAAGAAGGGTAAGAAGGTGCCGCCGATGAGGGGGTTCTACCACTCTAGACCTGAGGACGCTTTCGCTGGTGCCTCGTCGACTGGGAGCAGACGCTCTTAGCTGTTGGGGCATGTTCTGAGCAGCTCTAGAGCTTCGTCGCAGGTAAATTTCACTCGCTTTTAACAAATTCTTTAAATTCAATTTCACATAAATCTTACTTATGAATCATTTGAATGTTGTAGTCCTTACCAGCTGACTCAGAGGCTGCGGCGCCAGTTGACCTTGGCTACCCTTCGGTGAGCTAGCCCTCGGCCAGCCAGCCCTCAGCGAGCCAACCCTCGGCCAGCCAGCCCCCGGCTGGCAATCCTTCTGTTCCTGAGGCCTTTGACTCGGCTGGTGAGGAGTCGTCTGGGTCACCTGACGTGGTGCCCCAGCAGACGCGGAGGACGAGGAGGACTCACTTTGTCAGTCCTCCTACAGTCCTTCACAGAAGATCGTGATTCGTCCAGTCGGAGATAGGTAATAAAAATTATAGTGTTCAATTTTAGTTTCTTTTGGTTAATTAAGTAATCAATCAATCAATATCTTGCTTTGGTTTGGGACGACATGTCTTTCATCGGTGAGAGACGCCAGAGACCGGTGAACGGTGTCCTCGGGTCCTTAGTGCATTTGTACTATCCCGGAATCATCGACGGGGTGCCTGCTCTTTCGTGGGAGGACTACGCACGCGTCCATCACCAGGAGCACAACAACCTTCAGGAGGCCGTATGGGCCGATTTTATGGTAAGTATGTTAAAAAAGTTTCTAAGTTTCAACTCTTAAACTCTTTTAGTGAACATCTCTTCAATATATTCTTTATCGCAGGCAAGATATACTTTAGAGGACCCGAACGACCATCGCCAGTTTGAGGATGCGAGGCGAGTGTTTCACTACAATGCTGCCAAGGCGCATCGACAAGCTTTGTCAAACACCCGTGTTCAAATTATTAATGAGCACTTGAAGGCGAACCAGCATCACGTGCTACACTTCCTGCAAGAGAGCGAGATGCACCTGACGGAGGAGGAGTACGCGCAGGTACGTGGAGTGTAGTAAGTATTTTTTTTTGATAATTTCCTCGATGGTATTATTAATGACTTCCAACTATGTGCAGGGCCACGTGAGCTGGTTGCAGGGTTGGACCGATGCATTTCGGGCCCTTTATCGCTACAGGGCTAGCGATGAGTTTAAAGCTAAGTCCGAGAAGGCTT
The DNA here is from genome assembly GCA_036927565.1 of Tuctoria greenei. Taxonomy (NCBI): domain Eukaryota; kingdom Viridiplantae; phylum Streptophyta; class Magnoliopsida; order Poales; family Poaceae; genus Tuctoria; species Tuctoria greenei. The sequence continues at coordinate 95,528,062 of JAYESD010000004.1, read as the reverse complement.
GAGAGTGCAGAGGGGTCGAGGGGAAGAATAGGCACGAGCAAGATAACCACTTGCGTTTAGCTAAACGCATGGTAAGTGTATGTAACTTATGTTTATATAATCATAATATATTGTTCGTACTAACACGTATTGACAGGAGTGCGAGACGGGGGTGCCGCCAACCCCTGCTGAGATCTGGAAGAGAGGTCACAGGGACCCTTCTCAGCCGACGGGGTGCAGTCAAGCTGCAACCGAGTGATTGGTAAGTTTAGAAATCATTCATATTAAATATAACTATATAGATTGTTGAACTTACACGGTTTTCTTGTTTTGCAGGCTAAGTATGTTGAGGAGGCTAGGAAGATACACGGCGAAGATTTCGATTGGGAACGTCAACAAATCGATCATCAAGCCGCGTATGCAAGCAGTGGTGGAAAAGCACACGGAAGGTGAGTTTACAAGTCATTTTATCATTTTCAACTCAAAGTATTCAAGATATTTAAATTTCATATTACTGACTCTCTTTTTTATAGGCTCGCCATATTTGACAAAGTTGTCGACTCGAGGGCGGGGAGAACTGCGAGAGGTAGCTCCACGCAGGCTTCTTCGGTGGGCACGATTGGTCATCGTGCCTCGCAGAGGGACATTGAGATGCAGTCCCTCTTCATACTACAGGAGGAGGCAGAACGCCAAAGGATCGTGATGGAGCCCACGATCAAAACCCAGGCAGCAGCGCTGGTGCAGATGCGGGAAGCAATGGAGGTAACAAAATAAAAACTAAAGTTCTCATTAATTCAGCGTAAATGATATACTAATAGATTGCATTTAATGTTTGCAATGGCAGGCCATGGCTCGGGCGCAAGGTCTGGGGATCCAGCTATAGGTACTACCACCGGTCCTTCCAGGCGATCCTTCTTCAGCGGGTCGTCAGGTAATTTTCTATGTAATCCTTCTTCTCTAGTGTGAAAAGATTGAGATAGAAGAAAGAGGGAGATAGTTAGATAGAAGAAAATGATTGAGATAGAAGAAAGAGAGAGACAGAAGAAAGAGTGAAAGATAGTTAGATAGAGTAGGAGGCGAATGAAGAGATAGAGGAAGATGTAGATGGAGATAGAGGGAGGGGAAGATAGAGGGAGGGAGATGTAGATGGAGATAGAGGGAGGAAGATAGAGGGAAAAGGATAGCAATAGAGAGATAGAGTGAGAGAGAAAGATAGAGGGAGAGAGAAAGAGAGAAATTAAAAGAGAGGAAGAGAGGGGGATCTAGATGAAGATAGAGGGAGGAGAAGGGAGGGAGAGAGATGTTGATACATTTATATTCTAACTCTAAGTTTCATTAATTGCAGGGATCCGCGACGGCTGCACAAACGCCGTCACCGTCGCTACCACCACCTGGAATGAGGTGTGACGACGACTTCGACTTTGGAGGTGGCTCCGGAGGTGGCTACGGAGACGGGCGAGTGAGCCCTTGTTTGCTTTGTTGATGACGATGTGAGATGTATCAAGAATGTTAGTTTGTGATTGTGATGATGTTTGTGTGTGATATATTGTTTCTGTTCTGTGATTCTGGCCATCGAGCCGGGTAGTATTTTCTGTTTTTTTTTAAATAAAAAACCTTATTTGCGACGGCTTTTTATACAGTACCATCGCAAATAAGGTTCCAGGCCGTCGCAATTAAGCCACTGCTATTTGCGACGGCCAGGCTGTCGCAAATAAGCATTAATTGCGACGGCCCGGCCATCGCAAATAGAGGCGTGGGTCCTGGAGGAGGACACGTGGGCCCTGCCTGCTGAACTTATTTGCGACGGCACGGCCGTCGCAAATAGAGGCACTTATTTGCGACGGCCAGGCCGTCGTAAATAATCTGGGGCCGTCGCAAATAATCTTTAATTGCGACGGCCAGGCCGTCGCAAATACTGTTGTGGGGCCCATCAGCCCCTGGCAGTAACTTACGATGGCCGCTGCTAGCCGTCGCAAATAAGGTTATTTGCCACGGTGGCCATCGCAAATAAGCTTATTTGCGACGACTTATTTGTGACGGTCAGAAACCATCGCAAATAAGAAAAGCCATCGCAAATTGCTTATTTACGACGGCATATGGCTTATTTGTGACGGCTCTGGCCGTCGCAAATCGTCGGGTTTCCTATAGTGTTCGACTTGATGTCCCCTCTAACAGGTCATAATCTGCGCAAGGGTTTGCAGCAGCTCGGTTCGCTCATCACACGAACCCACTATGGCTGCTATATCATCCGCCAATGTAAGCGAAGGTGGAGGTGGTGGCTGTTGTGCCGCCTTTTCCGTCTCTTGGAAGCCATCCCCTCCCTGACTTGAACACCGGCCTCAAACATTGTGGGGGTGCGATCCATTCTGCAGCCACAGCCATCAGTCCAAAATGAGATGTGATATTGCAAGATCACATGAGGATAAAAACAATATTTTGCGTATTGATAACCAAACTTGCATAATGGTCATATATTGATAAAGTATTAAATTTATACCAAATATATCATCCCTAGACCAATTTTACAATAGCGAGTTACAAAATAATGAACTCCATTGATCGAAGTTCATTTCGACTATTGTTGGTTGCACAGAATGTTATTCGCGTCATCAAATGCACACTCTCACACTTTTCTTCGATAAGAGACAAACATGGCCATCAAATGAAACAAGGTTTGATTGGGTCAAACCCTCATTCCCACTAGTAAATGGTTGAAAATCAACATCTATGTGGGGACCGGAGTCCACACTTTCTAGGAATCGAATTGGATGGTGCCGTGCGATGCGACACCCAACAGCACACATGTAAAGGAACACATATTACATAAATCATTTGCTGAGATTTACAAAGATGATCAGTTTACAAATAGTTAAAATAAAAATAAACAATAATGAAAGAAAAGAGTACAACTCTCGTACTCAAGTCTAATAAGCAAAAGAGAAATAGTCCAGCCCACGGACGTTTCTCACTAGCCACGAAGACCAAACAGCAGCGGCATGGTTCCCACATGAGTATATTACTCGGAGAGTCTCGAGTCTCATCAGACAACCATAATCATAAGCACAGGAGTTAGTACCTGCAAAACAACTTATATAGCAACTGTGAGCGCGAATGCCCAACAAGATTTAACCGTCTCACCTAAACATGAAACTCTACATGAAGGTAAAGACATGAACATAGGATGGCCGATTTGCATAATGGACTCGCCTAAATGTAGGTCCTTATTTTCAGATTTATAGCACCAGCTTAAATCCTGTGCCAGGAAACATCATAACTCCACAATCAAACAAGAAATAATTTATCACGATGCTGTATGCCCAAGGTGGAAATATAAATTTAGTGAGCACTATACTAATACATACAACATAGCAATACCATGATAATATAATGTTCATAACAGCAGCACTTAATTCTCATCTCAAGTGCAAGTATTACTACGTCACAACACAGTGAACAAGTGGTACTCATATCCACGATGGACGGTGATTTGAATCTATGATACCCGGAATACACGATACATATGCCCGTACTGGAAGTCAAATCGGAGCACTCCACGGACGTCGTACGCAACCATCTTTCTCAAGTTCCACCTATGTTGAATCGATTCAATCGCCTAGGACAGTATTCCCACTCATGGTGCACCCTTCCGCTGTGAAGATGTCGTGAGCGAGTTTCCGTCTACTGTGCTGCGGCCGAAAGCCCGAGGCAATCGAAAAGGTCTCAACAAAGGCTTCCCAAGGTACATCGGTTTCCTGGACCGTATATATCCAGTATGACTCTGGTACAGTTCAAACTTGCTCTGCAGGGCGGCATACAAATCGGTCCTTAACCAACACAGGCAGGGCTACGCACCCAAGACCACGTCTTGCTGCATCCTACACCCCTGCCCGGTCTCATTTTCAGATTACTACTCCATTCTCTTTGAACCAATCCTATGTGAAAAAGTCCTAGCCATGCGAGTAGATTCCAACTACTCAACTTCTACCGAATCCTATACAACATTTAGCATAGCATAGTCTACACAATCACTTAACAACTAACCAAATACTCCATAGGGTGATCTGGTCATGCAAGTGGATTTTCAATCACCTTAGCCCTAATGCACATAACTCACCCTAGACATAGGTAATACAAATCAAAATTTTGTAATAGCGCCTAAATGCAAACCGGGGCTTGCCTGGTTATGAGACAGTGTCAAAGTTAATCTCCAGAGGGATGACTTGAAGTAGCTCCGGGATCCTCCTGAGCTCGACAACTAATCGATATGCAAAGAACTATGCAAGTTAATCAATACTGGTATTATATTATAGTTCAAAGGAAAGACAGTTAAGTATAAGAATTTAAGCTTAATAGTTCTGGAAATTTTACAGGGGACATTAGGTGCTAGAAGGAAGATCTGGACCAAGAATTGGAGATGTTCAAGGAAGCTTGTTGTCTTCTAAATTTCCTACAAGTAAATGTCTTCTCTGAATTATGGTTGTAACTCTGGAGGTCTATCATGGCTACCAGTTATTGTACCATACAGAGGGGGTCCCACTGGTTCTAGGAAAATTTGTTTCACAATTTTCTAAGAATTCTACTGTGAGATATTGAATTTACAAGTTTGGATAATTTACTGAAATCTTTCTGTTGTTTTTGGGTTATTCTATGACCAGTTAGGAAAATCTTCAGATTTAACTAGGTTAATCAAGTCCAATGAAGCTGAATTTTTTATGGGAATTCCGAAACTTACTAAAGAACATTTTGGCAAAATTTCAGATTTATCTATGAAGTGAATTAACAGATAAAACCAAAAATTATTTTGCTTTGAAGGGCTCTAAAGGAAAATCTAGGGATTTTCATGAGTTTGGGTTGCAGTTCTGGTTAGTGTGGATAAAGATCAAACCAACACGTTGGTTTTGACAAATATTGAAGCTTTATACTGAGAGATATTCAATTTAGAAGTTTGCACAAGTTTCTGTACAAATTCTAAATGAATTCGACTATTTTTATGTGCATAGAGAATACACAGGTGATCATACCACGTAAATGAAGTCTAATAACCCTGAAATATTTACTGGAGTTCAAGGATATTCAAATGAAGGCTCTGGAAAAATTTGGTGTTTTTCCAAAGAGCAGAACTATAGAAATTAATTCTATAATTATTTTATTTGAATTATGGAGAAATTCCTATGGACTTTCATACAATCCAAGGGCACCACTGGAAAGTATTCATCATGCTGGTCTAACAAAATTTATCTGGGAATTTTTGGACAAGTATCCTAGGAATTATGGATTTTCCAAGTTGGGGAAAAATCTGGAATTTAATTTACATGGGAAATATTTGAATAAATGGAGGGGGCCCACAGGATTTAAAATGGGCAGTGGCATTCAAGCCACACGGGGCCACAGAAAAAATGTACGTAGCCACATGGGATCCTAGGGCCGCACCATATTAGGGGCGCGCCTTCCTCTCACTAACAACTAAGCCCCATGGAGTCATCGTCAACCTCCAGCCGCGTGCGCGACCGCGGCGGCGCCTCGCCAGAGCTCTCGCCGCCCGTTGATCCATGGCACGGATCCTCGCCAAACTCGCCGTCTAACCCTATTTCGAGGTGTTGAGCACACCGGTGGGGTCATCGCACGCCGGCGATGGCCGGAAAGGATTGCGTGATGGCGGCGGCGGCGATTAGAGTTTTGGCCATGTCGGTCGAGCCCTACAGTGGGTCAAACCGATCGCAAAAACCTCAGGAAGCTTGATGGAAGCATAAGGAAGATGTCTAGGGGATGAAAATTGAGTGGAAAGGTCGGCAACGTTGAGTTCACCGGTGAGCCATCGGAGTTTTACAAAGGCGGCTACGAAAACTCGATTCCCGACTAAATTACTCGATGGGTTGCTCTTATTTTTTGTCTTCAGCTGCGTATGGAGGTCCTGTCCCTAATCCTTAACAGGATTGAAAAATGTTTGCACGTACAAACTGAATTAAACGCAAAGCCTAGCATCATCGCTCGGACTAGGCCGAAAGGAAAAAAGGAATCTCTACTTCAAGGAGGAATGAAAGTGGATGGGGTTTTCACCTTGATGAAGAGGGTGGACAAGCACTTCTTTTTTCTGTTGGGAGCAGCTCATGACATGGTCTAGATCGGCGTTGCCATGGTTGCAGGGAGGCGGCAAAACAGGGGAGCTTCTCCGGCGGCCACGGTTCCACCTCTATTGGCGTCGGGGAGGCTCCGGCTGGACAAGGGAATGGTCAGGGAGGTGCGCCTAAGCTGGAGGAGTAACCCAGTGAGAAGAAATGGGAGCCTTTTTAATGAACTTTGCCGGATTTCGAGCGGGAGGGGAAGAACTCGCCGGGAGTGAAGTTTCTGCGCCAGGGACGAAATAAGGAGGAAGAACTCGACTTGGGGGCTGAGGAGATGATGAGGAGGAGTCTGGGGTGGGTTGTAGGCAGCTGGAGGTGAAGCAGAGAGGCAAGCAGCTCGGTGTCGACTGCATGCCGGGAGGTGGTGCCACGGGAAGACAGGGGCGAAATTGACCCACTGACCAGTGGATCCCACATCTCTATTCAACTCTATCTTCTTTGGACACTGAATTCTCCCACCTACATGTGTCCAAAAATTCTAGAAATTTTATGGTAGACTAATTTGAAGGTGTATAAATTTATTATGAAATCAGATTGTTGATTTGAAAAAGTTTCCATTGAATTCAAATTTTAATTTGAATTTGAGTTGAATTCAATGAAGCTATTGAATCAAATAGGAAACTTGCTTAAAAAATTATGAAACTTTGCAGAGATGCTATTTAGAATATTTGGAAGCCATTGGTCAACTCAAATCTTCATGTTAACTTCATTTAAACTGTAGATAAGTTTATTTTTTCCCTCATTTGAGTTTGAACTTAGTTGTTTCTCTCATTTCCTTTTTATTGCTTTTTATCATTCAAAATTTTTTTCCTACTGAAATTTGAATTATGGAAATTAGGGCTTTTAAATTCCCCCCCCCCCCAAAAGAATCTCGTCCCGAGATTACAATGAAGAAGCGAAAGTAGGAGAGAAATTACCAGATGTGAGACGATAAGAAATCTGGATAGTTGGAGCGGAGATATTCTTCAGTTTTCTAACACTTTATAAAACCACAGAGCGCGGTTCCGCGTTATTCAAGCCTTCTTGTCGAGAATCTAAACTGGATGTTCGGAGTATGTCAAATCCGGTTGCAATTCGCCAATTTCGTCGGTGTGGACTGCAGCTGTGAACTTGAGACATTTCTGGAGCTCAGATACGTGGAAAATGTCGTGTATACCAGCGAGATATGCCGGTAGTTCCAATCGATAAGCCACAGGTCCACACTTCTCTGTGATAGCAAACGGGCCAATAAATCGGGGAGCGAGCTTCCCTTTTACTCCAAACCGATGAATTCTTTTCATCGGTGACACGTGGAGATAAACGTGATCACCCACGTCGAAGTGCAGCGGGCAACGCCGCTTGTCCGCATAGTTCTTCTGTCGAGATTGAGCCACTCTTAAGTTCGCTTGAATGATCCAAACTTGTTCCTTGGTTTCGTTGACTAGATCAATCCCGAGCGTCACCCTCTCACCAGACTCACACCAATTCAGCGGTGTGCGGCATTTCCGGCCATAGAGAGCTTCATATGGTGCCATTTTGATACTCGCTTGATAACCGTTGTTGTACGAGAATTCCGCCAACGGTAAATGATCGTCCCAATTTCTACCGTGGTGGATGGCACATGCACACAACATGTCTTCAAGGACTTGGTTCACCCTCTGGATTTGTCCATCGGTCTGGGAGTCATATGCGGAGCTTCTAATCAGTTTAGTACCGAACGAGGCTTGCAGCTGCTCCCAGAAACGAGCAACGAACAGCGAGCCTCGATCTGAAATAATTGTGCGAGGAATGCCGTGTAGCCACACGATTCTTGATATGTACAACTCTGCATATTTCTCGGCATTGAATATGACATTTACCAGGATGAAATGTGCTGATTTGGTTTGTCGGTCGACTATCACCCAAATTGAATCATGCTTCCAAAATGTGCTGCTCCCAGAAACGAGCAACGAACAGCGAGCCTCGACCTAAAATAATTGTGCGAGGAATGCCGTGTAGGCACACGATTCTTGATATGTACAACTCCGCATATTTCTTGGCATTGAATACGACATTTACCGGGATGAAATGTGCTGATTTGGTTAGTCGGTCGACTATCACCCAAATTCAATCATGCTTCCGAAATGTGAGTGGAAATCCGGCTACGGAATCCATACTCACATCCTCCCATATCCATGCCGGAATATTCAGCGGTTGCAGCTGTCACGCTTTCTTCATATGGTCGGCCTTCACTCGCCAACACGTATCACACTCGGATACGTACTTCGCTATTTCCCGCTTCATCCATGTCCACCAAAACTTGGTCTTCAAATCTTGATAGATTTTATTGATGACCGGACGAATAGAAAATTTTGACATGTCAGCTTCATCCAATATTTTATTCCGCAGCTTAACATCTCGGGGTACAACTATTTGGTCCTTGAACCATATTGTACCGTGATCATCTTTATGGAAACATTTTACCTCCCCGCTGTCCACTCTTCATCGTATGTGTGACATGCCCTTGTCCTTCTTTTGGGCTTCACTAATTTCCTCTTGGATCGTGGGAATAAGAGCAAGATTATTGAGAGACCCATATTGAATCACATATAGACTTGGTTCCTCATCTTCCATTTCAGCCATGGTAATGTTGTGGACATGAGCTTTCCGACTAAGCACGTCGGGCAACCACATTCGCTTTACCGGGGTGGTAATGAATTTCAATTTCGTAATCTTTGATCAGCTCTAACCACCTTTGTTCTCTCATATTCAGCTCCTTCTATGTGAAAATATATTTCAAACTTTTGTGGTTGGTGTAGAGGTGACCCAAATTTACAAGCAGATAATGCCTCCACATTTTTAGAGCAAGCACCATGGCAGCTGTTGATGGATCCTAAGATATACTAACAAATCATCCCCGGCAATGGCGCCAAAAATGCTTGTTGGTATTTCTTAACACCACAGATCATCTCCGGTAAAGAGATGAGATCCGCAAGCGCACGGAAGATACCGTTGTAGCATTTCACCCATGAGTATTCCCAAGGGTATCGTATTTATCCCAAAGGAAGGCAATGGAGTAAAGTATATACTACTCTTATGGTCAAGCTATGGGATACTAATCCATTATCTAGACAAGGGTAAGTTGATAATAGGGGTAGTGTGACACACACCTAGGCAATCTATTCTAAAGGGTAAAGTGGGTCCTAGAGGGAGATTGGATTGAGAGTTAGAGAGTTGCTCCTACAATGCTCCTAATACATATACATAGCCTAAGGTAGATACTAATGGACATGTCAATGATGAATTCTTATGCAATGCTATTCAACACATCGGGCACGGGCTTACCCCTAGCAATACTAGGGCGGCTCCCGCCAAGTTCCTGTGGCATAGCCGAACGTGGAGGATTACAAAGGTTAGATAGGGCTGTCACCACCTACTGCCTACCTCTTCAATCGGTGGGTCTACGAGACATCAACGCTACTTAAATACCCTAGCACCATGCTAGCATACTAAGCAAATACCATAGGAGCCATGGCACAAGCCATCCTAAGGCAATGACTAACCTAAACATCATTGAACCAATGTTGAAGCATAGCATAAGTCATTCATATTAACATAATCATATCATAACTACATAGACTATAGTGGGGGTCTATAGTGTTTATGACCATAAGATGTGACCATGAGAGTGAAATCATAAAGACTATACCTTCCACATACATGAACTCCACAATCAAACAAGAAACGCTTTGTCCAAGTATACATATAAAACAAGACTAAAGATAATATCTTTATTGAGCACAAAGTCACAAATACAAGAAGGAATACATAAGCCATACCTTTCCCAATGTGGAATTGGGAAGAGAGACTCCTTATACTCCTTTCCCAATCTGGACTTGGGACTAGAGGCTCTCCTCTCTACATCCTAACTCCTCTAAGGACTATGGAAGATAGTGTATATAATAGAATGATGCCCAAGTGGTGTGTGTTGAAGTGAGGGGTAGGGGGTCATTTTTATACTAGTGTTGAGGTCGGTTCCCGCCACCAAAAGTGTGCGAATCAGTCACCATTGACTCCAAGCAGCCGGGAGGAGCCAACACGTGGAGGATGACCGAGTTTGGTGCAAAGACCAGGTCGGCCGACCCCCTGGTTCGGCCGACCAGGTCATTGCACCGTTTCTCGTGTGCTTTCTCCAGGTGGCTGCCAGGTGGGTCCCATTGATGTATATGGGTGATACACCATTGGATCTCCTTGGATACTTCTGTTTGTGGGCCATTTGATCCATGGGATGCCACGTGTTGTCACCTGATTGGCTAGGATGATATTTTATAGGATTGGTCCCTCTACATTTCCTCATTTCCTTCATAAAATGCTGCATACACATATTTCTCAAAGTCCAAGTGGAATTGGGTTAGATAGAAAGGTGATGTGTGCAAGAAATGACAAATCCTTCACATAATTGAGTTAAATTGATGGATGAAATTGGTATATAATAGCCATCAACAGCAGCGAGCTCCAATTGTGAGTCGGATAATGCTGCTCGTGGTTTCGGAGTGGTCGAGATCCATATGCGACCACACGTCCTCCTTGCATTAGAACACAGCCAAGTCCGATGCCGGATGCATCACAATAAATGTCAAACGGTTTTGTCGTGTCCGGCTGAGCAAGAACCGGGGATGTTGTAAGGTGATGTACTAAGGTCTTGAATGCTTCTTCACAAGCTGAACACCAGTTATATTTGGTGCCCTTTTCAGCAGCTCCATCATCGGTTTAGCAATTTTTGAGAAGCTCGGGATGAACCTCCGATAATATCCCGCTAAACCGAGGAAACTTTGAACTTCATGTATGGACTTAGGAGCCTGCCATTTCAGCACTTCAACATTCTTATTTGTGTCCACAGCGATGCCCTCAGCTGAAATAATGTGCCCCAAGAATGGCACTTGGCTGATCCAAAATTCACACTTGCTGAATTTTGCGTAGAACTTGTGATCTCTCAACCGTTGCAACACAATATGCAAATGTTCAGCATGCTCTTCCTCTGACTTGGAATAAACCAATATGTCGTCGATGAAGACCATGACGAATTTTTCCAACTCCAGCATGAATACCGAATTCATGAGATACATAAAGTGAGCTGGAGCGTTGGTGGGACCAAAAGACATGACAAGATACTCGTATAATCCATATCGCGTCGAGAATGCCGTCTTCGGTATATCCTCGGGTTGGATTTTGATTTGATGATATCCGGACCGAAGATCCATCTTTGAGAACACCCTCGCACAAACAAGTTAATCGAAAAGAATGTCGATGCGGGGCAGCGGGTACTTGTTCTTTATAGTCATGGCGTTGAGCGGTCAATAATCCACGCATAACAGCAATGTTTCATCCTTCTTCTCGACAAACAGCGCCGAGCAAACCCCAAGGTGATGATCTTGGGCGAATAAAACCCTTGTCCAGAAGGTCCTTCAAATGTTCCTTTAATTCAGCTAGCTCATTAGGCGCCACTCGGAATGGTCTTCGAGAGATCGGTGTGGTTCCCGGTACAAGTTCAATCTTGAACTCAACGTCACGTTCGGGCGGCATGCCCAGTAAGTCATCAGGAAACACGTCAGGATACTCACGGACCATGGGAATATCTTCAAGTTTAGTTGCTTCCGTGTTATATGCAGCTGCACTGTCCTGCTCCAAACTGTCCAAAAACAGTTCATGTTGTCCGTGTATCGGGGAGTTGGACAGTCCGGGTACCGATATTAAGAATGACACCGCGATGGTTCAACCATGACATTCCCAATATTACGTCGATCTTCTGTCCATCTAATATAATCAGTGACATTGGATATACTTTGCCCCCAAACATAAAGCTGCTCGGAGAACAATCTGACTAGCCGAGATACTTCCACCCAATAAGCTTATAAGATAACTTTTCTTGGGAGTATTGGTGGATAGTTGGTGCTAATCCACACATGATTTACTGATAAAATTGTGGGTAGCACCGGAATCAAAGAGTATGAGGGCGGGCATGTCTTTGATAGCAAACATGCCCGGTAACACCGGTGCTCCCTCCAGAACATTCTCGATCTTTGTATGTTGAACACTTCCGGTTTGCTGTGTTGTCTTCTCTGGTTGAATACGGGGCTGAATACACCGTTGCACTGGTGCTTGCCCGCTGCTCAACATTTTCTCCGGGCAATCCTATGTATAGTGCAAACACGATCACATGTGGAACACCTATACTGATTCAACGTCCCGCTGACTTGAGGCCTGAATTGTCCTGCATCTCGCTGTGAGATAAATGCCACTGGAACAATTTGGGATGGTTCTTGCTGTTGATGTAACGCTGGTTGGAAATCTGATACTTCAAACGGCCAACTCTGATACAAACTCGGTTGTGCAGCCGGCTACCATATTTGACCGGATGGTAATCGGTAAACCATACGGTATTTCTGAGAAACATTATGTGTGCTGTCCTTCACAGCAAGTCTCTTCTTTGACTCCTCCGCGATCCACTCACGTGTGGCTTCCTCTTGCGTAATCGCGGAATTAAGCATAGCATTGAACGAGCCATGATTGAACAATGCAAGCTTGTCTTTCAACATGGGGCATAGACCCCGGTAGAAGTACTCTTGCTTCTGATCCTCCGTACTCACATACTCCGATGCATATTGCGCTATATTAACAAAGACTTTGGAGTATTCTTGAGCACTCATTTATCCTTGCTTCAAATCAAGAAATTCCTGAAGCTTCCTTCTCACAATGGAAGGAGGAACATGATAGGCATGGAATGCCTTCAGGAACTCTGTCCAAGTGACTTGCTGTCCGACGGCCAAGGAGGCGATTTGGTTCGCCCACCAAGCATCGGCGATGCCATGTAGTTGTTGTGATGCATATAAAACCTTCATATGATCACTGTACTATAGCAGTCCGAACTTAGCTTCAATGGTGCGCATCCAATGGACCGCATCTAGAGGTTCACCGTCAGCATTGAACACAGGGGTCACTACTACAGTAAGCCTTTTTGCAGGCAGCTCCAAACCTATTATCACATGCGGTTTTTAAAACTGCCTGAAATGAAGAGCCTGTGATAATCCGCAATTTCACAGGCGGAGAAGAGACACCGCCTGTGAAGAAACATTATCACAAGCGGTTTTTTACTTAGGCTAGCCACCTTTGAAGATAAGTTATCACAGGCGGGTCGTACAACATATATAACCGCCTGTGATAATTGTGTTATCACAGGCGGGTCGTGCAGCATATATAACCGCCTGTGATAATAGTGTTATCAGAGGCGGATCTTGACCTACATCAAGGCACCTGTGAAGATAGTTTATTGCAGTCAGTTTCTACCATAATAGTAACCGCCTGTGATAATTAGGTTATCACAGATGGTTCTTTAACTATACCTAGCCGCTTGTGATAATTGTTTTTCACAGGCAGGTCTAGCCGTTAGTAAAAAAACACCTGTGATAAGGTATAACCTATGCAGTACGAGTTGCTGTTATTTCTAATTTCTAGGTCAATTCAATATAATCACATAACAGAAGTCAATAATATCATCATAGAAGTCAACAATATCATCGCAAAAGTCATCTCACAGATGTCAATTTCACTAAAACAATATAAATATATACAAGTTTTACATACAATTCATCTAATAGTTTACAAGTTTTCACTAAAAACTACTTCTATTGGCATAGTCGCAAAGTTCTGGCACATCAGCTATTGGACAATTCTCATCACAGAACTGCCCTCTTTTGTGCAAAATTTTGCGACGAATGAATTCACAGAGTTCAGCAGCAATCTTGTTGGCTCCTCCAGCAGGAATACTTCTACAAACAGGCAATTCTTCGTTCACATTCTTCATGTGCTGCAATGAAACACATAACAAGGTTTAGAATGTGTTGGTTTGAACAGTATCAAAGTATAGATCAAAGTGAGAGTATATAGAAGTTTATTTGGTATTTTTGGAGTAGTTGTACTATGAGCAATTGGATTTTGAAGTTGGAATCAAAATATCAAAATAATTTTTCTGGTAATATTGAATAGCAGAGAATATAAGTATTAAACTATGCTAGTTACAATGCTCTTTACTTGCAACAGCTTGCTCTGGTACTGCCTGAAGCTGTTGTCCAACTTGTTACTCTTGGATATCTTTACTAGCAAGGTTACTATCATCTTCGCTGAGACATAGGGGTAGTGAATCTTCCTGGACTGGGAGTGGATCTTCCTGGACTTTTGCCTTAGAAGATGGGGTTGCAGTATTTAGAGATGCGACGGGGCTAGAAATTGGCTCATCGTCCAACACGATATCGCGTCAGTGCCAAAGGATTAATTGGTTGACAGCCTGCCCCAGAGTCGCGATCCCCTTAGGTGTGACATGGTCTATTTCATAATCTTCATAATCATTATCAATGATCTAAAGAACTCACACCACATCATAATACAACGGAAGTGCATTGCCATTGAAGTTACGATCAGGCTTTTCCATAGCAGTGGCAACCTGTTTGGTTTTGTTCCCTGCTCTGCTGATCGGGACAAGAAGACGACAAGATTTGTTGTTAGCAATATCATCGATAGGGAACTTATGGGTTGACCCGGAGCCTGGCATAGAACCAACGCTGCTAGGGTAGGCAGTTGGAGATACTAATTGCTCCTTTGGCACCGGAACCATCACTGTACTCGGTGCCGCTAATTGTCCCAATTGTCTAAGTTGTTCCATTATTTCTTGCATATTTTCTTTGACCTTTTGAGCAATCATTTCATCAAGTGTTTTATTAACAATCGTTTCATCAAGTGTTTTCTTAAACTTCTCACGTCTTCTATATGTGTCTTTATCTTTAGGGAAACCATCTAGCCAAGACATTTGAGAAGAGACTGCTCGAACCCGTCCGCTGTGTTCATGGTTTCCTAAGATAGAGGTAAGTTGGTCATTCTCCCTCTTCGGCTTGAATAGACCCTTTTGTTGCTTTTCAATTACTTCATTCATTTTCTACTTCATTCACAGAGTCGGGCTTTTCAAGTTTGACCTCGCTAGTCAAACCTGACCAAGCAAATACCCACCGCCGAGTTCTCTCATCGCAGCCTTCTAATGGGTGAGGATTGCGCTTACAGGTAATTTCATCTAATATCTTATTCCATTTTTGGACTTTAGGGGCATATCTGGCAGACCCCAAGCGATGATGGTATTTATTCTTTTTTGCTAGCTCTGACCTAGTTGCACTTAGAGCTTTAGCATCAGGTTTGGTTTTTTGACGAACAAACTCTTGCCACTGAGCTAGTGTGATTTTTCCCATCTTCCTCGAGCTAGGGACCTTATCGGCCTTAACATAAGCATTCATTTCACTCTTCCAGCCACAAAACTTCTTGCTGCAAGAGACCGATGTTGCTTTCTTTACAGCTTCTTCCGTGCCTTTAGGGAACTTGAATTGTTTCTTTATCCATTCCCAAACATCATTCTTGCTCTACTCGGGTAATTTCCTCCAATTCTCGATTGTGATCGACATGAGCTCCCTAACAAGAAAACCGCATGCATTATGGTACTTGGTAACTTGATCGAGTAGTTCTTGGGGAAGCCCACCTGGACCGACCCTTCATATGTACATGATGCGATCCAATGGACCCTTATTGGGACATCGTTGCCCTCGTTTCCGCTTGAGTGAAGCTGAGGATTCATCCATTAGAGAACCTTTTGCGGCTTTAGGAGCCGAAGCCATCTCGTTGTCTTCGCGATTAATCTAGGTAGAAAAGAATTATAATACTTCATATACTTGACAACCAACATTAACTTGAACTGCTAATGTTAAGATTCGTGATCCATACCTCGTCGGTAGGATCATATTCCGGGTCGAGATCCTCTGAAGTCTTTTAAATTTTTATATTAGGACAAAGATCCGATGGACTGTGAAAGGAGCCTGAACTGCTAGAATCAGAAAACTCCATATTGTCTTCTTTATTGTTACTACCAACACCAGTCTTCTTAGGTCTTTCCATGCTAGAACTAATATGACAAAAATATAATAAATGGCATATTAACTTTACATGAAGTGTTGCATGAAGGAAAAGATGGAAGCATTCTAGGATTTGATAAGGCATTCTAGGGTTTAAGGTGACTGACCAAAAGGTTCCTATACATTGCGAGGGTGACAAGCATGTTAAAGTTGCTTAACAGCAATGGCAATTTTATCTTCATATTCTAAATAGGCAGTTACTTGTATCTGTGTTCTGAGCACAAGCGATGTTCAACAGCCGTATACGAGCACATTGCTTTGTTTGGCAAAAGGATAGCGACACCGATCTCAATGGAGCACAACCCTTTGAGATGAAGTGTGGGGCGGCTACACTCTATTTTCAGTACAAATGCTATTATCCACTCATGTTACCACCAAGTTCCCAATTTTTTAACTAAAATTTGGCAGAGCTTCCTTTGTATGTTGCTAATTTTATCCACAATTTTCAAATAGAGAACATTGATATTTGTAGAAACAATATATTGCAAACTTGTTACACACATCCTCAAGATTCCATAAATGTAAATTATGAAGTCTTTTGATGATCCTACTAGAAATTACGATCCAAACAGCAACTGAATACATAACTGTCCAGATTCTGGATTTTTACGACACCTCAAATAGTACTTCGATTTAGACCTAGTTATTGCGTGTTTTAGCCTTAGTGTTGAATAGCAAATTGATAGAGGACTCTTTAATATTTCCTGACATGTATAGATATGCATAGATTGCTTTTCTAATTTAAGAATTATGGTTGTTCAAAGTTCAGAAATTTTCTAGCTGTTTCAGGTAGCACTGTACACAGGTACTAACTTCAACTCCAGTTTCTAATTAGTTATAAACCTAATTTTAGGTAACAATGAATAGAAAAGATGTAGAATAGCTCTTTCCGTTTCAAAAAAAGTATCACAATAGACTAGAAGAGCTTTCTACAGATAATTATGGCAAAAATTCAGATGCTTGTTCATACAGTTTTAGAACAGCAGCTGATTTAGTTAGAGAAGATTTTCATCACCTTACAACAGTCTATTGGCTTGAAGGTCAATACAAAACTTATAGAATACTTCAAGAGATTTCCAAAAAGTATGCCAACCGTTGTCGCTACAGAAGCCTAACCAAGGAAGCTGCCCTTTTCGAATTCTCGAACCCTAACCAAGGAAATATATGCAAGGCAACATTTGACTCAGCCGGCGACGAGGGCGAGGAGGGAGGCGGCACGGGGACGGAGGAGGGAAGGTCGAAGGGTTTAGAGTTTACCATGAAGCTCGGCAGCGACAGCAATGGCTTCGCTTGGCGTACCTGGAAGTGACGAGGGCGAAACAAACGGACAGTGGCGAAGCTCGGTGATGACGGTGAAGCTCGGCGTTGACGGTGGCGAACACTTGGCGGCAAATGAAATTTTGGCAGCTTGACAGAATCTAAGTGTTTCACCCGGGTTAGGGTTTTCCCACGCAGTCTGAGGGGTATATATAGACATCTATTTTCTCAGGTGGATTTTAAGTACCGACCCCCTGAGTAGATGGTTATCTCAGACGGGTTTTACTTACCAACCGCCTGCGAAGATTCAATTATCTCAGGCGGTTGGTAAGTAAAGCCCGCCTGAGATAAACATCTTCTCAGGCGGTTATTAAGTATCAACCGCTTGAGAAGATCTTTACTTCTTCTTAATTAATATTCTTGATTAAATGTGGGGCCTATAAAAAGGAAAAATTCCACTTTCTTGTAATATTATTGATTAGTAAAGGTTACCATTAAATTTCACTTCATAAATCCTTTTAAATTGGTTAGAACATAAAAAACATATAATAATTGCTATTTTTCATTTTTCTATCTTGATGAATATAATGATTTTTTTGTTTATTTTTTCATTGGACATTTTATTCATCATACCAACCTCTATGTATTTTTTTTAATTTTTTTAAATTTTTTAAATCAATGTGTGTTCATAATTTGATGAATGCCTCATATGTATATGAGCATTTAGTTAGAATGATGGATAATTTGAATTTTGACATGTTGGAATGTTTTAAGAAATAACAAAATTCATGCATGTATAAATAATACAAATATGTTCATACAAACAAATTTCAGTGAAAGATCCTGTTTTTTAGGAGATGCACAAATGTGAATAATATGTGAGTAGAAATTAATTTGATATTTACCAAAACATTACAATGTCAGCTATACAAATTTTAAAATACTTAGTTCAGGTGGTAGATGTTAATTTTTGAAAATTATAGAAAGAAAGAATCATTGAATTTGGACTCAATTTGCAGAATCTTTTCATGTTTGAGTATTTATATTGAAATCTAAATAAAAAAGAAGCAAGGGAAAAGGAAACTGAAGAACAGGCTCGGGCATTATCTCAGGTGTTTGGTAAGTACCTTCTCAGTCGGTTATTAAGTATCAACCACCCGCGAAGATCTTTACTTCTTCTTCATTAATATTCTTGAATAAATGTGGGGCTTTCAAAAAGGCAAAATTCCACTTTCTTGTAATATTATTGATTAGTAAATGTTACCATTATATTTCACTTCATAAATCCTTTGAAATTGGTCAGAACATAAAAAACATATAACAATTGCTATTTTTCATTTTTCTATGTTGATGAATATAATGATTTTTTTCATTTATTTTTTCAATGGACATTTTTATTCATCATACCAACCTCAATGTATTTTTTCAGATTTTTTAAATTTTTTTGAATCAATGTGTGTTCATAATTTGATTAATGCCTCATATGTATATGAGCATTTAGTTAGAATGATGGATAATTTGAATTTTGACATGTTGGATTTTGTCGGTGGTTTGGATCCGGCAGATCTCCCGACACTACTAAAGTGTTAGAGGAGTTTGTGGTTCGGTGTGGGCGCGCGGAGATTCAAGAAGGTGAATTACAAATGACGCAGGAGACACAAGAGTTTACGTGGTTCAGGCCGCCTGAGCGTAATACCCTACTCCACGGGTTGTGTTGATGTTGTATTGGATGTAGCGCGTGTGTCAGCGTGTCTGAACGTCTATGGAGCGTCTATGGAACGTGTATGGAACATCGTCAGCCTATCCTTTTATAGGACAAGGGCAGGCCGTTACAAATTAGCCTGGCCCGACATGTGGCCCCAGTGGTTACTAGTATTGATACTTATTAAACACGTTTAATTGCCCTTAATGACTGTGTAATGGGCTTTGACAGCATCGTTACTGGTAATTAAGGTCGCCCGATCATGTGTCATTAATATGGTATTAATGACACTTAATCGGGTCTTGAAGTCCTTGATTCCCCTTCGAAGATCTGGAGCCATTGTGGGGTATTCCGGAGGTTAGAGGGTGAAGATCCGACGGTTGGACACGTGGCAGCACAGGAGCACGCTGTGGAGAACAGATAGTTCTGGTGTTAGCTGACACATGTCAGCACCGGAGCTTCCCTCGGTCTGGGGTTAGGTCTGGGGGTGCCACTTCGGTACATAGCCCGGAGCTTCCTCCCTTGCGGGCGGTAGCTCCGGTTTGATAGTACACGTGGCGACCCTGGGACTAACCATGTTGGAGAAGCGGGTTCGAACATGTCTGACATGTGGGCCTCCGAAGGTCTTCATATCAAGTAGGTGACTTTCCCTTGAGATCTTTGCAATCCCAAGGGGTATATGGTACCCAAGGTACCGACACTGGCCCCCTGGGCCCACCCTCGGTGAAGAAACCTTGGGTGAAGTCATTCTGCCGGAGGTGGTTCAATCCTTCGACTTTTGAACTGAGTCTTCAAAGGTCTTCAGATGTGCCGTTGGCGATGGTCCGGAGTTAAATCCTTGCCGCGTGGCGTATCCCGTGTGCGGCAGGTGAGATCTTTGGCATGCGGATCTCACGCAATTGAAGGTCGCCGGTTCCCGATACGAAAATTGTATCGGTTCCGTGCGCCTTGTCAGGCCGCCGCCTTCAGGCTTCCCGCCTCATTATGGCAACCGTTCGCCTGGGTAAGAACCTCGACTTGATCATCGGGGTGGTCCCGGGCCATCTTGTCTTCAGCTGGGTGGAATTTTTGAGTGGTATCTTCGACTTCCTTGCGGTTTCCATCCAAGCGTCGCAAGGGCTTACTTAAGAAGGAAAGTGCGCACCGTTTGGGGTTCTTTACGCCTCTCATCTGATCTTGCGCTCAAACTCCCAACTTGTGCTTAGCTTTTCTTCTCTTGCCTTGTCGTGCCGCGATGGAGTTGGGTCTCCGCGAGAGTCGTTTGAAGACCGACGGCGACCTAAAGAAGGTCCGGGCCTTCATGGGATGGTCCTCGGACTTCTTCAACCGCTCGTCCGCGCCGGTGGAGAGCCCCCGTTTGAGAAGGAGCACGCCGACGAAATGGTGTACTTCTCCTCGTACGCCATGGTGGGGTTGATCCCACCTTTTTCCTCCTTTTTCTTGATGCTGCTAGACTTCTATGGTCTGCAGTTGTATCACCTTGGCTCCCACTCCATTCTTCTTGTGTCTATCTTCGTCCACTTCTGTGAGATGTGGGTGGGCATCCCCCCCCTGGATTGAACTCTTCCGGACCTTCTTCACCGTCCATACCACCGGCAGGAGCAATGAGTACCTTGGCTTCTACTACTTCGTGAAGCGCAAGAAGTGCCCATTCAAGTACCTCCGGTCGTTTCCCTCTGGGAAGTGGGATGACTGGAAGAAGTACTGGATAGTCGTCCGGGTGGAGGAGCACGAGAAGCTGAAGCTGCCGAAGGCCTCCCTAGCATCGACACGACAATCTGGAGTGAAGCTCCGGTGCTGGCGGAAGCCTTTAACCCAGCTTTGACCAGGATCCGCCAATGCGTGGAGGGAGGATTGACTCCTCAGGCGGTGTTTTGCAACTTCCTAGTCAACAGGTGGGCACCGCTGAAGAGGATAGAAAAACTCGCATGGGCCCTCAACAGCGTGATGGACGACGACCGGGTCGAGACCTGGATGAAGTCCAACATGGTGGGGAAAACCTTGGAGTTCCACCTCAAGAAGTTCCAGCACGGCATCGATGTCGAGGGTGACGACTTGACTCCGCCATCAGCTTTTCTCCCTCTAAACGTGGAAGTGGAGTTCAGCAGGGAGCTCCGGCGGAAGATTCTCGTGCTTTACAACCTTGGTGTCGTCGAGAGAAGATCAACCACCAGGGTGGCGATCCTTGGAATGTCCGAGGATAGCTCCGACCCTGCCCCGAAGCCGAGGGTCGAGGTCGTCAGCAAGGGCAAGGAGCTGGCAAACGAACCCTTGAGCCGAAAGAGGAAGCTGCAGTACGCCGACAGACGGTCCGTCAGGCCTGCTACCTCTGCGTCGGCTCCTTCTCCCCGGAGGGGGAGGTCTTCTACGACTGCGGCGACTTTTCCCGCAGTGGGGTCCTCCCGGGGTGCTAGCTCCGGGCATGCGACTCCAGCACCGGGACTGGTGGAGGCCTCTAGGTCCGGAGGTCCTTCCCGATCGAGGGGGGCCTCGACTAGGGAAACACCCGTGGCCGCAACGAGTTCCGGGGGGCCTTCCGGAGCTTCCACGCCGGCTATGACCAGCCCAGAACGCCCGGGAAAAAGGTTCCGCGCAAGCTGGTGCGGAAGCCTCCCAAGGTAATTTTTAATCTTTACCTTGGATAGTTGTTTAATTGTAGTAACTATTTTTTAAGTTTCTTCGTTCATCATCTGCAGCGTCCCCATGAAGGGGAGTGAGGCTCCACCCTTAGCCACAGCAGCTGAAGCCGTGAGGGTGGAAGCTTCTACTCCTGTCCTGGTGCCGGCCCAAGTGGTGACCGAAGCTGCGACAGCTCCGGCACCGGCTGTCGTGGTCATGGACCTCGACTCATCCCCAGAGGCTCCCGTGGTAGCGCCGGACCGCGGGAGTGTAATGCGCTAGAGGCACCTGTCCCGGAGATTGAAGCTCCAGGTCCTGGTGCTGAGATGATGGAAGCTCCAGCCATTGAGCCGGAAGAAGCTGTAATTCCGGCCCCAAAGCCAAAAATTGTCGAAGCTCCAGCGGTCTAGCCGGAGGTGATTGAAGTCCCGGCGTGCGTGCCAGATGTTGAGGAAGTCCCGACGGTTTGGCTGGCTACCTCAGACGCACCGGCCGCAGAGCCGGTCGTTGTTGGAGCTCCGGCTGCAGGGCCGATTGAGGATGAAGATCTTCCGGCTCCCGAGCCAGTTGATACGAAGGCGTCGGAGCTCGAGCCCCCATCGGAGGAGGTGCCAAGGCTGGAGCCAGAAGCTGCCCCTGCTCCGGAAGTGACGACGTCGGAGGTACCCGCAGCTGAGCTGGAGTGCCCTGGTGAAGTCGCTGGCCCCCTGTCTGAGGGGGTGAATGAAGACCTGGCAGCGGGGCCTTCCTCGATGGCGCTGAGGCCATCCTGGAGGACGGCCCTAGTGCCATGGAGACCCAGGGGACCACTCTTGTGGAGTGGGACCCAATTTTTGTTTCTGAAAACCTGCTGGAACCAGCGGAGGAGACCCCAGCAGGTCCGAAACCTATCCCATTGTCACTATCTATTGACAATGCATGTTCCAGTCTGCGTCAAGTTCAACTGGCCTTCTTCCACGACTACAAGGCTCTTGAAGAGGAGCGCCAAACCCTTAGGAGGTGGCATAACCGGCTCTACTTCGAGACCAAGCTGGCGCAGTCGAGGCTAGCGGATGACAAGGAGTGGATTAAGCGGGAGAAGGTCCGCTTGGAATATTGGGGTAAATTATTGGATGACAGGGAGAGTATGACTCGCGCCCTCGATGCTCAATCCCAGGAGATCTACGAGCAGGCCAAAGTAGCAAACAATGCGGCCGATGAACGCCACGAAAGGATTGAGGCCATTAACACTACACTCATCAAGCGCCGAGAGGCACTTGAAGAGAGGGAGAAACGGCTCGATGATGAAGAGTATAAACTCCTAGAGCTGCGGGATGACGTCCTGAGGAGGGAGGAGGAGCTCTCCGAGAAGGTGGCTCTGGCTGACAAGGGCCTTGAGGAGCGCGCCAAGAAATTGGAAGAGCGCTACGTAGAGGAGGAGAAGAAGGCCTGGGTGCGAGGGCAGGAGCTCCATGAGCGGGAGTGTGCCCTTGTTGCCAGGGAAAAGAAAGTGAGGGGCAGGGAGAAGGACCTGGTCGACCGCCGGAACAAGATCCACCTCCGGGAGGAGGAGCTCGGAAAACTCATGAAGCGGGTTGCTGAGAAGATTCAGCAAAACGCCAAAGAAGTTGAGCACCTCGCCCGTGAGAATTCCGAACTGGTGGCAGCCAGAAGATCCTTGGAAGACATGAAGGGCTTGAGGACTGCGGACTCCCTACAAATTTGGGAGTTCCTGGCAAGGCCAACGACGCGCTGACACCGATGGGCTTCAGTCCTGTGCGTCCAGATGATCCAGAGCCCGTGCCGGACATAGCGTTGCAGGCGTTGAGCTCGGTAGGTAGCAAGCTCTCCAAGGTGGGCGATGTCATTGAGGACCAATTGGAGGTTGAAGGGAAATCCCTAGCGACGAACGTCGCAGAGTATGTGCTGAAGTGCTACACCAGCCGGAACTCCCAATTTCCTCTGGACTCAGTGCTTGAAGGTCCCATTGAAGGAGAAGGGAAAGCTGCCCGAGCCAACGTGTCGGAGGTTGCCCAGAAGGTCGCTCAATTCTTCCATAGGGTCTAGGACCATCTCTGTAGTTCCCACTTGTATCTTCTCTTCTTCTTCCTCAATTTTGTAATCCCCTGTCTCCAGATGAATGAAATCCCCAAATTTTTGTGAATTTCACTTTTTGTCTTCAACACTTTTGTCTTCACTTGGTCCCCTGGTAGATGTACACAATTTGATTGTGAACATGTACCAAGAGGATATTGTGTGTTGTTGAAGACTCATTTGCTTGGAACTTGTAGAGTGTAGGTCCAAAGTCTTCAATAGTGAAGGCCCCCTGAGGTCAAACTGACTATCACCGGAGCTTAGTAGTTCCGGCAATAGTCCCTATCAACGCATATAGCATCGATAGTTAGCCCTCCGGGTGTCAGAGCTTAGTAGCTCCGGCACTGACCTTTGCCAACACGTAGCTTATCGGCAGCAGACTCCACTTGTGGGTCTTCTCACAATCTTTTATTTTACGTCGACGGCTGGCCCCCCTAGCTTTACCAGAGCTTGGTTGCTCCGGTGATGCTCGTTTTCGATGCTTAACATCGATTACAAGCCATCTAGGGGAGTCGGAGCTTTGTTGGCTCTGATTTTTCTCTATCAATGTGGATTTTATTTTTCTTGCACACTGAAGCCAAGAAAAATAGTAAAATTTGTTTCTTGCCTATAACTTCGTCGCGGCTTATGATTCTCGAGAAAATTTTAGGTCAAACGCGATTCTAAACACAACCGAATGTGTTGCCTTTTCTTCCAGATTCAATTGTACTTGGACCCGCCTTACTTTGGCCTGTCGGGGTGTAGGTAGAGTGGCGTACTTAGGGTGCTTGACCAGGCTAAGTCGATAGCACACTCCGGCCCTAGATTGGCTTGGCGGCATTCAGGCGAGTGGGCCATGAACAATATTTGAATCCAAAAGAATCGACAATACGACCCGAATCGTATATGAACCGGTCGAACTAAAATTTCTTAAGAATTGCACGTCTTTGTTTATAGACAAGAAAGAGAAAAAAATGTTGAGTCTGTACAAAATGAATGCACGTGGAGTCTGTTTCACCTGAAGATGTCTTTCATTATAGGTCCGGGGTACAGGGGAAACAAGTACACTCTTAGGGTACAGAACCAGGCTAAGCGTGTTTATTTTCTCGTTTGACCCAGGGTAGCTAGCCACACTTTTAGTTCTGGGACTGTGACAAGTGTTGCATGAACTTTGCAGACCTTCCGGGGAAGGTCCGGCTGTTCTCCCGGAGGAACTACCCGACTCTGTACAATGACTCTATAACATACACCTCAAGTTACTACAGACTCACCTTCGTGATATTAAGTGTAGAACTTACGGAGGTGCTCAATGTTCCAAGGATTTGGGAGAGGTGTCCCATCCTCAGTAGCCAAGCGAACGCTTCCGGGACGGGATACTTTAATCACTCGGAAGGGTCCCTCCCAGCTGGGGGAGAGTTTGTTTAACCCTTCTCTGGATTGTATTCTCCGTAGCACCAGATCGCCTTCCTCGAGCTGTCGGTTGTGTACATGCCGCTGATGATAGCGCCGAAGGGCTTGACGGTATCGGGCATTCCGAACAGCTGCTTGGCACCTTCCCTCCTCAAGGAGGTCTAGGTCTTCACGCCGGAGCTGGTCCTGCGTGGCTTTGTCGAAGGTCCGGACCCGGAGTGAACCCAAGGTGATTTCCGGAGGAAGGATTGCTTCAGCTCCGTACACAAGAAAGAAGGGTGTCTCTCCAGTTGACCGGTTTGGAGATGTCCTGTTGGCCCATAAAGTGGGTGGAAGCTCTTCAATCTAGTTGGCTCCATGTTTTTTCAAGCGCTCATAAGTGCGCGTCTTGAGTCCTTTAAGGATTTCAACATTTTCTCTCTCGGCTTGGCCATTACTTGCTGGGTGAGCTACGGAGGCGTAGCAAACATGTATGCCGAGGTCTTTGCAATATCCTTGAAATGCAGAGCTTGTGAATTGGGTCCCATTATTAGTGATGATTTTGTTTGGGACTCCAAATCTGCAAACGATGGACTGTAAAAAGTTGATAGCAGATTGCTTGTTGATTGTCACAACTGGAGTTGCTTCTGGCCACTTGGTGAACTTGTCAATGGCAACGTATAGGAACTTGTAACCTCCGACGGCTCTTGGGAAAGGTCCCAAGATGTTCATCCCCCACACAGCGAAGGGCCATGTAGGAGGTATCATTTGTAGGGGTTGAGCCGGTGTGTGAATTTGCTTTGCATAAAATTGACATGCTTCGCATTTCTTCACCAGCTCAGTTGCATCCTGGAGTGCTGTAGGCCAGTAGAAGCCATGCCGAAAGGCTTTACCAACCAGCGTGCGGGAAGACGTGTGGTTCCCACACTCGCCTCCATGGATTTCTGCGACGAGTTCGCAGCCTTATTCCCTTGTGATGCACCGCATTAGGATGCCATTGGCACCGCGCCGGTAGAGATCCCCTTCTACCAGTGTGTATCTTTTAGCCAATCTAACTACCCGGTCAACAGATACATCATCGTTAGGAAGGATGTTGTCTTTCAAGTAGCTCCGGATCTCCGAGATCCATGCATCGGAACTAGCTTGAGTATTTGAGTCTTGCGTGCTGGGTTGCTCGGAGCTTCCGGCAGCACCTACGACCCTTGATGGCTGCCATGGTAACAGGGCCATCGGGACCGTCAGCTTCGGGATGCTGATCTCGCCCCCTTCGCTCAGTTCGGTAGGCTGAGCTGTTGGTTTTGACAACCTCCGGACAAAAGTTCCGTCAGGAGCCGGAGCTCCGGTTGACGCTTTCGTCGAGAGTTCGTCAGCTTCAGCGTTATGGGCACGCTGAACATGGTGGAGATCTAGGACTTCGAAGTCCTTCTGAAGCCTCTGGACTTCAAGGAGGTAAGCAGCTAGCTGGAGATTGTTGCAGGAGCATTCACCCTTCACTTGCTTAATGATGAGCTGCGAATATCCCTTGACCAACAATTGCTTAACACCATATGACAGTTCCACCTTTAGTCCGTAGATGAGTGCTTCGTACTCTGCCATGTTGTTGGTCGCCTTGAAGTCAAGGCGTACCATGTATTTCACCTTCTCCCCGGTTGGTGCAAGGAGAAGGATTCCAGCTCTGTCCCCCTGCTTCTGCATGGAGCCGTAGAAGTAGAGGGTCCAGTGAGGCTCGGTGAAGGCTGGAGCTTGATGTTCCATCTTCTGCTCACTGGGGCCCCCAGGGTTTGATGGAGAGGGAGTCCATTCCGCCACAAAGTCTGCCAAAGCTTGACTCTTGACTGCTTGCCTTGAAATGAATTAAAGATCAAATTCGGCCAATTCCGCTGCCCACTTTGCAATATTCCCAGTTGAATTGGGATTATGTAAGATTGCTCGAAGTGGGTAAGAGGTCACCACTGAGACTTTGTGAGCTTGGAAGTAATGGCGAAGCTTCCTGGAGGCAATAAGAACTGGATAGAGCAGCTTATGCACCTCTAGGTATCGAGTCTTGGCATCATGTAGTACTTCACTGATGAAGTACACCGGGCGCTGAATGGTCCGGAACTTCCCGCAGGGGCCCGGAGCTTCCTCTCCACTGACCCGGATCCCCCCGGAGGGATCCGGATCTTCTTCGGGGACCTTCGGGTCCTGGCTGGAGGAACCCGGAGCTTCTTCAGAAGCGACCTGGACCCTCCCGAAGGGGTCTGGGTCTTCTGAAGTGACTTCTTGTGGATTCGAGTCTGGGAGCTGGGACCCAGACTCGCTTTCAGGGACCTCCGGACCCTCCCGAAGGGTTCCGGATTCCTGAGTATAGGGTAGTTCTGGTCTCTCCTCAACCAGAACCATACTGACGACTTCGTCAGTTGCTGAAATGTAAAGCAACAAAGGCTCACCAGGGTTCGGAGCTACCAGAATTGGTAGGGTTGTTAGGAACTATTTCAGCTCCTGGAATGCCTTCTCTGCTTCTTCAGACCATTGGAATGGTCCGGACTTCCTCAATAACTTGAAGAAGGGGAGTGCCCGTTCCGCCAGCCTTGAAATGAACCGGCTGAGGGCTGCTAGACATCCAGTTAGCTTTTGGACATCTTTGATGCGGGTTGGTGGCCGCATGTCTTCAATGGCCTTGATCTTTGCCGGATTAGCTTCTATGCCCCAGTGACTTACTAGGAAACCAAGAAGTTTTCCGGAGCTAACCCCGAAGACACACTTGTCTGGGTTTAGCTTTGTGCGGGTGGCCCGCAGCTTGTCGAAGACAGCTTGCAGGGTGTCAAGGAGTGACTCCTTGTTCTTGACCTTGACCATGATGTCATCGACGTACACTTCCACTATGTCTCTAATGAGTTCTTCAAAGGTTTTGTACATAGCTCGTACAAAAGTTGAAGCTGCATTCTTGAGACCTAATGGCATGGCTGTATAACAGTACAATCCATCTACTGTGATGAACGAGGTATGCTCTTCATCTTCCCTAGACATCCTGATTTGATGATACCCAGAATATGCGTCTAGGAAACACATTAATTCACACCCGGAGGTGGAATCCACTATCTGATCTATTCTAGGTAGTGGGAATGGATCTTTTGGACATGCCTTATTTAGTGTGGTGTATTCGATGCACATCCGAAGCTTCCCGCCGGCCTGGGGCACAACGACTGGGTTTGCCAGCCATTTTGGATGGAAGACTTCTCGGATGAATCCAGCTTCGAGCAACTTCTTCACTTCTTGTCAGATGAAGTTCTGTCGCTCTAACGGATTGCTTCCGAGGCTTCTGATGCACTGGCCGGGTGTCGGGGTAGATCTTCAGATTGTGCTCAATCACTTCCCTGGGGATCCCAGGCATTTGTGATAGTTGCCAGGCAAACACATCGATGTTAGCCCGGAGGAAAGTGATGAGCGCAAGTTCCTATTTTTTATTCAATCCCCCCGATATACGGGTGGTCTGAGCGGCATCAGAACCAATTTGGATGACTTTGACGGGAATGTCGGTGTCGCCGCATGGCTGCACACGAGGTGCATAAGTCGAGCCTCGTCGACGAATGCTCGGGGGTTTTGGAGCTTGCTCCTGCCTGGAGTCCTCTTCTTGCGCCGTGGTGAGTGCATGGAGTTCTTCCAGAGCAGTTACCCCGGCAGTACGATCTCCGCGGATCTGGAGAACGCCTACTGGTGTTGGCATCTTCAACAGCAGATAACCATAATAAGCAGCTGCCATGAATTTGTACAGGGCAGGCCTACCCAAGATGGCATTGAAGGGTAAGTTGATCTGAGCGACGTCGAAGACCAATTTCTCGGTGCGGTACTTCTCCCATGTCCTGAAGGTAACTGGGAGAGTGATAGCTCCGAGTGGGGTAATGGCCCCCGGACCTACTCCGGAGAAAGGTCGGGAGGGGTGGAGATCCGAAGGTCGGAGCTGAAGCTTTGTAAAAGCTTCGAATCATATGAGGTTAAGCCCCGAACCTCCGTCTACCATGACATGGTGGAGCTGGATGTTATTGATGGTAGGAGATACCATCAAAGGTAACTAACCTGCTCCAACCATGCTCCGAGGGCAGTCCGAAGCATCAAAAGTGATGGCTGTGTCCATCCACTTCCGATGAGGTTCCGGCCTGACTGTAGGAGCTACAGCAGCCATATCTCGACGCATAGTCTTGATGACGCGGCAAGAGGTGATGTCCCATGATCCACCAAAAATGGTGCTCATGGTCTTCCGACGCTCGTTGTCAGAGACGTCAGAATCATCATTGACGGAGGTGTAGTCGTCCTTCAGGACCTTTTTGGGATCCTGAAAACCTAACTCCTCTTCAGCCGGAGCTTCGTCGACTTTTTGCTTTACTTCCCTTTGTCGGAAAGGAGATTCTTCCCGGCGCTTGTTGTAGCGCTCGGCAAGGTTTTGGACCTCACGGCAGTCTTCCAAACTGTGGCTACCCATTTTGTGAATTGGGCCACACACCTTGGGCTTGCCACCGTCTTCAGAAGACGGTCGAGGTTGCTTCTCGGGGCGCGACCCCCGACCACCCGGAGCTGCAGCAGCTGCAACATTGGATGTACCGGCCGACGGCTTCTTCTTGCCGTTGGTCTTTTTCTTCTTCTTGCCGTTCTCGGAGGTAGCGGCTTCTTCTTTGGAGGATTTCTTGTGACCCTCCGAAGTTGGTTTGGAGTGCATCTCACAGCCTCCGCAGCTCTGGCACACTTGTCGGCCAAACTGAAGAGTTCCGTGACACTGGTGATCTCCTTGATCGCCAGTTTCTCCAGCATCTTCTTGTCCCGTACACCCTGTCTGAATGCCACAATGACAGAGGCGCTAGAGATAGAAGGGATAGTGTTTCGTACCTGAGAGAACCTCTGGATGAATGAATGCAAGGATTCTCCCCCTTTTTGCACAACTGCAAAAAGGTCCAGTTCAGTGCCTGGTCGGGTGTATGAACTCCCGAAGTTGGCGGCGAACTGCTGGCACAGCTCCTCCCAACTGTTGATGGAGTTGCGTGGAAGGCTCATAAACCAGGACCTGGTGGTCCCAGTAAAAGCCACTGGAAAATAGTTAGCCATTACTGCCTCATTTCCTCCGGCTGCCAAGATTGCAGTGGAGTAGATTTGAAGAAATTCAGCAGGATTGACAGTCCTGTCAAACTTCTCCCGTAGGTGAGGCCAGAACTTTTGTGGCCACCTGACCATACGCAGATGCATGGCCAGGGCTGAACAGCCACCTCCTACTCCTTCAGGAGTAGGAACGTCTTTAGCTTCTGACTTTCACGAGCACGCTCAATATGGACTCGGCCGTCCTGCTGGCGGTATCGGCGATCCAGCTCCGCCCGGAGGTCATGAGTTGAAAGCTTGGATACTGTGTGAGTACGTCGTGCCCCGGAGGGCAATGACGTCACTTGCTTTGATGTAGCATGTCTCCTGTTGTTGGAAACGTGCGGACCAAGTCTACCAGACAAGGTCCGCCGCTGCGATGGGGCCCGCCCTGAAGGAGGAGGACCCTGGTTGCATATGCGTTCGGCTGCTGCTGCAACCAAATGTTGCACATTGGCCCTCCACTGCTCCAGTGCATCCCGGGTTGCATCCGTAGGTGGTGGGCGTTGGAGAAGAACACGCGCTGCATGGAGCTCGTGTTCCGGGTTGTCATGATTTGCCGACGCAGTGATTGACGCCGGTGCACCATTGCGTTGCCCAGCTTGATTTGCTGGTGGAGGCGGTGGTGGTGGGAGTGTGACTCCTGCTGGTGCTGAGGCTCCTGCTGGTGGCTGCATATTGGAGGGATTGCCCCCAACAGCTTGAGCAGCAGGTTGACCGTTGGATGATCCAGTAGCTGAGTTCACCATTCTCGAAATCTCAGGTGCCCCTACCTGGCGCGCCAACTGTCGGTGGTTTGGATCTGGCAGATCTCCCGACACTACTAAAGTGTTAGAGGAGTTTGTGGTTCGGTGTGTGCGCGCGGAGATTCAAGAAGGTGAATTACAAATGACATAGGAGACACAAGAGTTTACGTGGTTCGGGCCGCCTGAGCATAATACCCTACTCCATGGGGTGTGTTGATGTTGTATTGGATGCAGCGCGTGTGTCAGCGTGTCTGAACATCTATGGAGCGTCTATGGAACGTGTATGGAACGTCGTCGGCCTATCCTTTTATAGTACAAGGGCAGACAGTTACAAATTAGCCTGGCCCGACTTGTGGCCCCGGCGGTTACTAGTATTGATACTTATTCAACACGTTTAATTTCCCTTAATGACCGTGTAATGGGCTTTGATAGCACCGTTACTGGTAATTAAGGTCGTCTGATCATGTGTCATTAATATGGTATTAATGACACTTAATCGAATCTTGAAGTCCTTGATTCCCCTTTGAAGATCCGGAGCCGTTGTAGGGTATTTCGGAGGTTAGAGGGTGAAGATCCGACGGTTGGACACGAGGCAGCACCGGAGCACACTGTGGAGAACAGATAGTTTCGGTGTTAGCCGACACATGTCAGCACCGGAGCTTCCCTCGGTCTGCGGTTAGGTCTGGGGGTTCCACTTCGGTACATAGCCCGGAGCTTCCTCCCTTGCGGGCGGTAGCTCTGGTTTGATAGTACACGTGGCGACCCTGGGACTAACCATGTTGGAGAAGCGGGTCCGGACATGTCTGACATGTGGGCCTCTGAAGGTCTACATATCAAGTAGGTGACATTCCCTTGAGATCTTTGCAATCCCAAGGGGTATATGGTACCCAGGGTACCGACAGAATTCTTTAAAAAAATAACAAAATTCATACATGTATAAATAATACAAATATGTTCATACAAAAAAATTTCAGTAAAGGATCATTTTTTAGGAGATACACGAATGTGAATAATATGTGAGTAAAAATTAATTTGATATTTACCAAAACAATACAATGTCAGCTATACAAATTTTAAAATATTTAGTTCAGGTGGTAGATGTTAATTTTTGAAAATTATAGAAGAAAGAATCATCGAATTTGGACTCAATTTGCAGAATCTATACATGTTTGAGTATTTATATTGAAATCTAAATAAAAAAGAAGCAAGGGAAAAGGAAACTGAAGAACAGGCTCGGGCATTATCTTAGGCGTTTGGTAAGTACCTTCTCAGTCGGTTATTAAGTATCAACCACCCGCGAAGATCTTTACTTCTTCTTCATTAATATTCTTGAATAAATGTGTGGCTTTTAAGAAGGCAAAATTACACTTTCTTGTAATATTATTGATTAGTAAATGTTATCATTATATTTCACTTCATAAATCCTTTGAAATTGGTCAGAACATAAAAAACATATAACAATTTCTATTTTTCATTTTTCTATGTTGATGAATATAATGATTTTTTCATTCATTTTTTCAATGGACATTTTTATTCATCATACCAACCTCTATGTATTTTTTTCAGATTTTTTAAATTTATTTGAATCAATGTGTGTTCATAATTTGATGAATGCCTCATATGTATATGAGCATTTAGTTAGAATGATGGATAATTTGAATTTTGACATGTTGGAATGTTTTAACAAAATTAAAAAAATTCATACATGTATAAATAATATAAATATGTTCATACAAACAAATTTTAATGAAGGATCCTTTTTTAGGAGATACATAAATGTGAATAATATGTGAGTAGAAATTAATTTTATATTTACTACAACATTACAATGTCAGCTTACAAGTTTTAAAATATTTAGTTCAGGTGGTAGATGTTAATTTTTGAAAATTATAGAAGAAAGAATCATCGAATTTGGACTCAATTTGTAGAATCTATACATGTATGAGTATTTATATTGGAATCTAAGTAAAAAACAAGCAAGGGAAAAGGAAATTGAAGAACAGGCTCAGGCATTATCTCAAGCGGTTGGTAAGTAAAACCCACTTGAGATAAACATCTTCTCAGACGGTTATTAAGTATCAACCGTCTGAGAAGATCGTTACTTCTTCTTAATTAATATTCTTGATTAAATGTGGGGCCTTTAAAAGGGCAAAATTCCACTTTATTGTAGTATTATTGATTAGTAAAGGTTACCATTAAATTTCACTTCATAAATCCTTTGAAATTGGTCAAAACATAAAAACATATAACAATTGCTGTTTTTCATTTTTCTATCTTGATGAATATAATGATTTTTTTCATTTATATTTTATATGGACATTTTTATTCATCATACCAACCTCTATGTATTTTTTCAGATTTTTTTAAATTTTTTAAATCAATGTGTGTTCATAATTTTGATGAATGCCTCATATGTATATCAGCATTTGGTTAGAATGATGGATAATTTGAATTTTGACATGTTGAAATGGTTTAAAAAAATAACAAAATTCATACATGTATAAATAATACAAATATGTTCATACAAACAAATTTCAGTAAAGGATTTTTTTTAGGAGATACACAAATGTGAATAATATGTGAGTAGAAATTAATTTGATATTTACCAAAACATTACAATATCAGCTATACAAATTTTAAAATATTTAGTTCATGTGGTAGATGTTAATTTTTGAAAATTATAGAAGAAAGAATCATCGAATTTGGACTCAATTTGCAAAATCTATTCATGTTTGAGTATTTATATTGGAATCTAAATAAAAAAGAAGCAAGGGAAAAGGAAACTGAAGAACAGGCTCGGTCATTATCTCAGGCATTTGGTAAGTACCTTCTAAGGCGGTTATTAAGTATCAACCGCCCGCGAAGATCTTTACTTCTTCTTAATTAATATTCTTGATTAAATGTTGGGCCTTTAAAAAGGCACAATTCCACTTTCTTGTAATATTATTGATTAGTAAATGTTATCGTTATATTTCACTTCATAAATCCTTTGAAATTTGTTAGAACATAAAAAACATATAACAATTGCTATTTTTCATTTTTCTATCTTGATGAATATAATGATTTTTTCTTTTATTTTTTTAATGGACATTTTTATTCATCATACCAACCTCTATGTATTTTTTCAGATTTTTTTAAATTTTTTTGAAAAAATGTGTGTTCATAATTAGATGAATGCCTCATATGTATATGAGCATATAGTTATAATGATGGATAATTTTAATTTTGACATGTTGGAATTCTTTAAAAAATTAACAAAATTCATACATGTATAAATAATACAAATATGTTCATACAAACAAATTTCAGTAAGGATCCTTTTTTCTAGGAGATACACGAACGTGAATAATATGTGAGTATAAATTAATTTGATATTTACCAAAACATTACAATGTCAGCTATACAAGTTTTAAAATATTTAGTTCAGGTGGTAGGTGTTAATTTTTGAAAATTATAGAAGAAAGAATCATCGAATTTGGCCTCAATTTACAGATTCTATATATGTTTGAGTATTTATATTAGAATCTAAATAAAAAGGAAGCAAGAGAAAAGGAAACTGAAGAACAGGCTCGGTCATTATCTCAGGCGGTTGGTAAGTACCTTCTCAGGCGGTTATTAAGTATCAACCACTCGAGAAGATCTTTACTTCTTCTTAATTAATATTCTTGATTAAATTTTGGGCCTTTAAAAAGGCAAAATTCCACTTTCTTATAATATTATTGATTATTAAAGGTTACCATTATATTTCACTTCATAAATCCTTTGAAATTTGTCAGAACATAAAAAACATATAACAATTGATATTTTTCATTTTTCTATCTTGATGAATATAATGATTTTTTTCATTTATTTGTTCAATGGACATTTTTATTCATCATACCAACCTCTATGTATTTTTTCAGATTTTTTTAAATTTTTTTGAAAAAATGTGTGTTCATAATTAGATGAATGCCTCATATGTATATGAGCATATAGTTATAATGATGGATAATTTTAATTTTGACATGTTGGAATTCTTTAAAAAAATTAACAAAATTCATACATGTATAAATAATACAAATATGTTCATACAAACAAATTTTAGTAAAGGATCCTTTTTTCTAGGAGATACACGAATGTGAATAATATGTGAGTTTAAATTAATTTGATATTTACCAAAACATTACAATGTCAGCTATACAAGTTTTAAAATATTTAGTTCAGGTGGTAGGTGTTAATTTTTTAAAATTATAGAAGAAAGAATCATCAAATTTGGCCTCAATTTGCAAAAATCTATATATGTTTGAGTATTTATATTAGAATCTAAATAAAAAGAAAGCAAGAGAAAAGGAAACTGAAGAACAGGCTCGGTCATTATCTTAGGCGTTTGGTAAGTACCTTCTCAGGTGATTATTAAGTATCAACCACTCGAGAAGATCTTTACTTCTTCTTAATTAATATTCTTGATTAAATGTTGGGCCTTTAAAAAGGCAAAATTCCACATTCTTATAATATTATTGATTATTAAAAGTTACCATTATATTTCACTTCATAAATCCTTTGAAATTTGTCAGAACATAAAAAACATATAACAATTGATATTTTTCATTTTTCTATCTTGATGAATATAATGATTTTTTTCATTTATTTGTTCAATGGACATTTTTATTCATCATACCAACCTCTATGTATTTTTTCAGATTATTTTAAATTTTTTTGAAAAAATGTGTGTTCATAATTAGATGAATGCCTCATATGTATATGAGCATATAGTTATAATGATGGATAATTTTAATTTTGACATGTTGGACTTCTTTAAAAAAATTAACAAAATTCATACATGTATAAATAATACAAATATGTTCATACAAACAAATTTTAGTAAAGGATCCTTTTTTCTAGGAGATACACGAATGTGAATAATATGTGAGTATAAATTAATTTGATATTTACCAAAACATTACAATGTCAGCTATACAAGTTTTAAAATATTTAGTTCAGGTGGTAGGTGTTAATTTTTTAAAATTATAGAAGAAAGAATCATCAAATTTGGCCTCAATTTGCAAAAATCTATATATGTTTGAGTATTTATATTAGAATCTAAATAAAAAGAAAGCAAGAGAAAAGGAAACTGAAGAACAGGCTCGGTCATTATCTTAGGCGTTTGGTAAGTACCTTCTCAGGTGATTATTAAGTATCAACCACTCGAGAAGATCTTTACTTCTTCTTAATTAATATTCTTGATTAAATGTTGGGCCTTTAAAAAGGCAAAATTCCACATTCTTATAATATTATTGATTAGTAAATGTTACCATTATATTTCACTTCATAAATCCTTTGAAATTGGTCAGAACATAAAAAACATATAACAATTTCTATTTTTCATTTTTCTATGTTGATGAATATAATGATTTTTTCATTCATTTTTTCAATGGACATTTTTATTCATCATACCAACCTCTATGTATTTTTTTCAGATTTTTTAAATTTATTTGAATCAATGTGTGTTCATAATTTGATGAATGCCTCATATGTATATGAGCATTTAGTTAGAATGATGGATAATTTGAATTTTGACATGTTGGAATGTTTTAACAAAATTAAAAAAATTCATACATGTATAAATAATATAAATATGTTCATACAAACAAATTTTAATGAAGGATCCTTTTTTAGGAGATACATAAATGTGAATAATATGTGAGTAGAAATTAATTTTATATTTACTACAACATTACAATGTCAGCTTACAAGTTTTAAAATATTTAGTTCAGGTGGTAGATGTTAATTTTTGAAAATTATAGAAGAAAGAATCATCGAATTTGGACTCAATTTGTAGAATCTATACATGTATGAGTATTTATATTGGAATCTAAGTAAAAAACAAGCAAGGGAAAAGGAAATTGAAGAACAGGCTCACGCATTATCTCAAGCGGTTGGTAAGTAAAACCCACTTGAGATAAACATCTTCTCAGACGGTTATTAAGTATCAACCGTATGAGAAGATCGTTACTTCTTCTTAATTAATATTCTTGATTAAATGTGGGGCCTTTAAAAAGGCAAAATTCCACTTTATTGTAGTATTATTGATTAGTAAAGGTTACCATTAAATTTCACTTCATAAATCCTTTGAAATTGGTCAAAACATAAAAACATATAACAATTGCTGTTTTTCATTTTTCTATCTTGATGAATATAATGATTTTTTTCATTTATATTTTATATGGACATTTTTATTCATCATACCAACCTCTATGTATTTTTTTCAGATTTTTTTAAATTTTTTAAATCAATGTGTGTTCATAATTTTGATGAATGCCTCATATGTATATCAACATTTGGTTAGAATGATGGATAATTTGAATTTTGACATGTTGAAATGGTTTAAAAAAATAACAAAATTCATACATGTATAAATAATACAAATATGTTCATACAAACAAATTTCAGTGAAGGATTTTTTTAGGAGATACACAAATGTGAATAATATGTGAGTAGAAATTAATTTGATATTTACCAAAACATTACAATATCAGCTATACAAATTTTAAAATATTTAGTTCAGGTGGTAGATGTTAATTTTTGAAAATTATAGAAGAAAGAATCATCGAATTTGGACTCAATTTGCAAAATCTATTCATGTTTGAGTATTTATATTGGAATCTAAATAAAAAAGAAGCAAGGGAAAAGGAAACTGAAGAACAGGCTCGGTCATTATCTCAGGCGTTTGGTAAGTACCTTCTAAGGCGGTTATTAAGTATCAACCGCCCGCGAAGATCTTTACTTCTTCTTAATTAATATTCTTGATTAAATGTTGGGCCTTTAAAAAGGCACAATTCCACTTTCTTGTAATATTATTGATTAGTAAATGTTATCGTTTTATTTCACTTCATAAATCCTTTGAAATTTGTTAGAACATAAAAAACATATAACAATTGCTATTTTTCATTTTTCTATCTTGATGAATATAATGATTTTTTCTTTTATTTTTTTAATGGACATTTTTATTCATCATACCAACCTCTATGTATTTTTTCAGATTTTTTTAAATTTTTTTGAAAAAATGTGTGTTCATAATTAGATGAATGCCTCATATGTATATGAGCATATAGTTATAATGATGGATAATTTTAATTTTGACATGTTGGAATTCTTTAAAAAATTAACAAAATTCATACATGTATAAATAATACAAATATGTTCATACAAACAAATTTCAGTAAAGGATCCTTTTTTCTAGGAGATACACGAACGTGAATAATATGTGAGTATAAATTAATTTGATATTTACCAAAACATTACAATGTCAGCTATACAAGTTTTAAAATATTTACTCCAGGTGGTAGGTGTTAATTTTTGAAAATTATAGAAGAAAGAATCATCGAATTTGGCCTCAATTTACAGATTCTATATATGTTTGAGTATTTATATTAGAATCTAAATAAAAAGGAAGCAAGAGAAAAGGAAACTGAAGAACAGGCTCGGTCATTATCTTAGGCGTTTGGTAAGTACCTTCTCAGGTGATTATTAAGTATCAACCACTCGAGAAGATCTTTACTTCTTCTTAATTAATATTCTTGATTAAATGTTGGGCCTTTAAAAAGGCAAAATTCCACATTCTTATAATATTATTGATTAGTAAAGGTTACCATTATACTTCACTTCATAAATCCTTTGAAATTTGTCAAAACATAAAAAACATATAACAATTGATATTATTCATTTTTCTATCTTGATGAATATAATGGTTTTTTCATTTATTTGTTCAATGGACATTTTTATTCATCATACCAACCTCTATGTATTTTTTCAGATTTTTTTAAATTTATTTAAATCAATTTGTGTTCATAATTTGATGAATGCCTCATAGGTATATGAGCATTTAGGTAGAATGATGGATAATTTGAATTTTTACATGTTGGAATGTTTTAAAAAAATTAAAAAAATTCATACATGTATAAATAATACAAATATGTTCATAAAAACAAATTTCAGTGAAGGGTCCTTTTTTTAGGAGATACATAAATGTGAATAATATGTGAGTAGAAATTGATTTTATATTTACCAAAACATTACAATGTCAGCTTACAAGCTTTAAAATATTTAGTTCAGATGGTAGATGTTAATTTTTGAAAATTATAGAAGAAAGAATCATCGAATTTGGACTCAATTTGCAGAATCTATACATGTTGATTATTTATACTGGAATCTAAATAAAAAAGAAGTAAGGGAAAAGGAAACAAAAGAACAGGCTCGGGCTTTATCTCAGGCTGTTAGTAAGTAAAACCCGCTTGAGATAAACATCTTCTGAGGCGGTTATTAAGTATCAACCGCTTGAGAAGATCGTTACTTCTTCTTAATTAATATTCTTGATTAAATGTGGGGCCTTTAAAAATGCAAAATTCAACTTTCTTGTAATATTATTGAGTAGTAAAGGTTACCATTAAATTTCACTTCAGAAATTCTTTGAAATTTGTCAGTATATAAAAATATATAACAATTGCTATTTTTCATTTTTCTATCTTGATGAATATAATGATTTTTTCGTTTATTTTTAAATGGACATTTTTATTCATCATACCAATTTCTATGTATTTTTTCAGAATTTTTTTAAAATTTTTAAATCAGTGTGTGTTCATAATTTGATGAATGCCTCATATGTATATGAGCATTTGGTTAGAATGATGGATAATTTGAATTTTGACATGTTGGAATGCTTTAAAAAATAACAAAATTCATGCATGTATAAATAATACAAATATGTTCATACAAACAAATTTCAGTGAAGGATCCTTTTTTTAGGAGATACACAAATGTGAATAATATGTGAGTAGAAACTAATTTGATATTTAACAAAAACATTACAATGTCAGCTATACAAATTTTAAAATATTTAGTTCAGGTGGTAGATGTTAATTTTTAAAATTTATAGAAGAAAGAATCATCGTATTTGGACTCAATTTGCAGAATCTATACATGTTTGATTATTTATATTGGAATCTAAATAAAAAAGAAGAAGGGAAAAGGAAATTCAAGAACAGGCTCAGGCATTATCTCGAACGTTTGGTAAGTACCTTCTCAAGCGGTTATTAAGTATCAACCGCCCGAGAAGATCTTTACTTCTTCTTAATTAATATTCTTGATTAAATGTGGGGCCTTTAAAAAGGCAAAATTACACTTTCTTGTAATATTATTGATTAGTAAAGGTTACCATTATTTTTCACTTCATGAATCCTTTGAAATTGGTCAGAACATAAAAAACATATAACAATTATTATTTTTCAATTTTCTATCTCGATGAGTATAATGATTTTTTCATTTATATTTTTAATGGACATTTTTATTCATCATACCAACCTCTGTGTATATTTTCAGATTTTTTTATATTTATTTGAATCAATGTGTGTTCATAATTTGATTAATGCCTCATATGTATATGAGCATTTAGTTAGAATGATGGATAATTTGAATTTTGACATGTTGGAATGTTTTAAAAAAATAAAAAAAAATTATAAATGTATAAATAATATAAATATGTTCATACAAACAAATTTCAATGAAGGATCCTTTTTTATGAGATACATAAATGTGAATAATATGTGAGTAGAAATTAATTTGATATTTACCAAACCATTACAATGTCGGCTTACAAGTTTTAAAATATTTAGTTCCGGTGGTAGATGTTAATTTTTGAAAATTATAGAAGAAAAAATCATCGAATTTGGACTCAATTTGTAGAATCTATGCATGTTTGAGTATTTATATTGGAATATAAATAAAAAAGAAGCAAGGGAAAAGGAAACTGAAGAACAAGCTCGGGCATTATCTCAGACGTTTGGTAAGTACCTTCTAAGGCGGTTATTAAGTATCAACCGCCCGCGAAAATCTTTACTTCTTCTTAATTAATATTTTTGATTAAATGTGGGGCCTTTAAAAAGGCACAATTCCACTTTCTTGTAATATTATTGATTAGTAAATGTTACCATTATATTTCACTTCATAAATCCTTTGAAATTGGTTAGAACATAGAAAAAATATAACAATTGCTATTTTTCATTTTTCTATCTTGATGAATATAATGATTTTTTCGTTTATTTTTTCAATTGACATTTTTATTCATCATACCAACATCTATGTATTTTTTCAGATTTTTTTAAAATTTTATGAAAAAATGTGTGTTCATAATTTCATGAATGCCTCAGATGTATATGAGCATATAGTTAGAAT
The DNA here is from genome assembly GCA_036927565.1 of Tuctoria greenei. Lineage (NCBI taxonomy): Eukaryota > Viridiplantae > Streptophyta > Magnoliopsida > Poales > Poaceae > Tuctoria > Tuctoria greenei. The sequence continues at coordinate 95,486,925 of JAYESD010000004.1, read as the reverse complement.
GATGGATAAATTGAATTTTGACATGTTAGAATTCTTTAAAAAATTAACAAAATTCATACATGTATAAATAATACAAATATGTTCATACCAACAAATTTCAGTGAAGGATCCTTTTTTAGGAGATACACAAATGTGAATAATATGTGAGTAGTAATTAATCTTATATTTACCAAAACATTACAATGTCAGCTATACAAATTTTAAAATATTTAGTTCAGGTGGTAGATATAATGATTTTTAAAAATTATAGAAGAAAGAATCATCGTATTTGGACTCAATTTGCAGAATCTATACATGTTTGAGTATTTATATTGGAATCTAAATAAAAAAGAAGAAGGGAAAAGGAAACTGAAGAACAGGCACAGACATTATCTCACGCGTCTGGTAAGTACCTTCTCATGCGGTTATTAAGTATTAACCGCCCGAGAAGATCTTTACTTCTTCTTAATTAATATTCTTGATTAAATGTGGGTCCTTTAAAAAGGCAAAATTCCACTTTCTTGTAATGTTATTGATTAGTAAAGGTTACCATTATATTTCACTTCATAAATCCTTTGAAATTGGTCAGAACATAAAAAACATATAACAATTATTATTTTTCATTTTTTATCTTGATGAATATAATGATTTTTTCATTTATTTTTTCAATGGACATTTTTATTCATCATACCAACCTCTATGTATTTTCAGATTTTTTTTTATATTTATTTGAATCAATGTGTGTTCATAATTTGATGAATGCCACATATGTATATGAGCATTTAGTTAGAATGATGGATAATTTGAATTTTGACATGTTGGAATGTTTAAAAAAATTTAACAAAATTCATACATGTATAAATAATATAAATATGTTCATACAAACAAATTTCAATGAAGGATCCTTTTTTAGGAGATACATAAATGTGAATAATATGTGAGTAGAAATTAATTTGATATTTACCAAACCATTACAATGTCAGCTTACAAGTTTTAAAATATTTAGTTCAGGTGGTAGATGTTAATTTTTGAAAATTATAGAAGAAAGAATCGTCGAATTTGGACTCAATTTGTAGAATCTATACATGTTTGAGTATTTATATTGGAATCTAAATAAAAAAGAAGAAAGGGAAAAGAAAACTGAAGAACAAGATCGCGCATTATCTCTGGCGGTTGGTAAGTAAAACCCCCTTGAGATAAACATCTTCTCAGGCGGTTATTAAGTATCAACCGCCTCAGAAGATCGTTACTTCTTCTTGATTAATATTCTTGATTAAATGTAGGGCCTTTAAAAAGGCAAAATTCCACTTTCTTGTAGTATTATTGATTAGTAAAGGTTACCATTAACTTTCACTTCATAAATCCTTTGAAATTGGCCAGAACATAAAAACATATAACAATTGCTATTTTTCATTTTTCTTTTCTATCTTGATGAATATAATGATTTTTTCATTTTTTCTATGGACATTTTTATTCATCATACCAAACTCTATGTATTTTTTCATATTTTTTTAAATTTATTTGTATCAATGTGTGTTCATAATTTGATGAATGCCTCATATGTATATGAGCATTTAGTTAGAATGATGGATAATTTGAATTTTGATATGTTGGAATGCTTTAAAAAATTAACAAAATTCATACATGTGTAAATAATACAAATATGTTCATACAAACAAATTTCAGTGAATGATCCTTTTTTAGGAGATACATACATGTGAATAATATATGAGTAGAAATTGATTTGATATTTACCAAAACATTACAATGTCAGCTTACAAGTTCTAAAATATTTTATTCAGGTGGTAGATGTTAATTTTTTAAAATTATAGAAGAAAGAATCATCGAATTGGACTCAATTTGCAGAATCTATACATGTTTAAGTATTTATATTGGAATCTAAATAAAAAAGAAGCAAGGGAAAAGGAAACTGAAGAGGCTCGGGCATTATCTCAGGCAGTTGGTATGTAAAACCGCCTGAGATAAACATCATCTCAGACGGTTATTAAGTATCAACTGCTTGAGAAGATCTTTACTTCTTGTTAATTAATATTCTTGATTAAATGTGGGGCCTTTAGAAAGGAAAAATTCCACTTTCTTGTAATATTATTGATTAGTAAAGGTTAATATTAAATTTCACTTCATAAATCCTTTGAAATTTGTCAGAACATAAAAACATATAACAATTGCTATTTTTCATTTTTTTATCTTGATGAATATAATGATTTTTTAATTTTTTCAATCGACATTTTTATTCATCATACCAACCTCTATGTATTTTTTCAGATTTTTTTAAATTTTTTTAAATCAATGTGTGTTCATAATTTGATGAGTGCCTCATATGTATATGAGCATTTGGTTAGAATGATGGATAATTTGAATTTTGATATGTTGAAATGCTTTAATAAAATAAAAAAATTCATGCATGTATAAACAATACAAATCTGTTCATACAAACAAATTTCAGTGAAGGATCCTTTTTTAGGAGATACACAAGTGTGAAAAAAATGTGAGTACAAATTAATTTGATATTTACCAACACATTACAATGTCAGCTATAAAAATTTTAAAATATTTAGTTCAGGTGGTAGATGTTAATTTTTGAAAATTATAGAAGAAAGAATCATCAAATATGGACTCAATTTGCAAAATCTATTCATGTTTGAGTATTTATATTGGAATCTAATAAAAAAGAAGCAAGGGAAAAGGAATTTGAAGAACAGGCTCGGGCATTATCTCAGGCGTTTGGTAAGTACCTTCTAAGGCGGTTATTAAGTATCAACCACCCGTGAAGATCTTTACTTCTTCTTAATTAATATTTTTGATTAAATGTGGGGCCTTTAAAAAGGTACAATTCCACTTTCTTGTAATATTATTGATTAGTAAATGTTACCATTATATTTCAATTCATAAATCCTTTGAAATTGGTTAGAACATAGAAAAAATATTACAATTGCTATTTTTCATTTTTCTATCTTGATGAATATAATGATTTTTTCGTTTATTTTTTCAATGGACATTTTTATTCATCAAACCAACCTCTATGTATTTTTTCAGATTTTTTTAAAATTTTATGAAAAACTGTGTGTTCATAATTTGATGAATGCCTCAGATGTATATGAGCATATAGTTAGAATGATGGATAATTTCAATTTTTACATGTTAGAATTCTTTAAAAAAATTAACAAAATTCATACATATATAAATAATACAAATATGTTCATACAAACAAATTTCAGTGAAGGATCCTTTTTCTAGGAGATACACAAATGTGAATAATACGTGAGTAGAAATTAATCTGATATTTACCAAAACATTACAATGTCAGCTATACAAATTTTAAAATATTCAGTTCAGGTGGTAGATATAATGATTTTTAAAAATTATAGAAGAAAGAATCATCGTATTTGGACTCAATTTGCAGAATCTATTCATGTTTGAGTATTTATATTGGAATCTAAATAAAAAAGAAGAAGGGAAAAGGTTATTAAGTATCAACCGCCCGAGAAGATCTTTACTTCTTCTTAATTAATATCCTTGATTAAATGTGGGGCCTTTAAAAAGGCACAATTCCACTTTCTTGTAATATTATTGATTAGTAAAGGTTACCATTATATTTCACTTCAAATACCCTTTGAAATTGGTCAGAACATAAAAAACATATAACAATTATTACTTTTCATTTTTCTATCTTGATGAATATAATGATATTTTCATTTATTTTTTCATCATACCAACCTCTATGTATTTTCAGATTTTTTTTATATTTTTTTGAATAAATGTGTGTTCATAATTTGATGAATGCCACATATGTATATGAGCATTTAGTTAGAATGATGGATAATTTGAATTTTGACATGTTGGAATGTTTAAAAAATTTAACAAAATTCATACATGTATAAATAATATAAATATGTTCATACAAACAAATTTAAATGAAGGATCCTTTTTTAGGAGATACATAAATGTGAATAATATATGAGTAGAAATTAATTTGATATTTACCAAACCATTACAATGTCAGCTTACAAGTTTTAAAATATTTATTTCAGGTGGTAGATGTTAATTTTTGAAAATTATAGAAGAAAGAATCGTCGAATTTGGACTCAATTTGTATAATCTATACATGTTTGAGTATTTATATTGGAATCTAAATAAAAAAGAAGCAAGGGAAAAGAAAACTGAAGAACAGGCTCGGGTATTATCTCAGGCGGTTGGTAAGTAAAACCCACTTGAGATAAAATCTTCTCAGGCGGTTATTAAGTATCAATCGCCTCAGAAGATCGTTACTTCTTCTTAATTAATATTCTTGATTAAATGTAGGGCCTTTAAACAGGCAAAATTCCACTTCCTTGTAGTATTATTGATTAGTAAAGGTTACCATTAACTTTCACTTCATAAATCCTTTGAAATTGGTCAGAACATAAAAACATATAACAATTGCTATTTTTCATTTTTTCTATCTTGATGAATATAATTATTTTTTCATTTTTTTCTATGGACATTTTTATTCATCATACCAACCTCTATGTATTATTTCAGATTTTTTAAAATTTATAGAAGAAAGAATCATCGTATTTGGACTCAATTTGCAGAATCTATACATGTTTGATTATTTATATTGGAATCTAAATAAAAAAGAAGAAGGGAAAAGGAAATTCAAGAACAGGCTCAGGCATTATCTCAGGCGTTTGGTAAGTACCTTCTCAAGCGGTTATTAAGTATCAACCGCCCGAGAAGATCTTTACTTCTTCTTAATTAATATTCTTGATTAAATGTGGGGCCTTTAAAAAGGCAAAATTACACTTTCTTGTAATATTATTGATTAGTAAAGGTTACCATTATATTTCACTTCATAAATCCTTTGAAATTGGTCAGAACATAAAAAACATATAACAATTATTATTTTTCAATTTTCTATCTCGATGAGTATAATGATTTTTTCATTTATATTTTCAATGGACATTTTTATTCATCATACCAACCTCTGTGTATTTTTTCAGATTTTTTTATATTTATTTGAATCAATGTGTGTTCATAATTTGATTAATGCCTCATATGTATATGAGAATTTAGTTAGAATGATGGATAATTTGAATTTTGACATGTTGGAATGTTTTAAAAAAATTAAAAAAATTTATAAATGTATAAATAATATAAATATGTTCATACAAACAAATTTCAATGAAGGATCCTTTTTTATGAGATACATAAATGTGAATAATATGTGAGTAGAAATTAATTTGATATTTACCAAACCATTACAATGTCGGCTTACAAGTTTTAAAATATTTAGTTCCGGTGGTAGATGTTAATTTTTGAAAATTATAGAAGAAAAAATCATCAAATTTGGACTCAATTTGTAGAATCTATTCATGTTTGAGTATTTATATTGGAATATAAATAAAAAAGAAGCAAGGGAAAAGGAAACTGAAGAACAAGCTCGGGCATTATCTCAGACGTTTGGTAAGTACCTTCTAAGGCGGTTATTAAGTATCAACCGCCCGCGAAAATCTTTACTTCTTCTTAATTAATATTTTTGATTAAATGTGGGGCCTTTAAAAAGGCACAATTCCACTTTCTTGTAATATTATTGATTAGTAAATGTTACCATTATATTTCACTTCATAAATCCTTTGAAATTGGTTAGAACATAGAAAAAATATAACAATTGCTATTTTTCATTTTTCTATCTTGATGAATATAATGATTTTTTCGTTTATTTTTTCAATGGACATTTTTATTCATCATACCAACATCTATGTATTTTTTCAGATTTTTTTAAAATTTTATGAAAAAATGTGTGTTCATAATTTCATGAATGCCTCAGATGTATATGAACATATAGTTAGAATGATGGATAAATTGAATTTTGACATGTTAGAATTCTTTAAAAAAATTAACAAAATTCATACATGTATAAATAATACTAATATGTTCATACCAACAAATTTCAGTGAAGGATCCTTTTTTAGGAGATACACAAATGTGAATAATATGTGAGTAGTAATTAATCTTATATTTACCAAAACATTACAATGTCAGCTATACAAATTTTAAAATATTTAGTTCAGGTGGTAGATATAATGATTTTTAAAAATTATAGAAGAAAGAATCATCGTATTTGGACTCAATTTGCAGAATCTATACATGTTTGAGTATTTATATTGGAATCTAAATAAAAAAGAAGAAGGGAAAAGGAAACTGAAGAACAGGCACAGGCATTATCTCACGCGTCTGGTAAGTACCTTCTCATGCGGTTATTAAGTATCAACCGCCCGAGAAGATCTTTACTTCTTCTTAATTAATATTCTTGATTAAATGTGGGTCCTTTAAAAAGGCAAAATTCTACTTTCTTGTAATATTATTGATTAGTAAAGGTTACCATTATATTTCACTTCATAAATCCTTTGAAATTGGTCAGAACATAAAAAACATATAACAATTATTATTTTTCATTTTTTATCTTGATGAATATAATGATTTTTTCATTTATTTTTTCAATGGACATTTTTATTCATCATACCAACCTCTATGTATTTTCAGATGTTTTTTTATATTTATTTGAATCAATGTGTGTTCATAATTTGATGAATGCCACATATGTATATGAGCATTTAGTTAGAATGATGGATAATTTGAATTTTGACATGTTGGAATGTTTAAAAAAATTTAACAAAATTCATACATGTATAAATAATATAAATATGTTCATACAAACAAATTTCAATGAAGGATCCTTTTTAGGAGATACATAAATGTGAATAATATGTGAGTAGAAATTAATTTGATATTTACCAAACCATTACAATGTCAGCTTACAAGTTTTAAAATATTTAGTTCAGGTGGTAGATGTTAATTTTTGAAAATTATAGAAGAAAGAATCGTCGAATTGGACTCAATTTGTAGAATCTATACATGTTTGAGTATTTATATTGGAATCTAAATAAAAAAGAAGCAAGGGAAAAGAAAACTGAAGAACAAGCTCGCGCATTATCTCAGGCGGTTGGTAAGTAAAACCCCCTTGAGATAAACATCTTCTCAGGCGGTTATTAAGTATCAACCGCCTCAGAAGATCGTTACTTCTTCTTAATGAATATTCTTGATTAAATGTAGGGCCTTTAAAAAGGCAAAATTCCACTTTCTTGTAGTATTATTGATTAGTAAAGGTTACCATTAACTTTCACTTCATAAATCCTTTGAAATTGGTCAGAACATAAAAACATATAACAATTGCTATTTTTCATTTTTTTCTATCTTGATGAATATAATGATTTTTTCATTTTTTTCTATGGACATTTTTATTCATCATACCAAACTCTATGTATTTTTTCATATTTTTTTAAATTTATTTGTATCAATGTGTGTTCATAATTTGATGAATGCCTCATATGTATATGAGCATTTAGTTAGAATGATGGATAATTTGAATTTTGACATGTTGGAATGCTTTAAAAAATTAACAAAATTCATACATGTGTAAATAATACAAATATGTTCATACAAACAAATTTCAGTGAAGGATCCTTTTTTAGGAGATACATACATGTGAATAATATATGAGTAGAAATTGATTTGATATTTACCAAAACATTACAATGTCAGCTTACAAGTTCTAAAATATTTTATTCAGGTGGTAGATGTTAATTTTTTAAAATTATAGAAGAAAGAATCATCGAATTTGGACTCAATTTGCAGAATCTATACATGTTTAAGTATTTATATTGGAATCTAAATAAAAAAGAAGCAAGGGAAAAGGAAACTGAAGAGGCTCGGGCATTATCTCAGACAGTTGGTATGTAAAACTGCCTGAGATAAACGTCATCTCAGACGGTTGTTAAGTATCAACTGCTTGAGAAGATCTTTACTTCTTGTTAATTAATATTCTTGATTAAATGTGGGGCCTTTAGAAAGGAAAAATTCCACTTTCTTGTAATATTATTGATTAGTAAAGGTTAATATTAAATTTCACTTCATAAATCCTTTGAAATTTGTCAGAACATAAAAAACATATAACAATTGCTATTTTTCATTTTTCTATCTTGATGAATATAATGATTTTTTATTTTTTCAATCGACATTTTTATTCATCATACCAACCTCTATGTATTTTTTCAGATTTTTTTAAATCTTTTTAAATCAATGTGTGTTCATAATTTGATGAATGCCTCATATGTATATGAGCATTTGGTTAGAATGATGGATAGTTTGAATTTTGACATGTTGAAATGCTTTAAAAAAATAACATAATTCATGCATGTATAAATAATACAAATCTGTTCATACAAACAAATTTCAGTGAAGGATCTTTTTTTAGGAGATACACAAATGTGAATAATATGTGAGTAGAAATTAATTTGATATTTACCAAAACATTACAATGTCAGCTATACAAATTTTAAAATATTTAGTTCAGGTGGTAGATGTTAATTTTTCAAAATTATAGAAGAAAGAATCATCGAATTTGGACTCAATTTGTAGAATCTATTCATGTTTGAGTATTTATATTGGAATCTAAATAAAAAAGAAGCAAGGGAAAAGGAAACTGAAGAACAGGCTCGGGCATTATCTCAGGAGTTTGGTAAGTACCTTCTAAGGCGGTTATTAAGTATCAACCGCCCGCGAAGATCTTTACTTCTTCTTAATTAATATTCTTGATTAAATGTGGGGCATTTAAAAAGGCACAATTCCACTTTCTTGTAATATTATTGATTAGTAAATGTTACCATTATATTTCACTTCATAAATCCTTTGAAATTTGTCAGAACATAAAAAACATATAACAATTGATATTTTTCATTTTTCTATCTTGATGAATATAATGATTTTTTCATTTATTTGTTCAATGGACATTTTTATTCATCATACCAACCTCCATGTATTTTTTCAAATTTTTTTTATATTTATTTGAATCAATGTGTGTTCATAATTTGATGAATGCCTCATATGTATATGAGCATCTAGTTAGAATCATGGATTATTTGAATTTTTACATGTTGGAATGTTTTAAAAAAATTAAAAAAATTCATACATGTATAAATAATACTACTATGTTCATACAAACAAATTTCAGTGAAGGATCCTTTTTTAGGAGATACATAAATGTGAATAATATGTGAGTAGAAATTAATTTGATATTTACCAAAACATTACAATGTCAGCTTACAAGCTTTAAAATATTTAGTTCAGGTGGTAGATATAATGATTTTTAAAAATTATAGATGAAAGAATCATCGTATTTGGACTCAATTTGGAAAATCTATACCTGTTTGACTATTTATATTGGAATCTAAATAAAAAAGAAGAAGGGAAAAGGAAACTGAAGAACAGGCTCAGGCATTATCTCACGCGTCTGGTAAGTACCTTCTCAGGCGGTTATTAAGTATCAACCACCCGAGAAGATATTTACATCTTCTTAATTAATATTCTTGATTAAATGTGGGGCCTTTAAAAAGGCAAAATTCCACTTTCTTATAATATTATTGATTAGTAAAGGTTACCATTATATTTCACTTCATAAATTCTTTGAAATTGGTCAGAACATAAAAACATATAACATTTATTATTTTTCATTTTTCTATCTTGATGAATATAATGATTTTTTCATTTATTTTTTCAATGGACATTTTTATTCATCATACCAACCTCTATGTATTTTTTTAGATTTTTTTATATTTATTTAAATCAATGTGTGTTCATAATTTGATGAATGCCACATATGTATATGAGCATTTAGTTAGAATGATGGATAATTTGAATTTTGACAAGTTGGAATGTTTGAAAAAAATTAACAAAATTCATACATGTATAAATAATATAAATATGTTCATACAAACAAATTTCAATGAAGGATCCTTTTTAGGAGATACATAAATGTGAATAATATGTGAGTAGAAATTAATTTGATATTTACCAAACCATTACAATGTCAGCTTACAAGTTTTAAAATATTTAGTTCAGGTGGTAGATGTTAATTTTTGAAAACTATAGAAGAAAGAATCGTCGAATTTGGACTCAATTTGTAGAATCTATACATGTTTGAGTGTTTATATTGGAATCTAAATAAAAAAGAAGTAAGGGAAAAGAAAACTGAAGAACACGCTCGGGCATTATCTCAGGCGGTTGGTAAGTAAAACCCACTTGAGATAAACATCTTCTCAGACGGTTATTAAGTATCAACCACCTGAGAAGATCGTTACTTCTTCTTAACTAATATTCTTGATTAAATGTGGGGCCTTTAAAAAGGCAAAATTCCACTTTCTTGTAGTATTATTTATTAGTAAAGGTTACCATTAACTTTCACTTCATAAATCCTTTGAAATTGGTCAGAACATAAAAACATATAACAATTTGTCGGTACCCTGGGTACCATATACCCCTTGGGATTGCAAAGATCTCATGGGAAAGTCACCTACTTGATATGATAAACTTCGGAGGCCCACATGTCAGACATGTCTGGACCCGCTTCTCCAACATGGTTAGTCCCAGGGTTGCCACGTGTACTATCAAACCGGAGCTACCGCCCGCAAGGGAGGAAGCTCCGGGCTATGTACCGAAGTGGCACCCCCAGACCTAACCCCAGACCGAGGGAAGCTCCGGTGCTGAGATGTGTCGGCTAACACTGGAACTATCTGTTCTCCACTGTGTGCTCCGGTGCTGCCACGTGTCCAACCGTCGGATCTTCACCCTCTAAACTCCGGAATACCCCACAACAGCTCCGGATCTTCAAAGGGGAATCAAGGACTTCAAGACAGGATTAAGTGTCATTAATACCATATTAATGACACATGATCGGACGACCTTAATTACCAGTAACGGTGCTGTCAAAGCCCATTACACGATCATTAAGGGCAATTAAACGTGTTGAATAAGTATCAATACTAGTAACCGCCGGGGCCACATGTCGGGCCAGTCTAATTTGTAACGGCCTGCCCTTGTACTATAAAAGGACAGGCCGACGACGTTCCATACATGTTCCATAGACGCTCCATAGACGTTCAGACACGCTGACACACGCGCTACATCCAATACAACATCAACAGACCCCGTGGAGTAGGGTATTACGCTCAGGCGGCCCGAACCACGTAAACTATTGTGTCTCCTGCGTCATTTGTAATTCACCTTCTTGAATCTCCGCGCGCCCACACCGAACCACAAACTCCTCTAACACTTTAGTAATGTCGGGAGATCCGCCGGATCCAAACCACCGACAGTTGGCGCGCCAGGTAGGGGCGCCTGAGATTTCGAGAATGGTGAACTCAGCTGCTGGATCATCCAACGGTCAACCTGCTGCTCAAGCTGTTGGGGGCAATCCCTCCAATATGCAGCCACCAGCAGGAGCCTCAGCACCAGCAGGAGTCACACTCCCACCACCACTGCCTCCACCAGCAAATCAAGCTGGGAAACGCGATGGTGCACCGGCATCAATCACTGCGTCGGCAAATCATGACAACCCGGAACACGCGCTCCATGCAGCACGTGCTCTTCTCCAACGCCCACCACCTCCAGATGCAACCTGGGATGCACTGAGTGGAGGGACGATGTGGAACATTTGGTTGCAGCAGCAGCCGAACGCATTAGCAACCAGGGCCCTCCTCCTTTAGGGCGGGCCCCATCGCAGTGGTGGACCTTGTCTAGTAGACTTGGTCCGCACGTTTCCAACAATAGGAGACGTGCTACATCACAGCAAGTGACGTCATTGACCTCTGGGGCACGACGTACTCAAACAGTATCCAGGCTTTCAACTCATGACCTCCGGGCGGAGCTGGATCGCCGGTACCGCCAGCAGGACGGCCGAGTCCATATTGAGCGTGCTCATGAAAGACGAGAAGCTCAAGACGTTCCTGCTCCTAAAGGAGTAGGAGGCGGCTGTTCAGCCCTGGCCATGCATCTGCGTATGGTCAGGTGGCCACAAAAGTTCCGGCCTCACCTACCGGAGAAGTTCAACGGGACTGTCAATCCTGCCGAATTTCTTCAAATCTACTCCACTGCAATCTTGGCAGCTGGAGGAAATGAGGCCGTAATGGCCAATTATTTTTCAGTGGCTTTAACTGGGACCGCCAGGTCCTGGTTTATGAGCCTTCCACCCAACTCTATCAACAGTTGGGAGGATCTGTGCCGGCAGTTCACCGCCAACTTTGGGAGTTCATACACCCGACCAGGCACTGAACTGGACCTTTTTTCAGTTGTGCAAAAAGGGGGAGAATCCCTGCGATCATTCATCTAGAGGTTCTCTCAAGTATGAAACACTCTCCCTTCTATCTATAGTTCCTCTGTCATTGTGGCATTCAGAAAGGGTGTACGAGACAAGAAGATGCTGGAGAAACTGGCGATCAAGGAGATCACCAGTGTCACGGAACTCTTCAGTTTGGCCGATAAATGTGCCAGATCTGCAGAGGGTCGTGAGATGCACTCCAAACCAACTCCGGAGGGTCACAAGAAATCCACCAAAGAAGAAGCCGCTACCTCCGGGAACGGCAAGAAGAAGAAAAAGACCAACGGCAAGAAGAAGCCGTCGGCCGATACATCCAATGTTGCAGCTGCTACAGCTACGGGTGGCCGGGGGTCACGCCCCGAGAAGCGACCTCGACCGTCCTCTGAAGACAGTGGCAAGCCCAAGGTGTAGTGCTCAATTCACAAAACGGGCAGCCACAGTTTGGAAGACTGTCGTGAGGTCCCAAACCTTGCCGAGCGCTACAACAAGCGCCAGGAAGAATCTCCTTTCTGACAGAGGGAAGGAAAGAAAAAAGTCGACGAAGCTCCGGCTGAAGAGGAGTTAGGTTTTCAGGATCCCTAAAAGGTCCTGAAGGTCGTCTACACCTCCGTCAACGATGATTCTGACGTCTCTATCAATGAGCGTCGGAAGACCATGAACACCATTTTTGGTGGATCATGGGACATCACCTCCCGCCGCGTTATCAAGACTATGCGTCGGCATATGGCTGCTGTAGCTCCTACAGTCAAGTCGGAGCCTCATCGGAAGTTGATTGACACAGCCATCACTTTTGATGCTTCGGACTGCCCTCGGAGCATGGTTGGAGCAGGTTAGTTACCTTTGATGGTATCTCCTATCATCAATAACATCCAGCTCCACCATGTCATGGTAGACGGAGGTTCGGGGCTTAACCTCATAAGCTTCGAAGCTTTTACCAAGCTTCAGCTTCGACCTTTGGATCTCCACCCCTCCCGACCTTTCTTCGGAGTAGGTCCGGGGGCCATTACACCACTCGGAGCTATTACTCTCCCCGTTACCTTCGGTACACGGGAGAAGTACCGCACCAAGAAGTTGGTCTTCGACGTCGCTCAGATCAACTTACCCTTCAATGCCATCTTGGGTAGGCCTGCCCTTTACAAATTCATGGCAGCTGCTCATTATGGTTATCTGGTGTTGAAGATGCCAACACCAGTAGGCGTTCTCCTGATCCGCGGAGATCGTACTACCGGAGTAACTTCTTTGGAAGAACTCCATGCACTCACCACGGCGCAAGAAGAGGACTCCAGGCAGGAGCAAGCTCCAAAACCCCGAGCATTCGTCAACGAGGCTCGACTTCTGCACCTCGTGTGCAGCCAAGCGGCGACACCGACATTCCCATCGAAGTCGTCCAAATTGGTTCCGATGCCGCTCAGACCACCCGTATATCGGGGGGATTGAACGACAAATAGGAACTCGCGCTCATCACTTTCCTCCGGGCTAACGTTGACGTCTTTTCCTGGCAACTATCACAAATGCCTAGGATCCCCAGGGAAGTGATTGAGCACAATCTGAAGATCTACCCCGACGCCCGGCCTGTGCATCAGAAGCCTCAGAAGCAATCTGTAGAGCAACAGAACTTCATCCGACAAGAAGTGAAGAAGTTGCTCGAAGCTAGATTCATCCGAGAAGTCTTCCATCCAAAATGGCTGGCAAACCCAGTCGTTGTGCCCAAGGCCGGCGGGAAGCTTCGGATGTGCATCGACTACACCACACTAAATAAGGCATGTCCAAAAGATCCATTCCCACTACCTAGAATAGATCAGATAGTGGATTCCACCTCCGGGTGTGAATTACTGTGTTTCCTAGACGCATATTCTGGGTATCATCAAATCAAGATGTCTAGGGAAGATGAAGAGCATACCTCGTTCATCACAGTAGATGGATTGTACTGTTATACACCCATGCCATTTGGTCTCAAGAATGCAGCTTCAAATTTTGTACGAGCTATGTACAAAATCTTTGAAGAACTCATTAGAGACATAGTGGAAGTGTACTTCGATGACATCGTGGTCAAGGTCAAGAACAAGGAGTCACTCCATGACACCCTGCAAGCTGTCTTCGACAAGCTGCGGGCCACCCGCACAAAGCTAAACCCAAACAAGTGTGTCTTCAGGGTTAGATCCGGAAAACTTCTTGGTTTCCTGGTAAGTCACTGGGGCATAGAAGCTAATCTGGCAAAGATCAAGGCCATTGAAGACATGCGGCCACCAACCCGCATCAAATATGTCCAAAAGCTAACTGGATGTCTAGCAGCCCTCAGCCGGTTCATTTCAAGGCTGGCAGAATGGGCACTCCCCTTCTTCAATTATTGAGGAAGTCCGGACCATTCCAATGGTCTGAAGAAGCAAAGAAGGCATTCCAGGAGCTGAAACAGTTCCTCACAACCCTACCAATTCTGGTAGCTCCGAACCCTGGTGAGCCTTTGTTGCTTTACATTTCAGCAACTGACGAAGTCGTCAGTATGGTTCTGGTTGCGGAGAGACCAGAACTACCCTATACTCAGGAATCTGGACCCCTTCGGGAGGGTCCGGAGGTCCCTGAAAGCGAGTTTGGGTCCCAGCTCCCAGACTCGAATCCACAAGAAGTCACTTCAGAAGACCCAGACCCCTCCGGGAGGGTCCAGGTCGCTTCTGAAGAAGCTTCGGGTTCCTCCAGCCAGGACCCGGAGGTCTTCGAAGAAAATCCGGATCCCTCCGGGAGGATCCGGGTCAGTGGAGAGGAAGCTCCGGGCCCCTCCGGGAAGGTCTGGACCATTCAGCGCCCGGTGTACTTCATCAGTGAAGTACTACATGATGCCAAGACTCGATACCTAGAGGTGCATAAGCTGCTCTATGCAGTTCTTATTGCCTCCAGGAAGCTTCGCCATTACTTCCAAGCTCACAAAGTCTCAGTGGTGACCTCTTACCAACTTCGAGCAATCTTGCATAATCCCAATTCAATTGGGAATATTGCAAAGTGGGCAGCGGAATTGGCCGAATTTGATCTTGAATTCATTTCAAGGCAAGCAGTCAAGAGTCAAGCCTTGGCAGACTTCGTGGCAGAATGGACTCCCTCTCCATCAAACCCTGGGGGCCCTAGTGAGCAGAAGACGGAACATCAAGCTCCAGCCTTCACCGAGCCTCACTAGACCCTCTACTTCGACGGCTCCATGCAGAAGCAGGGGGTCGGAGCTGGAATCCTTCTCCTTGCACCAACCGGGGAGAAGGTGAAATACATGGTACACCTTGACTTCAATGCGACCAACAACATGGCAGAGTACGAAGCACTCATCTACGGACTAAAGGTGGCACTGTCATATGGTGTCAAGCAACTGCTGGTCAAGGGAGATTCACAGCTCATCATTAAGCAAGTGAAGGGTGAATGCTCCTGCAACAATCTCCAGCTAGCTGCTTACCTACTTGAAGTCCAGATGCTTTAGAAGGACTTCGAAGTCCTAGATCTCCACCATGTTCAGCGTGCCCATAACACTGAAGCTGACGAACTCTCGATGAAAGCGTCAACCGGAGCTCCTACTCCTGACGGAACTTTTGTCTGGAGGTTGTCAAAACCAACAGCTCAGCCTGTCGAACTGAGCGAAGGGGGCGAGATCAGCATCCCAAAGCTGACGGTCCCGATGGCCCTGTTACCATGGCAGCCATCAAGGGTCGTAGGTGCTGCCGGAAGCTCTGAGCAACCCAGCACACAAGACTCAAATACTCAAGCTAGTTCCAATGCATGGATCTCGGAGATCCGGAGCTACTTGAAAGACAACATCCTTCCTAACGATGATGTATTCGCTGACCGGGTAGTCAGATTGGCCAAAAGATACACGCTGGTAGAAGGGCATCTCTACCGGCGCGGTGCCAATGGCATCCTAATGCGGTGCATCACAAGGGAAGAAGGCTGCGAACTCCTCGCAGAAATCCATGGAGGCTAGTGTGGGAACCACGCGTCATCCCGCACGCTGGTTGGTAAAGCCTTTCGGCATGGCTTCTACTGGCCTACAGCACTCCAGGATGCAACTGAGCTGGTGAAGAAATGCGAAGCATGCCAATTTCATGCAAAGCAAATTCACACACGGGCTCAACCCCTACAAATGATACCTCCTACATGGCCCTTCGCTGTGTGGGGGATGGACATCTTGGGACCTTTCCCAAGAGCCGTCGGAGGTTACAAGATCCTGTACGTTGCCATTGACAAGTTCACAAAGTGGCCGAAAGCAACTCCAGTTGTGACAATCAACAAGCAATCTGCTATCAACTTTTTACAGTCCATCATTTGCAGATTTGGAGTCCCAAACAAAATCATCACTGATAATGGGACCCAATTCACAAGCTCTGCATTTCAAGGATATTGCGAAGACCTCGACATACAAGTTTGCTACGCATCCGTAGCTCACCCAGCAAGTAATGGCCAAGTCGAGAGAGCAAATGCTGAAATCCATAAAGGACTCAAGACGCGCACTGATGAGCGCTTGAAAAAACATGGAGCCAACTCGATTGAAGAGCTTCCGCCCACTTTATGGGCCAACAGGACATCTCCAAACCGGTCAACTGGAGAGACACCCTTCTTTCTAGTGTACGGAGCTGAAGCAATCCTTCCTCCGGAAATCACCTTGGGTTCACTCCGGGTCCGGACCTTCGACGAAGCCACGCAGGACCAGCTCCGGCGTGAAGACCTAGACCTCCTTGAGGAGGGAAGGTGACAAGCAGCTGTTTGGAGAGCCCGGTACCGTCAAGCCCTTCGGCGCTATCATCAGCGGCATGTACACAACCGACAGCTTGAGGAAGGCAATCTGGTGCTACGGAGAATACAATCCAGAGAAGGGTTAAAAAAACTCTCCCCCAGCTGGGAGGGACCCTTCCGAGTGATTAAAGTATCCTGTCCCGGAAGCGTTCGCTTGGCTACCGAGGATGGGACACCTCTCCCGAATCCTTGGAACATCAAGCACCTCCGTAAGTTCTACACTTAATATCACATAGGTGAGTCTGTAGTAACTTGAGGTGTATGTTATAGTGTCAATGTACAGAGTCGGGTAGTTCCTCCGGGAGAACAGCTGGACCTTCCCCGGAAGGTCCGCAAAGTTCATGCGACACTTGTCACAGTCTCAGAACTAAAAGTGTGGCTAGCTACCCTGGGACAAACGAGAAATTAAACACGCTTAGCCTGGTTCCGTACCCTAAGAGTGTACTTGTTTCCCCTGTACCCCGAACCTATAATGAAAGACATCTTCAGGTGAAACAGACTCCACGTGCATTCATTTTGTATAGGCTCAACATTTTTTATTTTTATCTTTCTTGTCTAGAACAAAGACGTGCAATTCTTAAGAAATTTTAGTTCGACCGGTTCATATACGATTCGAGTTGTATTGTCGATTCTTTTGGATTCAAATATTGTTCATGGCCCACTCGCCTGAATGCCGCCAACCCAATCTAGGGCCGGAGTGTGCTATCGACTTAGCCTGGTCAAGCACCCTAAGTACGCCACTCTACCTACACCCCGGCAGGCCGAAGTAAGGCGGGTCCAAGTACAATTGAATCTGGAAGAAAAGGCAACGCATTCGGTTGTGTATAGAATCGCATTTGACCTAAAATTTTCTCGAGAATCGTAAGCCGCGACGAAGTTATAGGCAAGAAATGAATTTTACTATTTTTCTTGGCTTCAGTGTGCAGGAAAAATAAAATCCACGTTGATAGAGAAAAATCAGAGCCAACAAAGCTCCGACTCCCCTAGATGGCTTGTAATCGATGTTAAGCATTGAAAACGAGCATCACCGGTGCAACCAAGCTCCGGTAAAGCTAGAGGGGCCAGCCGTCGACATAAAATAAAAGATGGTGAGAAGACCCCACAAGTGGAGTCTACTGCCGACAAGCTACATGTTGGCAAAGGTCAGTGCCGGATCTACTAAGCTCCGACACCCGGAGGGCTAACTATCGATGCTCTATGCGTTGATAGGGACTATTCCCGGAGCTACTAAGCTCCGGCGATAGTTAGTTTGACCTCAGGGGGCCTTCACTATCGAAGACTTCAGACCTACACCCTACAAGTTCGAAGCAAATGAGTCTTCAACAACACACAATATCCTCTTGGTACATGTTCACAATCAAATTGTGTACATCTACCAGGGAGCCAAGTGAAGACAAAAGTGTTGAAGACAAAAAGTGAAATTCACAAAATTTTGGGGATTTCATTCATCTAGAGACAAGGTATTACAAAATTGAGGAAGAAGAAGAGAGCATACAAGTGGGAACTACGGAGATGGTCCTAGACCGTATGGAAGAATTGAGCGACCTTCTGGGCAACCTCCGACACGTTGGCTCGGGCAGCTTCCCCTTCTCCTTAAACGGGACCTTCAAGCACCGGGTCCAGAGGAAATTGGGAGTTTTGACTGGTGTAGCACGTCAGCACATACTCTGCGACGTTCTTCGCCAGGGGCCCCTCAACCTCCAATTGGTCCGCGATGACATCGCCCACCTTGGAGAGCTTGCTACCTGCCGAGCTCAACGCCTGCAACGCTAGGTCCGTCTCTGGCTCCGAATCATCCGGACGCACGGGACTGAAGCCCATCGGTGTCAGCGCGTCATTGGCCTTGCCCAGGAACTCCCAAATTTGTAGGGAGTCCGCAGTCCTCAAGCCCTTCAATTCTTCCAAGGATCTTCTGGCCGCCACCAGTTCGGAATTCTCACGGGCGAGGCGCTCAACTTCTTTGGCGTTTTGCTGAATCTTCTCAGCAACCCGCTTCTCGAGTTTTCCGAGCTCCTCCTACCGGAGGTGGATCTTGTTCCGGCGGTCGACCAAGTCCTTCTCCCTGCCACTCACTTTCTTTTCCCTGGTAACAAGGGCACACTCCTTCTCATGGAGCTCCTGCCCTCGCACCCAAGCCTTCTTCTCCTCCTCTACGCAGCGCACTTCCAATTTCTTGGCGCGCTCCTCAAGGCCCTTGTCAGCCAGAGCCACCTTCTCGGAGAGCTCCTCCTCCCTCCTCAGGACGTCATCCTGCAGCTCTAGGAGTTTCCGCTCTTCATCTTCGAGCCGTTTCTCCCTCTCTTCAAGTGCCTCTCGGCGCTTGATGAGTGTAGTGTTAATGGCCTCAAGCCTTTCGTGGCTTTCATCGGCCACACTGTTAGCTGCTTTGGCCTGCTCGTAGATCTCCTAGGATTGAGCATCGAGGGCGCGAGTCATCTCTCCCTGTCATCCAATAATTTACCCCGATATTCCAGGCAGACCTTCTCCCGCTTGATCCACTCCTTGTCATCCGCTAGCCTCGACTGCGCCAGCTTGGTCTCGAAGTAGAGCCGGTTACGCCACCTCCTAAGGGTTTGGCGCTCCTCTTCAAGAGCCTTGCAGTCGTGGAAGAAGGCCAGTTGAACTTGACGCAGACTGGAACATGCGTTGTCAATAGACAGTGACAACGGGATAGGTTCCGGACCTGCTGGGGTCTCCTCCGCTGGTTCCAGCGGGTTTTCAGAAACAAAAATTGGGTCCCACTCTACAAGAGTGGTCCCCTGGGTCTCCATGGCACTAGGGCCGTCCTCCGGGATGGCCTTAGTCGCCATCGAGGAAGGCCCCACCGCCAGGTCTTCATTCACCCCCTCAGACAGGGGGCCAGCGACTTCACTAGGGCACTCCGGTTCAGTCGCAGGTACCACCGACGTCGTCACTTCCGGAGCAGGGGTCGCTTCTGGCTCCGGACTTGGCACCTCCTCCGATGGGGGCTCGAGCTCCGATGCCTCTGTATCAACCGGCTCGGGAGCCGGAAGATCTTCATCCTCAATTGGCCCTGCAGCCGGAGCTCCAACAACGACCGGCTCTGCGGCCAGTGCTTCTGAGGTAGCCGGCCCAACCGCCGGGACTTTCTCAACATCCGGCGCGCACGCCGGGACTTCAATCACCTCCGGCTCGACCGTTGGAGCTTCAACAATTTCCGGCTCTGGGGCCGGAATTACAGCTTCTTCCGGCTCAATGGCCGGAGCTTCCATCATCTCAGCACCAGGACCCGGAGCTTCAATCTCCGGGACAGGTGCCGCTGGCGCATCTTCACTCCCGCGGTCCGGCGCTACCATGGGAGCCTCTGGGGATGAGTCGAGGTCCATGACCACGACAGCCGGCGCCGGAGCTGTCGCAGCTTCGGCCACCACTTGGGGCGACACCGGGACAGGAGCAGAAGCTTCCACCCTCACGGCTTCAGCTGCTGTGGCTGAGGGTGGAGCCTCACTCCCCTTCTTGGGGACGCTGCAGATGATGAACGAAGAAACTTAAAAAATAGTTACTACAATTAAACAACTATCCAAGGTAAAGATTAAAAATTACCTTGGGAGGCTTTCGCACTAGCTTGCGCGGAACCTTTTTTCCCGGGCGTTCTGGGCTGGTCATAGCTGGCGTGGAAGCTCCGGAAGGCCCCCCGTAACTCGTTGCGGCCACGGGCGTTTCCCTAGTCGAGGCCCCCCTCGATCGGGAAGGACCTCCAGACCTAGAGGCCTCCACCGGTCCCGGTGCTGGAGTCGCATGCCCAGAGCTAGCACCCTGGGAGGACCCCACTGCGGGAATAGTCACCGCAGTCGTAGAAGACCTCCCCCTCCGGGGAGAAGGAGCCGACACAGAGGTAGCAGCCCTGACGGACCTTCCGTCAGCGTACTGCAGCTTCCTCTTCCGACTCAAGGATTCGTCCGCCAGCTCCTTGCCCTTGCCGACGACCTCGACCCTCGGCTTCGGGGTAGGGTCGGAGCCATCCTCGAACATTCCGGGGATCGCCACCCTGGTGGTTGATCTTCTCTCGACGACACCAAGGTCGTCAAGCACGGGCATCTTCCGCCAGAGCTCCCTGCTGAACTTCACTTCCACGTTCAGAGGGAGAAAAGCTGATGGCAGAGTCAAGTCATCACCCTCGACGTCGATGCCGTGCTGGAACTTCTTGAGGTGGAACTCCAAGGTTTTCCCCACCATGTTGGACTTCAGCCCGGTCTCGACCCGGTCGTCATCCATCACGCTGTTGAGGGCCCATGCGAGTTTTTCTCTCCTCTTCAGCGGTGCCCACCTGTTGACCAGGAAGTTGCAAAACACCGCCTGAGGAGTCAATCCTCCCTCCACGCATTGGCGGATCCTGGTCAAAGCAGGGTTGAAGGCTTCCGCCAGCACTGGAGCTTCACTCCAGATTGTCGTGTCGATGCTGGGGAGGCCTTCGGGCAGCTCTAGCTTCTCATGCTCCTCCACCCGGATGACTCTCCAGTCCTTCTTCCAGTCATCCCACTTCCCAAAGGGAAACGACCGGTGGTACTTGAATGGGCACTTCT
Source organism: Tuctoria greenei (assembly GCA_036927565.1). Lineage (NCBI taxonomy): Eukaryota > Viridiplantae > Streptophyta > Magnoliopsida > Poales > Poaceae > Tuctoria > Tuctoria greenei. Next base: position 95,465,424 of record JAYESD010000004.1, on the reverse strand, counting down.
TGCGCTTCACGAAGTAGTAGAAGCCAAGGTACTCATTGCTCCTGCAGGTGGTATGGACGGTGAAGAAGGTCTGGAAGAGTTCAATGCAGGGGGGGTGCCCACCCACATCTCACAGAAGTGGACGAAGATAGACACAAGAAGAATGGAGTGGGAGCCAAGGTGATACAACTGCAGACCATAGAAGTCTAGCAGCATCAAGAAAAAGGAGGAAAAAGGTGGGATCAAGCCCACCATGGCGTACGAGGAGAAGTACACCATTTCGCCGGCGTGCTCCTTCTCAAACGGGAGCTCTCCACCGGCGCGGACCGAGTGGTTGAAGAAGTCCGAGGACCATCCCATGAGGGCCCGGACCTTCTTCAGGTCACAGTCGGTCTTCAAACGACTCTCGCGGAGACCCAACTCCATCGCGGCACGGCAAGGCAAGAGAAGAAAAGCTAAGCACAAGTTGGGAGTTTGAGCGCAGGATCAGATGAGAGGCGTAAAGAACCCCAAACGGTGCGCGCTTTCCTTCTTAAGTAAGCCCTTGCGACGCTTGGATGGAAACCGCAAGGAAGTCAAAGATACCACTCAAAAATTCCACCCAGCCGATGACAAGAGGGCCCGGGACCACCCCGATGATAAAGTAGAGGTTCTTACCCAGGCGAACGGTTGCCATCATGAGGCGGGAAGCCCGAAGGCGGCGGCCTGACAAGGCGCGCGGAACCGATACGATTTTCGTATCGGGAACCGGCGACCTTCAATTGCGTGAGATCCGCACGCCAAAGATCTCACCTGCCGCACACGGGATACGCCACGCGGCAAGGATTTAACTCCGGACCATCGCCAACGGCACATCTGAAGACCTTTGAAGACTCAGTTCAAAAGTCGAAGGATGGACCCACCACCGGCGGAATGACTTCACCCAAGGTGTCTTCCCCGGAGGTGGGCCCAGGGGGCCACTGTCGGTACCCTGGGTACCATATACCCCTTGGGATTGCAAAGATCTCAAGGGAAAGTCACCTACTTGATATGAAGACCTTCGGAGGCCCACATGTTAGACTTGTCCGGACCCGCTTCTCCAACATGGTTAGTCCCAGGGTCGCCACGTGTACTATCAAATCGGAGCTACCGCCCGCAAGGGAGGAAGCTCCGGGCCATGTACCGAAGTGGCACCCCCAGACCTAACCCCATACCGAGGGAAGCTCCGGTGCTGACATGTGTCGGCTAACACTGGAACTATCTGTTCTCCACAGTGTGCTCCGGTGCTGCCACGTGTCCAACCATCGGATCTTCACCCTCTAACCTCCGGAATACCCCACAACGGCTCCGGATCTTCAAAGGAGAATCAAGGACTTCAAGACCCGATTAAGTGTCATTAATACCATATTAATGACACATGATCGGACGACCTTAATTACCAGTAACGGTGCTGTCAACGCCCATTACACGGTCATTAAGGGCAATTAAACGTGTCGAATAAGTATCAATACTAGTAACCGCCGGGGCCACATGTCGGGCTAGGCTAATTTGTAATGGCCTGCCCTTGTACTATAAAAGGACAGGCCGACAACGTTCCATACACGTTCCATAGACGCTCCATAGACGTTCAGACACGCTGACACACGCGCTATATACAATACAACATCAACACACCCCGTGGAGTAGGGTATTACGCTCAGGCGGCCCAAACCACGTAAACTCTTGTGTCTCCTACGTCATTTGTAATTCACCTTCTTGAATCTCCGCACGCCCACACCGAACCACAAACTCCTCTAACACTTTAGTAGTGTCGGGAGATCTGCCAGATCCAAACCACCGACACAATTGCTATTTTTCATTTTTTTTCTATCTTGATGAATATAATGATTTTTTTCATTTTTTTCTATGGACATTTTTATTCATCATACCAACCTCTATGTAATTTTTCAGATTTTTTAAAATTTATTTGAATCAATGTGTGTTCATAATTTGATGAATGCCTCATATGTATATGAGCATTTAGTTAGAATGATGGATAATTTGAATTTTGACATGTTGGAATGCTTTAAAAAATTAACAAAATTCATAAATGTGTAAACAATACAAATATGTTCATACAAACAAATTTCAGTGAAGGATCCTTTTTTAGTAGATACATACATGTGAATAATATGTGAGTAGAAATTGATTTGATATTTACCGAAACATTAGAATGTCAGCTTACAAGTTTTAAAATATTTACTTCAGGTGGTAGATGTTAATTTTTGAAAATTATAGATGAAAGAATCATCGAATTTGGACTCAATTTGCAGAATCTATACATGTTTAAGTATTTATATTGGAATCTAAATAAAAAAGAAGCAAGGGAAAAGGAAACTGAAGAGGCTCGGGCATTATCTCAGGCAGTTGCTAAGTAAAACTGCCTGAGATAAACATCTTCTCAGACGGTTATTAAGTATCAACTGCTTGAGAACATCTTTACTTCTTGTTAATTAATATTCTTGATTAAATGTGGGGCCTTTAGAAAGGAAAAATTCCACTTTCTTGTAATATTATTGATTGGTAAAGGTTATTATTAAATTTCACTTCATAAATCCTTTGAAATTTGTCAGAACATAAAAAACATATAACAATTGCTCTTTTTCATTTTTCTATCATGATCAATATAATGATTTTTTATTTTTTCAATCGACATTTTATTCATCATACCAACCTCTATGTATTTTTTCAGATTTTTTTTAATTTTTTTTAAATCAATGTGTGTTCATAATTTGATGAATGCCTCATATGTATATGAGCATTTGGTTAGAATGATGGATAATTTGAATTTTGACATGTTGAAATGCTTTAAAAAAATAACAAAATTCATGCATGTATAAATAATACAAATCTGTTCATACAAACAAATTTCAGTGAAGGATCCTTTTTTTAGGAGATACACAAATGTGAATAATATGTGAGTAGAAATTAATTTGATATTTACCAAAACATTACAGTGTCAGCTATACAAATTTTAAAATATTTAGTTTAGGTGGTAGATGTTAATTTTTGAAAATTATAGAAGAAAGAATCATCAAATTTGGACTCAATTTGCAGAATCTATTCATGTTTGAGTATTTATATTGTAATCTAAATAAAAAAGAAGCAAGGGAAAAGGAAACTGAAGAACAGGCTCGGGCATTATCTTAGGCGTTTGGTAAGTACCTTCTAAGGCGGTTATTAAGTATCAACCGCCCGCGAAGATCTTTACTTCATTAATATTCTTGATCAAATGTGGGGCCTTTAAAAAGGCAAAATTCCACTTTCTTTCAATATTATTGATTAGTAAATGTTACCATCATATTTCACTTCATAAATCCTTTGAAATTGGTTAGAACATAGAAAACATATAACAATTGCTATTTTTCATTTTTCTATCTTGATGAATATAATGATTTTTTCGTTTATTTTTTCAATGGACATTTTTATTCATCATACCAACCTCTATGTATTTTTATCAGATTTTTTTAAAATTTTATGAAAAAAATGTGTGTTCATAATTTGATGAATGTCTCAAATGTATATGAGCATATAGTTAGAATGATGGATAATTTGAATTTTGACATGTTAGAATTCTTTAAAAAATTAACAAAATTCATACATGTATAAATATTACAAATATGTTCATACAAACAAATTTTAGTGAAGGATCCTTTTTTTAGGAGATACACAAATGTGAATAATACGTGAGTAGAAATTAATCTGATATTTACCAAAACATTACAATGTCAGCTATACAAATTTTAAAATATTTAGTTCAGGTGGTAGATATAATGATTTTAAAAAATTATAGAAGAAAGAATCATCGTATTTGGACTCAGTTTGCAGAATCTATACATGTTTGAGTATTTATATTGGAATCTAAATAAAAAAGAAGAAGGGAAAAGGAAACTGAAGAACAGGCTCAGGCATTATCTCACGCGTCTGGTAAGTACCTTCTCAGGCGGTTATTAAGTATCAACCGCCCGAGAAGATCTTTACTTCTTGTTAATTAATATTCTTGATTGAATGTGGGGCCTTTAAAAAGGCAAAATTCCACTTTCTTGTAATATTATTGATTAGTAAAGGTTACCATTATATTTCACTTCATGAATCCTTTGAAATTAGTCAGAACATAAAAAACATATAACAATTATTATTTTTCATTTTTCTATCTTGATGAATATAATGATTTTTTAATTTATTTTTTTTAATGGACATTTTTATTCATCATACCAACCTCTATGTATTTTTTAAGATTTTTTTATATTTATTTGAATCAATGTGTGTTCATAATTTGATAAATGCCACATATGTATATGAGCATTTAGTTAGAATGATGGATAATTTGAATTTTGACATGTTGGAATGTTTAAAAAAAAATTAACCAAATTCATACATGTATAAATAAAATAAATTTGTTCATACAAACAAATTTCAATGAAGTATCCTTTTTTAGGAGATACATAAATGTGAATAATATGTGAGTAGAAATTAGTTTGATATTTACCAAACCATTACAATGTCAGCTTACAAGTTTTAAAATATTTAGTTCAGGTGGTAGATGTTAATTTTTGAAAATTATGGAAGAAAGAATCGTCGAATTTGGACTCAATTTGTAATATCTATACATGCTTGAGTATTTATATTGGAATCTAAATAAAAAAGAAGCAAGGGAAAAGAAAACTGAAGAACAGGCTCGGGCATTATCTCAGGCGGTTGGTAAGTAAAACCATCTTGAGATAAACATCTTCTCAGGCGGTTATTAAGTATCAACCACCTGAGAAGATCGTTACTTCTTCTTAATTAATATTCTTGATTAAATGTGGGATCTTTAAAAAGGCAAAATTCCACTTTCTTGTAGTATTATTGATTAGTAAAGGTTACCATTAACTTTCACTTCATAAATCCTTTGAAATTGGTCAGAACATAAAAACATATAACAATTGTTATTTTTCATTTTTTTCTATCTTGATGAATATAATGATTTTTTCCTTTTTTTTCTATGGACATTTTTATTCATCATACCAACCTCTATGTATTTTTTCAGATTTTTTAAAATTTATTTGAATCAATGTGTGTTCATAATTTGATGAATGCCTCATATGTATATGAGCATTTAGTTAGAATGGTGGATAATTTGAATTTTGACATGTTGGAATGCTTTAAAAAATTAACAAAATTCATACATGTGTAAATAATATAAATATGTTCGTACAAAAAATTTTCAGTGAAGGATCCTTTTTTAGGAGATACATACATGTGAATAATATGTGAGTAGAAATTGATTTGATATTTACCAAAACATTAGAATGTCAGCTTACAAGTTTTAAAATATTTAGTTCAGGTGGTATATGTTAATTTTTTAAAATTATAGAAGAAAGAATCATCGAATTTGGACTCAATTTGCAGATCTATACATGTTTAAGTATTTATATTGGAATCTAAATAAAAAAGAAGCAAGGGAAAAGGAAACTAAAGAGGCTCAGGCATTATCTCAGGCAGTTGGTAAGTAAAACCGCCTGAGATAAACATCTTCTCAAACGGTTATTAAGTATCAACAGCTTGAGAAGATCTTTACTTCTTCTTAATTAATATTCTTGATTAAATGTGGGGCCTTTAAAAAGGCACAATTCCACTTTCTTGTAATATTATTGATTAGTAAAGGTTATTATTAAATTTCACTTCATAAATCCTTTGAAATTTGTCAGAACATAAAAAACATATAACAATTGCTATTTTTTATTTTTCTATCTTGATGAATATAATGATTTTTTATTTTTTCAATCGACATTATTATTCATCATACCAACCTATATGTATTTTTTTAGATTTTTTTTAATTTTTTTAAATCAATGTGTGTTCATAATTTGATGAATGCCTCATATGTATATGAGCATTTGGTTAGAATGATGGATAATTTGAATTTTGACATGTTGAAATGCTTTAAAAAAATAACAAAATTCATGCATGTATAAATAATACAAATCTGTTAATACAAACAAATTTCAGTGAAGGATCCTTTTTTTAGGAGATACACAAATGTGAATAATATGTGAGTAGAAATTAATTTGATATTTACCAAAACATTACAATGTCAGTTATACAAATTTTAAAATATTTAGTTCAGGTGGTAGATGTTAATTTTTGAAAATTATAGCAGAAAGAATCATCGAATTTGGACTTAATTTGCAGAATCTATTCATGTTTGAATATTTATATTGGAATATAAATAAAAAAGAAGCAAGGGAAAAGGAAACTGAAGAACAGGCTCGGGCATTATCTCAGGCGTTTGGTAAGTACCTTCTAAGGAGGTTATTAAGTATCAACCGCCCGCGAAGATCTTTACATCTTCTTAATTAATATTCTTGATTAAATGTGGGGCCTTTAGAAAGGCACAATTCCACTTTCTTGTAATATTATTGATTAGTAAATGTTACCATTATATTTCACTTCGTAAATCCTTTGAAATTGGTTAGAACATAGAAAACATATAACAATTGCTATTTTTCATTTTTCTATCTTGATGAATATAATGATTTTTTCATTTATTTTTTCAATGGACATTTTTATTCATCATACCAACCTCTATGTATTTTTTAAGATTTTTTTAATTTTTTTTGAAAAAATGTATCTTCATAATTTGATGAATGCCTCACATGTATATGAACATATAGTTAGAATGATGGATAATTTGAATTTTGGCATGTTGGAATTCTTTAAAAAAATTAACAAATTTCATAAATGTATAAATAATACAAATATGTTCATACAAACAAATTTCAGTAAATGATTCTTTTTTCTAGGAGATACACGAATGTGAATAATATGTGAGTATAAATTAATTTGATATTTACCAAAACTTTACAATGTCAGCTATACAAGTTTTATAATATTTAGTTCAGGTGGTAGATGTTAATTTTTTAAAATTATAGAAGAAAGAATCATCGAATTTAGACTCAATTTGCAGAATCTATACATGTTTGAGTATTTATATTAGAATCTAAATAAAAAGGAAGCAAGGGAAAAGGAAACTGAAGAACAGGCTCGGGCATTATCTCAGGCGTTTGGTAAGTACCTTCTCAGGCGATTATTAAGTATCAACCACTCGAGAAGATCTTTACTTCTTCTTAATTAATATTCTTGATTAAATGTGGGGCCTTTAAAAAGGCAAAATTCCACTTTCTTGTAATATTATTGATTAGGAAAGGTTACAATTATATTTCACTTCATAAATCCTTTGAAATTGGTCAGAACATAAAAAACATATAACAATTGCTATTTTTCATTTTTTATCTTGATGAATATAATGATTTTTTCATTTAATTTTTCAATGGACATTTTTATTCATCATACCAACCTCTATGTATTTTTTCAGATTTTTTTTAAAATTTATTTGAATCAATGTGTGTTCATAATTTGATGAATGCCTCATAGGTATATGAGCATTTAGTTAGAATGATGGATAATTTGAATTTTTACATGTTGGAATGTTTTAAAAAATTAAAAAAAATTCATACATGTATAAATAATACAAATATGTTCATACAAGCAAATTTCAGTGAAGGATCTTTTTTCTAGAAGATACATAAATGTGAATAAAATGTGAGTAGAAATTGATTTGATATTTACCAAAACGTTACAATGTCAGCTTACAAGCTTTAAAATATTTCGTTCAGGTGGTAGATGTTAATTTTTAAAAATTATAGAAAAAAGAATCATCGAATTTGGACTCAATTTGCAGAATCTATTCATGTTTGATTATTTATATTGGAATCAAAGTAAAAAAGAAGTAAGGGAAAAGCAAATTGAAGAACGGGCTAGGGCATTATCTTAGGCGGTTGGTAAGTAAAACCCGCTTGAGATAAACATCTTCTCAGACGGTTATTAAGTATCAACCGCTTGAGAAGATCGTTACTTCTTCTTAATTAATATTCTTGATTAAATGTGGGCCCTTTAAAAAGGTAAAATTCCACTTTCTTGTAATATTATTGATTAGTAAAGGTTACCATTAAATTTCACTTCATAAATCCTTTTGAAATTGGTCAGTACATAAAGCATATAACAATTGCTATTTTTCATTTTTCTATCTTGATGAATATAATTATTTTTTTGTTTATTTTTAATGGACATTTTTATTCATCATACCAATTTCTATGTATTTTTTCAGATTTTTTAAATTTTTTTAAATCAATGTGTGTTCATAATTTGATGAATGCCTCATATGTATATGAGCATTTGGTTAGAATGATGGATAACTTGAATTTTGACATGTTAGAATGCTATAAAAAAATAACAAAATTCATGCATGTATAAATAATACAAATATGTTCATACAAACAAATTTCAGTGAAGGATCCTTTTTTTAGGAGATACATAAATGTGAATAATATGTGAGTAGAAATTAATTTGATATTTACCAAAACAATACAATGTCAGCTATACAAATTTTAAAATATTTAGTTCAGGTGGTAGATGTTAATTTTTGAAAATTGTAGAAGAAAGAATCATCGAATTTGTACTCAATTTGCAGAATCTATTCATGTTTGAGTATTTACATTGGAATCTAAATAAAAAAGAAGCAAGGGGAAAGGAAAACTGAAGAACAGGTTTGAACATTATCTCAGGCGTTTGGTAAGTACCTTCTAAGGTGGTTATTAAGTATCATCCTCCCGCGAAGATCTTTACTTCTTCTAAATTAATATTCTTGATTAAATGTGGGGCCTTTAAAAAGGCACAATTCCACTTTCTTGTAATATTATTGATTAGTAAATGTTACCATTATATTTCACTTCGTAAATCCTTTGAAATTGGTTAGAACATAGAAAACATATAACAATTGCTATTTTTCATTTTTCTATCTTGATGAATATAATGATTTTTTCGTTTATTTTTTCAATGGACATTTTTATTCATCATACCAACCTCTGTGTATTTTCTAAGATTTTTTTAAATTTTTTTGAAAAAATGTGTGTTCATAATTTGATGAATGCCTCACATGTATATGAGCATATAGTTAGAATGATGGATAATTTGAATTTTGGCATGTTGGAATTCTTTAAAAAAATTAACAAATTTCATAAATGTATAAATAATACAAATATGTTCGTACAAACAAATTTCAGTAAATTATTCTTTTTTCAAGGAGATACACGAATGTGAATAATATGTGAGTATAAATTAATTTGATATTTACCAAAACTTTACAATGTCAGCTATACAAGTTTTATAATATTTAGTTCAGGTGGTAGATGTTAATTTTTTAAAATTATAAAAGAAAGAATCATCGAATTTAGACTCAATTTGCAGAATCTATACATGTTTGAGTATTTATATTAGAATCTAAATAAAAAGGAAGCAAGGGAAAAGGAAACTGAAGAACAGGCTCGGGCATTATCTCAGGCGTTTGGTAAGTACCTTCTCAGGCGATTATTAAGTATCAACCATTCGAGAAGATCTTAACTTCTTCTTAATTAATATTCTTGATTAAATGTGGGGCCTTTAAAAAGGCAAAATTCCACTTTCTTGTAATATTATTGATTAGGAAAGGTTACAATTATATTTCACTTCATAAATCCTTTGAAATTGGTCAGAACATAAAAAACATATAACAATTGCTATTTTTCATTTTTCTATCTTAATGAATATAATGATTTTTTCATTTAATTTTTCAATGACATTTTTATTCATCATACCAACCTCCATGTATTTTTTCAGATTTTTTTTAAATTTATTTGAATCAATGTGTGTTCATAATTTGATGAATGCCTCATAGGTATATGAGCATTTAGTTAGAATGATGGATAATTTGAATTTTTACATGTTGGAATGTTTTAAAAAAATTAAAAAAAATTCATACATGTATAAATAATACAAATATGTTCATACAAGCAAATTTCACTGAAGGATATTTTTTCTAGGAGATACATAAATGTGAATAATATGTCAGTAGAAATTGATTTGATATTTACCAAAACATTACAATGTCAGCTTACAAGCTTTAAAATATTTCGTTCAGGTGGTAGATGTTAATTTTTAAAAATTATAGAAAAAAAGAATCATCGAATTTGGACTCAATTTGCAGAATCTATTCATGTTTGATTATTTATATTGGAATCTAAATAAAAAAGAAGTAAGGGAAAAGCAAATTGAAGAACAGGCTAGGGCATTATCTTAGGCGGTTGGTAAGTAAAACCCGATTGAGATAAACATCTTCTCAGACGGTTATTAAGTGTCAACCGCTTGAGAAGATCGTTACTTCTTCTTAATTAATATTCTTGATTAAATGTGGGGTCTTTAAAAAGGTAAAATTCCACTTTCTTGTAATATTATTGATTAGTAAAGGTTACCATTAAATTTCACTTCATAAATCCTTTGAAATTGGTCAGTACATAAAGCATATAACAATTTCTATTTTTCATTTTCTATCTTGATGAATATAATTATTTTTTTGTTTATTTTTAATGGACATTTTTATTCATCATACCAATTTCTATGTATTTTTTCATAATTTTTTAAAATTTTTTAAATCAATGTGTGTTCATAATTTGATGAATGCCTCATATGTATATGAGCATTTGGTTAGAATGATGGATAACTTGAATTTTGACATGTTAGAATGCTATAAAAAAATAACAAAATTCATGCATGTATAAATAATACAAATATGTTCATACAAACAAATTTCAGTGAAGGATCCTTTTTTTAGGAGATACACAAATGTGAATAATATGTGAGTAGAAATTAATTTGATATTTACCAAAACAATACAATGTCAGCTATACAAATTTTAAAATATTTAGTTCAGGTGGTAGATGTTAATTTTTGAAAATTATAGAAGAAAGAATCATCGAATTTGGACTCAATTTGCAGAATCTATTCATGTTTGAGTATTTACATTGGAATCTAAATAAAAAAGAAGCAAGGGGAAAGGAAACTGAAGAACAGGCTTGAACATTATCTCAGGCGTTTGGTAAGTACCTTCTGAGGCGATTATTAAGTATCAACCACTCGAGAAGATCTTTACTTCTTCTTAATTAATATTCTTGATTAAATGTGGGGCCTTTAAAAAGGCAAAATTCCACTTTCTTGTAATATTATTGATTAGGAAAGGTTACAATTATATTTCACTTCATAAATCCTTTGAAATTGGTCAGAACATAAAAAACATATAACAATTGCTATTTTTCATTTTTCTATCTTGATGAATATAATGATTTTTTCATTTAATTTTTCAATGGACATTTTTATTCATCATACCAACCTCCATGTATTTTTTCAGATTTTTTTTAAATTTATTTGAATCAATGTGTGTTCATTATTTGATGAATGCCTCACAGGTATATGAGCATTTAGTTAGAATGATGGATAATTTGAATTTTTACATGTTGGAATGTTTTAAAAAAATTAAAAAAAATTCATATATGTATAAATAATACAAATATGTTCATACAAGCAAATTTCAGTGAAGGATCTTTTTTCTAGGAGATACATAAATGTGAATAATATGTGAGTAGAAATTGATTTGATATTTACCAAAACATTACAATGTCAGCTTACAAGCTTTAAAACATTTCGTTCAGGTGGTAGATGTTAATTTTTAAAAATTATAGAAAAAAGAATCATCGAATTTGGACTCAATTTGCAGAATCTATTCATGTTTGATTATTTATATTGGAATCTAAATAAAAAAGAAGTAAGGGAAAAGCAAATTGAAGAACAGGCTAGGGCATTATCTTAGGCGGTTGGTAAGTAAAACCCGCTTGAGATAAACATCTTCTCAGACAGTTATTAAGTATCAACCGCTTGAGAAGATCGTTACTTCTTCTTAATTAATATTCTTGATTAAATGTGGGGCCTTTAAAAATGTAAAATTCCACTTTCTTGTAATATTATTGATTAGTAAAGGTTACCATTAAATTTCACTTCATAAATCCTTTGAAATTGGTCAGTACATAAAGCATATAACAATTGCTATTTTTCATTTTTCTATCTTGATGAATACAATTATATTTTTGTTTATTTTTAATGGACATTTTTATTCATCATACCAATTTCTATGTATTTTTTCAGAATTTTTTAAAATTTTTTAAATCAATGTGTGTTCATAATTTGATGAATGCCTCATATGTATATGAGCATTTGGTTAGAATGATGGATAACTTGAATTTTGACATGTTAGAATGCTATAAAAAATAACAAAATTCATGCATGTATAAATAATACAAATATGTTCATACAAACAAATTTCAGTGAAGGATCCTTTTTTTAGGAGATACAAAAATGTGAATAATATGTGAGTAGAAATTAATTTGATATTTACCAAAAAAATACAATGTCAGCTATACAAATTTTAAAATATTTAATTCAGGTGGTAGATGTTAATTTTTGAAAATTATAGAAGAAAGAATCATCGAATTTGGACTCAATTTGCAGAATCTATTCATGTTTGAGTATTTACATTGGAATCTAAATAAAAAAGGAGCAAGGGGAAAGGAAACTGAAGAACAGGCTTGAACATTATCTCAGGAGTTTGGTAAGTACCTTCTAAGGCGGTTATTAAGTATCATGCGCCCACGAAGATCTTTACTTCTTCTTAATTAATATTCTTGATCAAATGTGGGGCCTTTAAAAAGGCACAATTCCACTTTCTTGTAATATTATTGATTAGTAAATGTTACCATTATATTTCACCTTATAAATCCTTTGAAATTGGTTAGAACATAAAAAACATATAACAATTGCTATTTTTCATTTTCCTATCTCGATGAATATAATGATTTTTTCGTTTATTTTTTCAAGGGACATTTTTATTCATCATACCAACCTCTATGTATTTTTTCAGATTTTTTTAAATTTTTTTGAAAAAATGTGTTTTCATAATTTGATGAATGCCTCATATGTATATGAGCATGTAGTTAGAATTATGGATAATTTGAATTTTGACATGTTGGAATTCTTTAAAAAAATTAACAAAATTCATACATGTATAAATAATACAAATATGTTCATACAAACAAATTTCAGAAAAGGATCTTTTTTCTAGGAGATACACAAATGTGAATAATATGTGAATATAAATTAATTTGATATTTACCAAAACATTATAATGTCAGCTATACAAGTTTTAAAATATCTAGTTCAGGTGGTAGATGTTAATTTTTGAAAATTATACAAGAAAGAATCATCGAATTTGGACTCAATTTGCAGAATCTATACATGTTTGAGTATTTATATTAGAATCTAAATAAAAAGGAAGCAAGGGAAAAGGAAACTGAAGAACACGCTCGGGCATTATCTCAGGCGTTTGTTAAGTACCTTCTCAGGCGATTATTAAGTATCAGCCACTCAAGTAGATCTTTACTTCTTCTTAATTTATATCCTTGGTTAAAAAGGCAAAATTCCACTTTCTTGTAATATCATTGATTAGTAAAGGTTACCATTATATTTCACTTCATAAATCCTTTGAAATTGGTCAGAACATAAAAAACATATAACAATTGCTATTTTTCATTTTTCTATCTTGATGAATATAATGATTTTTTTCATTTATTTTTTCAATGGACATTTTTATTCATCATACCAACCTCTATGTATTTTTTCAGATTTTTTTTTAAATTTATTTGAATCAATGTGTGTTCATAATTTGTTGAATGCCTCATAGGTATATGAGCATTTAGTTAGAATGATGGATAATTTGAATTTTTACATGTTGGAATGTTTTAAAAAATTTAAAAAAAATCATACATGTATAAATAATACTAATATGTTCATACAAACAAATTTCAGTGCAGGATCCTTTTTTAGGAGATACATAAATGTGAATAATATGTGAGTAGAAATTAATTTAATATTTACCAAAACATTACAATGTCAGCTTACAAGCTTTAAAATATTTAATTCAGGTGGTAGATGTTAATTATTGAAAATTATAGAAGAAAGAATCATCGAATTTGGACTCAATTTGCAGAATCTATACATGTTTGATTATTTATATTGTAATATAAATAAAAAAGAAGTAAGGGAAAAGGAAACTGAAGAACAGGCTCGGGCAATATCTCAGGCGGTTGGTAAGTAAAACCCGCTTGAGATAAACATCTTCTCAGACGGTTATTAAGTATCAACCACTTGAGAAGATTGTTATTTCTTCATAATTAATATTCTTGATTAAATATAGGGCCTTTAAAAGGGCAAAATTCCACTTTCTTGTAATATTATTGATTAGTAAAGGTTACCATTAAATTTCACTTCATAAATCCTTTGAAATTGGTCAGTACATAAAAACATATAACAATTGCTATTTTTCATTTTTCTATCCTGATGAATATAATGTTTTTTCTTTTATTTTTTTAGTGGACATTTTTATTCATCATGCCAATCTCTATGTATTTTTTCAGAATTTTTTTATTTTTTTAAATCAATGTGTGTTCATAATTTGATGAATACCTCATATGTATATGAGCATTTGGTTAGAATGATGGATAATTTGAATTTTGACATGTTGGAATGCTTTAAAAAAATAACAAAATTCATGCGTGTATAAATAATACAAATATGTTCATACAAACAAATTTCAGTGAAAGATCCTGTTTTTTAGGAGATGCACAAATGTGAATAATATGTGAGTAGAAATTAATTTGATATTTACCAAAACATTACAATGTCAGCTTACAAGTTTTAAAATATTTAGTTCAGGTTGTAGATGTTAATTTTTGAAAATTATAGAAGAAAGAATCATCAAATTTGGACTCAATTTGCAGAATCTATTCATGTTTGAGTATTTATATTGGAATCTAAATAAAAAAGAAGCAAGGGGAAAGGAAACTAAAGAACAGGCCCGGGCATTATCTCAGGCGTTTGGTAAGTTCCTTCTAAGGCAGTTACTAAGTATCAACCGCCCGCGAAGATCTTTACTTCTTCTTAATTAATATTCTTGATAAAATGTGGGGCCTTTAAAAAGGCACAATTCCACTTTCTTGTAATATTATTGATTAGTAAATGTTACCATTATATTTCACTTCATAAATCCGTTGAAATTGGTCAGAACATAAAAAACATATAACAATTGCTATTTTTCATTTTTCTATCTTGATGAATATAATTATTTTTATTTATTTTTTCAATGCACATTTTTATTCATCATACCAACCTCTATGTATTTTTTAGATTTTTAAATTTGTTTGAATCAATGTGTGTTCATAATTTGATGAATGCCTCATATGTATATGATCATATAGTTAGAATGATGGATAATTTGAATTTTGACATGTTGGAATTCTTTAAAAAAATTAAAAAAATTCATACATCTATAAATAATACAAGTATGTTCATACAAACAAATTTCAGTAAAGGATCCTTTTTTTAGGAGATACACGAATGTGAATAATATATGAGTATAAATTAATTTGATATTTACCAAAACATTACAATGTCAGTTATACAATTTTTAAAATATTAAGTTCAGGTGGTAGATGTTAATTTTTGAAAATTAATGAAGAAAGAATCATCGAATTTGGACTCAATTTGCAGAATCTATACATGTTTGAGTATTTATATTGGAATCTAATAAAAAGGAAGCAAGGGAAAAGGAAATTGAAGAACAGGCTCGTGCATTATCTCAGCCGTTTGGTAAGTATCTTCTCAGGCGGTTATTAAGTATCAACCGCCCAAGAAGATCTTTACTTCTTCTTAATTAATATTCTTGATTAAATGTGGGGCCTTTAAAAATAAAAAATTCCACTATCTTGTAATATTATTGATTAGTAAAGGTTACCATTATATTTCACTTCATTAATCCTTTGAAATTGGTCAGAACATAAAAAACATATAACAATTGCTATTTTTCATTTTTCTCTCTTGATGAATATAACGATGTCGGTGGTTTGATCCGGCAGATCTCCCGACACTACTAAAAGTGTTTGCGGAGTTTGAAGTTCGGTGTGGGCGCGCGGAGATTCTAGAAGGTGAAATGTAAAATGACACAGGAGACACAATGATTTATGTGGTTCGGGCCGCCTGGGCATAATACCCTACTCCACGGGGTGTGTTGGTGTTGTATTGGATGTATGAACTAACCTCAGGTGACGTGAGTTGAGAGCGCGTGTGAGCCGATCAGACCAGATCAGATCAGATCTTGTGATATCCGATTAGCCCCTCTATGTATCGTCGGCCTGACCTTTTATATTACAAGGACAGGCCGTTACAAGTTGGCCTGGCCCGACATGTGGCCCCTGCGGCTACTAATATTGATACACATTTGATGCGCTTAATTACCCTTAATGACCGAGTTACGGGCTTTGACAGCGCCGTTACTGGTAATAAGGGTCGTCCGATCGTGTGTCATTAACATAGTATTAATGACACTTAATCGGGTCTTGAAGGCCTTGATTCCCTTTGAAGATTTGGAGCCATTGTGGAGTCTACCGGAGGTTTGAAGCTGAAGATCCGATGGTTGGACACGTGGCAGCTCCAGATTGTACTGTGTGGAGCAGATAGGTCCGGTGCTACCAGACATGTGTCAGTTCCAAAGCTTCCCTCGATCTGGGGTTAGGTCCGTGGGTGCCGTTATGGTAAATAGCCCGGAGCTTCCCCCTTGCGGGCGGTAGCTCTGGTTTGATGGTACACGTGGCGACCCTGAGACTAACCATGTTGGGGAAGCGGGTCCGGTTATGTCTGACATGTGGGCCTCCGAAGGTCTTCAAATCAAGTAGATGACATTTCCTTGAGATCTTTGCAATCTCAAGGGATATACGGTACTCAGGGTAACGACAGTGGCCCCCTGGGCCCACCTCTAGGGAAGACCCCTTGGGTGAAGTTATTCCGCCGGAGGTGAGTCCATCCTTCGACTTTTGAGCCGAGTCTTCAAAGGTCTTTTGATGTGGTGTTGGCGATAGTTTTGGAGTTAAATTCTCGCCGCGTGGCATATCCCGGGTGCGGCAAATGAGATCTTTGGCGTGCGGATCTCACACAATTGAAGGTCGTCGGATCCCGATACGAAAATCGTATCGGTTCCGCGTGCCTTGTCAGGCTGCCGCCTTCGAGCTTCCCGCCTTTCATGATGACGACCGTTCACCTAGGTAAGAACCTCGACTTGATCGTCGGGGTGGTCCCGGGCCCTCTTGTCATCGACAGGATGAAATTTTTGAATAGTATCTTCAGCTTCCCTGCAGCTTCCATCCAAGCGTGGCGGGGGCTTACATAAGAAGGAAAGCGCGCACCGTCTGGGGTTCTTTACGCCTCTCATATGAACTTGCGCTCGAACTCCCAAACTTGTGCTTGCTTTTCCTCCCTTGCCTCGCTGTGCTGCGATGGAGTTGGGTCTCCGCTAGAGCCGCTTGAAGATCGAAGGTGACCTGAAGAAGGTCCGGTCCCTCATGGGGTGGTGCCTGGACTTCTTCAACCACCTGGTCCGCGGCAGGGGAAAGCTCCCATTCGAGAAGGAGCACGCCGGCGAGATGGTGTACTTTTCTTCGTACGCCATTGTGGGGTTGATCCCACCTTTTTCCTCCTTTTTCTTGATGCTGCTAGACTTCTATGGTCTGCAACTGTACCACCTTGGGCCCCACTCCATTCTTCTAGTGTCTGTCTTCGTCTAGTTTTGTGAAATGTAGGTGGGCATCCCCCCTGCATAGAGCTTTTCCGGACCTTCTTCACCGTCCATACCACCGGAAGGAGTGATGAGAACCTTGGCTTGTACTACTTTGTGAAGCGCAAGAAGTGCCCATTCAAGTACCTCCGGTCGTTTCCCTCTAGAAAGTGGGACGATTGGAAGAAAGACTGGATAGTCATCCGAGTGGAGGAGCACGAGAAGCTGGAGCTGCCCAAAGGCCTCCCCAACATCGACACTGCAGTCTTGAGTGAAGCTCCGGTGCTGTCGGATGCCTTCAACCCTGCTCTGACTAGGATCCGCCAATGTGTGGAGGGAGGATTAACCCCTCAGGTGGTATTTTGAAATTTTCTGGTCAATAGGTAGGCACCGCTGAAGAGGAGAGAAAAACTTGCTTGGTCCCTCAACAGTGTGATGGACAACGACCGGGTCGAGATCGGGCTGAAGTCCAACATGGAGGGGTCGACCTTGGAGTTTCATCTCAAAAAGTTCCAGCACGGCATCGACATCGCGGGTGATGACTTGACCCTGCCGCCAGCTTTCCTCCCTCTGAACGTGGACGTACAGTTCAGCAGGGAGCTTCGGCGGACGATGCCGGCGCTTGACGACCTCAGTGTCGTCGAGAGACGATCGACTTCTAGGGTGGTGATCCTTGGGGCTTCTAAAGGTGGCTCCGATCCTGCCCCGAAGCCAAGGACCGAAGTCATCGGCAAGGGCAAGGAGCCAGCAGCCGAACCCTCGAGCCGAAAGAGGAAGCTAAAGCATGCCGACGGAAGGTCCCTCAGGCCTGCACCCTCTACAGCAGCTCCTTCTCCCCGGAGGGGGAGGTCTTCTACAACTGCGGTGACTGCACTTGCAGCAGTGTCTTCCTGGGGTGCTAGCTTCGGGCATGTGACTCCAGTACCAGGGCCAGCTGAGGTCTATGGGTCCGGAGGTCCTTCCCGGTCAAGGGGGGCCTCCACTAAGTTCCGGGGGGCCTTCCGGAGCTACCACACCGGCGGCGGCCATGGTCAGTCCAGAACACCCGGGAAAGAGATTCCGTGCAAGCTGGTGCGGAAGCCTTCCGAGGTAATTTTTAGTCATTACCCCTGTCAGTTGTTTTGTTGTAGTAACTATTTTTTATGTTTCTTCATCCATCATCTGCAGCGTCCCCAAGAAGAGGAGTGAGGCTCCACCCTCAGCCACAGCAGCTGAAGCTGTGAGGGCGGAGGCTTCTGCTCCTGTCCCAGTGTCGCCCCAAGTGGTGGCTAAAGCTGCGGCAGCTCCGGCGCCAGCTGTCGTGGTCATGGACCTCGACTCATCCCCCGAGACTCCCGTGGTAGCGCCGGACCACGGGAGGGAAGATGCGCCAGCGGCACCTGCCCCGGAGGTTGAAGCCCCGGGTCTTGACGCTGAGATGTTGGAAGCTTCAGCCGCTGAGTCAGAGGAAGCAGTGATTCCGGCCCCAGAGCTGGAAATTGTCGAAGCCCCGGCGGTTGAGCCGGAGGTTATTGAAGACCCGGTGAGCGAGCCGGATGTTGAGGAAGTCCCGACAGTTGAGCCGGCTACCTCCGAAGCTCCAGCCTCAGAGCCGGTTGCCACTGAAGCTCCGACTGCAGAGCCAGTTGCAATTGAAGACCTTCCGGCGCCTGAGCCGGTTGAGGTTGAAGCTCCGGCCTCAGGGCCGGTTGTTGTTGACCTTCAGGCGCCTGAGCCGGTCATTGCGGAGGCATCGGTACTCGAACCCATGATGGTCGAGGCGCCAACACCTGAGCCACTAGTGGAGGAGGAGCCAGGCCGGAGCCGGAAGTAGCCCCTGCTCTGGAAGTGATGACGGCGGAGGTGCCTGCTGCTGAGCCAGGGTGCCCTGATGAAGTCTCTGGCCCCCTGCGTGAGGGGGCAAATGAAGACCTGATAGCAGGGCCTTCGGAACCACTTCCGGAGGTCGAAACTTCTTTTGCGGGACCCTCCTCGGTGGCGACTGAGGCTATCCCAGAGGACGGCCCCAGTGCTGTGGAGGCTCAGGGGACCACTCTTGTGGAGTGGGACCCAATTTTTGTAAGTGAGAACCCGCTGGAACCAGCGGAGGAGTCCCCAGCAGGTCCGGACCCTATTCCCCTGTCGTTGTCCATTGACAACTCTTGCTCCAGTCTATGTCAAGTCCAGCTGGCGTTCTAACACGACAACAAGGCTCTTGAAGAGGAGCGCCAAACCCTTAGGCGGTGGCGTAATCGGCTCTACTTCGAGACCAAGCTGGCGCAGTCGAGGCTGGCAGACGATAAGGAGTGGATCAAGCAGGAGAAGGTCTGCCTGGAATACTGGGGAAAATTATTGGATGATAGGGAGAGCTTGACTCGTGCCCTCGACACTCAATCCCGGGCCATTTATGAGTAGGCCAAGGCAACTAATAGTGCAGCTGATGATCACCAAGAAAGGCTTGAAGCCATTAACACTACCCTCATCAAGCACCGGGAGGCACTTGAGGAGAGGGAGAAGAAGCTCGAAGACGAAGAGCAAAAACTCCTAGAGCTGCGGGATGATGTCTTGAAGAGGGAGGAGGAGCTCGCCGAAAAGGTGGCTCTGGCTGACAAGGGCCTTGAGGGACGCACCAAGTAGTTGGAGGAGCGTCGCGTCTAGGAGGAGAAGGCCTGGGTGCGAGGGCAGGAACTCTACAAGCAAGAGTGTGCCATCGCTGCCAGCGAGAAGAAAGTTAGGAGCCAGGAGAAGGACCTGGTCGACCGCCGGAACAAGATCCACCTCCGTGAGGAGAAGCTCGGAAAACTCGAGAAGCAGGTTGCTGAAAAGATTCAGCAAAATGCCAAAGATGAATGCCTCATATGTATATGAGCATTTAGTTAGAATTATGGATAATTTCAATTTGAAATGTTGGAATTCTTTAATAAAATTAACAAAATTCATACATGTATAAATAATACAAATATGTTCATACAAACAAATTTCAGTAAAGGATCCTTTTTTTAGGAGATACACGAATGTGAATAATATGTGAGTAGAAATTAATTTGATATTTACCAAAACATTACAATGTGAGCTATACAAGTTTTAAAATATTTAGTTCAGGTGGTAGATGTTAATTTTTGAAAATTATAGAAGAAAGAATCATCGAATTTAGACTCAATTTGCAGAATCTATACATGTTTGAGTATTTATATTGGAATCTAAATAAAAAAGAAGCAAGGGAAAAGAAAACTGAAGAATAGGCTCGGACATTATCTCAGGCGTTTGGTAAGTACCTTCTCAGGTGGTTATTAAGTATCAACCGCCCGAGAAAATCTTTAATTCTTCTTAATTAATATTCTTGATTAAATGTGGGGTCCTTAAAAAGGCAAAATTCCACTTTCTTGTAATATTATTGATTAGTAAAGGTTACCATTATATTTCACTTCATAAATCCTTTGAAATTGGTCAGAACATAAAAAACATATAACAATTGCTATTTTTCATTTTACTATCTTGATGAATATAATGATTTTTCATTTATTTTTCGATGGACATTTTTATTCATTATACCAACCTCTATGTATTTTTTCAGATTTTTTTTTAGAATTTATTTGAATCAATGTGTGTTCATAATTTGATGAATGCCTCATATGTATATGAGCATTTAGTTAGAATGATGGATAATTTGAATTTTGACATGGTGGAATGTTTTAAAAAAATTAACAAAATTCATATATATATATATATATATATATATATATATATATATATATAAATAATACAAATATGTTCATACAGATAAATTACAATGAAGAATCCTTTTTTTAGGAGATACATAAATGTGAATAGTATGTTAGTAGAAATTATTTTGATATTTACCAAAACATTACAATGTCAGCTCACAAGTTTTAAAATACTTAGTTTAGGTGGTAGATGTTAATTTTTGAAAATTATAGAAGAAAGAATCATCGAATTTGGACTCCAGAATCTATACATGTTTGAGTATTTATATTGGAATCTAAATAAAAAAGAGGCAAGGGAAAAGGAAACTGAAGAACAGGCTCGGGCATTATCTTAGACGGTTGGTAAGTAAAACCTGCTTGAGATAAATATCTTCTCAGGCGGTTATTAAGTATCAACCGCCTGAGAAGATCATTACTTCTTCTTAATTAATATTGTTGATTAAATGTGGGGCCTTTAAAAAGGCAAAATTCCACTTTCTTGTATTATTATTGATTAGTAAAGGTCACCATTAAATTTCACTTCATAAATTCTTTGAAATTGGTCAGAACATAAAAACATATAACAATTGCTATTTTTCATTTTTCTCTCTTGATGAATATAATGATTTTTTTCATTTATTTTTCAATGGACATTTTTATTCATCATACCAACCTCTATGTATTTTTTTAATATTTTTTTAATTTTTTTTTAATCAATGTGTGTTCATAATTTGATGAATGCCTCATATGTATATGAGCATTTAGTTAGAATGATGAATAATTTGAATTTTGACATGTTGGAACGCTTTAAAAAATTAACAAAATTCATAAATGTGTAAATAATACAAATATGTTCATACAAACAAATTTCAGTGAAGGATATCTTTTTAGGAGATACATAAATGTGAACAATATGTGAGTAGAAATTGATTTGATATTTACCAAAACATTACAATGTCAGCTTACAAGTTTTAAAATATTTAGTTCAGGTTGTAGATGTTAATTTTTGAAAATTATAGAAGAAAGAATCATCGAATGTAGACTCAATTTGCAGAAGCTATACATGTTTGAGTATTTATATTGGAATATAAATAAAAAAGAAGCAAGGGAAAAGGAAACTGAAGAGTCTCAGGCATTATCTCAGGCGGTTGGTAAGTAAAACCCGTGTGAGATAATCTTTTTGTCAAGCGGTTATTAAGCACCAACCGCCTGAGAAAAAAATTAAAAACCGCATGTGAAAAACGGACGCCTATATAAAGACCCCTCACCACAGTCAAAACGTAACCCTGGAAAATTTATATCGACGCCGCAAGGCTGCTGAAATTTCCCTGCGTCGCGCCGCCGCCCAGCCCGTACTTCCGCTCCATCACCCAGCACGCACTGTCGCGTCGCCGCTCAGCCCGGCACCGCCACGTCTCCACCCACCCGGCCACCATGCTTACGCCTCCCTGCCGTGTTGACGCCTCTGCAAGGTACATGTAGTTTCCTTACTTTTTCTTTGTATATTTTCATTAGCAGATAAGCTGCTAGTTTTGTGTGTTCTGGTATATGGATTGTGTCCTTTTGCATGTGTAATGACTGTATGTATTGTGTTGTGGTATATTGATGTATGGACTATATGGATTGTGTCCTTTTTGTGTGTTCTGCTAGTTTGGCCTTTTAGATATTGATGTATGGACTATATTGTAATAAGCTTATTGTAGTTTGTACCTATTATGTGACATGAATATAATGTTTAATTAACAGAAGATATTGTAATATATATAAGGTGCATGAAGTTTACCCGAACTTGTGATTGTAGTTTTATATATTTTCCTTTTTAATATGTTACTTGTGTGTGCGTACCTCCTGCTTGCATATATTTCAAAGGAGTTATTAGGGTTAGCTTTCTAGGGAGATGGTTTTATAACTCACCCATTTAGTTACCATCGTTGGATGGGATCCGACGTCAAGATATAACGGACCGGATCCCACCCAAACCTAGCCCATGCTACTGGGCCTGTTTGACCCACGACTTCAATCCTTCATCCCCGCTTGCTACGCCCGACGCCTTCAACTCCGTCCGCCTAAAGACATCGCCTGTCTCCTCCAGACCCTGCTCGACGCCGCCGCCTCCCGTCCGCCATGCTTTCTATTTGTCGTCGATCTTAGAGTCTTATTTGACATTGCCGCCGCTCTCCTACATGCCACCTCTCTCTACAACTCTGTATCAAATTGGTATTACTGTAAAAACCTTAAGGACGATCGGACATCGATTAGCCATCGACTAGGGTCTATTAGTCGCCCTAATGAACAGACCTATATTATACTAGTATTCACTCATATGATACAGTCTTGTTATGTCTCTGTAAATTCATTTTATAGAAGACCTTTAGGGAATGTTTGTGGCCAAATTTTGTAAATCTGACAAAAATTCTATTATTGAAGCATGGACCGTTGAGCGTGGATGTATAACATGCCAAGACCCGATGCTATGTACATTCATAATGTTGCAAATTTTATTGAAGCATCCAAGAGACATGTGAAGTTGTAAAAGGTAGATGACATATTATGTCCATGTATTGACTCCGAAAATAAGATTGCTTGGACGGATACTATAGTAATCCAATCTCATTTGGTGAAAAGAGGTTTCAAAAAACTACACAATATTGACAGAGCATGGTGAGTTAGATACACATGATGTGGATAAAGATGATGAGAGAGGTTCAGATGATGATAATGTTCATATCGATGATGGTAGTAACAATCAAGATGGTGATGATGATGATGAGTTCGATTGTGAGGAGATGTTGCGTCACATTGAACCATATGTATTGACTTCTATGGGAGCAAGCAAAGGTTTAAGTAAAATGGAGAGATTGCAGAATGTGGCGACGGAGCTTTTATATGATGAATCAAACGGTTGTGATAAAGAGTTTACTATATTGTCTGCAGTCTTAGAACTACTAAAGTTGAAAGCTACACAAGGATGGTCCGATCGTAGTTTCTCTGATCTTTTGAATCCTATTGCAGAAATTCTTCCAAATCCAAATAAACTACCCAGAAGCACTTATAAAGCGAAGAAACTTCTTTGCCCGATGGCACTAGGTGTGACAAAAATACACGCGTGTGAACCATTGCATTCTGTATTGCAAAGAGCATGAGCTTGCAACTAGATGCCCCATTTGTGGTGTCAGTAGATATAAGAAGGACTACAATCACCAGTATGTTACCACATGAAAAGGTCTCAAAAGAATAAGAAGTTTATTATTGGTCCTGAAGGTGACGATGACGATACTTCTAGTGATGTAGACGGGAAGAATAAGAGAAAAAATCTTGCCTTGGTGACGTGGTACCTTCCGGTAATTGATCGCTTGAAGCGTTTGTTCTCAAACCCTAGGGAGGTTGAACTTATGCGTTGGCATTCAGAGCAACACAAGAAGAATGAAAAATATATTCGACACCCTGGTGATGCAACACAGTGGAAAAATTTTGATATTTAGTATCCAAAATTTGCAAAGAAAATCAGAAATGTGAGGTTTGCCTTGGGTACAGACGGAATGAATCCGTTTGGTGAAAAAAGGAGCATACACAGCACATGGCCCGTTGTCTTAACGATGTACAACCTACCGACGTGGTCGTGTCACAAAAGGAAATATATCTTGTTATCTATTCTTATCAAAGGTCCAAAACAACCTGGCATCGAAATTGATGTGTTCTTGGAACCTTTAATGGAATATATGGAAAAATTGTGGAATGAAGGGGTACGTACATGGGATTAGTACAAGCGGGAGTCTTTCACGCTAAGAGCAATGATATTCGTTACCATGAATGATTATTCTGTACTGTTTACATTATCGGGACAAATGAAAGGGAAGAAAGGTTGTGTAAGGTGTGTGGATAGAACTGGATTTCTATACCTCACATCATCCAGAAAAACGGTTTACATGAGACACCGACGGTTCTTGACAGATACACACAAGTATAGGAAGATGAAATAACAATTTGAGAACAAAATCGAAAAAGATACTGCACCAAAACCTTACAGTGGAAAACTTGTTTTCGAAATGGTCAAGAACATTCATATTGCTTTTGGTAAGGGCAAAAAATGTAAAAGAATTAAGAGAAAGAAAAGTACATCTTCGGATGATACAACTATCATGGCTTCCAAGAAACAATCAATTTTTTCAAGTATCTTCCGTATTGGAAGAATCTGGAATTTTGCCATATTACTGATTTGATGCACGTTACAAAGAATGTATTTGATAGCATCATTGGGACCTTGCTGGACATGCCGAGGAAAACAAAAGGACGGATTAAATTCACGTATGGACCTAGTAAATCTTGATTTGAGACCAGAGCTTCATCCAGTAGAAAAGGCGAACAGGAAGCATTACCTTCCCCCAGCCAGCTACAACTTGACGCTAGAAGAGAAAAAAGAAATTTGCGAATGCTTGTGTGGGATCAAAGTGCCCACGAGTTTCTCATCCAATATCCGCAAACTAGTCTCGATGAAAGACTTGTCTTTATTCGGTTATAATTCTCATGACTGTCACATGATGATGACAGTTTTCATTGCCATTGCAATAAGAGTCATCAAACCTGAGCACATAAAAGTTGTCATCACACATTTGTGTTACTTCTTCAATGAAGTATCGCAAAAGGTGATAGCACATGAAGATTTAGATTATCTGAAAACATACATCGTCGAGACTATGTACAAGCTTGAGATGTGTTTCCCACCATCCTTTTTTTATATGCAAGTACACCTAATCATACATCTTGTTGATCAGATAAAAGCATTGGGGCCACTATATTTAGGAGTATTAAAAGGTTTTGTGCGGAACCGTGGTCACCCAGAGGGTTCAATTATGGAAGGATACACCACTGAAGAAGTGATTGAGGGTTGCACTGATTACATCAAAGATGGAAAATCGTAGGTGTGCCTATACCAATACATGGGGGTAGACTACATGGGAGAGGCAAAGTGGGTAAGAAAACTTTTATCGTTCAAGATTTCAAGAATGTACACCGTGCACATTTTAGTGTACTACAACAGCTCGCAATAGCTGAGTCGTACATCAAGGAACACCAAATTGAGCTTCGTGATAAAAACCAAGACCGCACAGAGGAATGGATCATGAAAGAGCACAAAAGATGTTTCACTGAATGGTTAATGAACAAAAATTATACCATACAAAAACACTATACAAGAGGCAACAATGAAAAAGTTAGCTTCTGGTCCATCTACTTTGGTGACATCACGGCAAGCATATGACATCAATGGTTACACATTTTACACTAAAGAAAAAGACGGTAAGGGTGTTGCACAAAATAGTGGTGTTCGTAATGAGGCTTATGATTCACAAGGGCAAAATAACACATACTTCGGGTTCATAGAGGAAATATGGGAACTCAATTATGGTGAAAGAATGGTAATGCCCGTATTTAAGTGCCAATGGGTCAAACATCCTGATGGTGTGAAAGTGGAAAATTATGGGCTAACACTGGTAGACTTCAATAAAGTGGGTTATAAAGATGACCTGTGGGTTCTCTCCGACAGTGTTGCACAAGTTTTTTATGTTCAAGATCCAGAAACTGAGAAGATGCACGTAGTTGTTTCTGGAAAGCAAAATATTGTTGGGGTTGATAATATGGGAGATAATGAAGAGGAATATAATCAGTATGAAGAGATGTACCTTTTCACCGAACCAGAAAACATCAAGTGCATAGAGAGAAGCATTAAAAAGAATTTGAAACCCTATATGAGAGAAGATGTCAATGCTGGAAAAAATGTATGATATATATTTTATATATTTGTATCTTCTAAAATCAACTTAGAACAATGCTCTATTTCAGCTTTAGATAGCATGTTTCGAACATTATTAAATTTAGCTTCTATTTCCAACATTATTAAATTCAGTATTTGTATATAAGTTTCTTCTGACCTATGATGATCAGGCTTGCCTTCCACCAGCTCGGTTCCAAACAACATCTAGAATCACAACTCGTGAAGCTCCTGTCAAGCTAATCCCTTCACAGCAAGCTCTTGTAGATGCAAGTAACACCCGAGACTCAACATTTGGATTGTTAAAAGCTTCAATTGAAGTCTGAAGATACTTCCCGTCCATTTGAGGGCTTGTTTGGATAGGAGTGGATCCACTTCAATATAAGTAGTTTGAGGTGGATTGAGGAGAAAATTAGTTCATTCTTCACTTCAATCCACTTCAATCCAATTAGATTGAGTACACCCAAACAAGCCCTGAAAGATTTCTTTCTCTTCTCTCCATTTTCAAAACTTACGAAGATGCTACTTTATCAGTTCTAATGGCTAAATATATTGACTACAAATCAGTACCATCTCTCTTAGTGCTTCACACAAGCAACAAAGCATACAACTTCAATCACAAATCTTGTTTTTACCATTTTCATAGGAATTTGACCTTAATCTTTCAAGCATAGATTTATCAATAACTGAAGCTTCCTCATCATATATGTTAATGGCAGTTACAAGTGAAGAGTGTGTTGAAGCTAACGAAATCTCAACGGGATTGAAGACAAAGAGATGCCGCATATGAGTGACAATGTCCAGGTTAGACAGCATGAAGCTATGATGGTAGCCTTCAAGAACATGAAAAGTGGTGCCAAGGTTATGCTTGCATCAACCAAGACATGTTGTGAGGGTATAACACTTGTTGGGGCAAGCATAACCTTGGCCAAGGTTACGCTTGCCCCCAACAAGTGTTATACCCTCACAACATACCTTGGTTGATGCAAGCATAACCTTGGCATCACATTTCATGTTGTTGAAGGTTGTCATCATAGCTTCACGCTGTTTAACCTAGACATTGTCGCTCATATGCAGGATCCCTTTATCTTTAGTCCGATTCAGATTTCGTTAGCTTTGACACATTCTTCACTTATAACTGATATTAATATGTGTGATAAGGAAGCTTCACTTATTTTATAAATCTATGCTTGAAAGATTAAGGTCAAGTCCCTATGAAAGTGTAAAAACAAGATTTGTGATTGAAGTTGTTCGCTTACTCGCTTGTGTGAAGCACTAAGAAAGTAGGTACTAATTTCTAGTCAATATATTTAGGCATTAAAACTTATAAAGGAGCATCTTCCTAAGTTTTCATATGTACATGAGGGAAATAAATCGTTCAAATGGATGGGAAAATCCTTCTAAGGATCGTCAGGGTTCAAATTGATGCTTTCAACAATCCAAATGATGAGCCACGGGTGTTACTTGTGTCTACAATAGCTTGCTGTGCCAGGATTAGCTTGACAGGAGCTTAGCAGCATCACAGGCGGTTCTTAAACAATGACCGTCCGTGGAAATCATGTATTTTCTCAGGCGTTGGTTAATTAAGAACCGCCTGTGATGTTAGCTACATCACAGGCGGTTCTTAATTAATAACTGCCTGAGAAAATACATGATTTCCATGGGGTGTTGTTTCTTAAAATCCGCCTGTGATGTTCTGTCATCATAGGCAGTTATTGTATCATTCGCCATCACAGTAGCATTTTTTATGGACCGCCTGTGCTTGAAAAATCCAGGCGCCCGTGAAAATGCTTTTTGTAGTAGTGGGTGCAGTCGTCAAGAATTCTTGATATGTTGCTTGTTGAGGTTGACGATTGCCTTCGGCTTGTTGTCCCCCCTGATTGGACCTAATCTGCACGAGGGTTCGCAGCAGTTCGGTCCGCTCGTCACGCGAACCCAGCATGGCTGCGATATCATCCGTCAATTTAAGCGGAGACGGAGGTGGCGGTTGTGCCGGTTGTCCTGGTTCTCGGAAGTCATCCCCTCCCTGACTTGAACCGCAGACCTCGTATGTTGCACGAGTGCGCACCATTCTGCAGTTACAGTCATTAATCCAACATGAGACGTGATATTGCAAGATCACACTAGGCTGAAAACAATAGTGTGTGTATTGATAACCAAACTTGCATAACGGTAACATATATTGATAAAGTATAAACTTTATACACAATATATCATCCCAGTACCAATGGTACAATAGCGAGCTCCAAGATAATGAACTCCATTGATCGAAGTTAATTTTGACTATCAATGGTCACGATGGGACATTGTGCGCGTTATCGTGCGAATACACACTTTTATTTTCAACATGACACAAACATGGCCATATAAGAAAAGAGGTTCAAATGAGTCAAATCATCAATTCCACTGGTAAATAGTTGAGTATCGATAACTGGTCCGTTAGGACACTTCTCGAAGTGAATTCGAGGACCAGATTCATAACAACACCAAATTATGTCAAACCGATAAAGTTTCTGTTGAAACCTGACCAGTTTGTACTCAAACAAAAATTTAACACAGTAAATGGCAGAATAAGATCTTGAGGTAAACTACAGAGTTGACGTACACTTCAAGACATTTCCAAAAAGTATTCGTTTGGCTCCAGATAAGTTCTGGTTGAGAAGATATGGCATTGTAAACCTGACAGTTTTTTCTGGAAATTTTGACAGCATCTCCTTTGTTTATGCTGATTTTGTGCCACGATTTCCAGATATAAAACAACAGAATTTACAAGGATTCCAGAAATGTCTTGCACTATCAGGTTTGAATTTTTTTGTGAGATATGATGAAAACAATCAAGAGTTCAGAAAAGGGTTCCCGTTTCTGTCCAGTTTTGCAGATTTCGGAACTTTGAAATTTTGAACAGGTTAGAGGGGAAATAAGTTCTGGAGTTGAACATAACAGTTTTAAAGTACTTTCTAAATTTTCCATCCATGTATTATAAACCTTTATTGGAGTTTTCTACAGGGAGATATGGTTTCTCAAATTCAGGTCTTTTCTGGCAGAAAACAGAACACTCTGTTTTTGAATTGGTGACTTCAAAGCCTACTGCAAATTTGAAAACTTAGTTCAAACTCAGAGCTTGATAGCTAATATAAGTAGTTCTACATCTTCTCGGTTCCATATTACAGTAAAGGGATTAATGCATCAATGGAATATGTTGGTGCAACGTGCCTCACAAAAATGAAAAATCTAAGCCGGTATTCCGGCATACATCTCAATGGTGGCACTTAATGACGTTCACTCGCAAATGTTTTCTAAGCGCAATATGATCACGTGGTCAGTGAATCTGTCACTACACACAAACTACTGATCAATCATATGGTGTGGTACGACACAGCCTGCACAGGCGAATAGTTCACAATAATATAGTGAAAGTAAAAATATCTGTCCCGTATCATTCCATACGGCCCGCCCGGAGTTATGCCACGTCTCGAGGTACATGACTGGGTTTTCTGCCACCCGACGGGGTCCCACGTCTTTGCATAGTGCTGCACCAGTAGGAGGCGCAACGGGTTATGTTCCACCCGACGGGGGTTCCCACTAACTTTGAAGCACGCTGGAGTACCGCGTGTCATATGTTCTTAGAAACATAGAAAGTTTCAGAGACTCATATTGACTCTTCCGTGCAAAGCCACGGAAAGATTTCCATGCTACCTCTCGCATGGTGAGCTTACCGCAATTGATCCGCTTGCGGTGGCGTACCTTACTTCTTACCTGATGTTGAACCGTCGTTACAGAATATAATAACACATAAGTAAGCTTTGCCACCTTAATAACTTACGCTAATATAATCCTTATGTGGGCCTAGTACCGTATCTGATACCATGTCTG
This sequence comes from Tuctoria greenei, assembly GCA_036927565.1. Taxonomy (NCBI): domain Eukaryota; kingdom Viridiplantae; phylum Streptophyta; class Magnoliopsida; order Poales; family Poaceae; genus Tuctoria; species Tuctoria greenei. Next base: position 95,434,541 of record JAYESD010000004.1, on the reverse strand, counting down.
TGGGGACTAGAGTGCACACTTTCAAGGAATCGTATTGGGTGGTGTTGTGCGATGCGACACCCAACAGCATACATGTAAAGGAACACGTATTACATAAATCATTTGCTGAAATTTACAAAGATGTTCAGTTTACAAAAAGTTTATATAAAAATAAACTACAGCGGAAGATAAGAGTACAACTCTTGTACTCAAGTCTAATAAGCAAAAGAGAAACTGTCCAGCCCACGAACGTTTCTCACTAGCCACGAAGACCAAACAGCAGTGGCATGGTTCCCACATGAGTATATTACTCGGAGAGTCCCGAGTCTCATTGGACAACCATAATCATAAGCACAAGAGTTAGTACCTGCAAAACAACTTATATAGCAACCGTGAGCACAAAGGCTCAGCAAGACGTAACCGTCTCACTTAAACATGAAACTCTACATGAAGGTAAACACATAAACATAGGATGTCCGATTTGCATAATCGACTCGCCTAAATGAAGGTCCTTATTTTCAGATTTATAGCAGCAGCTTAAGCCTTGTGCCAGGCAACTTCGTAACTCCACGATCAAACAAGAAACGCTTCATCACGATGTTGTATGTCCTAGGTGGAAATATAAATTTAGTGAGCACTATACTAATACATACAACATAGCAATACCATGATAATATAATGTTCATAACTGCAGCAAATAATTCTCATCTCAAGTGCAAGTATTACTACGTCACAACTCAGTGAAAAAGTGGTACTCATATCCGCGAGGAACGGTGATTCGAATCAATGATACCCGGAATACACGACACGTACGCCCGTACTGGAAGTCACATCTGTGCACTCCCCAGACGTCGTATGCGGCCACCTTTCTCAAGTTTCGCCCAAGTTTAATCGATTCAATCGTCTAGGACAGTATTCCCACTCATGGTGCACCCTTTCGCTGTGAAGATGTTGTGAGCGAGTTTCCGTCTACTGTGCTGCGTCCAAAAGCCTGAGGCGATCAAAAAAGTATTAACAAAGACTTCCCAAGGTACATCAGTTTCCTGGACCCCGTATATCCAGTATGACTCCGGTACAATTCAAACTTGCTCAGTAGGGCGGCATACGGATCAGCCCTTAACCGACACAGGCAGGGCTACGCACCCCAGACCACGTCTTGCTGCATCCTACGCCCCTGCCCGGTCTCATTTTCAGATTACTACTCCATTCTCTTTGAACCAATCATATGTGAAAAAGTCCTAGCAATGCGAGTAGATTCCAACTACTAGACTTCTACTGAATCCTATACAACATTTAGCATAGCATAGTCTACACGATGACTTAACAACTAACCAACTACTCCATAGGGTGATCTGGTCAAGCAAGTGGATTTTCAATCACCTTAGCCCTAATGCACATAACTCACCCTAGTCATAGGTGATACAAATCAAAAATTTTTAATAGCTCTTAAATGCAAACCGAGGCTTGCCTGGTTGCGAGATAGTGTCAAAGTTAATCTCCAGAGGGATGACTTGAAGTAGCTCCGGGATCCTCTTGAGCTCGGCAACTAATAGATATGCAAAGAATTATGCAAGTTAATCAATACCGATATTATATTATAGTTCAAAGGAAAGACATTTAAGAATATGAATTTAAGCTTAATGGTTCTGAAAATTTTATAGGGGACATTAGGTGCTATGAGAAAGATCTGGACCAAAAATTGGAGATGTTCAAGGAAGTTGTTTGTCTTCTAAATTTCCAACAAGTAAAAGCCTTCACTGAATTTTGGTTGTAATTCTGGAGGTCTATCATGGCTACCAGTTGTTGTACCATACAGAGGGGGTCAGTTACATGTTAAGCTGGATAAACAGGAGACATTTGGCTACATATGTTTCTATATTTGTATGTTGCTGACACAGGCAATGCGGCTACAAAATCCTGTCTAGCTCCAGGATGCAGACAGGAACCAGGATAATCAGGGGTGGGGCACCTAATAGGAGACGCGTGTCTAGCAGGGAGCGTCTCCTGTTAGCGCCGCACTGAACTTGCATGTAAACAATCCGCGACGCTTTGTAACAGAGAATGTCTTGGATTACCTAAATAAAGGAGACACGCTTTCTTATAGCACGTTTCAGATCTGTCAACAAATGTGCGACAGGCTGTCATAAAGAACATCTCAGACCATTCAAAGTATCTGTGAAGCGGTCCATTAGAGCGTGTCTCTCATTCAGAATGATGGGCGACATGCACCGAGCTCGTCTCCAATGACCTCATAAAGCCCACCTGTTATGACTCAGCGAAGGGAGACACCCTACCTTTGAGTGTGTCTCTCACCTAGTCTGATCGGCGATGCGCCTTGCCGCCCGTCTCTAATGACAATGTAATGCAAGACATGATGACGGAGACACACAGATTGTTTGTCTCCCTTCTTTATTCGGGCACGTCTTGTATGAGCCTTTCTTACGTAGTGTGGCATTTCCTTCACATAATTGAGTTATATTGACATGTGAAATTGGTATATAACAACCTTCAACAAATTCCCCCAAGCTTATCATTTGCTCGTCATGACAAAGTCAAGACTTTAGGTTGATGATTAGGAGTTTCTATAATGTTCTACTTTTCAAAAGTACCATGTGCACAACAAAAATACTCCACCTAGTATAGCAAAAATTGGCATGGCACTTCACCCATCTTAAGTCATCATGGGGCTTATGCCTTCTCCTATTCATGGGTGGTTGAAAGATATAACAACAAATGGAGCAAGTGTATCCTAGAGATCAAGTTCCACTCAAATTCGAGGAGTTCAATTTAGATTTTATGTACCTCAATTTGATTCTCTCAATCACTCCTTTGGATGTGGTGGAAATATTTCCTTACCAAGGCATTTTGCCTAAACCCATCCTAACACTAAATAAGGCTTGTATATGAAGCTTAGTAGGGAATGTAGTAGGCATATTTGCAACAGATAATATTGCTAAGTCAAAAAAAAAGCCTCGGGAGAAATCAATCCAAAACTATTCGATTCAAGACTTGTGCATGTGTGATGGGGTGGAAGCGGATGTGGATGTTTTAGATGACTCCTATTTGTGTAGACTCTCTTATTTTGCAGGGATGAAACATGGCTACCTTTTTTTTCTTTTTTTTCTCATGCTTTTGATGTAAGCATGCATTTTTTTCTCATGCTTAAGATGTAAGCATGCATTTTCTTTTTCTTGTAGCCATGTCTTCTACTCCCTTTTTATGCAATGAAATATGAGAGAGTACTAAGCATGAAGGGTATGGAGTTTGTCTTTTTATTGTGGAATGATGGTATGATAGAATTTTGCTAACTCGTAGTGTAGAAGTATAGCATGTGCAAGTTTAGTCTTGAATTAAAAAAGAAATGAATGAATTATCACATAGGTCTATACTAGTTCAACTAAGCTCAATGTGAAGACAAATAGCATATGCATAAGGTTTATCAATGTAACAAATCATATGGCTTTTGTAGGTACTTCCAATCAAATGAGAGTAACTTAAATATTTTATAAATTTCTCTAGGAATATAAGTTTCAATTTCAAACTAAGAATAGCAGCCCTATCACTATATAATATCTCGCAACAACTTAGAATTGGATTAAGATTTTGCTACCCACAATTTGTAAATCAAGGCAAAAGTAATTTTAGCCAATGACAACAATATTTTGGAGAGTAGTAAGTTGTAAACCAGAGACTTAGGAAAATTAAAATGGTGCAACTATTCATAATTTCATCTATGTGGATTCTAAACAATTCTTACCGCACATATTTTATTTTTTTTGGAGGCAAATCTACTCTACTTATTTTTTTATATGCAAGGTGGATGGTGGATGAATGGAAAATAAATATGCGAGAGATGTGATAAATTTAGCTCATATGGGGGTCCTCCCCCAAGCTTGTCCTTCAATCACATCCGTGATAAGGGTTGAACACTTGATGACGGAAGTATGCCACGGGATCGGCTTATTGTGGTTGTAGCGTGGAGTTAAAGGTAGTGAACTGACGTCCACGTGTTGTTGCCAATCTTGGGTACCTTGGACATGCTTTTTGAGAGTGTTGTAGATGTCTCCTGTCCTCACTTCAAGATCTTCTATACTTCTAGTGAGATCCGTCATTCCTTGGCTATAGTCATGATGACTTCTAGCCGAAGAGGAACATTGTCCTATCATGGACATTGGAGGCAAGCTGCTAGAGCATGAAGTGGATAGGGGTGGCTCCCACGTGGTACCTGGCCATCCAAGCCAAGACGAACCTTCGGTCTCATACGATGGAGGTTGAGACCATCCGGGTGGGTCCTCTTCCTCTTTGTACTCTGTAAGACCTATGTGTGCTGAATACATTGGCTTGTAGTGAATACACTTGCTTTGATGATAAAAGTTTTGAATATCACCAAAACACCTTTTTATTAAGATCCGACTAGTTCTGGTTAGCCCCGACGCTAGGTTCTACTAGCTTTTGTTAGCTTCGGCTCAAGGTCCGAGTTGCTCTGACAAGGTCCGAAACTTGACCACAATGCTTCCGTTTTTCATTTGCAATGTTTTGTACTTGCTTTACATCTCTGGAAAGATTTCTTAGTATTCATTTGCTAAGTCTTTGGTGCGTTTTTGGTTGTTAAGGATGATATCGTGTCACTGTGGTTTTGCAACATGCTTATGTGAGGTTCTCACGTAAGGTGTTGTGTTTGAAACTAACTTGAGTCAAGTCAAGGACTTGGGCTCGTATGGATTGGTTGTTTATTCATGTGCAGGTGTTGCTTGAGTTCAAGACATGGCTGGTGATGGGATCCATTGGACTAGTCGCAGGGAGGAGATGAGGTTCCAACAACCAAATTCAGGAGGAATTGTGGTTGAGCTGATCAGGAGGTTGCGCAGCATGATTGAATCAAGAACAATGCATGTGAAGGTATCGTGGACGTTATTGGAAGATGTTTGCACGTGTGCAAGGAGTGCATGGACGTCTCTACATGGTTCCGAGACGTGATGAAGAGATGTGAACGTAAAGAGTTGGTCGGAAAGGTCCAACCGACTAGGTTATGGATTTAGGCTACGGCTGAGTCGGGTTTGACTCAAATATGGAAAGATTTGAGTTGGTTATGATAGGATTTCGTGTGGGTCACGAATTTGAGTAGTTTAGGAATGTGGGATACTTTCCTAAGGTGTTTGGAAGTCTTAAGATTGCTTCTATCTCCGTATAGAAGAATCCTAAGCAGTTATGGAAAGTTACGATTCGTGAACAGAGTAGGATTAGGTTCCTGATTTGAGTTGAGTTGGCTTTCGAGCTGGTTATATAAGCAAGGGAGCCCAGAGCTCATGGTGCACGACTTTGGGGATGTTCTTCTTGTGTTCTATTGAATAAAATTCGTAGTTTGAAGGATATTTTGTACCTTGTTCGTCTGACTTGTTCCAAACAAGTTTTACTCATCGAGTTTCTGGACAGCACTACCTTTCGTCGGTGGTTTTATCATAACTCGAGTTTTCAGATCCAATTGACATGATTCTTTTTGGGTTGTCTTCAAAACTTGATTATCTATCATCTGTAAAAATTTCATGGTCATTGGATTTGTGGTCTATGATCTACACGAGTTTCTTTGCAGCATTCCAGAACTGTTTTTTCTCAGGTAGGGCAGATTGACCTTTGTTTGATCTTTTGATCATAACTTGAGTTTTTTTCGACGGATTTGAGTTATTATTATTGTGTTGTCTTCATGACTTGATTCTCTCTGATATCTATAACTTTTGTCACGGTGAAACATGTTTAGATTAGTATCACACACGATTTCTTTAACATATCGTTTTTTCTACCGAAGGGATTGGGGTTTAATTGTTTCCGCTGCGTAAGATTTTTAAATCTACCATTCACCCCCTCCCTCTGGTAGGTTTTCACGTGCTCTTCGATCCTACAATTGGTATCAGAGCCACGGTGCTCTAATCTTTGTGATTTGTGCGTGTTTTTGACTAATCATCATGAAGAAGTACTCTGCCAAACCTTGTGTGTTCGCTGGTATTGATTCTCAGGTTTGGAAGGCACGCATGGAGGCTTTCATCCAGGCACAAGGCTTTGCAATATGGTAGAAGGTATACAAGCCTTACGAAGTGCCATCAAACGATCAAGTTACAGCTACAAATCTGAGAGATGTCGACAACAACAACAATGCTCAGAACTTGATCATACAAGGATTAACACAAAGCGACTTCGACCGTGTTGCACACCTCCGATCTGCATACGATGTGTGGAAAGCACTTTGTGACTACCACGAAGGATCCAACATGATCAAGGAGGTAAGACAATACATGTTCAAGAAAGAATACATGCACTTCGAGATGCAACCCGGTGAGTCTATTGATGACCTTTTTGCTCGCTTTAATAAGATTCTCAGCAACTTGCATAGTATCAATGTTAATTTTCCAGATGCTGAAAAGCCTAGGCAATTTCTAAGTGCATTAGACATGTCAATTTGTGAGATGAAAGTTACATCCATTCGTGAATCTACTGTCATGAGTTCACTTGCTCTAGATGTGCTATATTCCAAGTTAAAAACTCATGAAATTGATATAATCTCACGTAAGAACCCCAACAAGTCTATTGCTTTTGTTTCACAATGTGACACGCCTAGCTCCAGTCAAACTTCATCTTGTGGTACACTTGCTTTGTTGTCCTCTCTAACCCTTGAACAGATTGAGGAGTTCCCAGAGGAGGAGCTAGCACTTCTCTCTACGAAGTTCTCAAAAGCATTGCAAATTGTGAGAACTAGAAGGAGAGGAAGCTTCGGACCTCAATGATGATTCAAATGTGGTAAGATAGGACACTTTCATACAGATTGTCCTAACCTCTCAGGTCCTACCTCCCGGGAAGAAAAACAATCAAGGATAAAGCACTCCTCAACAAACGATAAGAAGAAAAAGAAGGGTTTTACAGGACGTCAATTGGTGAGCAGTTTTATCTCGGCACTCCAGGAACTTGGCTCAAGCGATGTGTACATTGGAAGTGATGAAGATGAAGATAATTTGGCAAACTTGTGCTTCATGGCGGGCAAGTCAAGATCAAGTATGGAGGAGGCAGAACACAACATCGACAATGAAGAGGTATGTCCTACTTGTGAAGAAATGTGTGATGCTATTTCTCGTGCAACTATTATTGTTAAGAAAAAGGAAAAAAAACTTAGGAATAGTGCTGCTAAAATTGAATCACTAGAATCTGAAATCAACCGTTTAAAAACTTTGATTCCTAGTGATGATGCATGTCCCTCATGTGATTTAATATATGAACAATTGTCCTCATTAAGAAGTGCGCACACCTCCACACTTGATAAACTTGAATTAGAAATTGAAAAGAACAAAGAGCTTGCTGCACTTAATGATAAAAACATGAAAGATGCTAGCTGTTCTACAATTGATTTTCATTGTTCAACTTGTGATGATCTTGATAAGAAACTACAGGATGCTATGAATGAAATTTCTATATTGAAAAATGCTTTACATTCTCATGAAGTTAAATTTTGTTCCAATTGCAAACTAAAAGGAAAAACTTCATGTGAAAATTACCTTGATCTGTCCAATAAACTTGATGACATGCATAGGACATTAGATCGGTTTTGTAATGGGAATAAGAACCTAAACTTGCTGTTGAATTCTTCCAAGTCTTGCAATGATAAAACTGGTTTAGGTTTTGATTCTCATGCTCATGCTAAGGCACATCCACTTAAAATTGTAAATTCATTAGGAAGTGGTTTGATTCAAACAGTTCCTAAACAAAAAGGAGTGGTTTTCAAATCTGCAGGAGTGTTGTCTCATTCGGTTTCAAATAAAAATATTGCTTGCTCATCTAGACATGAACACAAAGTTAAATTTCATTGTACCTACTGTGGTAGAGATGGTCATGTCATAGATTTTTGTTATAGACTAGCTAAACAACAGAAAAAGGGAAAGAATGGTTGCTAGATCTCATAACTTTCATGCAAAATTTGTTGCACATATTAAACTGAATGTACAACCTGCTGTTTTGGGTCGAAACATTCAAAGTTTACCTCCGGACCTTCTGTTTTTGCCTCCAGAGCTACTGATATTTGTCCTACACAAGTAACACCTTATAGTTCAGTAGTTAAGAATAAAAAATCTCAAACATTGACTCATAAACCTGCTGTTTTGCCTCAGCTTTCGCGTGTTTTTCCTGCTGCACGTCGCGTGACTCAGTACTAGATTCCTAAATGCCTTTTGACTAACCCCAGTATTGAGTCATTGATGTATTGTGCTTCTATGTAGGTTACACGTTTGAGGAAGGAGAACATTTGGATTGTGGATTCAGGTTGCTCACGCCACATGACCGGTAACAAAGATTGGTTCTCCTCCCTCTCCTTTGTGTCATGTGTAGAGAATGTTACTTTTGCTGATAATTCTTTAACTCCTATAATTGCTAAGGGTTCGGTCAGAGTAAATGATCACTACACTTTGAAGGATGTGGCACTTGTCAAAAATTTGAAATGAAACTTGCTTTCTGTTTCACAATTGCTAGATGAAAATCTGGAAATTATTTTCAATAAAAACTGCTGCAAAGTTGTAAGTTCAAATAGTGAGCTTATTTTTAACATGTCTCAGTTTGGAAGAGTTTTTAAAGCTGATTTTCATATATTTTCCTCTAAGCATAGGTGTCTAGTTGATAATGATTCAAAGGACCTATATTTTTGGCATCGTAGACTTGGTCACGTAGGCTTTGATCACCTAACAAGTGTTAGTGCTCTTGATCGCATACGTGGGCTGCCTAAGCTTAAAGGGGACAAAGAAATTGTGTGCTCTTCTTGTAGACATGCTAAGATGGTTGCAGGTTCACATACTCCTCTCACAATAATCATGACAACTGAACCATGTCAACTTTTGCATCTTGACACCGTAGGACCTTCACATGTTCAATCCTTCGGAGGTAAATGGTATGTACTTGTGATTGTTGATGATTATTCTAGATACTCTTGGGTTTACTTTATGGCGTCTAAGAATGAAGTTTTTAGTCACTTTAGAACTTTATTTCTTAGATTATCAATTGATCACCCAGGATCTTTAAAGGTAATTAGAAGTAATAACGGAACTGAATTTAAAAATCAATCTTTTGATCACTTTTGTGCTGAAAATAGAATAGATCATCAATTTTCTTCACCATATGTACCTCAACAAAACGGTGTTGTAGAAAGAAAGAACAGAACCTTAGTTGAGATGGCTAGGACTATGCTTGATGAACATCAAACTCCTAGGAAATTTTGGGCTGATGCATTAGCAACCGCTTGTTATGTCTCGAATCGTGTTTTCTTGCGTGCTAGGCTATGTAAAAAACCATATGAGCTCCGGTTTGGACATAGGCCTAGTGTTACACACTTTCGGGTCTTCGGTTGCAAATGCTTTGTTAAGAAACATGGTAATCTTGATAAATTTGAACCTAGATCCATTGATGGCATGTTTCTTGGTTATCCATCTCATACTAGAGGCTACCGTGTGCTTTTACTTGACACTAACAAAATTGTGGAGACTTGTGAAGTGTCTTTTGATGAAGCTAGCCCAAGTACTAGCTCAAATATTGCAGGTCCAGATCCATATCTGCAGGGGGAGAGCATTTTCGTTGAATATGAGGAAGAATTGGAGCTGCTGCCAGAAAATTCAGCAGCTAAAGACTTTGGTTCAGCTCTGGATTAATTCTCAACCAGCCCCAACAACCATCAATGCTGATTCAGATCTTCCTAAAGTCACAAGGGCATCGATTTGTGATGAACATGAAGAAGAAGAAGCTTGTGAGACATCTGTTCCCCTACAGTTTTTGAAAGATCATCCCCCGCAACAGATAATTGGAAGCTTGCACGAATGAGTCACACGGTCCAGGTTTTGCGATCCAAACTCTCATGCTCATTCTGCTTTTGTTGCTTCTTTTGAACCCAAAGATATATCACACGCACTCACTAATGAATCTTGGATTATTGCCATGCAAGAAGAGTTAGAAAATTTTGAAAGAAATAATGTTTGGAAACTTGTACCTCCACCTCAAGGTCACACTTTAATTGGAACTAGATGGGTATTTAAAAATAAACAAAGTGAGGATGGGGTTGTGGTTAGGAATAAGGCTAGGTTGGTTGCTCAAGGATTTACTCAAGTTGAAGGTCTAGATTTTGATGAAACTTTTGCTCCTATTGCTAGATTAGAAGCCATAAGAATTTTGTTAGCTTTTGCTGCATCTATTGGTTTTAAGCTATATCAAATGGATGTTAAAAGTGCTTTTCTTAATGGCTACATAGATGAGGAGGTTTATGTGAAACAACCACCAGGTTTTGAAAATCCAGATTTTCCTAATCATGTTTACAAACTGTCCAAAGCCTTGTACGGTCTCAAACAAGCCCCTAGAGCATGGTATGATAGGTTAAATACATTCTTACTTGAAAAAGGGTTTACCATGGGCAAGGTTGATAAAACTCTTTTTGTGCTTAAGCATGGCAATGACTCATTATTCGTTCAAGTGTATGTGGATGATATTATCTTTGGTTGTGCTTCTCATGATCTTGTGTCCAAGTTTTCAGCAATGATGAGTTCCGAATTTAAAATGAGTATGATGGGTGAACTCACTTACTTTTTGGGGCTGCAAATCAAGCAAACAAAGGAGGGTACCATTGTGCATCAGACAAAGTATACAAAAGACCTCCTAAGGCGCTTCAACATGGACAAAAGCAAGCCTCTTCAGACACCAATGGGAACAACAACAACACATGAACTTGATGAAGATGGTGAACAGTCGATCAAAAAGAATATAAAAGCATGATCGGATCACTTTTATACCTCACGACATCAAGACCAGACATACAATTCAGCGTATGTTTTTGTGCACGGTTTCAAGCCTCCCCACATGCTTCACATCGTCAAGCCGTCAAAAGGATTCTCAGGTACTTACATGGAACTCAAGAATTTGGAATTTTTCTTCCTTCTTCCCCAATCATTACTTTGAAAGCATTTTTGGATGCTGATTTTGGGGGTTGTAGGATTGATAGGAAAAGTACTTCTGGTGCTTATCATTTTCTTGGCAATTCTCTTGTTGCTTGGTCCTCTAGAAAATAAAATTCAGTTGCACAATCCACAGCCGAATCTGAATATGTAGCTGCTGCTAGCGCTTGTTCACACATTCTTTGGATTGTTCAAACACTTAAGGACTATGGGGTTGATCTAGATAGTGTTCCACTGTTCTGTGATAACACTAGTGCCATTTGCATTGCTAAAAACCCCGTGCAACATTCTAGAACTAAGCACATTGACATTAGGTATCACTTTCTCAGAGATAATGTTGAAAAAGGAAACATTGTGCTTCACCATGTATATACCAAACAACAATTGGCTGACATTTTTACAAAACCTTTGGATTTCACTCGTTTTTGCTACATTCGTAGTGAAATAGGGGTTATGCATCCTCATGGCTTAAATTGAGGGGGAGTTTTGAAACTTGGGATGTCTATGTGTGAATCTGAAATTAAAATAATATGAGCATAGTATTTCATACATATATGACTTTGTGATTCCTTTTACATGCTGAAAGTTCTTACTACATTACTCATGTTATACATTTTGTAGTTTTTGCCATGTCTAGTAATTGGAATATTTACTTACACTAAAACTGGTCATGGTCGAACTTTCTTGCTGTTTTGAACTTGTTACATGTTCACAAGTGCTTTTAATCATTAAGAATTAATCAAGTAATCAACTCACATGTTGAGTTTTTATGAACAAATATAAATTGAGAAAAGATCAAGAGAATATGCATGCATCGCACTCCTTCTTTTGAGATGGCTTATCATTGCACTTAGATTTGAACTTGGAAGAAGTTGTGTATGACTAAAACCATGTCCTTAAGCTTCTGATTGTCAAATGACATAGGCTTGGCTTGGTTGGTTAGAATAAGGCAGATGCGCATATAATCTCTTGCAAATATCATATGATCTAAATCTGTGCTTTGAAAAATAATAAAATGCAGCAACAAGTGTCATGCTTTCAGGTTTTGAAATAGTTAAGTTTGTGAGATCATGACCTGCTAAAATTGAAAATTACACTTGATCTCTAGCATGTTTTACACTACTTTATGTATCTCATTGATGTGATAGTGTATGTTACTTGATAGTATGACTTGGATGAGCTTTGTTTATATGTATATTTTATAATATGGTCATAACAACTAAAGGGGGAGAGATAATTTGTTTAAATGCTCATGACTTGCTGAATACATTGTCAAAGGGGGAGAGATAAGCATGAAGAGAAAGAGAATATGTGCATAAGGAGATATAATAAATGGGGAGAGATAATATGGGATAATTTTTGGATTTTCTTCGCATCTTACTTTTGATTTACAAAGGGGAAGAAATTGCCTTCAAAACTTTTATGTGAATAAGACAATGTTCGGATTTTAAATGGTGCTGCCAATGCATTCATCAAGGGGGAGATTGTAAGACCTATGTGTGCTGAATACATTGGCTTGTAGTGAATACACTTGCTTTGACGATAAAAGTTATGAATATCACCAAAACACCTTTTTATTAAGATCCGACTAGTTCTGGTTAGCCCCGGCGCTAGGTTCTACTAGCTTTTGTTAGCTTCGGCAAGGTCCAGAACTTAACCACAATGCTTCCGTTTTTCATTTGCAATATTTCGTACTTGCTTTACATCTCTAAAAAAGATTGCTTAGTATTCATTTGCTAAGTCTTTGGTGCGTTTTGGGTTGACAAGCATGATATCGTGTCACCGTGGTTTTGCAACATGCTTATGGGAGGTTCTCACATAAGGTGTTGTGTTCGAAACTAACTTGAGTCAAGTCGAGGATGTGCAGGTGTTGCTTGAGTTCAAGACATGGATGGTTATGGGATCCATTGGACTAGTCTCAGGGAGGAGATGAGGTTCCAACAACCAAATTCAGGAGGAATTGTGGTTGAGCTGATCAGGAGGTTGCACAACATGATTGAATCAAGAATAATGCATGTGAAGGAATCGTGGACGTCATTGGAAGATGTTTGCACGTGTGCAAGGAGTGCATGGACGTCGCTACATGGTTCCGAGACATGATGAAGAGATGTGTACATAAAGAGTTGGTCGGAAAGGTCCAACCGACTAGGTTATGGATTTAGGCTACGGCTGAGTCGGGTTTGACTCAAATATGGAAAGATTTGAGTTGGTTATGATAGGATTTCGTGTGGGTCACGAATTTGAGTAGTTTAGGAATGTGGGATACGTTCCTAAGGTGTTTGGAAGTCTTAATATTGCTTCTATCCGTGTATAGAAGAATCCTAAGCAGTTATGGAAAGTTTTGATTCGTGAACAGAGTAGGATTAGGTTCCTGATTTGAGTTGAGTTGGCTTTCGAGCTGGTTATATAAGAAAGGGGGCACAGAGCTCGTGGTGCACGACTTTTTGGCTGTTACTCTTGTGTTCTATTGAACAAAATTCGTAGTTTGAAAGAACTTTTGTGCCTTGTTCGTCCGACTTTTTCCAGACAAGTTTTACTCGTCGAGTTTCTGGACAGCACTACCTTTCGTCGGTGGTTTTATCGTAACTAGAGTTTTACAGATCCAATTGACGTGATTCTTTTTGGGTTGTCTTCACAACTTGATTATCTAATATCTTTAAAAATATCACGGTCATTGGATTTGTGGTCTATGATCTACATGAGTTTCTTTGCAGCATTCCAGAACTGTTTTTTCTCGGGTAGGGCAGATTGACCTTTGTTTGATCTTTTGATCATAACATGAGTTTTTCTCGATGGATTTGAGTGATTCTTGTTGTTTTGTCTTCATGACTTGATTCTCTCTGATATCTATCACTTTTTTCACGGTGAAACATGTTTAGATTAGTCTCACACATGATTTTTTTAACAGATCGTTTTTCTACCGAAGGGATTGGGGTTTAATTGTTTCCGCAGCGTAAGATTTTTAAAACTACCATTCACCCCCCCCTCTGGTAGCTTTTCACGTGCTCTTCGATCCTACATACTCTTGGACCGTGGAGGTTGTCGGAGGCATGGCCGTGGCCGCTCTCCTTGCACGGCTTCTAGTTACCCTACCAGAGACATTACTTCTTAGGGCTTCCTCGATGGGAAGAAGATCAATGGTTAGCATCCAGCAATTGCACAAATGATAATCCGGTTTAGATAACCAAATTTCATTAACAAAGTCGGGATAATAAAATTCTGCAAGCGCACGGAAACTGTCGTGTAGCATTTCTTCTTAAGAGTATTCCCAAGGGTATCGAATCCAAAGAACGTGTGTGCTAATCTTATGAACTAATCCACCCAAGGACACAAAGTTGTTTTGTAGGAAAGGAAGAGAGAAGAATTCAAGGTATTGATTCTAATTCTAAGGAATTTGCAGTAGTTGCTTGCTTCGGGCATGGGTTTACCCCTAGCAACACTAGGACGACTCTTGCCAAGAGCCTATGGCATTGACGAACGTGGAGGATTACAATGGACAGGTAGGACTGTCACCACCTACTGCCTACCTCTTCAATCTATTGGTCTACGAGATATTCACTGTTGATTTCTAACCTAAGCACCACACTTACGTTTTAAATCACAACTCTGGTTGTCTCGAACACAAAGCTACAAATAGAGCCTATAACAAATTAAAGCAATGAACACACAAGTAAATACTTGTGCAAACTACTATGAATTGAGAATCAAAATTGAATTGAATTCACAAAGGTCTTACTTTATTTGAATATCACCTTTGTAGGGGTACAAGTGTAGAAGAGGGACTTGACAAGCCCAAGCCTCCTTCTCCTAAACTCTTCACCACACTCTCTGTCTACTTGGTAGCCTCTAGGACTACTCTAAACCTTAGGAGTGGTATTCCATTCTCAACTTTGTGTGTGTGTGTGATGTGAGGTGCAGAGTGCTATTTACAAGGGGGAGAAGGGTCTGTTCTCACCACACAATGCGTGCGAATCAGTCACCTATGACTTCTTCAAGCTGGGAGGAGCCAATGACTGGGTTTGGCGCCACTCCCTAGGCGGCTGACTAGGGAGGTCAGCTGACCTGATCACAACTGTGTTGGGGCTGTGCTTTCTCCAGGTCTCTGCCAGGTGGGTCCCATCTCTTTATATGGGTTCTACACTGTTGGATGGCCTCGGATACATATGTTTGTGGGTCATTTGATCCATGTGATGACACGTGGCATCGCCTGATTCGTCAAAATCCAATTTTATGGATTACTCCCTGCATGTCTTGGTATTTTGAATCTAAAACCACGTGCATACAAATAAACACCAACACTTGTGGAATTGGTTAGTTTTTAACCCTACCACTACGTTGTGTTTCTTTTTTGTGCACATTATGACATAAATTTACAGTCTAAATATGGTACTTAAGGACCGTCAACAAACTCCCCCACACTTAGTCCTTTGCTCATCCTCGAGTGAAGGCAAGAAAAAGAACTAAGGTGTTGTCATAAATTTGCTCTAAGTTAGAAAAAGATAATACTAGATATTTCAACTCATACCTCAATTCATGAATACCCTTTTTGGAATGTTGCTACCACATCAATCTTGGGTGTTTGAAGAGTGGAATGGTTGGAATGTAGTTCCCTTGGATGTTCCCCTGCCGAAATGATCTGACAATTTGCTATATTCAGAAAGTCAAAGAAACAATGGCCCTTATCTCTCATCTGGAATCTCTCAAGTCTCTCAAAGTGTTTTTATCCTTACCTTGGCATGTTGTGTAATTTTGTCCCTATACTAAATATGGCTATATCTGGAGCTTGGTAGTGATAAATGTGGCACACATTGCAATTCGTATATTACTAAGTCAAAAACTTGATCCTATGAGAGACTTACGCAACAAACAAATTGACAAAGAAAATTCTTGTGCACAAGAATGGAATGGATATTTGTGGACTCCATGGTTTTCTCTCTTTAAGGATGAAACATGACTACTTTCTTTTTTTTCTTTTCTTTTTTTTGGCATACTTCCTCATTTGAAGAGTAGATGCTTTTCTTTTTCTTTTTTTTTGTAGCCATGTCTTTTACTCTTTTATTTTTCTGGGCAGATTTTGATGACCGAAATGTATGGAGTTTCTTTATTGGATGGATGAATGGTGGATGCTAATTCTCAATGTGAGTAATTTTGCATGAATAGCGTGCACAAGAATTTCTAAGTCAAAAATTTCTTGCATGTCACTCAATGGGGTCATGAGTTTGACAAAGTTCAATGAAAAACAAAGTGGCATATGCATAAGGTTTTTCAAAAATTTGTATCATATGGCCTTGATGGGTATTTAAATTTCCAATTAGAGAATCAGGCAAAGTTCAAGATTCCAAATTGTGCAAACATCAAAATCAATTACATGCAAAGAGATATCTCCTCGAATAAATCATTTACCATAACACACTAGTCAAACATTTAGATGACGTGTTTTTCCTATTTTATTTGTGGGAATCACGATCAAGGCAATAAATTGAAATATAAAGTACTCAAATTTTCAGCTCAAGCAAATTTTGACTACCAAGTTTTAAATTTTAATTGTTGAGTTGAATTGCATTCAAATATTTAGTATCTAAATATAAAATCAACTCAAACAGTAACGTAGCATGCATATTCTGGGGTAGGAGATCCAAAACGAATTTGTGGAGCAAAACGGAGCCATGTGGGACCCACAACAGGTCGGCCGACCAGGGGGTTCGGTCGACCACCTTCTGACCTCTCTGTTGCTCTGTTTCAACATGTCGAGTCGTATGTTCGGTTCCGACGTGTTTCAGGATGCAATGCTATTTTTGCACGTCGGGATTTTATGAATTTGGTGTTCCTCCCCCCACACTTGTTCTGAGAATTCTTTAATCAATAAAAATAAACTAAAGATGGAACTTTGCTGAGTTAGATGAACCGGTAAGTTCACTTTATTGAACTCAAAATATTGGGGATGCTTCATTATTCAATCTAAATTTCATGAATGAAAATTTGGAATAAAACTAAACTAAACTAGTAAGCATCCTATGCTGTCGAGACATCTACACTATGGAGCATTGTAGATGTTGGGCTTCCCAATAGCATTGCATACGCGCCACAGCTTGGCACCCATGCCATGACGAACACCATCAATTTCCTTCTTGAGGGATATGAGCTCATCCTTCAGTTCCGCCCTCTCAATGCGCCCTTCAGCCACTATGTCCGATAGCTTCTTGTTCTCCAAATGCTAACTCCTTAGAAAGTAGTGCCACTTTAGGGGGACGAGGAGATTTCCTATCATTATTCTCAGACTGGCCAGGTGGCCCTCTGAAGGCAGGTGGCGAGTGGTGACGCCGAATCTTGGAGGGTGAACCCGTCGAATCCTCCATCGCCAAATTATCCACTTGCTTGAAAAAAGCCTTTTGCATAGCCTCCTTCATGCTTGCGCACCCCATGGATAATGTGGCGATCTCCCACACGCTCAGGCGAGGTACGCGTAGGTGACTTGTAGTGGTAGCTCAGTAGTCACGGTCCTTGGTCTTCATATTGTACATGAACTCCTCGCCAGGATGTAGCTTTGGGAGAGACTTATCTTTTTCAGGAAAAAGACGGGTCTTGACTGACTTAAGGACAGCTGTAGTCGGACAACGTGCAGGTGTCGTTGACTTCATGGGCGTCCTCTGAGGGGACAGCGATCGTGCAGCACCACGAGGCGTGGTGCTACACCCACGTGGAATCGTCGTTGTTGGTGGTGAGATCATTACAAGAGGTATGACATCTAATGCCACGATGAACTCCAAAGTGAGGGTGGACTTGTCATTGGCCGGCGTGATGTCTATACACAGGTTGAAGGTTGAGCTAGGGGAGGCATGAGGCACAATTTTCTAGTCGGCCATGACTTGGATGGGAGGAACAGGAGATGGATTTTTCTGGATGGCGCAAGGTCCCCTTCTCTGTTCCCATTAATAAATAAGCGGGGAAAGTATGATAGCACCGAGAGTCTTGTTGGGATATGTTGGGAGAGTCCGCACGGGAAAATAGAAAGCCAACGATGCAAAGGAGAGGTTGGCCGACTCTAGGGTTCGGCCAAACCCTTTCAGGTTTCGTTCAGGCTAGATTTCTGTGGTTTGGCTCAATAGGCCCCATGGATGATTAATTGGATGGGCCCATTAATTGGACGTGGAGAATTTAGACAGAATTTAAAGAAACAGCATGAAAATCATTAAGATTCATCACATCAATTTCTTTTTCCTCCTCCTCCTCCTATGATTGAAGAAATAATATGAGTTGGTGCCCATTCACTTTCAATAGCTGATCATCATCACTTTGGAGTGTGATTTCTCCATGGGATGAGGTTTCAACTACAGTGAAGGGTCCTTCACATTTACTTCTAAGCTTCCCATGTCCAAAAAGTTTAACCCTAGAGTTAAAGAGTAGAATTTTATCTCCAGGTTTTAACTCTTTAGGCGTAATCCTCTTATCATGCCATCTTTTGGTTCTTTCCTTGTAGATTTTGGCACTATGGTACGCCTTATCTTTCCACTCCTCCAACTCGGAAGTTGCTTCAGTCGGTGTCTTCCTTCTTCGTGAAGGTCCATGCTCCACCGCTTGATGGCCCAATATGCTCTATGTTCCAACTCTACAGGAAGATGACAAGTCTTCCCATCAACAAGTTGGAAAGGAGACATGCCGTTGGGAGTTTTGTAGGCAGTACGGTATGCCCACAATGTGTCGGGTAGCTTATGCTTCCATTCTGTTCCCATTTCCAAGATGGTCTTTCGCAGATTATTCTTAATTTGCTTATTGGATGTTTCTGCTTGACCACTTATCTGTGGGTAGTATGGGGTAGCAATATTATGCTGGACACCAAGCACCCTCAAAAACTTCCAGAAGGTTTTATCTATGAAATGAGACCCTCCAGCACTTTTGACCATACAGGGAGTGCCAAAGCCTGGGATAATGATCTCATGGAACATTTTCCTAGCTTGCTTGGAATCAGAATTTTTGAATGGCAAAGCTTCTACCCATTTTGACACATAATATATGGCCACCAGGATATACTCGCAATCATAGGACCTAGGGAAAGGTCCCATGAAATGTATAACCCACACATCAAATAATTCCACTTGGAAATTATATATTAGGGGCATCGCATTGCGAGTTGAGATTCCTCCATGCTTTTGGCATTTCCAACATTTGCGAATGAATTCTTTTGTATCTTCTTACATAGAAGGCCAATAAAATCCACTTTGCCAAATCTTTGCTTCAGTACGGTAAACACCATAATGGCCACCATAGGGCCTAGCATGACATTTTTCAATAATCTTGGTGCTTCGATTGATGTGACACACCTTCTAAGAGGGCCACCGGCACGGACTCGGTAGAGTTATGGGTCATCCCAAAGGTGTCTATGACTCTCATAGATAAGTTTCATTTTGTTTTCTCTTGGTGGTACGTATCCCATGACCATGAAGTTCACGATATCCGCATACCAAGGGTGAGTGTCAGTCACCTTGAGAAGCATATCATCTCGTAGAAGGTCATTGATAGGAATGTCCATGGTTTTAGTGACTTCCATACGCAAGAGATTTTCTGCCACGGAATTCTCTACTCCTTTCTTATCCTTGATTCTTAGTCAAACTCTTGGAGTAGAAGAATCTATCAGATCAGCTTTGGTTTAACATCTTTTTTTGTGAGCAAGTACTTCAAGGCAGCATGGTCTATGTAGACTATAACCTTTCCTCCAACCAAATAGGACCTAAACTTATCGAAAGCAAAAACTACATCGTAGAGCTCTTTTTTAGTTGTGGCATAATTGAGTTGAGCTCCTGTAAGAGTTTTGCTAGTGTAGGCTACTGCATGTTGCTTTCTATCTTTGGTTTCGCCTAAGACCGTACTAACAACAAAATCAGTAGCATCACACATGCTTTCAAATGGCAGCATCCAATCGGGAGGTTGAATGACTGGAGCTGCGATGAGTGCCTTTTTGAGTGTATCTTCATCATCAAAATCAAAGGGAGCTTCCTTAGCTAATAGGTTAGTGAGGGGTCTAGCGACTTTTGAGAAATCTTTGATGAATCGCCGATCGAACCCCGCATGACCTAGAAAGTTGCAGATTCCCTTAACATTGACATAAGGTGGAAGTTTTCCATGGTGTGGTCAAAAAGATGAAGTATGAAACTCGTGAACATTCAATGTTGAAAGGGCCATACGCGGTGCTGATCTCTAGCGCAAGAGATAAATGACGTGGGCACCTATCGTGCGGTTGAAAAGCACGTAGTGTGTTTTATAATAAACACTCGGATGCACCTCCTACTGGTGCAGCATTATGCAAACACTTGGGACCCTGTCGGGTTGTAGAAAACCCGGTCATGTACCTCGAGACGTGTCTGAGATTGGAGCGGCCCGTATGGAATGATACGGGATGGATGTTTTTACTGTGATATATATTATTGTGACTGCCTGAAATGATCGCCCGTGCGGGCCGTGCCATACGGCACCATAATGAGTGTTCTGTATATTGCTTGTCTTATGCAGGTACACTAACCGCGTTATTGTATTGTGGTCAGAAAACGTTTGCGAGTGACCATAGACGTATATACCGGTATAACCGGTTAGGATTTTCACTTATGTGAGGCACGTAGTACCGACATGTATCCCATTGATGCATTAATGATGTTACTGTAAAATGGAAACAAGAAGTAAGAATTCATATATTACCTATCGAGTTCTGATTTTGAACTAAGTTTTCAAAATTGGAGTAGGTTTTGAACTCACAAGATTCAAAAACAGAGTGTCCTGTTCTGTCTGAAAAAGCCCTGACTTTGAGAAACCGTATCTCCTATTACAGAACTCCAATGAAGGTCTATCTTACATAGACGAAAATCTTAGGAAGTCCTATAAAACAAATATGTTCGACTCCAGAGCTGAATTCCCCTCTAATATGTTCAAAATTTCAAAGTTTCAAAATCTCCCAAACTGGACAGAAACTGGAACCATCTCTGGACTCCTTACTGTGTTTGACCATATGTCCCTCTAGAAAAATCGAACGGGGTCGTGCAAAGCATTTATGGAAGCCTTGTCTATTGTGTTACATATTTGTAATCTGTGGCTTTTGTAAATTATGATGTTTGTATATCTGGAAACTGTGGACAAAAACAGCCACATAAACAAAGGAGGTGCTGTCAAAATTTCCAGAAAAAACTGTCAGGTTTGCAAAGCTATATATTCTCAACCAGAAAATATATTGAGGCAAACAAATACATTTTGGAAATATCTTGAAGTGTACTTAGACTTTGTAGTTCACTTCAAGATCTGATTCTACCATTTACTGGGTCAAATTGGTGTTTGAGTTCATACTGGTCAGGTTTCAACAGAAACTTAATCGGTTTGACATATTTTGGCTCTGTTAAGAATCTGTTCCTCGATTTCACTTCAAGAAGTGTCGTAACAGACCAGATTGTAAAATCCCTAAATTCCATAATTCAAATTTCAGTAGGAAAAAATTTTTGAATGATAAAAAGCAATAAAAAGGAAATGAGAAAAACAACTAAATTCAAACTCAAACGAGGGAATTCAAAAAAATAAAATTAGCTACTGTTTAAATGAAGTTAACATGAAGATTTGAGTCGGCCAATGGATTCCAAATATTCCAAATAGCATCCTTGCAAAGTTTCATAATTTTTGAAGCAAGTTTGCTATTTAATTCAATAGCTTCATTGAATTCAACTCAAATTCAAATTCAAATTTTAATTCAATGGAAAGTTTTTCAATTCAAAAATATGATTTCAGAATCAATTTCTACACCTTCAAATTAGTCTACCATAAAATTTATAGAATTTTTGGACACATGTAGCTGGGAGAATTCAGTGTCCAGAGAAGATAGAGTTGAATAGAGAGGTGGGACCCACTGGTCAGTGGGTCAATTTCGCCCCTGTCTTTCCCGTGGCGCCACCTCCTGGCATGCAGGTTGCACCGAGTTGCTTGCCTCTCTGCTTCACCTCTAGCTGCCTACATCCCACCCCAGACTCCTCCTTATCATCTCCTCAGCCCCCAAGTCGAGTTCTTCCTCCTTATTCGTCCCTGGCGCAGAAACTTCACTCCCGGCGAGTTCTTCCCCTTCCCCTTTGAATTCCGGCAAAGATCATCGGTAAGGCCCCCGTTTCTTCGCACTGGGTTACTCCTCCAGCTTTGGCGCACCTCCCCGACCATTCCCTTGTCCAGCCGGACTCTCCCCGATGCCAATAGAAGTGGAACCATGGCCGCCGGAGAAGCTCCCCTGTTTTGCCGCCTCCCTGCAACCGTGGCGCCGCCGATCTAGACCAAGTCACGAGCTGCTCCCAACAGAAAAAAAGAAGCACTTGTCCACCCTCTTGATCAAGGTGAAAACCCCATCCACTTTCATTCCTCCTCGAAGTAGAGATTCCGTTTTTCCTTTCGGTCTAGTCCGAGTGATGATGCTAGGCTTTGCATTTAATTCAGTTTGTACGTGCAAACATTTTTCAATCCAGTTAAGGATTAGGGACTAGACCTCCATACGCAGCTGAAGACCAAAAATCAGAGCAACCCATCAAGTAATTTAGTCGGGAATCGAGTTTTCGTAGCCGCCTTTGTAAAACTCCGATGGCTCACCGGTGAACTCGACGTTGCCGACCTATCCACTCAATTTTCGTCACCTAGACATCTTTCCCATGCTTCCATGAAGCTTCCCGAGGTTTTCCTGATCGGTTTGACCCACCGTAGGGCTCGGCCGACATGGCCGAAACCCTAATCGCCGCCGCCGCCATCGCAAGCCTTTCCGGCCATCGCCGGCGTGCGCTGACCCCAACGGCGTGCTCAGCACCTCGAAATAGGGTTAGGCGGCGAGTTTGGCAAGCAGCCGTGCTGTGGATCGACGGGCGGCGAGAGCTCCGGCGAGGCGCCGCCGTGGTCGCGCGCGCGGCTGGTGGTAGACGATGACACCGTGGGGCCCAGACGTCAGTGAGAGGAAGGCGCGCCCCTAATCTGGTGTGGCCCTAGGATCCCATGTGGTTACGTAAGTTTTCTCTGTGGCCCCATGTGGCTTGAATGCCACTGGCCCATTTTAAATCCTGTGGGCCCCCTCCCTTTATTCAAATATTTACCATGTCAATTAAATTCCAGATTTTCCCCAACTTGGAAAATCCATAACTCCTGGGATACATGTTCAAAAATTCCCAAATAAATTTTGTTAGAACCATCATGAAGAATACTTTCCAGTGGTGCACTTGGATTTGTACGAAAGTTCATAGGAATTACTCCATAATTCAAATAAGCAAAATGCTTATAGAATTAATTTCTACAGTTATGCTCTTTGGAAAAATACCAAATTTTTCCAGAGCCTTCATATGAATATCCTTGAACCCTAGTAAATATTTCAGGTTCATTAGACTTCATTTCCATGGTCTGATCACCTGTGTATTCTCTATGCACATGAAAATAGTCAAATTCATTTAGAATTTGTACAGAAACTTGTGCAAACTTCTAAATTGAATATCTCTCAGTATAAAGCTTAAAAATTTGTCAAACCAACTTTCTTGGTTTAATATTTATCCAAACTAACCTGAACTGCAACCTAAACATCATGAAAATCCCTATATTTTCCTGTAGAGCCATTCAAAGCAAAGTAATTTTTGATTTTATCTGATAATTCACTTCATAGAAAAATCTGAAATTTTGGCAAATTGTTCTCTAGTAAGTTTCTGAATTCCTTTAGAGATTTCTGCTTCATTGGACTTGATTAACCTAGTTAAAACTGAAGATTTTCCTAACTGGTCATAGAATAACCCAAAAACAACAGAAATATTTCAATAAATTATCCAAGCTTGTGAATTCAATATCTCATAGTAGAATGCTTATAAATTGTGAAACAAATTTTCCTAGAAAATAAAATATTAACAAATATTAACAAAGTGTACACACATTGACCAATCAAATATTAACAAGTGTAAATCGTGGTTACTAAGTAACTATTTACACATAATTCCCCTGTTCATCCAGCTTAACATGTAACTAATTTACACAAAGTGTCACCTAATCCTTGATTGGGTAATGAAATTCTCCGTTTGAATTAATAATTTTGAAATAATAAACCTGCATAGGACGTCTCTAACTTGCTCAAGGCTACGACCTGCAGCGTTCCTGAAGGCGGGTCCATCGTCCTGTCACACGATAAAATGAGATTTAGCAAAAGATTATTAATAAAGTAAGATAAATGCACTTACAAATACATTGACATTAGGTTGCTCTCCAAATAAAGTCATGTGTATGCAGATGTGGAAGCTGCACGTGTTTGCCAGGGCTTGTCGTGGGACATCGAATGCAGTATGATGTGTAAGCTGTCAACATTTTCCTTATACTTGTCCAAAAGCCCTAAACAAAAACATTCACAATTAATGTAAAATTATCGCGCAAGGAAACTAAAGTGATGAAGGAACTTACTCATCAATAACGAAAGAGATATCATTCCATGACCGGGTCTTTCGCTCGCCAATTTTTTCATCTGTCAGCCTTGAGGAGTCACAGTACCGTACCTGGTCATAGCGTATACATACTGCTATGGTTACCCAATGGTTACCCGGGTTGAATGGTACGACTAGGAGGTCCTTATCACTGTATTGTTTCATTGCCCTCACAAAATATTGAATAACATCTTTTCTTTCGCTCGACGTTTGCAGAAGAGGATTTACTAGTACTTGCGGGTCAAGATATGCAGCAAGCGCTTTTCGCGTGTTATGACGAGCATGTTGTTGCTGGTTCCTACACGGAAAATGCCAAATTTGTCACATATAACACTTGTATCAAGTATGTAATGAATAACCTAGTTTTTGAGGAGACTTACAATGCGAAGCAGTGTATTAGGGAGACATCCAACGCGTCAAGGTTGAAAAGGTCGGAAAGATCGGACCATGAGATGACATAAGCGCCATCACCTGAGAGAAGGTGTTTATCCTTCAATGACATTAGTATGGTATCATACTTTTTGTAATATTCCATGTAGTATTGATGAAGTTGAACACAAGGTATAAGAACTTGTTTGAGTGCGACCGTAGTTAAAATCGGCTTTCCCTTTTCATACTTCGGGTTTGCATGAGTCATAACTTTCGGTGCCCCCATGTTAGGTTCCGACTGTTTCATTGGATTCTTCCAACATTACTTTGTCAATAATCGCTGTTGCGACAGACCCTTTTTCTTGGCACGCTTTGCCGGTGGCTGATCAGCTGTAGGGTGCAGGAACTTCGAGTGCGAGGTGGAGACCGACGCGGCTGCTCTTCAAGTGGAGAGTTCTGCGGCAGCTCTACAGTTGGACACAGATGCAGCTTTTCTGTAACTAAAGGCAACTGCTCTCCAATTGGAGACTTCTGCTACTTCTCTATAACTGGAGGCAACAATAGCTCTAAAATTGGAGACAGATCCATCTGTTCTGGATTTGGATGCAGAAGCAGACGTGCCTCAGGAGACATTGAAGCGGCCGACGCGGAAGCTGCTGCTACTGCTGGGTCAACAACAATAAGGCTCCGTCTCCACTGAATACTTCTAGTAACTGCATCTCGCATAGTTAGCTTTGTATCATCCGGTGGCACATTGAGCTCCAGGTTTTTTGTATTTTTATGCACCATGTCCACCTTGACCACAACATAGGATGTTGTGTCCACCTGAATGTTGTCAAGCATGGTATGATCGGGCGAGAAGTGATCAGCACGCGCAAAAAGTGAAAAGTTGTGCTAAGTGTTGCGAAGAGAGCATGCAAAAGAGATAAAAGTACCTTAGGGCAGTGTCAAGGCGGCAACGAGCTCCGGGAAGCGGACGGACATGGCCGCATGCTCCGGGAAAGGGGACGACGTGGCGGTGGTTTTTAGGGCGAGAAGTGATCAGCGCGAGCGAAAAGTGAAAAGTTGTGCTAAATGTTGCAAGAGAGCATGCGAAAGAGCTAAAAGTACCATAGGGTAGTGTCAAGGTGGTGACGAGCTCCGGGGAAGCGGACAGACGCGGCGGTTGGCTCTGGGGAAGGGGACAATGCGACAGCAGTTTCTAGGGTGAGAAGTGATCAGCGCGTGCAAAAAGTGAAAAGTTGTGGTAAGTGTTGCGAAGATAGCATGCGATAGAGTGAAAAGTACCTTAGGGCAACCATTGCAGACATGGCTCAGAAGAGCCACCGCTAAGCGTGTCTCTTTTCTTTTGAATTAATGTGCGTCCATTGCCATGATGCCATTCGGGCACAGAATTGTAAGCACTCCGACATCATTGTAAAGCCTGACAGACGCGCTTTTGTGAAGCACAACTCGCATCACTTTCGTATAATATTTTCCATGGCAGAGCAAGCGTCTAAATTGAAGACGCGCTTTTTGAAAACACGTCTCACATTATCTTGCTTGAGAGACGTGCCTTTGTGAGACGCGTCTTGCATCACTTTTGTGTCCAATTTTTTAGGGTAGAGCAAGCGTCTAAATCGGATATGCGCATTTTAAAAACAAAGGTGGAGAAATTCCTTGTCGGGTAGGTTCCGACCCGCACGAAAGGCGTAACGTTCTGGGCACTGTCTCAGAGAGAGGCTCAGTGAATCAGGTCTGACAACGGGTTTTCCAACAAGCCGTACAAGGAGCTCTAGGAACTCTGAATAGTTGTTTGAATACTGAGTTACATTTACACCAAGTAAGAAATGTAGAATGATTAGCTCATAAGGACCACCATTGTATAACCATTCATCAACGGATGCAGCTTCCCACATCGGTCTAATGGGAATGAGCAACAAAATGGCAAGATGAGGTGCCCCGGGCACCCCCACATAGAAAGAAGGTTCGAAGGTTTTGGGCCTGTAGCTTTCCCGGCCTCACACAATTAGGAGGATTGGCCGATATCTGAGCGATACCACCCATCCTACCCTACTACCTATAGGGGGCCGTCCGTCCTACAACAAGGATGAAGCATGTATCTGACATAAGATAAGAAATAAGCAGAAGTCATACTAGATATGAGAAATGAAACACACATGCATCATCCGAAAGTGGTTTACAAGATAGTCCATAAAAAGGCGGCAGAGCCCCCAACCGACAGGAGTTGTTACGTCCAGTATGTCCCCCCTCGATTCCTGACATGCTATGATACCCCAGTGTGGATAGGAGCGGGTCGAGTCCGTATCACAGCGGAACAACTGAAGCATCCGAATCAGATCTATCTACTCGGCAATTCATCCGGTGACTTCACGTTCGCCAAAGAAGCCCCAAGAAGCCGTGAGTGAAGAAGGGCAATGCCGCTTGTAAAGCTCTTTCGTCGAGTGCGCGATCATGACTGGACTCGAGGAAGAAGCCCCAGCTAACTCCGTGCCAGCAGCCGCGGTAAGACGGGGGGCTCCTTTGCCATCTCAATAAAATAGAATAAAAAGATTTTTTTAGTAAGAAAATATGGATGAATACTTGTTCTTTTCTCAATTTTAGATCGGATTTTTTGGCGGCATGGTCGTGGCTTCGGTGGTGCTGGTCGCGGGACGGGTAGCTCGACAGTGGTAGGTGCTGGTCGTGGGGGAAAGCCCAGTCACATGGTCGTGGTACTCCGACTGAAAAGAGGGGATGTGGCAGAGCAAGTGCTATATTCAGTAGTGCTTCCCTAAGAAATAGAACACAAGGCATCAATACTTCTCCATAAGAAACAGAGCACATGTGAGCAATGAAAGTCATATTTTCACTCAAATGGCAATATTTTCACACATTTGAGCATATATCACACAAATATCCAAATGGAAGTCAAATTTTCACACAATTGACCATATTTTCACATATTTGAACACATTTACACACAATTAATTTGGTACTTTACATTTCGCTCTTGGTTTTTTGAAATTCTTAACTTTTTCATGGTGACAGTCCTGCAAGTAAGGAAGTTCGTTGGCCGATGGTATACTTAGCTTGATCATCGAGGTGACAAAAGGAGGAATCTCATCAAATTGGTCGAACTCTTCCTCATCGACGACATTCTCGACTCCGATGATTCATTGTTTTCCATGTATA
Source organism: Tuctoria greenei (assembly GCA_036927565.1). NCBI lineage: Eukaryota > Viridiplantae > Streptophyta > Magnoliopsida > Poales > Poaceae > Tuctoria > Tuctoria greenei. Next base: position 95,406,613 of record JAYESD010000004.1, on the reverse strand, counting down.
ACCACCTTAAATATTTTATTTGTTGTGTCTAGAACATAGAACACTTGAGCAACGTGTTCTGCTAACACGAAAGTCTCCCACTTATATCCCTGACAATTAAGATCAACCGTAGTGAAACTGTACTTGTCTTGTACAACACCATTGATTCCATCAACCTAGTTGCAACAGAAAAGAAGAATTATGAATTCTTGAAAGTCAAGCTCCCAGATCTCTTGTATTTGACCATAGTACATGTCTTTGTCTTGGCCCTCAACATTATAAGCATCAATACGGACACCACTATTCTGATACGTGGTTTTCTTATCTTGTTCTATAGTGTAGAACGTGTATCCATTTATGTCGTACCCTTGATATGTAATAACTCTGAATATAGGACCATGATCCATCTTTTTTTAGGTATTCACTTGTTTGAGTATCCGATGAGTGAGAAATCTTATCTCGGAGCCAACCAATGAATTTTCTCCTGTGTTCATTTGCTAACAATGATTTATTGCGACTAGGATTGTCTCCAAGCACCACCTCCTTGTGCTCATCGAGGTACTCCGACACAATGGACATGTGTTGCAACACATGGAAATATGCGCAGAAGAATGTGAATCTAGAGTTATAGTCTTCTTCCCAATGGTCCCTTTTCCTGTGAGCCCCCCCCCCCTCACGACGAGACTTGGGAACACCAATCGGGTTACTCGGGTTAGTGTAGTTTAGGGCCCACTCCACAACTTCCTCTATAGAGTATCCTTGTACCATGGTGCCCTCAAGGTAAGCTCGATTTCTAATGAAGGACTTCAGTATACCGATGAATCTCTCGTAAGCATACATCTGGTGAAGGAACACAAGGCCAAGTAGCTTTATATCCTTAATAGGATGAGTTGTGAAATGGACGCTGATGTACAAAAAGGCAGGTGGAAAATACATCTCAAGGAAGCATAAAGTATCATAGTGCCTTTTTCCAATGACTCGAGATCTTCTTCACATAGTACTTTTTGACCAATTGCATTGAGGAAAAAGCAAAAGTTCATTAGAGCCTCGCGAACATTGATCGGTAGGATATTCCGAATTCCAACATCAATCATTTGCGTAAGCAATACATGGTAATCATGAGACATCACACCAGGAGCTACTTTTAGATCTTGAAATAAAATAAGCCTTGAGACGTTCGTCGAGTAGCCAGATGGTACTTTCACAGTTTTCAAGAACCCACAAAACTCTTTTTTTTCATTTCTTGAAAGGGTGATCCATGATGTTGGTAGTTCAATTCCTTTTACCGAGTCATCGATCCACAACTCAGGCCTAATTCCCATTTTCTTTAGATCTGCCAGTGCATATTCATGGTCCCGAATTTTCCCACCTACGTTAAGTAATGTTCTGAGTAGGCTCTTGCACACATTCTTCTCAACATGCATAACATCAATCGAATGACGGACGTCTAATCTTTCCAATATGGTAGCTGCCAAAAAATCGATGACTTCTTCCACATGTCATCTTCGTCAGTATTTTTGCCAGTCCTTTTCCTCTTACCAAGGACGGCATGGATATCCTTGACCATTTCATAGACTTCATGACCCTTGATGTGCGGTGGAGGATGCCTCTTCTTAGTGTCACCTTTGAAATTATCCTTCATACTCTGTAGCGGTTGCTTCATTGGAATGTAGCATCGATGTCCCATGTACACTATTTTTCATGACTCGCTCAAGTACCGTGGGTCTGGTTCTCTCAAACAATGTGGACATCCGCAACCTACTTTCTTACTCTGTCCGGACATGTTACATGCCGCTAGACATCACTAACAGTCACAAATAAAATGGCTTTGAGGTGAAAGTACTCACACTTGTGGTTATCCCCAGCCTGCACTCCGTCATTGTACCACAACTGCTTCAGATCTTGAATAGAGGCCTGAAACAAGTGTTGATGTCACTCCCGGGTTGTTGTAGCCCCGGTATTAGTCCTGACATCATAATATATTTCCGTTTGTTGCACAACCAAGGAGGAAGGTTCAAAATTGTAAGTACAATTGCCATGTGCTATGTGTGCTACTGTTATAAAAAGGATTCATGCCATCGGTGCTCATTGCGATCCCAATATTCTGCAGATCAATGGCAAATTCGGGATTTCGTGAATCAATGTTTCACCACTGTATGCATCTGCAGGATGTCTTATCATTCCAGCATCCTGCTTATTCTTCTTTTTGTGCCATCGCAACAATTTTGACTCCTTCTTGTTTGCAAACCAATGCATCAAACGAAGAATGATAGGAAAGTACCAAAACACCTTTTTAGACCCTCTATTTCTTCTATTGCAGTTCTCGTCATCACCGTCGTCTTTCCTACGATTGAATCTGTCCACTCCACAAATAGGGCATTTCTTGAGGTTTTTGTACTCAGGTCCACAATATAAAATATAATCATTCTTGCACGCATGGATTTTCTCTAGCTCCAAACCCAATGGACATATTATATGTTTTGCCTCATAAACTGTCATAGGGACTGTGTTGCCTTTGGGTAACATGTCCTTAAGGAGTGTCAACAATTCCTTAAAACTAAAATCACTCCATCCATTGCTTGCCTTCAACTTGAAAAGTTCTACCATTGCAAACAATTTTGTGTACTTAGTCACACAACCATGATACAATGGCTTCTTCGAGTCTTCGATCATCTTCTTATAATTTGCAAGTTCACCATTATTGTACTGATCATTGTTTCCATGTCTCTCGACATTGCGTACCATCTCCTCTATGTTATGCACCTGAAACTCAATGTCATCATCGTTCAACCCTGATATATTGGGCTCGTTCACATCTTCATCGTGATCTTCTTGGACACTGGTAGGGACCTCCCTCTCCATATATGAATCTTTCATCTCTGCTTCATTAAGCCCCTCCTTCCCATGTTTGTTCAACATTGATAATCCACCATGAATCCATGCGTGATCAAATGTGACCTCAACACTTCATCTGTGCGATATCTCTTCTCATTCTTGCAGTGTTTGCAAGGACAACAAATAGTCTCTCTAACATTGTCCAACATGTCTTTCTTCGCGAAAGCGGTGAATGCATCTAACCCTTGGATATATTCATTGCAAAGGCATGGCCCATACATCCAACTTTGATCCGACGACATCTACATACAGAAAAGAAGAGCTAAATAAAAGAAATTTTAAGCCACTGATAATCACCGCAACCCAACTTCAATCAAAGAAGATCTAAAGGTAAAAAATTTGTAAGGAACAGGAGAGGAGGAGAGGACTAACCCATTTTGTTTTAAGATCCACTGATAATCATCGCAAGACTTTTAGAATGAAAGAGAGAAAGAACAGGGCAAGAACATGGCAGATCTGGTAGCCACTTGTTCTGCCACAGCAGGGAGGTCGTACAAGGGCAACAGAATATTGAGACGGAATGATATAAAGCACGTCTCTCTATAAAGGGAATGGGGGATGGGTCTGCTTCCACAACTAACGGAGACGCGCCAATCCAGTGGTTATGGGAGACGCGCCTTATTCCATAATGAAAGGAGACGAGCTGAAACCAAAGTCCATCTTAGTGACCTAAAAGATATGAGTCATGCTTTATGACAGCACGTCTCCCGTTTGTCAGAGAGGAGGGCGCCTCTTGGATTCTGTGGGTACCCTGCGTACTGAATACCCCTTGGGACTACAAAAAGAGCAAATGAACTTCACCTGTCTGAGTTGAAGACCTCCAAAGGCCCCACGTGTCATACGGAACCAGACCTGCCCCCCTTCTATGGTTAGTCCCAGTGCTGCCATGTGTATCCTGCAACCGGAGCTACATCCCACACATGGGATAGCTCTGGGCTAAATACCTGTGCGGCACCCCCGGACCTAACCCCCGACAAAGGGAAGCTCCGGTACTAACACGTGTACAATAGCACCGGACCTACCCGTCCCAGACGTAAATCTCCAGAACTGCCACACGTCCAACCGTCGGACCTTAAACTTCAACAATCGGACTAGTGGACCCCCAACGGCTCAGTCCTTCAAGGGACAATCAAAGACATCAAGACCCGATTAAGTGTCATTAATACCATCTTAATGACACACGATCGAAGGGCCCTTAATACTAGTAACGGCACTGTCAAGGCGCGTTACCACACTATTAAGGGTAATTAAGCTCATTAATTGTGTATTAAGCGTCAGTAACTGCCAGGGCCACATGTGGGGCCAGGCTAACGATGTAACGACCAGTCCTTGTACTGTAAAAGGACTGGCCAAATGATACACAGGGGGGAGACTCTTCCAGACTTCCACACAAGTCTACACACGCTCACAAGTGCTCAAGACGCTCAATACAACAACAACACACACCCGTGGAGTAGGGTATTACGCTCAGGCGGCCTGAACCACGTAAATCCTCGTGTCAACTTGCCACCGTGTTCCGAATCTCTGCGCGCCCACAATTGAACTACAAACTCCACGAGCTGCCAATGGTAGTACTGGGAGAATTGCCGGAACCAAACTATGACAGTTGGCGCGCCAGGTAGGGGGCGCCCGAGATTTAAGGACGGTGAACTCTGCTGATAGATCGTCCAACGGCAACCCTGCCGTGCAACCTGCTGGAGGCAACCTCTCCAACATGTAGTAACCAGCATGTGCTGTGGCTCCAGCAGGAGTCATGCCACCACTGCCACCATCCGCACTGGATAATCAAGCGTGATAGCGGAATGGGACCTCCGCGCCGGTCACTGCATCGGCGAACAAAAATCCTAAACACGCGCTCCATGCTGCGCATGCTCTTCTCCAACATGCAACACCTCCAGGATCATCCCAGGGTTCAATGGAGCAGTGGAGAGCTGATGTGGAACATTTGGTTGCAGCAGCAGCTGATGGCATCAGCAACCAAGGTCCTCCCCCCTTGGGGCGGGCCCCATTGTAGCATCGAACCGTGTCGGGTAGACTTGGTCCGCACGCTTCACAACACAAGAGGCGTGTTGCGTCTCAACAGGTGACGTCGCTGCCTTTCGGGGCGCGACGTACCCATACGGTAACCAGGCTTTCGACTCACGACCTCCAGGTGGAGCTTGATCTCCGTTACCTGTCAACAGGATGGCCGCGTCCATATCGAGCGTGCTCGTGAGAGACAAGAGGCTCGGGACAGTCCTGCTCCCGAGGGAGTAGGAGGAGGCTATTCTGCCCTGGCCATGCACCTATGCATGGTCAGATGGCCGCAGAAGTTCCAGCCTCACCTGCCGGAGAAATTTGACAGGACAGTCAACCCCGCCGAATTTCTCCAAATCTACTCCACCGCTATCCATGCGGCTGGAGGCAATGAGGCCGTAATATCCAATTATTTCCCCTTGGATTTGACTGGGACCGCCAGGTCTTGGTTCATGAGCCTCCCGCCCGACTTCATCAAAAGTTGGGCGGAACTGTGCCAACAGTTCACTGCCAACTTCAGGAGTTCATACACCTGTCCAGGCACTGAACTGGACCTTTTTGCTGTCAAGCAGAAGAGGGGAGAATCACTACGATCCTTCATCCAGAGGTTCTCCCAGGTACGAGACACCATACCTTCTATCTCAAGTGCTTCTGTTATTGTGGCATTTAGACAGGGCGTACGAGACAAGAAGATGTTGGAGAAGCTGGCGACCAAGGAAGTCACCAGCGTCACAGAACTCTTCAGCTTGGCAGACAAGTGCGCCAAAGCTGCGGAGGGCCATGAAATGCACTCCCAACCACCTCCGGAAAATTTCCTCCAAGGGTGAAGACACTACCTCCAAGAGTGGCAAGAAGAAGAAAAAAGTCCAACGGCAAGAAGAAGTCGCCGGCCGGCACACCTACAACCGTTGCTGCCTCAGCTCTGGGTGGTCGGGGGCCACGCCCCGAGAAATGACCTCGGCCGTCATCTGAAGATGGTGGCAACTCCAAGATGTGGTGTATCATAGACAAGACGAACAGCCACAACTTGGAAGGCTGCCGAGAGGTCCAGAACCTTGCCGAGCGCTACAACAAGCGTCGAGAAGAAGTTACTCTCCGTCAAAGGGAAGGAAAACAAAAAGTCGACGAAGCACCAGCTAAGAGGAGTTAGGTTTTCAGGACCCCAAAAAGGTCCTGAAGGCTGTTTACACCTCCGTTGATGACGACTGCGACGTCTCCGACAACGAGCGTCGGAAGACCATGAACACCATCTTTGGTGGTTCGTGGGACATCACCTCCCGCCGTGTGCTCAAAACAATGCAACGGGACATGACCTTAGTAGCTCCCACCGCCAGGGTTGAGCCACACCGGAAGTGGATGGACACTGACATCACTTTCGATGCTTCGGACTGCCCTCGGAACATGATCGGAGCTGGCCAACTGCCATTGATGGTATCTCCGACCATCAACAACATCCAACTCCACCATGTAATGGTGGACGGAGGTTCGGGGCTGAACCTCATAAGGTTCAAAGCCTTTGTCAAGCTTCCGCTCCAACCTTTAGATCTTCGCCCCTCCCGACCTTTCTCTGGAGTAGGTCCGAGGGCCATAACTCCACTCGGTGCTATTACTCTCCCGGTGACCTTCGAGAATCGGGAGAATTACCGTACTGAGAAGTTGGTCTTCGATGTGGCGCAGATCAACTTGCCATTCAACGCCATTTTGGGCAGGCCAGCCTTTTACAAATTCATGGCTGTTGCTCATAATGGCTACTTGTTGTTGAAGATGCCAACACCAGCAGGTGTTCTTCGGATCCGCAGACATCGCACCACTGGAGTGACTGCTTTGGAAGAACTCCATCCGCTTGCTACAGCACATGAAGAAGAATCCAGAAAGGATCAAGCTCCAAAACCCGAGCATTCGTCATCGAGGCTCAACCTCCGCACCTCGCGTGCAACAAAGCAGCGACACCGACATTCCCGTCAAAGTCATCCAAATCGGTTCCGACACCGCTCAGATCACCCGTTTATCGGGAGGTCTGAATGACAAATAGGAACTCGCGCTCATCACTTTCCTTCGGGCTAATGTCGATGTGTTTGCCTGGCAACCGTCACAAATGCCTGGGATCCCTAGGGAAGTGATCGAGCACAATCTGAAGAATTATCCTGACGCTCGGCCTGTACATCAGAAGCCTCGGAAGCAATTAGTAGAGCGACAAAACTTCATACATCAAGAAGTGAAGAAGTTGCTTGAAGCTGGATTCATCCGAGAACTCTTCCACCCAAAATGGCTGGCAAACCCAGTCAACGTACCCAAGTCCGGCGGGAAGCTTCAGATGTGTATCGACTACACTACACTGAATATGGGATGTCCAAAACATCCATTCCCACTACCTAGAATAGATCAGATAGTGGATTCCACCTCCGGGTGTGAATTACTGTGTTTCCTAGACGCATATTCTAGGTATCATCAAATCAGAATGTCTAGGGAAGATGAAGAACATACTTCCTTCATCACAGTAGATGGATTATATTGTTACACTGCCATGCCATTCGGTCTCAAAAATGCTGCTTCAACGTTTGTACGAGCTATGTACAAACTCTTTGGGAGCTTATAAGAGATGTAGTGGAAGTGTACGTTGATGACATCATTGTTAAGATCAAGAACAATGAGTCATTCCTTGACACCTTGCAAGCTCTCTTCGACAAGTTGCGAATCACACGCACGAAGCTGAACCCGTACAAGTTTGTCTTCGGGGTTAGCTCCGAAAAGCTTCTTGGTTTCTTGGTGAATCACCTAGGAATAGAAGCAAATCCGGCGAAGATTGAAGCTATTGAAGACATGCGGCCACCAGCCCGCATCAAGGACATCTAGAAGCTAACTGGATGTCTAGCTGCCCTCTGCCTGTTCATCTCACGACTGGCGGAACGGGTGCTACCCTTCTTCATGTTATTGAGGAAGTCTGGACCATTCCAATGGTATGAAGAAGCAGAAAAGGCATTCCAGGATCTAAAGCAGCTCCTCACCACTCTACCAACCTTGATAGCTTCGAATCCTGGTGAGCCACTTCCGCTTTACATTTCGGCAACTAACAAAGTTGTCAGCATGGTCCAGGTTGCGGAAAGACCAGAACCATCACCAGTTCAGGAATCCAGACCCCTTCGGGAGGGTCCGGAGCTACCTGAAGGCGAGTCTGGGTCCCAGCCCCCAGACCAGGATCCTTAAGGTGAGACGCCAGAGGATCAATCTCCTTCAAATGAAGGAGACACTGCTGCTAAACAAGAAGATTCTGACTCCTTTGGGAAGGTCTAGATCACTTTAGAAGAAGCTCTGGGTTCCTCCAGTAGGAACCCAGAGGTCCCCGAACAAGGTCCGGAGCCCTCTGGGAGGGTCCGGGTTGATGAGGAGGAAGCTTCGGGCCCCTTCTGGATGGTCTGGACAGTCCAACGCCCAGTGTACTTCATCAGCAAAGTACTCCATGACGCCAAGACTCGGTACCTGGAGGTGCATAAGCTGCTCTACTCAGTTCTTATTGCTTCTAGGAAGCTCCGACACTACTTCCAAGCTCACAAGATTTCAGTGGTAACTTCAGTGCAATCTTTCATAACCCCAACTCTACTGGGAACATTGCAAAGTGGGCAGCGGAATTGGCTGAGTTCGACCTTGAATTCGTCCCAAGACAAGTGGTCAAGAGTCAAGCATTGGCGGACTTTGTGGTGGAATAGACCCCCTCTCCATCAAATCCTTGGGGGCCCCAGTGAGCAGAAGCTGGAACCCAAGTTTCCAGTTTTCACTGAGCCTCACTGGACTCTATACTTCGACAACTCCGTGCGGAAGCAGGGGGCCAGAGCTGGAGTCCTTCTCCTTGCTCCGACCAGGGAGAAGGTCAAATACATGGTTCACCTTGACTTCAAGGCGACCAACAACATGGCGGAGTATGAAGCACTAATCTATGGGCTCAAAGTTGCACTATCATATGGTGTCAAGCAGCTACTGGTAAAGGGTGATTCGCAGCTCGTCATAAAACAAGTCAAAGGTGAATGCTGCTGCAACAGCCCTCAACTAGTTGCATACCTACATGAAGTCCAGAAGCTTCAGAAGGACTTCGACGTCCTGGATCTTTACCATGTCCAGCGTCTCAACAATGCTAAAGCCGATGAACTCTCGACGAAAGCCTCAATCAGAGCTCCGGCTCCCGATAGAACCGTCGTCCGAAGATTGTCAAGACCAACAGCTCAGCTCGCCGAACTGAGCGAAGGGGGCGAGACCAGCACCTCGAAGCTGGCGATCCCGATGGCCCTGTCACCATGGCGTCCATCAAGGGTCGTAGGTGCTGCAGGAAGCTTCGAGCAACCCAGCACGCAAGACTCAAATGCTCAAGTTAGCTCCGATGCATGGATCTAAGAGATCTGGAGCTACTTGAAAGACAATTTCCTTCCTGAAGATAGTGGATCCGCTGACCGAATAGTCAAGTTGACTAAAAGATACACGCTGGTAGAAGGGGATCTCTACCGGCGTGGTGCCAACGGCATCCTAATGTTGTGCATTACAAGGGAAGAAGGCTGCAAGCTCCTCGTACAAATCCATGGAGGCGAGTGTGGTAACCACGCGTCTTCCCGCACGCGGGTCGGTAAAGCCATCCGGCATGGTTTTTACTAGCCTACAGCACTCCAGGATGCAACCGAGCTAGTGAAGAAGTGTGAAGCATGCCAGTTCCATGCAAAGCAAATCCACACACCAGCTTAACCTCTACAAATGATACCTCCTATATGGCCATTCGCTGTGTGGGGGATGGATATATTGGGACCTTTCCCAAGAACCGTCGGAGGTTACAAGTTCCTGTATGTTGCCATCGACAAGTTCACCAAATGGCCGGAAGCAACTCTAGTTGTGACAATAAACAAGCAATCAGCTATCAATTTCTTGCAGTCAATCGTATGCAGATTTGGAGTCCCAAACAAGATCATAACTGATAACGGGACCCAATTCTTAAGCTCTACATTCCAAGGATATTGTGAAGACCTCGGCATTCAGGTCAGCTACACCTCTGTAGCTCACCCGGCAAGCAATGGACAAGCCGAGAGAGCAAATGCAGAAATCCTAAAAGGACTCAAGACGCGCACATATGAGCATCTGAAAAAACATGGAGCCAACTGGATTGAATATCTTCCGCATGACAACTCCAAACCGGTCAACTGGAGAGACACCCTTCTTCCTGGTATACAGAGTTGAAGCAGTCCTTCCTCCGGACATCACTTTGTGGTCACTCCGGGTCCGGACCTTCGATGATGCCACACAGGACCAGCTCCGGCGTGAAGACTGTAGGATCAAAGAGCACGTGAAAAGCTACCAGAGGGGGGGTGAATGGTAGATTTAAAAATCTTACGCAGCGGAAACAATTAAACCCCAAACCCTTCGGCAGAAAATCGATCTCTTAAAGAAATCATGTGTGAGACTAATATAAACGTTTTTCACTGTGACAAAAGTGATAGATATCAGAGAGAATCAAGTCACGAAGACAACACAAAAAGAATTACTCAAATCCGTCGAGAAAAGCTCAAGTTATGATCAAAAGATCAAACAAAGGTCAATCTGACCTACTCGAGAAAAAACAGTTTTGGAATGCTGCAAAGAAACTCGTGTAGATCAAAAACCACAAATCTAATGACCATAAAATTTTTACATATGATAGATAACCAAGTTTTGAAGACAACCCAAAAGGAATCACATCAATTGGATCTGTAAAACTCGAGTTATGATAAAACCACCGACGAAAGGTAGTGTTGTCCAGAAACTTGACGAGTAAAACTTGTCTGGAACAAGTCGGACGAACAAGGCACAAAAGTTCCTTCAAACTACAAATTTTATTCAATAGAGGAACAGCCCCCAAAGTCGTCCCACCGAGCTTTGGCCTTCCCTCGCTTATATAACCAGCCCTTAGGCCATCCCAATACAACTAGGACTACAATCCTACTCAGATCACGAATCGTAACTTTCCATAACTGCTCAGGATTCTTCTATACGCAGATAGAAGCAATCTTAAGGCTTCCAAACAGCTTAGGAACGTATCCCACATTCGTAACCAACTCAAATTCGTGACCCACACGAAATCCTATCATAACCAACTCGATACTTTCCATACTGAGCCATAACCGACTCCGCCGCAGCCAAAGTCTTCAACCGATACGATCCGATCCTTCCGATCAGATCTTCCTTCCATAATCCGTCTCTAGAAGCATATTGCCACGTCATGCACCGCATGCATACGTGCGAACACCTTCCTTCGACCTTCATATGCACTGCCCTTGATTCAATCATCCTGCGCGACCTCCTGACCCGCTCAACCACAGTTCCTCCCGAACTTGGTTGTTGGAACCTCATCTCCTTCTGAGACTCGTCCAATGGATCCTGTCACCAGCCATGACTTGAACTCAAGCAACACCTGCACATGAACAAACAAACAATCCATACGAGCCCAAGTCCTCGACTTGACTCAAGTTAGTTCCGAACACAACACCTTACGTGAGAACCTCACATAAGCATGTTGCAAAACCACAGTAGAAACGATATCAACCGTATCATCCAAAATGCACCAAAAACATAGAAAATGAATACTAAGCAATCTTTCCATAGATGTAAAGCAAGTATGAAACATTGCAAATGAAAAGCAGAAGCACTGCGGTCAAGTTCTGTACCTTGCCAGAGCAACCCGAAGCTTGAGCCGGAGCTAACAAAAGCTAGTAGAACCTAGCGCCGGAGCTTACCAAAACTAGTACAATGAAGCACCTCCTGGAGCTTACCAAAACTAGTAGATCCTAACACTAGAGCTAACCAGAACTAGTCGGAGCTAGTAATCCCAAAAGGCGGAGCTAGACAAAGTACGTCGGAGCTTAGAAAAAACATGCCGGAGCTATCAAGTATATGCCGGAGCTATCAAAGACATGCCGGAGCTAACAAAGACATGTCGGAGCTAACAAAGACATGCCGGAGCTAAAGATAAAGCTCACCAGAACTAACCAAAGCTAGTCGGACCTTAATAAAAAGGTGTTTTGGTGATATTTAAAACTTTTATCATCAAAGCCAAGTGTATTCACTACAAGCCAATGTATTCAGCACACATAGGTCTTACAATCTCCCCCTTGATGAATGCATTGGCAACACCATTTAAAATCCGTACATTGGCTTATTCACATAAAAGTTTTGAAAGCAATTTCTCCCCCTTTGTAAATCAAAAGTAAAATGAGAATAAAAATTATCAAAAATGCTCATTATCTCTCCCCCTTTATTATCTCTCCTTATTCTCTTTGTTTTCATGATTATCTCTCCCCCTTTGACAATGTATTCAGCAAGTCATGAGCATATAAACAAATTATCTCTCCCTCTTTAGTTGTTATGAGCGTATTATAACATATACATATAAACAAAGTCATCCAAGTCATACTATCAAGTACCTTACATTATCACATCAAGGAAATACATAAGGTAGTGTAAGCCATGCTAGAGATCAAATGTAATTTTTCAATTTAAGCAAGTCATGATCTCACAAACTTAACTTATTTCAAAACCTGATAGCATGACACTAGTTGCTACATTTTATCATTTTTCCAAAGCATAAATTTATATCATATGATATTTGCAAGAGATTATATGCGCATCTGCCTTATTCTAACCAACCAAGCCAAGCCTATGTCATTTAACAATCAGAAGCTTAAGGACATGGTTTTAGTCATACGCAACTTCTTCCAAGTTCATATCTAAGTGCAATGACAAGCCATCTCAAAAGAAGAAGTGCGATGCATGCATATTCTCTTGATCTTTTCTCAATTTATATTTGTTCATAAAAACTCAACATGTGAGTTGATTACTTGATTAATTCTTTATGATTAAAAGCATTTGTGAGCATGCAACAAGTTCAAAACAGCAAGAAAGTTCGACCATGACCAGATTTAGTGTAAGTATTATTCCAATTACTAGACATGACAAAAACTACAAAATGTATAACATGAGTAATATAGTAAGAACTTTCAGCATGTAAAAGGAATCACAAAGTCATATATGTATGAAATACTATGCTTATATTATTTTAATTTCAGATTCACACCTAGACTTCCCAAGTTTCAAAAACTCCCCCTCAATTTAAGCCATGAGGATGCATAACCCCTATTTCACTACGAATGTAACAAAAACGAGTGAAATCCAAAGGTTTTGTAAAAATGTCAGCCAATTGATGTTCGTTGTCTACATGGTGAAGCACAATGTTTCCTTTTTCAACGTTATCTCGGAGAAAGTGATACCTAATATCAATGTGCTTAGTTCTAGAATGTTGCACGGTGTTTTTGGCAATGCAAATAGCACTAGTGTTATCACAAAACAGTGGAACACTATCTAGATCTTCCCCATAGTCCTTAAGTGTTTGAACAATCCAAAGAATTTGTGAGAAAGCACTAGCAGCAGCTATATATTCAGATTCAGTTGTGGATTGTGCAACTGAATTTTGTTTTCTAGAGGACCAAGCAACAAGAGAATTACTAAGAAAATGACAAGCACCGGAAGTACTTTTCCTATCAATCCTACAACCCCCAAAATCAGCATCCGAAAAAGCTTTCAAAGTAACGGTTGAGGAAGAAGGAAGAAAAATGCGAAATTCTTGAGTTCCATGTAAGTACCTGAGAATCCTTTTGACGGCTTGACGATGTGAAACACGTGGGGAAGCTTGAAACCGTGCACAAAGACATACGCTGAATTGTATGTCCGGTCTTGATGCCGTGAGGTACAAAAGTGATCCGATCATGCTTCTATATTCTTTTTGATCCACGGATTCACCATCTTCATCAAGTTCAAGTGTTGTTGCTGTTCCCATTGGTGTCCGAAGAGGCTTGCTTTTGTCCATGTTGAAGCGCCTTAGGAGGTCTTTGGTATACTTCGTTTGATGCACAAAGGCACCCTCCTTGGTTTGCTTGATTTGCAACCCCAAAAAGTAAGTGAGTTCACCCATCATACTCATTTCAAATTCGGAACTCATCATTGCTGAAAACTTGGACACAAGATCATGAGAAGCACAACCAAAGATAATATCATCCACATACACTTGAACAAATAATGAGTCATTGCCATGTTTAAGCACAAAAAGAGTTTTATCAACCTTGCCCATGGTAAACCCCTTTTCAAGTAAGAATGTTTTTAACCTATCATACCATGCTCTAGGGGCTTGTTTGAGACCATATAAGGCTTTGGACAGTTTGTAAACATGATTAGGAAAATCTAGATTTTCAAAACCCGGTGGTTGTTTGACATAAACCTCCTCATCTATGTAGCCATTAAGAAAAGCACTTTTAACATCCATTTGAAATAGCTTAAAACCTTTAGATGCTGCAAAAGCTAACAAAATTCTTATGGCTTCTAATCTAGCGACAAGAGCAAAAGTTTCATCAAAATCTAGACCTTCAACTTGAGTGAAACCTTGAGCAACCAACCTAGCCTTATTCCTAACCACAACCCCATCCTCACTTTGTTTATTTTTATATACCCATTTAGTTCCAATTAAAGTGTGACCTTGAGGTGGAGGTACAAGTTTCCAAACATTATTTCTTTCAAAATTTTCTAACTCTTCTTGCATGGCAATAATCCAAGATTCATTAGTGAGTGCGTGTGATATATCTTTGGGTTCAAAAGAAGCAACAAAAGCAGAATGAGCATGAGAGTTTGGATCGCAAAACCTGGACCGTGTGACTCGTTCGTGCAAGCTTCCAATCATCTGTTGTGGGGGATGATCTTTGTAAAAACATAGGGGAACAGATGTCTCACAAGCTTCTTCTTCATTAGGTTCATCATAGATTGATGAGCTTGTGACTTCTGGACGATCAGGACCAGCAGAGGTGATAGCCGGAGCTTGTTCAATGTTCGGAGCTAGACACGTGTCAGCTTCGGAACTACCAGGCAGTATCACCGGCTCTTCTTCTTCTTCGAAAATACCCTCCCCCTGAGGATACGGATCTGGTCCTGCAACACCGGAGCTAGTACCTAGGCTAGCTTCATCAAAAGACACTTCACAAGTCTCCACAATTTTGTTAGTGTCAAGTAAAAGCACACGGTAGCCTCTAGTATGAGATGGATAACCAAGAAACATGCCATCAATGGATCTAGGTTCAAATTTATCAAGATTACCATGTTTCTTAACAAAGCATTTGCAACCAAAGACCCGAAAGTGTGTAACACTAGGCCTATGTCCAAACCGAAGCTCATATGGTGTTTTACCTAGCTTAGCACGCAAGAAAACACGATTTGAGACATAACAAGCGGTTGCTAACGCATCAGCCCAAAATTTCCTAGGAGATTGATATTCATCAAGCATAGTCCTAGCCATCTCAACTAAGGTTCTGTTCTTTCTTTCTACAACACCGTTTTGTTGAGGTACATATGGTGAAGAAAATTGATGGTGTATTCTATTTTCAGCACAAAAGTGATCAAAAGATTGATTTTTAAATTCAGTTCCATTATCACTTCTAATTGCTTTTAATGATCCTGGGTGATCAATTGATAATCTAAGAAATAAAGTTCTAAAGTGACTAAAAACTTCATTCTTAGACGCCATAAAGTAAACCCAAGAGTATCTAGAATAATCATCAACGATAACAAGAACATACCATTTACCTCCGAAGGATTGAACAGTGAAGGTCCTACGTTGTCAAGATGCAAAAGTTGACATGGTTCAGTTGTCATGATCATTGTGAGAGGAGTATGTGAACCTGCAACCATCTTAGCATGTCTACAAGAAGAGCACACAATTTCTTTGTCCCCTTTAAGCTTAGGCAGCCCACGTATGCGATCAAGAGCACTAACACGCGTTAGGTGATCAAAGCCTACGTGACCAATTCTACGATGCCAAAAATAAGTCTTTTGAATCATTAGCAACTAGACACCTATGC
This sequence comes from Tuctoria greenei, assembly GCA_036927565.1. Classification (NCBI taxonomy): domain Eukaryota; kingdom Viridiplantae; phylum Streptophyta; class Magnoliopsida; order Poales; family Poaceae; genus Tuctoria; species Tuctoria greenei. The sequence goes on along the minus strand of JAYESD010000004.1, from coordinate 95,390,819 downwards.
TTAGAGGAAGACATATCAAAATCAGCTTTAAAAACTCTTCCAAACCGATACATGTTAAAAATAAGCTCAATATTTGAACCTACAACTTTGCAGCAATTTTTATTGAAAATAATTTCCAGATTTTCATCTAGCAATTGTGAAACAGAAAGCAAGTTGTATTTCAAATTTTTGACAAGTGCCACATCCTTCAAAGTGTAGTGATCATTTACTCTAACCGAACCCTTAGCAATTATAGGAGTTGAAGAATTATCGGCAAAAGTAACATTTTCTACACGTGACACAAAAGAGAGGGAGGAGAACCAATCTTTGTTACCGGTCATGTGGCGTGAGCAACCTGAATCCACAATCCAAATGTTCTCCTTCCTCAAACGTGTAACCTACATAAAGGCACAACACGTCGATGACTCAATACTGGGGTTAGTCAAAAGGCATTTAGGAATATAGTACTGAGTCACGTGACGTGCAGCAGGAAAAACACGCGAAAGCTGAGACAAAACAGTAGGTTTATGAGTCAAAGATTGAGATTTTCTGTTCTTAACAATTGATTTAGAAGTTGTTACTTGTTTAGAGTGAAAACCAGTAGCTCCGGAGGTAAAAGCAGAATGTCCGGAGGCAACAACTAAAGCTTTGGAGGGAACACCAGAAGATCTGGGAGCTCTCGGAGCTATCATAACTACCGGAGCTGCCTTTGTAGATTTCTTACCAGAAGGTCCGGAAGCTACCTTTTCAAATTTCCGACTCACCAAAGCAGGTTGTGTTTTTCTAATTGCATGAAAGTTATAAGATCTAGCAATTTTTCTTTCCTTTTTCTGTTGTTTAGCTAGTCTATAACAAAAATCTATGACATGACCATCTCTACCACAGAAGGTACAATGAAATTTAACTTTGTGTTCATGTCTACATGAGCAAGCAATATTTTTATTTGAAACCGAATGAGGCAACACTCCTGCAGATTTGAAAACCACTTCTTTTTGTTTAGGAACTGTTTGAACCAAACACTTCCTAATGACTTTACAATTTTAGGTGGATGTGCCTTAGTATAAGCATGAGACTCAAAACCTAAACCAGTTTTATCATTGCATGACTTGGAAGAATTCAGCAGCAAGTTTAGGTTCTTATTCCCATTACAAAACCGATCTATTGTCCTATGTATGTCATCAAGTTTATTGGACAGATCAAGGCAATTTTCACATGAAGTTTTTCCTTTTAGTTTGCAATTGGAACAAAATTTAACTTCATGAGAACGTAAAGCATTGTTCAATATATAGATTTCATTCATAGCATCCTGTAGTTTCTTATCAAGATCATCACAAGTAGAACAATGCAAATCAATTGTAGAACAGCTAGCATCTTTCAAGTTTTTATCATTAAGTGCAGCAAGCTCTATGTTCTTTTCAATTTCTTCATCGAGTCTATCTAGAGTGGAGGAGTGTGCACTTCTTAATGTGGACAATTGTTCATAGATTAAGTCACATGAGGGACATGCATCATCACTAGGAATCAAGGTTTTTAAACGGTTAATTTCAGATTCTAGTGATTCAATTTTAGCAGCATTATCCCTAAGCTTTTTGTCCTTTTTCTTGACAATAATAGTTGCACAAGAAATAGCATTACACATTTCATTGCATGTAGAACATACCTCATCTTCTTCACTGTTGTGTTCTGCATCCTCCAGACTTGATCTTGATCTTGCATTGCCCGCCATGAAGCATAAGTTGGCCAGATCGTCATCATCTTCATCACTTTCAAAGTCTACATCACTTGAACTTAGTTCTTGAAGTGCGGTGATGAAACTGTTGATCATCTTGCGTCCTATGGTACCCTTCTTTTTCTTGTTGGAATTTCCAGAGGAGGTCCGGACCTTGCTTTGTTTTTCTTCCCGGGTGGTCGGACCTAAAAGGTTAGGGCATTCTGTATGAAAGTGTCCTATTTTACCACATTCAAAACAGCGTTGAGGTCTGGAGCTTCCTCTCCTTCTAGTTCTCACATTTTGCAATGCTTTTGAGAATCGAGTAGACATGAGTGCCAACTCCTCTTCTGGAAATTCTTCGATCTGCTCCAGAGTTAGTGAGGACAACAAAGCAAGAGTATTGCAAGATGATGATTGGCTGGAGCTAGACATATCACGTTGTGAAACAAATGCAATAGACTTATTGGGGTTCTTACGTGCTAGGATGTCAATTTCATGAGTTTTTAGTTTAGAATAAAGTACATCTAATGTAAGAGAACTCATGACAGTTGATTCATGAATAGATGTTACTTTCATCTCCCAAATTGACATGTCTAATGCACTAAGAAGTTGCCTAGCATTTTCAGCATCTGAAAAATTAACATTCACGCTACGCAAGTTGCTGAGAATTTTATTGAAACGAGCAAAGAGGTCATCGATAGACTCACCGGGTTGCATCTCAAAACGCATATATTCCTTTTTGAACATATCTTGTTTTACCTCTTTGATTGTGTTGGAGCCTTCATGGTAATCACAAAGAGCGCTCCAAACATCGTATGCTGATCGGAGGTGTGCGACACGATCAAAGTCGCTTTGAGTGAGTCCTTGGATGATCAAGTTTCATGCTTTGTTGTTGTTGTCGACGTCCCGGAGGTTCGTAGCCGTAACTTGATCATTAGGCGGGACTTCATAAGGTTTGTACACCTTTTCCCATATTTCGAAGCCTTGCGCCTAGATGAAAGCCTCCATGTGTGCCTTCGAAACCTGGAAATCAATACCAGAAAACACACAGGGTTTGGCAGAGTACTTCTCCATGATGATTAGTCAAAAACACGTGCAAATCACAAAGATTAGAGCACCGTGGCTCTGATACCAATTGTAGGATCGAAGAGCACGTGAAAAGCTACCAGAGGGGGTGAATGGTAGATTTAAAAATCTTACGCAGCGGAAACAATTAAACCCCAAACCCTTCGGCATAAAATCGATCTCTTAAAGAAATCGTGTGTGAGACTAATATAAATGTGTTTCACCGTGACAAAAGTGATAGATATCAGAGAGAATCAAGTCACGAAGACAAAACAAAAAGAATTTCTCAAATCCGTCGAGAAAAGCTCAAGTTATGATCAAAAGATCAAACAAAGGTCAATCTGACCTACTCGAGAAAAAACAGTTCTGGAACGCTGCAAAGAAACTCGTGTAGATCAAAAACCACCAATCCAATGACCATGAAATTTTTACATATGATAGATAATCAAGTTTTGAAGACAACCCAAAAGGAATCACATCAATTGGATCTGTAAAACTCGAGTTATGATAAAACCACCGACGAAAGGTAGTGCTGTCCAGAAACTTGATGAGTAAAACTTGTCTAGAACAAGTCGGACGAACAAGCCACAAAAGTTCCTTCAAACTACGAATTTTATTCAATATAACATAATAGGAACAGCCCCCAAAGTCGTCCCACCGAGCTTTGGCCTTCCCTCGCTTATATAACCAGCCCTTAGGCCATCCCAATACAACTAGGACTCCAATCCTACTCAGATCACGAATCGTAACTTTTCATAACTGCTCAAGATTCTTCTATACGCAGATAGAAGCAATCTTAAGGCTTCCAAACACCTTAGGAACGTATCCCACATTCCTAACCATCTCAAATTCGTGACCCACACGAAATCCTATCATAACCAACTCGATACTTTCCATACCGAGCCATAACCGACTCCGCCACAGCTAAAGTCTTCAACCGATACGATCTGATCCTTCCGATCAGATCTTCCTTCCATAATCCGTCTCTAGAAGCATATTGCCACATCATGCACCGCATGGATACGTGCGAACACCTTCCTTCGACCTTCATATGCACTGCCCTTGATTCAATCATCCTGCGCGACCTCCTGACCCGCTCAACCACAGTTCCTCCCGAACTTGGTTGTTGGAACCTCATCTCCTTCTGAGACTAGTCCAATGGATCCTGTCACCATCCATGACTTGAACTCAAGCAACACCTGCACATGAACAAACAAACAATCCATACGAGCCCAAGTCCTCGACTTGACTCAAGTTAGTTCCGAACACAACACCTTACGTGAGAACCTCACATAAGCATGTTGCAAAACCACAGTAGAAACGATATCAACCGTATCATCCAAAACGCACCAAAAACATAGCAAATGAATAATAAGAAATCTTTCCATAGATGTAAAGCAAGTATGAAACATTGCAAATGAAAAGCAGAAGCACTGCGGTCAAGTTCCGGACCTTGCCAGAGCAACCCAGAGCTTGAGCCGGAGCTAACAAAAGCTAGTAGAACCTAGCGCCGGAGCTTACCAAACTAGTACAATGAAGCACCTGCCGGAGCTTACCAAAACTAGTAGATCCTAGCACCAGAGCTAACAGAACTAGTCGGAGCTAGTAATCCCAAAAGCCGAAGCTAGACAAAGTACGTCGGAGCTTAGAAAAAACATGCCGGAGCTATCAAGTATATGGCGGAGCTATCAAAGACATGTCGGAGCTAACAAAGACATGCCGGAGCTAACAAATACATGCCGGAGCTAAAGATAAAGCTCACCGGAGCTAAACAAAGCTAGTCGGACCTTAATAAAAAGGTGTTTTGGTGATATTTAAAACTTTTATCATCAAAGCCAAGTGTATTCACTACAAGCCAATGTATTCAGCACACATAGGTCTTACAAAGACCTTGACCTCGTTGAAGAGGAAAGGTGTCGAGCAGCTGTTCGGAATGCTCGATACCGCCAAGCTCTTCAGCTCTATCACCAAAGGCATTTTCAGAGCCGACAGCTTGAGGAAGGCGATCTGGTGCTACGGAGAATACAAACTCGAGAAGGGTTAAACAAACTCTCCCCCAGCTGGGAAGGACCCTTTCGAGTGATCAAAGTATCCCGTTCTGGATGCGTTCACTTGGAAGCCAAGGATGGGACACCTCTCCCTAATCCTTGGAACATTGAGCACCTCCGTAAGTTCTACGCTTAATATCACGGAGGTGAATCTATAGTTACATGTGATGTATGTTATAGAGTCATTGTACAGAGTCGGGTAGCTCCTTCGGGAGAACAACCGGACCTTCCCCGGAAGGTCCACAAAGTTCAAGCAACATTTGTCACAGTCTTAGAACTAAAAGTGTAGCTAGCTACCTTGGGTCAAACGAGAAACGCAACACACTTAGCCTTGTTCCGTAACCTAAGAGTGTACTTGTTTCCCCTGTACCCCGGACCTATAATAAAAGACATCATTGTGTGAAAACATACTCCACGTGCATTTATTTTTTACAGGCTCAATATTTTTTATTTTTCCATTTCTTTTGTATAACAAAATTGTGCAATTCTTAAGAAACTTTAGCTCAACCAATTCTTATATAATTCAAGTTGCATTGTCAATTCTTTCGGGTCTAAACATTGTTAATGGTCTACTCGTCTGAATGCCGCCAAGCCAATCTAGGTCTGGAGTGTGTTATCGACTTAGCCTGGTCCTGCACCCTAAGTACACCACTCTACCTACACCCCGGCAGACCGAAGTAAGGCGAGTCCAGAAATGACGGACCTGGAGATAACAAGCCAGTGCACTTGATTGTATGTAGAATTGCGTTCGACCTAAAAATTTCTTTCAGGAATAGTAAGCCACAAACGAGTTATAGATAAGAAGTGGATTTTACTATTTTTCTTGACTTCAGTGTGCTGGAAAAAAAAAGATCTCAGAATGATAGTGGATGAAGCCAGAGCTATCAAAGCTCCAGCACCCCCTAAGGTGGTCTATTGTTGATGTTTCAAACATTGATAGTAGACATCGCCGGAGCTACCAAGTTCTGGCAAATCCAGGGGGCCAGCCGTCAACGTGAAGAAAAGATGGTGGGAAGACTCCCCAGAGGGGTCTGCTATCGTTGCACCGCGTGTTGACAGTGGTCGCTGCCGGAGCTACCAAGCTCCGGCAACCCCAGAGGACTAATTGTCGATGCTCTACATGTTGGCAAGGGTCACTGCCGGAGCTACTAAGCTCCGACAACCTCGGGGGGGGGGGCCCTACTATCGATGACTTCGGACCTACAAACTACAAGTTCGAAGCACGCAAGTCTTCAACAAAATGTTACATCCTCTTGGTACATGTTCACAATCAAATTGTGTACATCTACCAGGGGGCCAAGTGGGACAAAGGCGTTGAATACAAAAATGAAATTCATAAATTTCTTAGATTTCATGAATCTGGATACAAGAGATTACAAAATTGGAGAAAAGAAGAGAAGATACAAGTGGGAGCTACAAAGAGAAAGTCCTAAACCCTATGGAATAACGAGGCGACTTTCTGGGCAACCTCCGACACGCTGGCCTTGGTGGCATCTCCCTCTCCGTTGATGGGACCTTCAAGCACCGGGTCTAGTGGGAATTGAGGGTCCCGGCTCGTGTAGCACGTCAGCATGTACTATGTGACATTCTTTGCCAGGGATTGTCCTTCGGTTTCCAACTGGTCTGCGATGACATCGCCTATCTTGGTGAGCTTGTTGCCCACCGAGCTCAACGCTTGCAAAGCCTGGTCCAGCTCCGGCTCCGGATCATCCGGACGCACGGGACTAAAACCCATCGGCGTCAGCACGTCATTGGCTTTGCCCAATAAGTCCCAAAACTGTTGGGACTCTGCATCCCTTGAGCCTCGCATCTCTTCCAAGGATCTCTTGGTCGCCACAAGCTCCAAATTCTCCCGGGCAAGGCGCTCGACCTCTTTGGCGTTCTACTGAATCTTTTCAGCAACCTGCCTTTCGAGTACCGAGCTCCTCCTCCCTGAGGTGGATCTTGTTCTGGCGGTCGACCAGGTCCTTCTCCCGGCCCGACACTTTCTTCTCTCTGGCAGCAATTTCATTCTCCCTCTTGTTGAGGTCCTGTCCTCGCTGCCAGGCCTTCTTCTCCTCTTTCTCGCAGCACTCCTCCAACTTCTTTGTGTGCTCCGCGAGACTCTTGTCACCTCGAGTCAGCCTCTAAGTAAGCTCCTCCTCCCTCTTTACAAGGTCATCCCACAGCTCCAAGAGTTTTTGCTCTTAATCTTTGAGCTTTTTCTCCGGCTCCTCATGAGCCTCCCGGCGCTTGACGAGGCTGTCATGGATGGCGCTGAGCTTCTATTGGTGGTCATTCGCTGCTTCATTAGTAGCCACTGCCTATTCATGGATGGCTCGGGACTGGTTGTCAAGGGATCGCCTCATGGTTTCCCTCTCATCCAGTAGCTGACCCCAGTACTCCAACCGGACCTTCTCCCTTTTCACCCACTCCTTTTCATCGGCCAGCCTCGACTGCACCAGCTTGGTCTCGAATTGGAGCCGGTTGCGCCACCTCCTAAGGGTTTGGCGCTCCTCCTCGAGGGCCTTGCTGTCGTGGTAAAAGGCCAGCTGGACCAAACAAAGACTAGAGCAGGTGTTGTCGATAGACAGTGACAAAGGGATTGACTCTGGACCTGCCGGGTTCTTCTCCGCTGGCTCCAGCAGGTTCTCCATAACAAAAATCGGATCCCACTCTACAAGTGCAGTCCCCTGAGCTTCCATGGCACTAGGGCCGCCTTTTGGGATAGCTTCGGCCTCCACCGAGGAAGGTCCTGCAGTAGAAGTTTCTACCTCCGGAGTCGGCTCTGAAGGTCCCGCCACCAGGTCATCAGCAACTGGCCCCTCAGGCGGGGGACCAGCAGCTTCATTTTGGCACCCTGGCTCAGGCGCGGGTACCTCCGGGGCAGGCATTGGAGGTTCGTCCGGAGCTGAGGCCATTTCCGGCTCTGGTGCTGGTGCCTCCTCCTCCGTCAACTTAGGCGCCGGAACTTCATCAACCACCGGCTCTACCGCTGGGGCTTCATCAACCACCGGCTCCGCTGTCGGGGCTTCAAAAACATCCGGCTCTAGGGCCAGGACTGCAGCTACCTCCGACTCTGAGGCTGGAGCGTCCCTCATCTGAGCATCCAAACCCGGAGCTTCAACCTCCGGGGCTGTTGCCGCTGGTACATCTTCATTCCCGTGGTCCGGCACTACCACGGGAGCTTTAGGGGATGACTCGAGGTCAAGGACCATGACAGCTGGCGCCGGAGCTGCCGCGACCTCAGCCATCTCATGGGGCGGCGCTAGAACTGGAGCCGGAGCCTCTGTATGCACAGCGTCAGTTGCTGCTACAGGAACCGGAGCTTCAGCCCCTTTCTTGGATACCCTGTGGATGAAGGACGAAGAAACTCAAAATATGATTACAACAAAAAAACAATCAACTGAGGTAAAAAATCAAATTTACCTCAGAAGGCTTCCGCTCCAGCTAGCGCGGAACCTCTTCATCGGACGCTTAGGACCGGACCCTGTCGCCACTAGTGTAGTAGCTCCAGAAGGCTCCTCGGAGCTTGCTGCCACCGTTGGCGTTATCTTGGTTGAGGCCCCCCTCGACTGAGAAGGACCATCAGACCTAGAGCCCTGAGCTGGCCCTGGTGCTGGAGCCACATGGCCAGAGCTAGCACCCCAGGGAGATGCTGATGCTGGAGTGGTTGCCACCATTGAAGACCTCCCCCTCTGAAGAGAAAGAGCTGCTGCAGAAGGAGCAGGTGTGACGGAACTCCCGTCAGAGTGCTTCAACTTCCTCTTACGGCTCGAGGGCTCTACCAATTCTTTGCCCTTGCCCACGACGTCAACTCTTTGTCTCGGGGCGGAAGGGGGACCACCCTCGGAAGCTAAAGGGATTGCCTACCTGGTGGTCGAACGCCTCTCAACTTCACCAAGGTCGTCAAGCACCGGCATCTTCCGCCAGAGCTCCCTGCTAAACTCCGCCTCCATGCTCAGAGGGAGGAAAGTCACCGGTGGAGTAGAGTTGTCGCCCTCGACGTTGATGCCATGCTGGAACTTCTTGAGTTGAAGCTCCAAAGTTGCGCCTTCCATGTTGGACTTCAAACCGGTCTCGATCCGGTCATCGTCCATCACGTTGTTGAGGGCCCAGGCGAGCTTCTCCCTCTTCTTCAGCAGAGCCCACCTGTTGACCAGGAAGTTGCAGAATACCACCTGGGGAGTCACCCCTCCTTCCACATGTTGGCGGGTCCTGGTCAGGGCAGGGTTGAAGGCATCTGATAGCACCAGAACTTTGCTCCAACCTTCAGTGTCAATGTTGGGGAGGCCTTCGGGCAGCTCCATCTTCTCGTGCTCCTCTGCTGTGATCACAATCTAATCCTTCTTCCAGTCGTCCCACTTGCCAGAAGGGAACGACCTCAAGTACTTGTACGGGCACTCGACGCAGGGGGGAATACCCACCCACATCTCGTAGAAGTGGACAAAGGTCGACACCAGAAGAATGGAGTAGGGGCCAAGGTGGTACAACTGCAGACTATAGAAGTCTAGCAGCATCAAGAGAAAAGTTGAGAATGGTGGGATTAGTCCCACCATGGTGTACGTGGAGAAGTACACCATGTCGCCGGCTCGCTCCTTCTTGAACGGAAGCTTACCGGCGCATACCAGGTGGTTGAAGGAGTCACTAGACCACCCCATGAGGGCCCGAACCTTCTTCAAATCACCGTCGGTCTTAAGACGGCTCCTGCGAAGACCCAATTCCATCACAGGACAGTGGGGCGGAAGATGGAAAGCAGGCTAAAGTTTGGAGGATTCGAGTGCAAGTTCAAATGAAGGCGTAAAGAATCCACAAACGATGCACGCTTTCCTTCTTAAGTAAGCCCCCGCAACGCTTGGAATGAAACCGCAGAGGAGCCGATGATAAAGTTCAAAAACTTCACCCTGCCAATGACAAGGGGGCCAGGGCCACCCCGATGATCAAGTTGAGGTCCTTACCCCAGGAGAACAGTTGTCATCATGAGAGGCGGGAAGCCCGAGGGCGGCGGTCTGACAGGGCACGCGGAACCGATACAGTTTTCGTATCGGGAACCGACGACCTTCAATTGCGTGAGATCCGCGCACTCAGATATCACCTGCCGCATCTTGGATATGCCACATGGCGATGGTTTAACTATGAACTACCACGAATGGCACATCCAAAGACGCTTGAAGACATAGCTCAGAAACTGAAGGATGGACCCACCTTCAGCAGAATGACTTCATCCAAAAGGTCTCTCTCAGAGGTGGCCCCAGGGGGCCACTGTCGATACCCTGCATACCGAATGCCCCTTGGGACTGCAAAAAGAGCAAAGGAACTTCACCTATCTGAGTTGAAGACTTTCGAAGGCCCCACGTGTCATACGAAACCGGACCTGCCTCCCTTCTATGGTTAGTCCCAGTGCTGCCACGTGTATCCTGCAACCGGAGCTACATCCCACACATGGGATAGCTCCGGGCTATGTACCTGTGCGGCACCCCCGAAACTAACCCCGGACAGAGGGAAGCTCCAGTACTGACACGTTTACAACAACAACGGATCTACCCGTCCCAGACGTAAAGCTCTGGAGCTGCCACGCGTCCTACCGTCGGACCTTCAACTTCAACAATCAGACTGGTGGACCCACAACGGCTCGGACCTTCAAGGGACAATTAAAGACTTCAAGACCAGATTAAGTGTCATTAATACCATCTTAATGACACACGATCGGAGGGCCCTTAATACCAGTAACAGCACTATCAAGGCACGTTACCACACTATTAAGGGTAATTAAGTTCATTAATTGTGTATTAAGCATCAGTAATCGCCAGGGCCACATGTCGGGCGAGGCTAACGATGTAACGACCAGTCCTTGTACTATAAAAGGACTGGCCGAACGATACACAGTGGGGAAACTCTTCCAGACTTCCACACAAGTCTACACACGCTCACAAGCGCTCAAGACGCTCAATACAACAACAACACACAACCGTGGAGTAGGGTATCACCCTCAGGCGGCCCGAACCACGTAAATCCTCGTGTCAACTTGCCATCGTGTTCTGAATCTCTATGCGCCCACAACCGAACTACAAACTCCACGGGCTGCCAACGGTAGTACCGGGAGAATTGCCGGAACCAAACTCCGATAGATTCCTACTTAACTGAAATGAGCTTTATTGTAACGCGTCTCCTTGTATGTTCAACCGAGCCATGGCATATCCTCGATGAAGCAGGCTCGTCTCGCTTAATCTTATCAGAGATGTTCTCCTTTTAGCATGTCGCTCATCCTTGTCTCCTATTTGGGTCTCTTACGTAGTGCCATTTCTTGCACACATCACCTTTCTATTTAACATATTTTCACTTGTCCTTGGAGAAGTAGTGCATGTAGACATTTATTGCAGAAAATGAGGTAAAAGAGTGGGAGCAATCCTATAAAATATCATCTCAGCTAATCAAGCACCGACATGTGGCACCACATGGATCAAATGGCCTACAAACAGAAGTATCTGAGGACATCCAACGGTGTATCACTCATATGAGTCAATGGAACCCACCTGGAAGTCACCCCGAGGAAGCATAGTGGAATTGGTCCACTTTTCTATTTGGCCGAAGTCAGGGCCCGGTCGCACTAAAACGTGCACAAAACTTGGTCAGCTTCCACGTGTCGACTACCTATGGTGCCCTAGTCACGATAAAGACTGATTCGCGTACTTTTGGTGGTGGGAAGCGACTCTTTTCCAGCTATGAATAGGACCCCCCTACCTCACTTCACACACACACAACTTGAGTATTCATTTTGTTGTATCCACTAGTCTTCTTAGGTTTACAGGAGTTTAGGCTGTAGAGAGGAGAGCCTCTAGTCCATAGTCCAAGCAGGGTGGAGTAGAAGGAGTCTCTTCCAAGTTCCAAATTGGAAAAGGTATGGCTCTCATATTCCTATTTGTATTTGTGACTTTGTTCTTAAAAAAGATGTTATCTTTAGTCTTCTTTTATGCATATACTTGGATGAAGCTTTTCTTTTTTGATTGTGGATTCCATGTATGTGGTAGGAGTAGTATTTATGATTATGCCATATCATTCTCAATATATCATCATAAACACTACAAACCCCCACTATAGTCTAATTAGTTATGATATGATCATGTTAATATGAATGATTTATGGTATGTTTCAACCTTTGTTCAACAATGTTTAGGTTAGTCATTGCCTTAGGATGGCTTGTGCATGGGCTCCTAAGGAATTTACTTAATATGCTAGCATGGTTTTAGGATAGTTAAGTAGGGTTGGATGTCTCGTAGCCCCACAGATTAATGAGGTAAGCAGCATGTGGTGACAACCCTTTCTATCCTTGTAATTCTCTACATTCAACTATGCCACAAGCTCTTTGCGGGAGTTGTCCTAGTATTGCTAGGGGTAAACCCGTGCCCGATGTGTTGAAAAACATAGCATTAGAATTCACCATTGACATGTTCATTAGTATCTAACCCAGGCTATGCATATGTATACTAGAAGCATAGTAGGTGAAAGTGCATCTAGGCAATCCCTTGTGGGTTTTGGACGATTGATGACAAACAAATGAGATTCTAATGAATTTGTTGAGATGACTGCAGGTTAAGAAAAATGAGATAGTTTGATGCACTAAAAAACGTGAAAAATGAAGTGGTCTACAAAAGAGAAAAGCCCAACTGACAACTGAAGCGCAAAGTAGATTTGAATGTATATGATTTGTGTGAGAGACACATCCCAAGAGCTCAAGTCTTTGCATTGTGGTAAGGGCTTAATAACACCTAAAAAATCACTGAGCACTGGACTAATCCGTTAAACTCTCTATTGTCCAAGTACACTATGCACCGGACTAGTCTGATCATGGACAGGAATAGCCCGTTAACCTTTCAGGAATCCAATAACATAGTGCACCAGACTAGTCCAATCATGCACTGAACTAGTCCGTTAATGTCTCTATAAATCCTTTTTAGCGCACTCCGAACATGTCCGTCCACAGGACAGGACTAGTCCATTGAACTCTCTAGAGTTCAATTACACATAGCACCGGACATGTCTGTTGTTTGATCGGACTAGTCCGTTCAACTCTCTAGAGTTGAATTACACATGGAACCAGACCAGTCCGGACATCCACCAGACTAGTCCGGTATACCTCACACAATTAGGGTTTCTAGTGTGCTGCATTCCACACCGACTTTTACACAACACCTCGACAAGTCTGGTACCCTGTATGGACTAGTCCAGTCATCGGGAATTCTAAAGGTAACTTTTTGGAAACCCTATAAATAGGAGATCCACATCACCGCAAACACAATTTTCGATTCCTACTGTCGAAATCATAAAACCTAGCGCCGCCACCTGTCCCAAGAGCCCAAAAACACATCTCCCCATGCATCTAAAGTGCAAAAAGGTGAAAATCAATTGAACACTTAGATTTGGGATTGGGAGATCATCGTCTACACGTCGTTGAGCTCTTAGGGTTTGATCTCTTGACACTTATGCTTTTTCTTGTAATCTTTTCGAGTGTATTTGATCATTTTCTCATTGTAATTCTTGTGGGAGCCCTCAACGTGTGAGGTTGCCCCAAAAATCTTGTATCGATACTTAGTCAAATCGGCATAGACCAGGCACACCGGACTAGTCCGCCAACACAACCGGACAAGTCCAGTCAATGAAGTTTTTTACCGTTTGATTAAGTGTGCTGGAAATTTTCAATGCCTATTAACCCCCCCTCTTGGCCACATTCAATTGGTATCAGAGCAGGTTCTCCATCAACGGGACCCGGCGCTCGGAGAGATCAATGGCTTCTGAGAAGAACAACGAGATCCCGAAGGTGGCCAACACCGAGGAAGAGAACGAAACTAAAGCCTTCGATGAACTATGAGAAAATCCACATGATGATGAAAAAGTACGTCAACTGAAGGCACTTCTGAGGAAGAAACCGCTGGCACAAAAGGGAAAAGAAGAAGAGAAGACGATGGGGAGTAGTCATCATGAATACTCCCGATATCCTTACAACTACAATTGTATTAATTCAAATAATCACTATCTTTCTATTCCCATGGGAAAACCTCCGCAATTTGACGGAAACGACTACACCATGTGGAAATACAATATGAAGATACATCTAATCTCTTTAAATTCTAGTATTTGGCATATTGTGTGCGCAGGTGTAGATATCCCAGATACGGACGAAGAGCTCACTCTGGAACAAGAACGAGAAATCCATCGCAACGCACACGCTGTTGCAGTGACAGCGATCACCTCATCACTGAGCAAGGAGGAGTTCATCAAAATTGATGGATTGGAAAGCACAAAAGAAATCTAGGATACACTTAAACAACTCATGAGGGAAATAAGTCAGTCTGAGAAGCCAAAATTGAGATGCTTGTAGGATAGTTGGGGAGATTTGCTATTGAGGAAGGCAAATCACCTCAATACATGTACAACCAGATGAAGGCGCTCATCAAAAAGATCCGTGCCTATGGAAGCAAAAAGTGGACTGACCATGAGGTGGTTAAAAGGATGATTAGAGCCTTTATGCCAAGAAACGTCACATTATACTCGATGATTCGAGAAAGCCCCGGGTTCCACTAAATGACCCCGAATGAGCCATTGGGCAAGATCATAAACCATGAGATGATGGAGAAGAAATCCCAATACGTCAAAGATCTAGCTGAGCTCACCTCCTCCAAAAATAAGGAAGTTTCTCTCAAAGCAACGTGCAGGCCCAAAGGAAAAGAAACTCGTGAAGCTCAAGACGAGGAAGATACATGTGATGTGAGCACTGATCTAGATGATGAAGAGATGGTACTATCATCAAGAAATTCAAGCGCATGATGAAAAGAAGACATGGCAGCAACTCAAATGAAGGGAAGAGCAAAGAGAAAGGAAAATCCAAGGCTTGATGCACTTGCTATAACTGTGGCGAGTACGGTCACTTCATGGTTGACTGCACCTATGAAGAGAACAAGTGGAAGAAGGAAACGAAGCCTCAAGAGAAGAAGATCTTCAAAAAAAGGCGACAAGCTCATCAAGCGCACATCGGCAAGGAGTGGGACTCAAACGACGAGTCCTCCTCCGATGAAGAAGAGGAGATGGCCACCATTGCCATCAAGAAACCCACGAAGAGGTCTACACTCTTTCCAAACATGGGAGGACGGGATACTCACAATCACACTTTCCTTATGGCTAAGGAAGGCAAGAAAAAGGTTCGACTCACTCCTCCCTCGCTAAAGTCCTCTACTGATGATTTTTATAGTTCTAGTGAAAATGAGGAAATGTTTAGGGGATTGAGTAAAACTGCATGAATCTGACTTGCAAATATTATTTCATACATTAGATGCTTCTTATGTACTTATGAAAGACAAATTTGGAAATATATTTGCTAAATATGCACGGCCATGCCACAAGAATTTGAAAACTTGTGTCTGGGTTCCCAAGACTCTTGTGACTAACCTGAGAGGACCCAATCAAGCTTGGGTACCTAAAACCAAGGAATAATCTTGTTTTGCGGGCCTAATCTTTTTCTGGATCAAAATGGATGCTAGACAGCGGATGCACAAATTACATGACCGCAGAGAGGAACATGTTTGTGGAGTATGAGCGCAATGAAGATCCAAGTGAAGGGATATACTTTGGAGACCACAGCCAAGAAAAGGTCCTTGGTAGCGGTAAAATTGAAATATCTTCTCAACATACTCTCTCTAATGTTTTACATGTAGATTATTTAGATTATAACCTTCTGTCAATATCTCAACTATGTGACAAGGGTTATAACTATTTATTCACTAATGTGGGTGTGAACGTTTTTAGAAGAAGCGATGGCTCGATTGCATTCAAGGGAATGTTGAAAGGAAAGCTTTATCTTGTTGATTTCAACAAAGAGAAAGCCAAAGTCAACATTTGCTTGGTTGCTAAAACTAACACGGGATGGTTGTGGCATATACAGCTAGCCCATGTTGGGATGAGAAATCTGCAGAAACATCTAAAAGGTGGTCAAATTTGAGGTTTAAAAGATGTTGTTTTTCAGAAAGACAGGCCATGCAGCGCTTGCCAGGTGAGAAAACAAGTTGGAGCACCGCACCCCGCCAATAATGTGATGACTACTACAAGACTGCTGGAACTTCTTCACATGGACCTTTTTGGTCCAACTGCTTACATAAGCATCGACATTAATAAATACGGTTTAGTTATTGTTGATGATTTTTCAAGATTCATCTGGGTATTTTTCTTGTATGATAAATTAGAAACTAAGGGAATCCTTAAGAAATTCCTAAAAAGAGCTAAAACGAATTCTCATCAATCGTGAACAATACTAGAAGTGACAACAGGGCAAAATTCGAAAATTCACAAGTTGAGGAGTACCTTGATGAAGAAGGAATAAAGAACGAGTTTTTGGGACCCTACTCCCGTCAACAAAAATGGGGTGGCTGAAATGAAAAACAGAACACTAATTGAAATGGCGGTGACAATGTTGGACGAATACAAGACATCAGACCGGTTTTGGGCTGAAGCGATGAACACCGCTTGTCACACCACAAATCGGTTGTGTCTTCACTGGCTCTTGAAGAAAACGCCATATGAACTTCTTACCAGTAACAAACCAAATGTTTCATATTTTAAAGTGATTTGTTGTAAATTTTTTATTCTGAACAAGAAATCGAGGACTTCTAAGTTCGCTTCGAAATCTGATGAAGGGTTCTTGCTCGGTTATGATTCGAACGCCTACACCTATCATGTCTTCATCAGAGTCTCTTGCCTTGTTGAAGTAGCACGTGACGTAGTGTTCGATGTAACTGACGGCTCCCAAGTGGAGCAAGTTGATAAGTGTGTGCTAGATCAAGAAGAAGCACCATGTGAAGCGTTGAGAAGAATGAGACATGGTGATATTCTACTTCAAAAGCAACCACAAGACTCAAGTGCACAAGATGAACCTCAACAAGGAAGCAATGATCAAGGGGGAGCTCATGCACAAGTTCAGGATCAGGAAGATCAAGAAGATCCGTATAACCACAGAAGCAATGGTTTAAGGGGAGACAATTACAATGAAGAATGTGAAGAGCAAGCAACTTCAAAAGTCCCTCACCCAAGAGTACATGAGAGTGTGCAAAGAGATCATCCCGTCAACAACATCATTGGAGATATTCATAAGGGAGTAACTACTAGATCTCGTATTGCAAATTTTTTTGAATATTACTCTTTTGTATCTTTTTTGGAACCATACAGGGTAGAAGAATCCTTAAAAGATGCAGATTGGGTGGTGGTAATGCAAGAGGAGTTGAACAACTTCAAGAGAAATGATGTGTGGGAACTGGTGGAAAGACCAAAGGCGAACATTGTTGGAACTAAATGGTTCTTTTGGAACAAACAAGATGAAAATAGAGTAGTAATGAGAAATAAAGCAAGACTTGTGGCTAAAGGTTACTCACAAGTCGAAGGTTTGGACTTCGATGAAACTTTCGCTCCCGTAGCTAGACTTGAGTCCATTCATATTTTATTGGCATATGCTACTCACCATAGTTTCATGTATCAAATGGACGTCAAAAGTGCCTTCCTCAACGGTCTAATGATTGAGGAAGTGTACGTGGAGCGGCCACCACGATTTGAAGATCAGGAGTACCCCAACCATGTCAATAAACTGCTTAAGGCTCTCTATGGCCTCAAACAAGCTCCTCGAGCTTGTTATGAGTGCCTTAGAGATTTTCTGACTCAAAATGGTTTTACAATTGAAAAAAATGATTACACTATGTTCACAAAACACTTTGATTATGATCTATTTGTATGTCAAATCTATGTTGATGATAGTATCTTTGGTTCTCCTAGTAAGTCATTTTGTAATGACTTTAGCAAGATTATGACAGATAGATTCTAGATGTCGATGATGGGCGAATTGAAGTTCTTCTCGGGATTCCAAGTGAAACAACTAAGATAGGGAACTTTTATAAGTCAAACCAAGTACACGCAGGACACTCTCAAGAAGTTCATTATGGACAAGGCCAAGCCCATCAAGACACCCATGGCGACTAACGGATATCTCGATCTCAATGAAGATTGTCCAAATGTGGATCAAAAGATATATCGGTCTATGATTGGCTCATTACCCAATTTATGCGCATCTAGGCCAGATTTTATGCTTAGTGTATGCATGTGTGCAAGGTTTCAAGCCGCACCTAAAGAGTGTCATTTAATAGCTGAAAAAGAATCCTAAGATACCTTGTACACAAACCCAACTTTGGGCTTTTGGTATCCCAAAGGATCCAAATTTAACTTGATAGGTTATTCTGATGCCGACTATGCAGGATGCAAAGTCGATAGAAAGAGCACGTCAAGGATCTGCAAATTTCTTAACAGATCCCTAGTTTCATGGTCATCTAAAAAGCAAAACTCCATTGCTCTTTCATAGCCGGAGTGGAGTATGTTGCAGTCGGTAGTTGTTGCGCACAACTACTTTGGATGCGACAAACTCTATGGGACTATTGTTACAATCTGAACCATATTCCACTACCATGAGACAATGAAAGTGCTATAAAAATTACACACAACCCACTAGAGCACTCAAGAACTATGCACATAGATATTCATCACCATTTCCTAAGGCATCATTCATTAAAAGGTGATATTGTAATTTCACATGTTAGGACTAGAAAATAACTTGCAAGTATTTTCACCAAGCCATTAGATGAGAAACGGTTTTGTGAGCTAAGAAATAAGCTCAATATACTTGACTCTCGAAATATGGCTTGAAACGCTACATATCTGGTTGTGATTTCAAAGTTTACTCATTTTTACCAAAATTTCTCCCTTTTCTCGATTTTCTCTAGGAAACTATTTTAATGAGTAAATCTTGGTGAGTTATGGCCATTGTATGATTGTTGTTTGCTTACTTGTCATGTTCATCAAGATTGTTTGTCAAATAATGTCCTTTAGATCACTATTAGATCAAACAACCAAAATCTAGTTGTTTCAATTCAATTCTGTCATGCTGACACTGGACTTGTCTGTCATCATCACCACACTAGTCCATTGTCACAAACTAGTCCAGCCCTAGTTCGACACACCGGACTTGTACGATGTTGACCGGACTAGTCCAGAATTGTCAGGGTTAACCCTAATCCGCCACCAGGAGCTCTTCTTCCACCTCTCACAACCTCCATTGCATTCTCCCCCCTCTCCCGTGAGCCACGAAGGCAATTTTCACATCTAGCCACCAAAATCGTGGATTCCTTCTAGGGAAATGTCCTCCTCGGCATGGATCTTGCCCACTACAGACTAATCCGGCCCCAATTCCGCTTCTTCAATGCGAATCTTCACTTTTTGGTAAAATCCCCCTAAAACCCTAGATCTCAACTTTTCTTGATTCTAGCTTGTTTCACTCGATTCCTAGGGCATACATTACTCCTCTAGATGTAATCCTACTATTTCCTAGTCCTTGTGAATCAATTCGAGCTAGATTTGTTGAAAATAGGAATTTATGGTTCTTATGCCAGATCGGACTTGTTCGGTGTTCGGTGCGGACAAGTCCGGTTAACCGGATAAGTTCGCTCTCTGAAAACGGACAAGTCCGGTACATGACATTTTGAACATCTAAATCCCAATTGCCACTAGTCTCAAATTGATTCTTATCTAATCCTTGAATCTCCTTGTCAAGCAGGATGTCCTCAGGTTCGGAAGATAGTTCTTTTCAATATGATGAAGAGGTAAAGCGTGCTCGAGTGCAAAGAGCCAAGTAGAGGGTGATGAAGAAAAGACATGATGTCAATGCCCACTCTCCTCCTTCTGACGACACCCTTCCTAAGAGAAGGAGAGTTGTAGTGAAGAAAGCTCGGGGCAAAGATGCAGCTGGGAGCTCATCGGGGCCCAAGAGAGCCCTCAACAAGGGCAAATGACTTGCTAGTGGCCCTATTGGCTCATTGATGATGAAAGCTCCTACTCACCGCAACAGACAACCATCTAGTGCTGATTTCACTTTCAAAGGTGGTGAACTGGATGACATGTTCAGGAAGGTAGAAGTCTATGATCAGCCCAAATAATCAGCTGATCTTAGATTTTGAAGTAATTTCAATGCTGACTACTATGAGCATGTGTATTTAAAGATGAGGAATCCTGTCATTGGAAGCCAATGGGTTGATATCACCTATCTACAGTCCAAAAGATGTAAAGCCTATCAAGAGGTTCTGTAAGACTTGGAGCTGCATGGACTGAAAGATCTAGTCTCTTTCCAGTGGAACTTGAAATTGAGGTCATCACTCTATTCTACTCAACTCTCCATTTTGCTCATGATGATAGTGACAGAATGATTTGGATGACACATGGAGCACAGTACAGTGTCACTTATGAGGAGTTTGCAAGAATTATTCACCTGGCAGATTCTTTGGAGAATGATATCATTATCCACCATCTGAAGCCTCTAGAGAAACATCAGCTTGACTTTCTCTATGATACAAAGATGCCATTCAAGTCTCCAACCACTAAGTATTTGAAGCCTTTCTATGCTGTCCTTAGCAGGACCTTGAGGAAGACCATACCTCCCAAATAGGGACATTCAGGGACCATTCAAGGCATCCTCAGAACGTTGATGCAGGTGATAAGCAGGAAAATGACTTTCAATGTCTTTGAGTACATGTAGAATGACATTGTGAACATCTCCATCACTCCTAACAGGTCCTGTGGCTATGCACCTTACATAATGTATATGATTGAGAAGGTGACAAGACTAGAGTTTCTCAAGGATGTGCCTCATACTAGGTTCAGGCCCCAGAATCCTAATATCTACACTAACCCCTCTACTCCTACTTCACCTGCAGAAGAAAGAAGATCCACAATGTCTCATGAACGCACAAGGCCTGAGGCTACTGCTCCTTCTCCTCCACCTCCTAGAGGATCATCCAGTGGAATACTAAAAATGCTTACATCCATCTTTGCTTCTTGTCGCAAAGTGGAAATCAAGGAGCATAAAGAGTGTTTGGCCAGGAAGAAGCATCAAAGATATATGAAGGCCAACATCAAAGCCATCTGTGACGAGCTAGAGATTGAGCCAGTCGGGTCACTTCAAATTTCAGAGGACTCTGAAGAAGATATCACTGAGATGGCTCCTTTAACTGACCAAGAGTTGGCCTCATTTGGACTGGCTGGTACCTCTGCTCCTACTCCTCCTCCTCCTCAAGCACCTGAAGATGAAGAAGAAGATGAAGATAGGTCTGAGACTGAGAGAGGGGGTGACGATGAGTGATTCCACTCAATTTTTCCCTTTTTTGGTGCCTTGATGCCAAAGGGGGAGAGATTGAGACTAGTTGTCTAGGTTGTAGTTTTTAAGCCATTAAGGACTTGTCATTAAGGACATGTACTCATTTTCAAACTAGTAATTTATTTTGGATGTGCTTAATTTACTTAATGTGTGATGCTTAGTTAATGTTAATGTGATGATTGTTGTTATAACTGTCAAATGCTTTTGTATTAGTCATCACATCTCTTGATCACACAATTGTTAGGCACCCACCATAAAGAGTGCATATATGTGAGAAGTATTTCGTTACTCATTCATTATTCTCATATAAGCACACTTTATGAAAATTGACTTTTTTACTCTTAATTGTGATATCTCAATTTGTTGTCATCAATCACAAAAAAGGATGAGATTGAGAGTGCATCTAGGCAATCCCTTGGGGGTTTTGGACGATTGATGACAAACAAATGAGATTCTAATGAATTTGTTGAGATGACTACATGTTATGCAAAATGAGATAGTTTGGTGCACTCAAAAAGTTGAAAAATGAAGTGGTGTACAAAAGAGGAAAGCCCAATTGTCAACTGAAGCGCAAAGTAGATTTGAATGTATAGGATGTTTGAGAGACACATCCCAAGAGCTCAAGTCTTTGCGTAGGGGTAAGGGATCAATAACACCTAATAATTCACTGGGCACCAGACTAGTCCGATCATGGACCGGACAAGTCTGTTAATGTCTCTATAAATCCTTTTCAGTGCACTTCGTACATGTTCATCCATAGGACAGGACTAGTCCGTTGAACTCTTTGGAGTTCAATTACACATAGCACCAGACAAGTCTATTCTTTGATCAAACTAGTTCGTTCAACTCTCTGGAGTTAAATTATACATGGCACCAGACCAGTCCGAAAATCCACCGGACTAGTCCGGTATACCTGACACAATTAGGGTGTCTAGTATGCTGCATTCTACGCCGACTTTTACACACCACACTGGACAAGTCTGGTACCCTGTACGGACTAGTCCGGTCACCGGGATTTCTAACGATAACTGTTTGGAAACCCTATAAATAGGAGATCCACGGGCCCACTAACACAACTTTCGATTCCTGCTGTCAAAATCATATACCCTAGCGCTGGCACCTGTCCCAAGAGCCCAAAAACAAATCTCCCCACGCATCTAAAGTCCAAAAAGGTGAAAATCAATTGAACACTTAGATTTGGGATTGGGAGATCATCGTCTACACGTCGTTGAGCTCTTGGGGTTTGATCTCTTGACACTCGTGCTCTTTCATGTAATCTTCTCGAGTGTATTTGATCATTTTCTCATTGTAATTCTTGTGGGAGCCCTCAACGTGTGAGGTTGGCCTGTTCGTTGAGGGTTGGCCTGTAAACTCGATGATTGCCCGTGATAGTGGAATCAAGTCGGCCTTGTGTAGTGACTTGAAGAGGGAAAGG
Organism: Tuctoria greenei; assembly: GCA_036927565.1. Classification (NCBI taxonomy): domain Eukaryota; kingdom Viridiplantae; phylum Streptophyta; class Magnoliopsida; order Poales; family Poaceae; genus Tuctoria; species Tuctoria greenei. The sequence goes on along the minus strand of JAYESD010000004.1, from coordinate 95,368,374 downwards.
GTTTGAAGAGACCTGGCTCTATGTGGGCTTCCTCAATGAGGATTAGATCTCTTTGGTGAGACCGACCTCAGTAAAAATTGGTGCCTCGTGTGCTTCTTTACTTTTGCATCTTGATTAGGGCACATAGTTGATCAATATCATAACTTGAAATGCAAATTATCTTTCACGTGAAACTTCACGACATCAATTGTAAATTCAAGTAATCTTATCTGTTGTTCACATTTCCGCTGCTTAAAAGAATTTAAATCCTGTATCGATACTTAGTCAAATCGGCATACACAGGCACACCAGACTAGTCTGCCCACACAACCGGACAAGTCCAGTCAATCAAGTTTTTGATCATTTGATTAAGTGCGTGGGAGATTTTCAAAGCCTATTCACCCCCTCTAGGCCACGTTCATTAGGAATATCTACCTAACTCTTAGCCTAATCCCTCTATGCCCCATTTATCAGTCTTACGATAGAATACTCTTGTGTGTGTCACACTACCTTTACATATCTATTACCCATCCTGCTAGAACCCTACCTAGACCAACCTACCCTCTCCATTTTATGATTTTTATGCTTCAACCTAGCCTTCCTTTTGGAGAATATAAATGACACCCTTGGAATACTCCTTTAAGGGGAAATGCTACATCGAAAGTTTTCGTGCACTTGCAGATTTTTGTCTTTGACACAAGAAACATCAATCAACACCAACTGGAGACCTCAGAGTGGAGCTCAGCCACGCTACACGGAGCAAATGGTCGAGTCACCATCGAGTGTAATCGCGAGAGGCGACGCATCTTAGGTGAACATTCTCATCTAGGAGCAGGTGGTGGTTGTGCAGCACTCGCGCCACATCTTCGCATGGTTGACTGGCCACCCAAGTTCATGCCTCACTTTCCAGAGAAGAATGATGGGACTGTAAACCCCGTCAAATTCATGCAGATCTACTCCACTGCCATCCTCGCTACAGGAGGGAATGAAGTAGTCATTGCCAACTACTTGCCCCAGAACAACTCAGTCATGGTTCATAATCCTTCCCCCAACTCCATCTATAGCTGGGGAGAGTGTTGTTGGCTGTTTTATACCAATTTCATCTGTCAATATAACTCAATTATGTGAAGGAATTGTTATTTCTTGCACACATCACCTTTCTATTTAACTTATTTCCACTTGTCCTCGGAGAAATAGTGGATGCAGGGAATTATTGCAGGAAATGAGGTAAAAGAGGGTGAGCAATCCTATAAAATACCATCTCAGCCAATCAAGCGATGACATGTGGTACCACATGGATCAAATGGCCCACAAAAGGGAGTATCCGAGGCCATCCAACGGTGTAGCACCTGTATCAATGGATGGGACCCACTTGAAAGTACCTTGGAGAAAGCACACGAGAAATGGTGCAAAGACCAGGTCGGCTGACCCCCCTAGTCAGGCTGACCTAGTCCTTGCACCAAACTTGATCAATCACCACGTGTTGGCTCCTCCCGGGTTGAAAAATTCAGTGGTGACTGATTTGCGCACTTTTGGTGGCGGGAACCGACCCTTCTCCCCCTATAAATAGGACCCCCTACCCTCACTTCACACACACAACACTTGAGTATTCATCCATTGTATCCACTACTCTCAATAGGTTTAGAGGAGTATAGGATGTAGAGAGGAGAGCCTCTAGTCCATAGTCCATGTAGGATAGGAGTTGAAGGAGTCTCTTCCCAATTTCTAATTGGGAAAGGTATGGATCTCATATTCTTATTTGTATTTGTGACTTTGTTCTTAATAAAAATGTTATCTTTAGTCTTATATTGTTCATATACTTGGATGAAGCGTTTCTTGTTTGATTGTGGATTCCATATATATGGTAGGAGTAGTATTTGTGCTTATGTTGTACCATTCTCATTATATTATCATAAACACTACAAACCCCCACTATAGTCTAATTAGCTATGGAATGATTATATTAATATGAATCACTTATTCTATGAATCAACATTGGTTCAACGATGATTGAGTTCATAACCTTAGGATGGCTTGTGCCTAGGTTCTTAAGGTAATTACTTATTATGCTAGCATGGTGCTAGGACAGAAACGTAGTGTTGAATGTCTCACAGACCCACGAATTGAAGAGGTACATAGTAGGTGGTGACAACCCTATCTGTCGTTTGTAATCCTCCATGTTCTGCTATGCCACAGACTCTTTGTGGGAGTCGTCCTAGTATTGCTTGGGGTAAACCCATTCTCGATGTGTTAATCCACTTAGCATAAGAATTCATAATTGATATAATCATTAGTAACTAACTTAGGCTATGTATATGTACACTAGAAGCATAGTAGGAGTATCTACCTAACTCTTAGCCTAGTCCTTCTTTACCTCATGTATCCCCCTTTAGGATAGAATACTCTCGTGTGTGTCACACTACCTTCAAACTATCAATTACCCATCCTTGCTAGAACCATACCAAGACCAACCTAGCCTCTCCATTTCATGATTGAATTGCTTCAAACTAGCCTTCCTTTGGGAGAATATAATTGACACCATTCGGGAATACTCTAAAAGGGGAAATGCTACATCGATAGATTTCGTGCGCTTGCAGACTTACATTTGTAATCTAAAAACTATTAACAAGCCTTTTTGGCACTCATGCTAGGAATGAATTGTTAGTAGTGCATAGGAAACATCAACAGAGAGCTATGCCACCAGTTCACTGCCAACATCGGGAGTTCCTATACTCGCCCTGGCACTGAGATGGACCTTTTTGCCTTACAGCAAAATTCGAGACAATCAATGCGCTCGTTCATCCATCATTTCTCCCACATATGAAACACCATACCTTCTATCTCGAATGCCTATGTCATTGTCGCCTTCCGACAAGGCGTAAGGGACAAGAAGATGCTTGAGAAGCTAGCCACCAAGAACATCCATGATGTTACATAGCTCTACAGCCCCACAGACAAATGCGCAAGGGCTTCTTAAGGGCCTGACTAGCACTCCAAGCCAGCTGCGAAGGTTGGAGCACCATCTACTTCCGAGGCGGGAACCACTACCCGTGGCTATGGTAAAAAGAAGAACAAGAAGGCAGGTGGCAAAAATAAGACACTCGTCGGCGCACCAACGGTTGTTGCCGCAACAACACCTGATGGCCGGGGGCCTCACTCCGACAAGCGAGCTCGACTGTCGTCTGATGAAGGTGACAAAAAGTAGTGGTGTCTGATCCACAACTCCTAGGGTCACAGCCTCAAGGAATGTCATGAGGAGATTCGCCTTTCCGCCAGCAGGAGGGCAAATAAAAAGTTGACGAAGCTCCAGGCGAGTAAGAGTTGGGCTTCCAAAATGCAAAGAAGGTGTTGAAGGTAGTCTACAACAATGTCAAAGACTCTGATGCCAGCTTCGACAATGAGCAGAGGATGACTCTCCATATGATGTATGGAGGGTCATAGGACATTACTTCCCAGCGCGTAGTGAAAACTTTGCGTCGTGGGGTAGATGTTGTAGCTCCCACCATCAAGGTGGGGCCCCATTGAAATTGGATGGACACTCCAATCGCCTTCGGCACCTCCGACTGCACCGAGAACATGGCGGGAGCTGGGCAACTTCCCCTGATAGTCTCCCCGACTATCAACAACCTGCAACTCTTTGACATTCCTATTGATGGTGGGGTAGCTCTCAACCTCATCAGCTTCGCTGCCTTCAAGATGTTGTAGGTCCCCATGTCAGACCTAAAGCCCTCGAGTCCATTCTCATGAGTGGTTCTGTGAGCTATCACACTGCTTTGTTGTTACTCTCTCTTGGTGACATTCGGGGCACATGAGAACTACCATTTGGAGAAACTGATCTTTGACGTGGCAGAGATCAGCCTTCCCTTCAACGCCATTTTCGGCATACTGGCCCTGTACCGATTCATGGCGGTAGCCCACTATGACTACTTGGTGTTGAAGATGCCGACTCCAATGGGCCCCAGGATCCGAGGAGATTGCACTGCTTGAGTAACTATGTTGGAGAAGCTACATGCACTAGCTACTACGCAAGAAGCTGATGCCAACAAGGAGCAATTGGCTCAACAACCTCCGAGCATGTGCCACCGCGGCTCAACCTATGCACCTCGTTTGCAGCCAAGTGGCGACAATGAAGTTCCCATCCAAGTCATCCAGAAAGGTTCCGAAGCCGCCCAGAACACTCGCATTGCGGGAGGTTTAAGTGACAAATAGGAACTCGCGCTCGTCACTTTCCTTCGGAAGCCCTAGACCACCACTTGTGTTTGCATGGAAATCGTCACAAGTGCCTAGGATCCCCAGGGTGGTGATCGAGCACCATTTGAAGATCTACCCAGACGCATGACTGATCAACCAGAAGCCCATCCGTGAAGAAATAAATAAGTTGCTCAATGTTAGATTCATCTAGGAGGTTCATAATCTTTGGTGGCTGGCAAACCCAGATGTTGTACCCAAGACAGGCATGAAGCTTTGGATATGAATCGTCTACACCACTCTTAATAAGTCATGTCCAAAAGACCCTTTTCCACTTCCAAGAATAGTTCAAATAGTGGATTCTACTTCTGGCTGTGAATTACTATGCTTCTAGGATGCATATTCTGGATTTCATCAAATACCAATAGCAAAGTAAGATGAAGAACATACAACCTTTATTACAGTAGATGGTCTATATTGCTATACTGCCATGCCTTATGGTCTCAAGAATGCCCTCTCAACTTCCGTGCAAGTAAAACATTTGTGGAGCTTATCTAGGACCTCGTGGAAGTTTATGTTGATGAAATCATCGTAAAAGTCAAGACCAAAGACTCATTACTGGATAATCTTCAGTCAGTCTTTGACAAACTGCGCATGACGCGCCTAAAGCTGAATCCCAACAAGTGTGTCTTCGAGGTTTCCTCTGGAGAGTTGTTGGGATTCCTGGTAACACATCGAGGAATTGAAGAAAATCCGTAGAAGATTAAAGCTATTGAAGCGATGCGACCAGGATGTACAGAAGCTTACGGGATGTCTAGCCTCACTCACACAGTTTATCTCAAGACTAGCTCAATGGGCTCTTCCCTTCTTCAAGCTCCTCCGGACCTTTCAACTACATCAGAGAAGCAGACATGGCATTCCGGGAGCTAAAGCAGTCTCTCATAACATTGCCAATCATAGTAGTTCCGAAGCTGGGTGAGCTTTTACTACTTTACATTGCTGCAACGAGAGAAGTTGTCAGCATGACCCTGCTCGCGGAGAGGCCTGAAGCACCACTGATTTCCTCTTCACAAAGGCCCAGAATCTTCCAGGAGGGTCCAGAGCCACCTGGAGGAGTCAACAATCAATGTGAGTCTGGGTCCCAGCCCCTATACAATGAAGAAGGTCCTAAAGGCCGGGGGCCTTCGGACCTTCCTCTACAAGAAGACATGGAGGACCCCTTTGAGAGGGTCCCAACTTTTCACAAAGAAGAATATCCGAACACCTCCAGGAGGGTCCGGGTAGATGTTGAAGATGGACCGGACCCCTTTGGTAGGTACCAGACTGTCCAGTGACATATCTAATTCATTAGCGAGGTCCTCCACGATGCCAAAAACAAGATATTTTGAAGTGCATAAGCTGCTATATGCAGTTCTTATTGCGTCAAGAAAGCTCCATCACTATTTTAAAGCTCACAAGATATTAGTGGTAACCTCTTATATACTGCGAGCTATACTTCATAATCCCAATTCAACAGAAAGCATCACCAAGTGGGTTGTGGAGCTAGCAGAATTCGAACTTGAATTTCTATCTCGATATCCCATGAAGAGTCAAACGGTAGCTTATTTTCTGATATATTTGACCCCATCTCCATCTGGTCCACGAAGTCTCAATGTTGATATGCCGAAACCAAAGGTCCCGCTCTTCTCCGAGCCACAATGGATCCTCTCCTTCGACCGATTCATGCAGAAGCAGTGGGCTGGAGCTGGAATTCTGCTCCTCGCACCGACCGAGGAGCAAGTCAAGTCATTCTCCACCTTTACTTTAAGGCAATGAACAACATGGCGGAATATAAAGCTCTCATCTTCAGACTAAAGACTGCGCTATATTTTGGCGTCTAGCAGGTGTTGGTCAAACGGGATTCACAACTCATCATCAGGCAAGTTAAATGTGAATGCAATTGCAACAATTCTCAATTAGCAGCATATCTTCTTCAAGTCCAGAAGTTGCAAAAGGAATTCCAGGTCATGGACCTATGCCATGTCCAGCGTGCCAACAATGTTGAAGCTGATGAACTTTCGAAGAAAGCTTCTACCGGGGCTCCAGCGCCCGATGGAGTTTTTGTAAGGAGACTACCAGCACCTTCCGCCCAACCTGTCGAACTAGGTGAAGGGGGTGAGACCAGCACCTCGAAGCTCTGTGCAACTCGATGTGAAAGATCCAGAAGTTGAAGCTAGTCCCGATGCATGGATCAAGGAGGTCCAGGACTACTTGAAAGACAACATCCATTTTAAGAAGATGTATCTGCTGAACAGATTGTCTGGATGGCTAAGAGATACCCGTTGGTAGAAGGGGATCTCAACTGACGTGGCGCCAATGGCATCCTATTACAGTGCATATTCCTTGAATATGGTTGCGATCTCCTCACAGAAATCCAAGGAGCCGAGTGTGGGAATCATGATTTATCCCGCAAGATGGTCGGTAAGGCATTCCGGCATGGTTTTTACTTGCCTAAAGCTCTCTAGGATGCAGTCGAGCTGGCCAATAGATGCGAGGCATGCCAGTTTCATGCCAAGTAGATCCACACTCCGACATAGTCACTGGAGATGATTCCTCCCTCATGGCCATTCGCTGAGTGGGGGAAGGATATTCTTCGACCTTTTCGCAAAGCCGTTGGAGGGTACCAATATCTATATGTCGCCATCGACAAGTTCACAAAGTGGCCAGAAGCAGCTCCTGTTGTCATAATCAACAAGCAATCAGTCGTCAAGTTCTTGAAGTCCATAGTCTGCAGATTTGTAGTCCCGAACAAAGTTATCATTGAAAATGGGACCCAATTCACAAGTGCACCATTCCATGAATATTGTGAAAACCTCGGCATCAAGATCAGCTACACATCAGTAGCGCACCCAGGAAGCAACAGGCAAGCTGAGGGAGCATATGCCGAAATACTCAAAGGACTCAAGAGCCGCACCTACGAGCGCTTGAAAAGAATGGTGCTAATTGGATTGAGGAGCTTCTGTCTATACTGTGGGCTAGTCGGACAACACCCAGCTGGGCTACAGGAGGGACACCTGAATCTAGCCTAGAGGGGGGTGAATAGGCATTTTGAAACTTTGTTGATCCCTGAAACACATAACAAAACGATCAAATACAAAGAGATCAGACTACTCCGGTACTGTGCGGACTAGTCCGGTATGCAGGGGCTAGAAAGATCAAGATTGATCGATAAAATCACTTCTAGTACCCTATGCAGCGGAAAGTAATTTGCAACATCGATGTATTACAACAATGAAACAATGTATGGCAAAGATCAATTTTAATTCCAATGTTTCAACATGAATTTCACAAGATTATGCAAACCCTAGAATGATGAACAATGAAACAAAAGTGAACGAGACAAGATTTTATCCAGTGGTTCGATTCTCACAGAGGATACCTACATCCACGTTGAGAAGTCCATGGAGGATTGGGTCTTCACCAACCCTACCCTCGTCGAATTGCCACGGAGGCTGATTCTCTTCCACTAATCAAAAAGGGCAAATAACTCGTTCAAGGGGCCTTCTCACAAGTTTAGGGCTCTCCAAGAATTACAATGAAAAACACCACCAAGCACACTCAAAAGATATACAATAAACAACAAGAGTGTGCAAGAGATTAAACCCAATAGCTCAACATGTGTACAACGAGTGTCTCCTTTGATCAATTGCTAATACTCAAAGATTTGATCCTTTTAGGGTTAGAATGTGTGTTGGGATGTCCGGACTAGTCCGTCGTGGACTCCAGAATAGTCCGGTGTGCGGCGTGTGGAAAACCCTAGGTGTTAGGATATACCAGACTAGTTCGTTACTGGTGTGGACTAGTCCGTTTTTAGTTAGAAACTTTTTGGACTAATCCGGTTGATACCAGTGTAGTGAACACCTCGAAGAACTGAGGACAAGTCTGCACTTGGAGGGACTTGTCCTATTTTAGTCACAGAGTTTTCAGAGTAGTACGACTGATATCTGACATGTCCGATGTAGTGAAATGTTGTGGGGCTAAGGACAGGTCTGGACATGGAGGACTTGTCCGATTTTAGTCAGAATATTATCGGACTAGTTCGATGAATATCGGACTTGTCCATTTTTGTGCAAATGCAAAGTGCTGAGGACTAGTCCGCACTAGGGGGACTAGTCCAATCTTAGTCATCGAGATATCGGTCTAGTCCGGTTTTCTTGTGAATTGTGCAGTGAGTTGAATTACTTTCACTTGAGCTCTTGGTGTGTGTTTCTCCAACACACTCCATACAAAATAATCTAATCTTTTCAGCTCTTGAGCTCTTTTCACTTTAGATCCTCATTCTCCTTCCTTTTTGTGCTTTCTTCCTAATTTCTTTAAAACCTGCGCTCATCTCAACAATTTTGTTAGGATCTCATTTGTGTGTCATAAATCAACCAAAACCCACAAGGGATGCCTAGATGCACTTTCAATATCCCCCTTTTTGGTGATTCATGACAACCAATTGAGATTTACATAAATATGATAAAATTCAGATATTCATAAAGTGTGCACATATGAGCTTTAAGCAAAATATTCAATGTAGACATAAGACATATGTGCATTCTTTATGGTGGGGTGCAAGACTATGTGTCTGAGCAATAATGTTGATGTGAGTATCATGAGACACATAATCATAATAACATCAAGAATCTCAAGCATACATAGCAGTTTTAAACATATACCATTGATCATAAGCATAACATAGTCATCATTTCACCACATGCCCAAAAGCATGAGAGAGCAGCATTAATGTTTTACAATACCAAAAGCAAGACAGAGTCGCAACAAAGACACCAATAGAGTTCTCTCGCTCGTACTAGAGCTACAACCTAAGACTCCCCCTTAATCTCCCTCGCTTTTGGCATCAAGGCACCAAAAAGAAGGAGAGGAGGGATCTACTTGGCATGGTCGGCTCACTCCTCGTTGTTGATCCTTTCGTCATCTTCATCATCATGCTGAGGAGGAGGAGGAGAGGAATCACTCGTCGTGCCCCGAATGCCAAAATAAGCAAGCTCGAAAGGTGAAAGAGGAGGAAGCTCCGAGAAGTCAGAGGCAGAGTCCTTTGAGATGACTGTTGATCCAATAGGCTCAATCTCTAGCTTTTGTCATATTGCTTTGACATTGTCATTCATATATCTCATTTGCTCTTTTCTTGCCTTTTTCATCTTATGAACTTTCACCTCAGTCTTGCGGCAAGAGCCAAAGATAGCTTCCAAATACTCATTATTCCACTGGCAGACCCTTTGTTAGAAGGAGGAGCCCTTGAGCTAGATGGAGGTATTTCCAATCCTTGGGCTCTCCTAGGAGCCTCTTCACTTGAAACAGGGGATGGAGCAGATGGAATAATAGCTTGAGGCGGCTTTTGAGGTCTCAAAGCTGTATGCTCAACATCCTTCACAAATTCTATGCCTGTGACCTTCTCTATCATAAACATGATATACGGTGCATAGCCATAGGAGCGATTAGGGATGCAGGAGATGTTTACCACGTCGTTTTAGATGTAGTCAAAGATGTCAAACTTCCTCTTCTTGCTAATCACTTTCATCAAGGTTATCAAGTAACCTTTGACACTCCCTTCATCTCCATCCTTTGGAGCAATGGTCTTCTAGAGTACTTTATTAAGAACCATGAAGAATGGCTTCCTGTTCTTGGTTGAGGAAGGATTGTATTTGAGGCGAGTATCATAGAGAAAGTCCATCTTATCCTTCTCCATAACACCAAGATTGTGAATCACAATTTCATTGCTGCTGGTATTTTCAAGGTGCAGCAGCCTGGCAAACTCAACATAAGTAATTGTGTACTTGGATCCATGTGACATCCAAGTCACTCTCTCTTCTTCATCGCTAGCAAAATAGCAAGTTGCAAAGAACTGAGCAATGACTTCATCGTTCTAGTTGTATCTAAAAGCAAATAACTCCTTTAAACCATGCCTCTCTGCAGCCTCTACCACTTCATCAAAATAACAATAGCTTTTTCTTTCAAAATACCTCCAATCAAACCATTGGTTGCGCACTACTTGAGTCTTCATATGAAGGTACACAGAACTGTAGTAGTCCGCATGAAAGTGACTCCAAAATCTTGGTCAGTTGCCTTCTTGCCACTGCTATATGCATCGATCTTCCTGAGCTTCCATGACACATCACATCCTTTTCCATTAAACATCTCTTCGGAGGGGTTTCTGTTCCCATATTTTGGACCAATCATCTCCAAGGGACCAATGGGACCGGAAGCGAGTCCCTTTCCCTTGCCCTTGCTTTGGAATGGAGCCGCCGAGCTTGGACCGGCCGCATCTTTCCCTCTGGAGGTAGGTTTCTTAGTTGGAACCTTCTGCCGCACCCTAGGTGGAGTGTGAGAGGGCTCGACAGCACGCTCATGTCTTTTGTTGGCGCGAGACTCCGAGACACACGACAACACATCTTGATCCATCTCGGCCTCAAAGTCAGATATATTTTCATCTGACATGATTCGGACAAGGAAGATATAGAGGATATGGATGAGCAAGGATGATGAGGAATTGCATTGAATTTATATAGTTTAGAGTTTGATCAGGGCATACCAGACTTGTCCGTTGTTCAGGGCCAGACTAGTCCAGAGTACCAGACTTGTCCACCCTAAGAACGGACTAGTCCGTTATGCGGCTGTTCAAAATCTAACTTGACGATATTTTAAATTACTCAATGCAAAAGTGTTCTAGGGTAAATGGAATATATCACTAGAGCATGTATTGGCCAGAAGTGCTAAACTTTTTGTGCAGGAACAAATAAAATCAAAGATTCTAGGGTTTGGAGATGAATCTACCAAATCATTCGATTTGAGGCATTGAGGAGGTTGTTGATGGGGACTAGTCCGTGGTCTTCGATCCTCTTGCAATGGAGATCAAATCAAATCTCACTGAAACTTAACTGAATTTGATGGAGATTTTGTGAAATCGCCTTGGGAGCAATCGAGTGAAGAGAGAGAACGTGAGAGTAGTTGTGAGGAGGAAGAAGGGTTGCGCCGGCCTAGATTTATGGAGTCAAAAAATCGGACTAGTCCGTGGTATGACCGGCCTAGTCCGGACTACCGGAGAACTCGGCGGACTAGTCTGCAGTGTGCGGACTAGTCCAGGGTAACCATGGACTAGTCCGTGGTCACCTGGACAGAAAATTATAGGCCTTTCGTATATATATTTGAAGGTGCTTAAAAAGAAAAATAGGAGGCAAAAACACACAAATAATCTTGACTAATATGATCAGTAAACATACAACAATGAAGCTATGACAATGACTCACCAAGATCAAGTAATTAACATTGTTTTTTGGAGAAAATATAGAGAGATGATTTATCAACACAATCAACATGATTTTAAAGATGGCATACAGGTATGCATGTTTTCAAGCCACGTTTTGAGCATCAAGGATATTTAGTTCATTTTGGAGCTCACAAAAGTGTTTTTCATCATGTGGCTTGGTAAAGATATTGGCTAGTTATTATTCAGTGTTGACATGGGAAATGGCTAAGTCTCCTTTCATTGAGTGATCTCTCAAAAAGTGATGTCGGATGTCTATGTGTTTGGTTCTAGAGTGCTCAATAGGATTATGGGCAATTTTAATGGCACTCTCATTATCACAAAGGAGTGGAATACGACTCATATTGTAACCATAATCCCTTAGAGTTTGTCGTGTCCAAAGGAGTTGTGCGCAACAACTCCCAGCTGCAACATACTCCGCTTCGGCCGTGGATAAGGCAATGGAATTTTATTTCTTGGAGGACCAAGTAACTAGGGACCTACCTAGGAATTGGCAAGTACCGGAGGTACTTTTTATGTCTACCTTGCATCCGGTATAATCTGCATCAGAGTATACAATGATATTGAATTATGAACATTTGGGATACCAAAGACATAGGTTGGGTGTATGAACTAAATATCGCAAGATCCTTTTAATGGTTGTCAAATGACATTCCTTAGGATTGGCTTGAAACCTTGCACACAAACATACGCTCAACATAATGTCTGGCCTAGATGCACATAGAAATAGTAAAGAGCCAATCATGGAATGATATACCTTTTGGTCCACGTTTGGCCTGTCTTCATTGAGATTCAGTTGTCCATTTGTCGCCATGGGAGTCTTTATGGGCTTTGCTTTGTCCATTACAAACTTCTTGAGAATATCTTGAGTGTACTTTGTTTGGCTTAAGAACGTCCCGTCCTTTTGTTGCTTCACTTGGAATCCCAAAAAGTATCTCAACTCTCCCATCATGGACATCTCGAATCTACCTGTCATAATCTTACTAAATTCTTGACAAAAGGATTTGTTAGTTGAACCAAACATAATATCATCAACATAGATTTGGCAAACGAAGAGATCATCATCAAAATGTTAATTAAACACGGTGTAATCAGCTTTACCAATCTTGAAGCCATTTTCAATCAAAAAATCTTTATGGCACTCATACCAAGCTCTAGGAGCTTGTTTGAGGCCATAGAGAGCCTTATGTAGCTTGTACACATAGTCAGGGTACTCTTGATCTTCAAAACTAGGTGGTTGCTCCATGTACACCTCCTCCTTGATCGATCCGTTGAGGAAGGCATTTTTCATGTCCATTTGATAAAGCATGAAATCATGGTGAGTAGCATATGCAAGTAATATAGGAATCGATTCAAGCCTAGCTACAGGAGCAAAAGTCTCGTTGAAATCCAAACCTTCAACTTGTGAGTACCCTTTGGCCACAAGTTGTGACTTGTTCCTTGTTACCACTCCATGTTCATCTTGCTTGTTGCGGAAGACCCATTCGGTGTCGACGATGTTGGACTTGGGACTTTCAACAAGCTCCCACACTTCATTCCTTTTGAATTTATTCAATTTTTCTTGCATCGCCATCACCCAATCCGGATATTTTAATGCATCTTCAACCCTGTATGGTTCCAAAGAGGATACAAAAGAATAGTGTTCCCAAAAATTAGCTATGCGAGATCGAGTTATTACTCCCTTTTGGATATCACCGATTATGTTGTTGACGGGGTGATATCTATGGATGATTTGGGGTACTATTGGATGTGGCACTTGTGGTCTTGAATCTTCATGATTATCGTCATCTTCTTCGTCTCCCCCTGGATGGTTGCCCTCATTGCTGTTTTGATTATCTTCATCTCTTTGATGTTGATCTTGTGTGGAAGCTCCCCCTTGATCATTTCCTCCACTTGTGGTTCATCTTCTTCATTCGCATTTGGAGGTGGCACTTATGGTCGAACATTGCCCAGCACCATTCTTTTCAATGCTTGGCATGGAACTTCTTCTTGATCTAGCACACATTGATCAACTTGCTCTTCTTGAGAGCCGTTAGTTTCATCGAACACTACGTCACGTGGTACTTCAACAAGTGTGGAGGCCTTGTTAAAAACACGATAGGCGTAGGAGTTCGAATCGTGGCCATGTAAGAAACTTTCATCGGACTTTGAAGTGAACATCAAAGACCTAGGCTTCTTCTTGAGAATATAGCATTTTGAACCAAAAACTCAAAAGTAAGAAATGTTTTGCCTTTTACCGGTGAGTAGTTTGTACGAGGTTTTCTGGAGTAGACGATGAAGATAGAGTCGATTTATGACGTGACAGGCGGTGTTAACCGCTTCAACCCAAAACCGATCTGAAGTTCTGTATTCCTCGAGCATTGTCCTTGCCATTTCAATGAGTGTTCGTGTGACATCCTGTCTCAAGGCTTAATAGGATTGATAGAATAAATCATACCATCAAGATATACCTTATTTTCCAGGAGCCCACCTGCAAACAAAACTCTGAGGTTAAGCGTGCTTGGCCCGGAGCAATTTATGGATGGGTGACCGAACGGGAAGTCTTTGTGGGTGCGCACGAGTGAGGACCCTAGAGAGCTGCCAGAAGTAATGACCGCCAGGCCCGTAGAGGCTAGGGTGTTACAAAATGTTATCAGAGCCGACCCTCGCAGTTTCATGGGTGTGTACGGGTCAAGGACGTGGGTACGTATGCATGATGTGTGGGCCCTCTAGGAGGGACACGGTATGGTACGTATGCCAGTACTGAACGTATGGACGTGGCAAAGAAGGGATGTTCCTGGCTTGGCAGTTGAACGACGAGGACGTCGGTCTTCTAACGGGGGTGGATTGTGACATTCTAGCTCAAGGCTTAATAAGATTGATAAAATAACTCATACCATCAATGTATACCTCCTTTTGCAGGAGCCCACCTCGTGCTTGGCCCGGAGCAATTTACAGATGGGTGACCGACCGGGAAGTCTTCCCGGGTACGCACGAGTGAGTACAAAATGCGCAGAAAAGACTAGTGTTGGTCTGTGGGGCTAGTTTGTGATCCTAGAGAGCTGCCAGAAGTAACGACCGCCAGGCCCGTAGAGGCTGGGGTGTTACAGTTTGGTTCTTCCTTTCGGCTACTCCGTTTGTTGAGGAGAATATGGTGCTAAAAATTTGTGCTTTATCCCTTCTACTTCTAAATATTCCTCAACTTGGTTATTCTTGAATTATGTCCCGTTGTCACTTCGTGTGTTCTTGATCTTTGATGAGAATACATTTTGGGCACGCTTGATAAACTTCTTGAGGGTTCCTTGAGTTTTTGTATTATTATGCAAAATGAAAATCCACGTGAAGCATGAAAAATAATCAATAATGACTAAACCGTATTTATTACCGCCGATGCTTATGTAAGCAATTGGACCGAATGGATCCATGTGAAAGAGCTCGAGTGGTCTTGTTGTAGTCATGACATTCTTTGTGGGATGGGGGTCTCCTACTTGCTTCCCGGCTTGGCACACTCTACAAGGCCTGTCTTTCTAAAAAACAACACCCCTTAAACCACGGATGTGATGGTCTTTTAGAAATTTTTGAAAATTCCTCATACCAACATGTGCCAGCCGTTTATGCCACAACCAACCCATGTTGGTATTTGCAATCATACATGTGTCAAGTTCGGCTTTATCTTTGTTGAAGCCAACTAGATAAAGTTTTCCCTTGAACACACCATTGAATGCAACAAAGTTATCATTCCTTCTAGAGACGGTCACAACCTCATTAGGGAATAAAAAAATTATAACCCTTGTCACATAATTGAGATATGGACAAAAGGTTATAATCCAAAGAATCAATGTGTAATACATGAGAAAGAGTATGCTGTGATGAAATTGCAATTTTATGGGTACCCAACACTCTTCCTTGACTATTATCACCAAAGTAAATGCCTTCGCTTGGATCTTCATTTTCTTCATATTCCACGAACATTCTTCTTTTTCCAGTCATGTGATTGGTGCATCCACTATTTAGCACCCATTTAGCTCGACCAGATGAATAGGCATGCAAAAGACAAATTATGCCTTAGTCTTAGGTACCCAAGCTTGCTTGGGTCCTTTGAGATTAGTCACAAGTTATTTGGGCACCCACAAATGAGACTTGGTGTCCCCATGGCGTGGCCCAACATATTTAGCATAAACTCTACAAAGATTACTTTTCATGAGTACATATGAAGCATCAAATGTTCTAAAAGGACTTGTTGTTCATATGTGTTAACAATGTTCATTTTATCAAGGTTATCTTGTTTTCCAACATGGGAAGAGTTTCCCTTTACAAATGCAATGCATTCTTTGTTATTCTTGTGGCTTCTAGCATTTTGCTTTTAACCATAAGAATATCCATTGCCATATTTGACATTAGGAGGTCTTATGACCGAGTATGCACTGCGTGCATACTTGACCTCCTCCTTGTCAAATATGCCACTTTGAGAAGAAAGCTTGTCCTTTGTCAACTTTGGCTTTCCCTTCAAGTTAGTGTTATTTTTAGCACATGTAAAAGCAATGACAGTTTCAGATTTTATATGTTGAGAAGGTGAGCTTGCTTGAAGAGGATGAAGAACCACTTTGCTTGAGTGACTCAACTTGTACCTCAAGGATCTTGTTAACCTTGGTTAAGTTAGCAAGTTCATCCTTGCTAGCCACGTTTGAGTCTTTTATCTTCAAACAAGCTTCCTTGCTTGAAGCTAACTCAAGTTCTAGTGAATTACTTCACTCGTTTTCAATCTCAAGGAGCTCTTGATCTTAAGATATTCTTCCTTTTGGAGGATGACCATATCCTCTTGACGATTAACTAGATCCTCCTTATCAACAAGCTTGCCCATTAGAATTTTCATCTTAACAGCAATTTTCTTGTCGAAACCCCTAAGCATATCTTCATCATCCCTATAATTATCACTATCACTAGCAAAAGAATGTGAAGAGAAAGATTTAGTTGTTACCTTTCTTTTACCTTCATCGGCCATTAGACATGTGTTGTCGTTGTCCTACCATGCGCCCATGGCTGGGAAGAGAGTGGTTTCCTGGTAGTCTTCTTGATGGCTATGGTGGCCATCTCCTCTTCTTCTTCTGATGAGGATTCATCATTGGAGTCCCACTCGTTCCCTAGATGCACTTGGCCATATTGCTTCTTCTTCTTAATCATCTTCTTTGGTTGAGGCTTGTTGTCCTTAGTCTTCATCTTATTTTCCTCATGTGGACAATCAACTATGAAATGGTCGTACTCTCCACAGTTATAGCATGCACACCTCATTTTGGGTCTTTGTTTGTCCCTTTGTCTTCCTTTATTTGAGCTACCACTCATTCTGCTTCTCATCATTTTGTTGAACTTCTTCAATGGACAAGATCATGTCTTCTTCATCAATATCACTGCTTTCATCATCGCTGTCATCTTCTGCATGAGTTTCTCGAGCTTCTTTTGATGCGGGTTTGCTAGTTCACTTCAAAGCAACTCCTTTCTTATTTGCCGAGCTAAGATCGGCAATTTCCTTGACATGCTTGGCTTTCTTCTCCATCATTTTAAAGTTGATGATCTTGCCAAGAAATTCGTCCGGGGTCATTTTCCGATACCCGGGGCTTTCTCTAATCATGGAGCATTGGATCACATTACGAGGCATGAATGCTTTGAGAATCAACTTGACGACCTCATGATCACTCCACTTCTTGCTGCCATAAGCTCGGAGTTTGTTGATGAGATTCTTGAGTCCATTGTACATGTCTTGTGGTGATTCATCTTCTTCTATAGTGAATCTTCCCAATTCGCCTTCAATCATCTCGATCTTGGCTTCACGTACATGGTGATCACCTTCATGTGCGGTTTGTAGTGTGTCCCATATATCCTTGGAGATTTCGAGTCCATCCACCTTGGTGAACTCGTCTCTGCTCAATGATGAAGTAATCACAGCTGTAGCTTGAGCATTCCGATGAATGGCTTGTTCTCGGCTTGGAGTCCGCTCTTCACCATCATCTGAGATATCTATTCTTGTACATGCTATATGCCAAAGACTTGGGTTAAGCGATATGAGATGCATTTTCATGTTTTATCTCCACATTGAATAGTCATTGCCATTAAATTAAGGTGCTTTCTCTAGAGGAATTGATAAGTAATGACTATTGTTAGAATTCAAACAGTCATAGTTAAAAGGATATCGGGAGTAGTCGGTGTGACTACTTCCCTTTTTCTTTTCGTCATCAATTTTCTTCTTCCCTCTTGGGGAGAGAGCCTTCTTCAGTAGAAGAGCCTTGATTTGAAGCATCTCCTCATCATCATTCTCAATGTATTGGATGGCGTCGAGGAGCTTCTCCAACTTTTGTGTCTTTTCATCATCACCCTTCTCGTTGTTGAAATTCTTATTTACATCCTTGATGTCCGACATCGTCTCTTCCAGCGGTGAGTCACTTTTGAAGAGTTTGGCTCTGATACCAATTGAATGTAGCCGGGAGGGGGTGAATAGGCTTTTATAAACTTTGTTGATCCCTAAAACACTTAACAGAACGATCAAATATAGGGAGATTGGACTAGTCTAGTATGGGTGGACTAGAAAGATCAAGATTGATAGATAAAATCACCTCTAGTACCGTATGCAGCGGAAAGTAATTTGCAACTTGGATGTATTACAACAATGAAACAATGTATGGCAAAGATCAATTTTAATTCTAATGTTTCAATGTGAATTTCACAAGATTATGCAAATCCTAGAATGATGAACAATGAAAAAAAAGTGTGCGAGACAAGATTTTATCCCGTGGTTCTATTACCATAGAGGAGACTTAAATCCACATTGAGGAGTCCACGAAGGACCGGGTCTTCACCAACCCTACCCTCGTTGAATCGCCACGGACGTCAATTGTCTTCCACAAATCACAAAGGGGCAAATAACTCGTTCAAGGGGCCTTCTCACAAGTTGAGGGCTCCCCAAGAATCACAATGAAGAACACCACCAAACACACTTGAAATATATACAATAAACAACAAGAGTGTGCAAGAGATTAAACCCAAGAGCACAAGATGTGTAGAACAAGTCTCTCCTTTGATCAATTGCTAATCTGCAAAGATTTGATCCTTTTAGGATTAGAATGTGTGGAGAGATTTGTATTTTTGGCTCTTAGAAGGTTTGGTGGCACAGGAGGTCGAGAGATTTGGTTGTATGGCCGTACACTCTATTTATACTAGTTTTCCAAAAGTTACCATTAGGGTTTGCGATTTCCAAACTAGTCCGTGATGGACTCCGGACTAGTCCGGTGTGCACCGTGTGGAAAACCCTAAGTGTTGAGATATACCGGACTAGTCCGTTACTTGTGCGGACTAGTCCGTTTTTAGTTAGAAACTTTTCGGACTAGTTCGGTTGATATCGTACTAGTCTAGTGTAGTGAACACCGTGAAGAACTGAGGTCAAGTTCACACTTGGAGGGACTTGTCCGATTTTAGTCAGAGAGTTTTCAGACTAGTCCGGCTGATATCGAACTTGTCCGGTGTAGTGAAAAGTTATGGGGCTAAGGACAAGTCCAGACTTGGACGACTTGTCTGATTTTTGTCACAAGATTATCAGCCTAGTCCGATGGATATCAGACTTGTCCGATTTTGTGCAAATGTGAAGTGCCGAGGACTACTCCGCACTAGGGGGACTAGTCCGATCTTAGTCAGAGAGATATCAGACTAGTCCGGTGTATATCGGACTAGTCCGGTTTTCCTGTGAATTGTGCAATGAGTTGAATTACTTTCACTTGATCTCTTAAGGTTTGTTTCTCCAATACACTCCATAGAAAATAATCTAATCTTTTCAGCTCTAGAGCTGTTTTCAGTGTAGATCCTCATTCTCCTTCCTTTTTGCGCTTTCTTCCTAATTTCAGTAAAACATGCGCTCATCTCAACAATTTTGTTAAGATCTCATTTGTTTGTCATAAATCAACAGAAACCCACAATAAATTCCTAGATGAACTTTCAACACCCTTCTTCCTGGTGTACAGAGCCAAAGCTGTCCTTCCTCCAGAGATCAATATGGGTTCTCTTCGAGTTTGGACCTACAACGAAGCCGCGCTGGACCAGCTCTGGTGCGATGATATGGACCTTGCCGACGAGGCAAGATGCCAAGCAGCTGTCCGAAATGCGCGGTACCACCAGGCACTCTGCCGCTATCAGCAAAGGCATGTGTGCAATCTGCAGCTTGATGTAGGTGATCTGGTGCTGTGGCGAATACTTTCTTGAGAAGGAACGAACAAGCTCTTCCCCAGCTAAGAGGGTTCCTTCCGAGTGATCAAAGTTTCTCTCCCCAGATGCATACACTTTGCTACAGACGATGGGACACAACTTCCCAACCCCTGGAACATAGAGCACCTCTGTAAGTTCTACACTTAGCGCAGAGGTGAGTCTGTTGTTATTATAGTATTTCATAGTGTCTATGAACAAGTCGGGTTGGTCCAAGATGTATAGCATACTTAGCATGTTTTGGTACCATAAGTATGTACCCTTGCCCCCCTGTTATCTAGACCTATTATGAAATACAATAATATGAAAATCGACTCTACGTGCATTTACATTTTGTATGTTATTTATTTTCTCCCTTATACCTTCTCGCCAATAGTAAAGTTGTGTAATCCTATAGAAAATTGGTTTCTAATAATTCATGTGATACATATTCAAGTATTTTGGGTAGTCTTTTTTTGGGATGTATTGTTCGTTGAATGGCCTACTCGTCTGAAAACCAATGCCAATGATAGGTCCAGAGTGTGCTAAAGACTTAGCCTGGTCTAGCACCCTAAGTACGCCACTCTACCTTTTCTGGTGTTGCGTCAAAGTAACGCGGATCCGAATAGCACACGGACCTGTGTAAGCACAACAAATATACTTGTATTATTATACTGAATTGTTCAGGACCCAAATTTACATAAAGAATAATAAGACACAACTAAGCGATATGCAAGGAGAATCTCTTTACTACTTTTTCTTGTCTCTCATGTGCAGGACAAATGATTTACATGCTTGATTGGGAGCTACAGCGTTCCCAGGGGCTTGTTGTTAACGGGTATCGTTGGGTCAACAATCTCCGGCACCTCCAGGAAGATCAGTGCTAACATTTTGCATGTTGGCAAGGGGTCCCGTCAGTGCTCTCGAAGGCCACGATCAAGTTTGGAGCTACCCAAAAAGCTTCAATTTAGTGCCTAGTACCTGATGGTTGATGTCCTCAATCTATTTAGTATGTATACCAGGGGCAAGTAAACTTGTAGGATCGAAGAGCACGTGAAAATCTAGGGGGGGTGAATGGTAGATTTAAAACTTTTTTCAGCGGAAGCAATAAAAACCCCTCGGTAGAAAACGATCTGCTAAAGAAATCATGTGTGAGACTAATCTAAACGTGTTTCACCAGGAAAAAAGTGATATATATCAGAGAGCATCAAGTCCTGAAGACAACACAACAAGAAACACTCAAATCCGTCGAGAGAAACTCAAGTTACGATCGAAAGATCGAACAAAGGTCAATATGCTCTATCGAGTAAAAAACAAATCTGCAATACTGCAAAGAAACTCGTGTAGATCAAAAGCTGCAAATCCAATGACCGTGAAATTTGGAAAGATGATAGAAAATTAAGTTGTGAAGACAACCAAAAAAGAATCACATCAATCGGATTTGTAAAACTTGATTAATGATAAAATCACTGAACCAAGGTAGTGTTGTGCAGAAACTCGACGAGAAAGACTTGACAGAAACAAGTCGGACGAACAAGGCACAAAAGTTCCTTCAAACTACTATCTTTATTCAATAGAACATCATAGTAACAGCACCGAAGTCGTGCAGCATGAGCTCTGGCCTCCCTTGCTTAGATAACCAGCCCGAAGGCCAACTCAACTCAAACTAGGACTCTAATCCTACTCAGTTCACGAATCGTAACTTTCCATAACTGCTCAAGACTCTTCTATGCGCAGATAGAAGCAATCTTAAGACTTCCAAACACCTTAGGATCGTATTCCACATTCCTAAAAAAACTCAAATTCGTGACCCACATGAAATCCTATCATAACCAACTCAAAACTTTTCATATTTGAGTCGAACACGACTCAGCCGCAGTCTGAGTCCATAACCTAGTCGGTTGAACCTTTCCGACCAATTTTTTACATCCACATCTCTTCATCACGCCTCTGAACCATGTAGCCACGTACATGTACTCCTTGCACACGTGCAAACACCTTCCAACAACGTCCATGATATCTTCATATGCATTTTTCTTTATTCAAACATGTTGTGCAACCTCCCGATCAACTCAACCACAATTCCTCTCGAACTTGGTTGTTGGACCTCATCTTCTACATAAGACTAGTTCAATGGATCCCGTCACCAGCAATATCCTGAACTCAAGCAACACCTGCACATGAATAAACAATCAATACTTCCGAGCACAAGTCCTCGACTTGGCTCACGTTAGTTCTGAAACTACAACATCTTACGTGAGCACCTCACATATGCATGTTGCAAACCATAGCAAAATGATATCAGCCATATCAACCAAAATGCACCAAAAACATAGCAAATAAATACTAAGAAATATTTCCAAAAGTGTATAGCAAGTTTGAAACATTGCAAGATAAAAGCAGAACAATTGCAATCAAGCTTTGAACCTTGCCAAAGCTACCCGGTCCTTGAGTCGGAGTTTAATAAATAGAGGTTTTTGGAGTATTCAAAACTTTCATCGTCAAAGCCAATGTATTCAGCAGACATAGGTCTCACAATCTCCCACTTGATGAATGCATTGGCAACACCACTTAAAATCCAAACATTGGCACGAAAAGTTTTGAAAACAATTTCTTCCCCTTTTTTAAAATCAAATGAGATAGAAATAAATTTCTCCCCCTATACATATTTCTCCCCCTGAGAAGAATCGTGCAATCGTGCCAAAAACACTTGTGAATATGTGCAATGTGTGATCAATTTCTCCCCCTTTGACAATGTATTCAGCAAGGTACAAAAGAGAAATTTTAATTGTTATGAGCATATTATAACATATACGTATAAAACAAAGCTCATCCAAGTCATACTATCAAGTAACTTACACTATCACAACAATGAGATACATAAAGTACTGTAAGCCATGCTAGAGATCAAATGTAATTTTCAATTTAAGCAAGTCATGATCTCACAAACTTAACTATTTCAAAACTTGAAAGCATTACACTAGTTGCTGCATCTTATTATTTTTCAAAGCACAAACTTAGATCATATGATATTTGCAAGAGATTATATGTGCATCTGCCTTATTCTAACCAACCAATCAATTCCAATTACATTTGACAATTACAAGCTTAAGGACATGATTTTAGTAATACAAAACTTCTTCCAAGTTCATATCTAAGTGCAATGATAAGCCATCTCAAAAGAAGAAGTGCGATGCATGGATATTCTTTTGATCATTTCTCAATTTATATTTGTTCATAAAAACTCAACATGTGAGTTGATTACTTGATTAATTCTTTATGATTAAAAGCACATGTGAGCATGCAACAAGTTCAAAACAGCAAGAAAGTTTGACCATGACCAGATTTAGTGTAAGTAATTATTCCAATTACTAGACATAGCAAAAACTACAAAATGTATAACACGATTAATGTAGTAAGAAATTTCAGCATGTAAAAGGAATCACAAGGTCATATATGTATGAAATACAATGCTCATATTAGTTTAATTTTAAATTCACACATAGACTTCTCAAGTTTCAAAACACCCCCTCAATGTAAGCCATGAGGATGCATAACCCTATTTCACTACGAATGAAACAAAAACGAGTGAAATCCAAAGGTTTTGTAAAAATGTCAGCCAATTGTTGTTCGGTATCTACATGGTGAAGCACAATGTTTCCTTTTTCAACATTATCACGGAGAAAATGATACCTAATGTCAATGTTCTTAGTTCTAGAATGTTGCACGGGGTTTTTAGCAATGCAAATGGCACTAGTTTATCACAAAACAGTAGAAAACTATCTAGATCAACCCCATAGTCTTTAAGTGTTTGAACAATCCAAAGAATTTGTGAGCAAGCACTAGTAGCAGCTACATATTCAGATCCAGTTGTGGATTGTGCAACTGAATTTTGTTTTCTAGAGGACCGAGCAACAAGTGAATTACCAAGAAAATGACAAGCACTCGAAGTACTTTTTCTATCAATCCTAGAACCACCAAAATCAGCATCAGAAAAAGCTCTCAAAGTAATGGTTGAGGAAGAAAGAAGAAAAATGCAAAAATCTTGAGTTCCATGTAAGTACCTGAGAATCCTTTTGAGGGATTGATGATGTGAAGCACTTGGGGAGGCTTAAAACCGTGCACAAAGACATACGCTGAATTGTATGTCAGGTCTTGATGCCGTGAGGTACAAAAGTGATCCGATCATGCTTCTATATTCTTTTTTATCTACGGGTTCACCACCTTCATCAAGTTCAAGTGTTGTTGTTGTTGTTGTTGTTCCAATTGGTGTCCGAAGAGGCTTGCTTTTGTCCATGTTGAAGCACTTGATAAGGTCCCTGGTATACTTCGTTTGATGCACAAAGGTATCCTCCTTGGTTTTCTTGATTTGCAGCCCCAAAAAGTGAGTTCACCCATCATACTCACCTCAAATTCTGAACTCATCATAGCTGAAAACTTGGACACAAGATCATGAGAAGCACAACCAAAGATAATATCATCCACATACACTTGAACAAATAGTGAGTCATTGCCATGCTTAAGCACAAAAAGGGTTTTATCAACCTTGCCCATGGTAAACCCCTTTCCAAGTAAGAATGTTTTTAACCTATCATACCATGCTCTAGGGGCTTGTTTGAGATCGTACAAGGCTTTGGACACTTTGTAAACATGATTAGGAAAATCTGGATTTTCAAAACCTAGTGGTTGTTTGACATAAACCTCCTCATCTATGTATCCATTAAGAAATGCACTTTTAACATCCATTTGATATAGCTTAATACCTTTATATGCAGCAAAAGCTAACAAAATTCTTATGGCTTCTAATCTAGCAACAGGAGCAAAAGTTTCATCAAAATCTAGACCTTCAACTTGAGTGAAACCTTGAGCAACCAACCTAGCCTTATTCCTAACCACAACCCCATCCTCACTTTGTTTATTTTTAAACACCCATTTAGTTCCAATTAAAGTGTGACCTTGAGGTGGAGGTACAAGTTTCCAAACATTATTTCTTTCAAAATTTTGTAACTTTTCTTGCATGGCAATAATCCAAGATTCATTAGTGAGTCCGTGTGATATATCTTTAGGTTCAAAAGAAACAACAAAAGCAGAATGGGCATAAGAGTTTTGATCGCAAAACCTGGACCGTGTGACTCGTTCGTGCAAGCTTCCAATAATTTGTTATGGAGGATGACTTTTGAGAACCCGGAGGGGAGTGGACACTTCGCAAGCTTTTTTATTCTTCATGTTCATCACAAATCGATGAGCTTGTGACTTGAGGAGGATCTGGACCAGTAATGGTGGTCGTCGGTGCTGGCTTTGAATCAAAATCGGGAGCTGAAACAATGTCCTTAGCTGCTGAATTTTCGGGCAGCAGCACCACTTCTTGCTAATGTTCAACGAAAATACTCTCCTCCTGCAGATATGGATCCGGACCTGCAATGTTTGAGCTAGTACCTGTGCTAGCTTCATCAAAAGACACCTCACAAGTCTCCACAATTTTGTTAGTGTCAAGTAAAAGCACACGGTAGCCTCTAGTATGAGATGGATAACCAAGAAACATGCCATCAATGGATCTAGGTTAAAATTTATCAAGATTACCATGTTTCTTAACAAAGCATTTGCAACCAAAGAACTGAAAGTTTGTAACACTAGGCCTATGTCCAAACCGAAGCTCATATAGCTTTTTACCTAGCTTAGTGCGCAAGAAAACACGATTTGAGACATAACAAACGGTTGCAATCGCATCAGCCCAAAATTTCTTAAGAGTTTGATATTCATCAAGCATAGTCCTAGCCATCTCAACTAAGGTTCTGTTCTTTCTTTCTACAATACCGTTTTGTTGAGGTACATATGGTGAAGAAAATTGATGATTTATTCCATTTTCAGCACAAAGGTGATCAAAAGTTTGATTTTTAAATTCGGTTCCGTTATCACTTCTAATTGCCTTTAAAGATCGTGGGTGATCAATTGATAATCTAAGAAATAATATTCTAAAGTGACTAAAAGCTTCATTCTTAGATGCCATAAAGTAAACCCAAGAGTCTCTAGAATAATCATCAACAAACATAAGAGCATACCATATACCTCCGAAGGATTGAACACGTGAAGGTCCTACAGTGTAAAGGTGCAAAAGTTGACCCGGTTCAGTTGTCATGATCATTGTGAGAGGAGTATGTGAACTTGCAACCATCTTAGCATGTCTACAAGAAGAGCACACAATTTCTTTGTCCCGTTTAAGCATAGGCAACCCACGTATGCGATCAAGAGCACTAACACGCATTAGATGATCAAACCCTACATGACCAAGTCTATGATGCCAAAAATATATGTCCTTTGAATCATTAGCAACTATACGAAGACATATCAAAACTAGCTTTACAAACTCTTCCAATCCGAGACATGTTAAAGGTAAGCTCACTATTTGAACCTACAACTTTGCAGCAATTTTTATTGAATATAATTTCTAGATTTTCATCTAGCAATTGTGAAACAGAAAGCATGTTGTATTTCAAATTTTTGACAAGTGCCACATTATTCAAAGTGTAGTGATCATTTAATCTAACCGAACACTTAGCAATAATAGGAGTTGAAGAACTATCGAGAAAATTAACATTCGCTACACGTGACACAAAAGAGAGGGAGGAGAACCATTCTTTATTACTAGTCATGTGGCGTGAGCAACCTGAATCCGCAATCCATATGTTCTCCTTCCTCGAGCGTGTAACCTATATAGAAGCACAATACATCGATGACTCAATACTGGGGTCAGTCAAAAGACATTTAGGAATCCAGTACTGAGTCACACGACGTCTAGCAGGAATAACATGGGAAAGCTAAGATAAAACAGCAGGTTTATAAGCCAAAGCTTGAGGATTTTTGTATCCATCTACAGTCCTACGAGATGTTACATGAGTAACACGAAAAATAGTCGATTTGGGAGCAAACTTTGCATGTTTTCGACTCATTACAGCAGATTGCATGTTCCTATCATTCGGTTTAGCAAGTGCAGCAAATTTTGCATGAAAGTTATGAGATCTAGTAATCATTCTTTCCTTTTTCTGTTGTTTAGCTAGTCTATAACAAAAATCTATGACATGACCATCTCTACCACAGTAGGTACAATGAAATTTAACTTTGTGTTCATGTCTAGATGAGCAAGCAACATTTTTATTTGAAACTGAATAAGACAACACACTTGTAGATTTGAAAACCACTTCTTTTTGTTTAGGAACTGTTTGAATCAAACCACTTCCTAATGACTTTACAATTTTAGGTAGATGTGCCTTAGCATGAGCATGAGAATCGAAACCTAAACCAGTTTTATCATCGCAAGACTTGGAAGAATTTAGCAGAGAGTTTAGGTTCTTATTACAAAACCGATCTAATATCCTATGCATGTCATCAAGTTTATTGGACAGATCAAGGCAATTTACAAATGAAGTTTTTCCTTTTAATTTGCAATTGGAACAATATTTAAATTCATGAGAATGTAAAGCATTGTTCAATACAGAAATTTCATTCATAGCATCTTGTAGTTTCTTATCAAGATCATCACAAGTAGAACAATGCAAATCAATTGTAGAACAGCTAGCATCTTACAAATTTTTATCATTAAGTGCAGCAAGCTCTGTTCTTTTCAATTTCTAACTCAAGTTTATCAAGTGTGGAGGTGTGCGCACTTCTTAATGAGGACAATTGTTCATATATTAAATCACATGAGAAACAAGAATCATCACTAGGAATCAAGGATTTCAAACGATTAATTTCATATTCTAGTGACTCAATTTTAACAGCATTGTCCCTAAGTTTGTTTTTCCTTTTTCTTAACTATAACAGTGGCACGAGAAATAGCATCACACATTTCTTCACAAGTAGGACATACCTCTTCATTGCCGCTGTTGTGTTCAGTCTCCTCCATACCTGATCTTCACTTGCCCGCCATGAAGCACAAGTTTGCCAAATCATCTTCATCTTTGTCACTTCCAATGTCCACATCGCTTGAGCCAAGTTCTTGAAGTGCGGAGATAAAATTGCTTACCAATTGACGTCCTTTAAAACCCTTCTTTTTCTTTGTATCTTTTGCAGAGGCGTGCTTCGTCCTTGTTTGCTTTTCATCCCAACAAGTAGGACCTGAATGGTTAGGGCAATATGAATGAAAATTTCATTTCTTACCACATTCGAAACATTGTTGAGGTCCAGAGCTTCCCCTCCTTCTAGTTCTCACATTTTGCAATTCTTTTGAGAGCCTAGTAGAGAGAAGTATTAGCTCCTCCTCTGGAAACTCCTTAATCTGTTCAAGGGTTAGAGAGGACAACAAAGCAAGTGTACCACAAGATGAAGATTGGTCCGAGCTAGGCATATCACATTGAGAAACAAATGCAAGAGACATGTTGGGGTTCTTACGTGAGATTATGTCAATTTCATGAGTTTTCAATTTAGAATATAGTACATCTAAATTAAGTGTACTCATGATAGTAGGTTCACAAATAGATGTAACCCTCATCTCCCAAATTGTCATGTCTAATGCACTTAGTAGTTGCCTAGCATTCTCAGCATCTGAAAATTATATTGACGCTACGCAAGTTGCTGAGAATATTATTAAAGCGAGCAAAGAGATCGTCGATGGACTCACTTGATTCCATCTCAAAGCGCATATACTCATTTTTAATATGTCTTGTCTTACCTCTTTGATCGTGTTGGATCCTTCATGGTAGTCGCAGAGTGCTTTCCACACATCGTATGCAGATCGGAGGTGAGCAACACGATCGAAGTCGCTTTGAGTTAATCCTTGTATGATTAAGTTGCGAGCCTTCTTGTTGTTGTTAACATCTCTCATGTTTGTAGCCGTAACTTGATAGTTTGACGACATGTCGTAAGTATTGTACACCTTTTCCCATATTGCAAATCATTGCACCTGGATAAAGGCTTCGATACGTGCCTTCCAAACCTGAAAATCAATACCACTAAAGAAACAAGGTTTTACGGAGTATTTCTCTATGATGATCAGTCAAAACACTAGCAAATCAGAAAGATTAGAGCACCGTGGCTGTGATACCAATTGTAGGATCGAAGATCACGTGAAAAGCTACAAGAGGGGGGTAAATGGTAGATTTAAAACTTTTTAGCAGAAGCAATGAAAACCTCTCAGTAGAAAATGATCTATTAAAGAAATTGTGTGTTAGAATAATCTAAACGTGTTTCACCTTGACAAAAGAGATAGACATCAGAGAGAATCAAGTCATGAAGACGACACAACAAGAAGCACTCAAATCCATCGAGAGAAACTCAGGTTACAATCGAAAGATCGAACAAAGGTCAATCTGTTCTACCGAGTAAAAAACAGATTTGCAATACTGCAACGGAACTCGTGTAGATCAAAAACCGCAAATTCAATGACCGTAAAATTTTGAAAAATGATTGAAAAATTAGTTTTGAAGACAACCCAAAAAAATCACATCAATCGGATCTGTAAAACTCGAGGTATGATAAAACCACCGAACCAAGGTAGTGTTGTGTAGAAACTCGACGAGAAAGACTTGACAGAAACAAGTCGGACGAACAAGGCACAAAAGTTCCTTTAAACTATGATTTTTATTCAATAGGACACCATAGGAACAGCCCCAAAGTCGTGCATCACAAGCTCTGGCCTCCCTTGCTTATATAACCAGTCCGAAGGCCAACTCAACTCAAACTAGGACACTAATCCTACTCAGTTCACGAATCGTAACTTCCATAACAGCTCAAGACTCTTCTATACGCAGATAGAAGCAACCTTAAGACTTCCAAATACCTTAGGAACATATCCCACATTCCCAAGACAACTCAAATTCGTGACCCAGGCGAAATCCTACCATAACCAACTCAAAACATTCCATATTTGAGTCAAACACGACTTAGCCGCAGCCTGAGTCCATAACCTAGTCGGTTGGACCTTTCCGACCAATTTTTTACTTCCACATCTATTCATCACGCCTCAGAACCATGTAGCCACGTCTATGCACTCCTTGCACACGTGCAAACATCTTCAAACGACGTCCATGATACCTTCATATGCATTGTTCTTGATTCAAACATGTTACTCAACCTCCCGATCAACTCAACCACAATTCCTCCCAAACTTGGTTGTTGAACCTCATCTTCTCCCTATGACTAGTTCAATGGATCCTGTCACCAGCCATGTCTTGAACTCAAGCAACACCTGCACATGAATAAACAACCAATACTTCCGAGCACAAGTTCTCGACTTGACTCACGTTAGTTCCGAAACTACAACATCTTACGTGAGCTCCTCACATATGCATGTTGCAAACCATAGCAAAATGATATCAGCCATATCAACTAAACGCACCAAAAACTTAGCAAATGAATACTAAGCAATCTTTCCAAAAGTGTAAAGAAAGTTTGAAACATTGCAAGATAAAAGTTGAACAATTGCAATCAAGCTTCGAACCCTGCCAAAGCTACCTAGTCCTTGAGTCGAAG
Source organism: Tuctoria greenei (assembly GCA_036927565.1). Taxonomy (NCBI): domain Eukaryota; kingdom Viridiplantae; phylum Streptophyta; class Magnoliopsida; order Poales; family Poaceae; genus Tuctoria; species Tuctoria greenei. The sequence continues at coordinate 95,338,238 of JAYESD010000004.1, read as the reverse complement.
ATCAATAAAAAGATGTTTTGGAGTATTCAAAACTTTTATCGTCAAAGCCAATGTATTCAGCACACATAGGTCTCACAAAACTATGATAATGACAACATAGAAGACTCAACAATGAACACAAAATATGAAGTGCACGAGAATTTTTTTAAAGTTCGTCTTTTTACGAAGAGTTTGAAGATACAGTGGCGGATACAAGAGGATGAGGAGATCCAAAGTGTCTCTAGAGTTGTGTTGAAACCACGCGGCTACCTTCTTGACAGCATCCTGCACGCTGGCCTCGACAGCTTCCTCCATCTCTTTGACGGGCCCTTCAAGAACTGGAGCTAGAGAGATAGAGGGGTCCCAGCTACGGAAGCTAGTAAGCACGTATTATGCTACTGACTTGGCCAACTTCCTCCCCTCTATGTGAAGCTGGTTGCTGATGATGTCTCCCAGCGCTTCCAGCCTAGCTCCGGTTGAGTTTAGTGCTATGATGGCCTGACCGACTTCTAGCTCCGGGTTGCTCATCCGCACCGGACTGAAGCCCAAGGGGGCCAGTGCATTTTCTGCATGCCCTAAGAAGTCTCAAATCTGGTGGCCTTCTATCCTCCTCGCGGCCTCCAGCTCCTCTAGAGACATCCTAGCGGTCTTCAACTTTGTGAAGCCCCCATTTGCTAATCGTTCAACCTCCTTGGCATGCTGCTGCATCCATTCAGCAAGATGCCTTTTTTGGTCAACAACTTGTTTCTCATGGAGGGCCATGTGATCCTTCCTCGCCGCCAGGTTCTTCGGCTCTGCTTTCACCTCATCCTCCATTGTGGACACAGCAAGCTCTCGCTTGTTGACCTCATATCCTGCTTGCATACTGGCTTCTTCTCCTCTTCAAAGCATGATTTAAATAGTTTGAACCGAAGAGCCATATCTTTCTCTCCGCGCTCTAGTTTTTGAGAGATCTTCGCATCTCTTCTTTGGAGCTCCTGCTCCTTGCCAGCCACCTCTTGGCATTTGAGGAGCTCCTCCTTCAAATTATTCAAAGACTCGAAGGGGGCATTTGCTAAGTCTTTGGCAGCCACCGCTTTATTGTACACTTGTCGAGTTTGGGTGTTCAACACTTTGATGGCAGCTTGTTTATCATTGAGCAGATCATCCATCCGTGTCAGGCGCGCCCGCTCAGCTGCAAGTCGGTCCCTCTCATTAGCCAGGCGGGTCTGCGTCAGCTTCGTCTTAAAATTTAGAAGTTTCCGCCATCGCCTTAGAGTCTCCCGCTCTGTTTACAGAACATTCTGCTCGTGATCAAAGCCAAGGTGCACTTTGCAAAGACTGGAGCACGCATTCTCTATGGAAAGAGACAGCAGGATCGGCTTTGGACTTTCCATCAACTCCGCCGGCGCCTCCATGGCTTCGGCTATAGTCGTCGAAGCCAATGGCACAAGCATGGACCCCAACATGTCTTCATCAGCTACATCAGTCTCCGGGATGTCAACCTCCCTTAGCACCGACAATGATGCAACATCAGTCGATGCCCTAAGCACCTCCATGGCGTCAGCCAGCAGCTCCATCGCAGTGTTAGACAGTACCACAAGTGCCTCTGTGGCATTTGTTGACGGCTAGTACATCATAGATGAAAATCGGCAAGCGCACGGAGAAACTACTGTAGCACTTCCCCTTAAAGAGTATTCCCAAGGGTATCGAGTCCAAGGAACATGTGTGCTAATCTTCTAACTAGTTCACCCAAGGACACAAAGTTTGGTGGTAGGCAAGGGATAAAGTGGATTTCCTAAAAGAAGGGGTTTCAATTCAAAACTGTCAATCAATAGCAGCTTGTATTGGGCACGGGCTTACCATGGTCTGCCAGGCGACTCCTGCCAAGAGCCTACGTCGTAGTCGAACGTGGAGGATTACAATGGACTGATAGGGCTGTCACCACCTACCGCCCACCTCTACCACCCGTGGACTACGAGATAATCAAAGGTAACATCGAGCCTAGACACCAGGCTACGCTATCGATTACTTCTCTAACCTCTCTAGCAAAGACTAGGGCCTCTAAATCAATACAGCGATGAATGAACAAACAACTAAGGAATTAAGATGCTTGAATTAAATAAATGAACTCAAATGGAAATCATTTACCTTACTTCAGATGGAAAGAATTGTCGAGGTACAAGGGTGGAGAGGGTTTGACAAGCCCGAACCCTATCCTTAAGTGGAAGAAGCCAGATAAGCTGAATCCTCCTCCTCCTCCTCTTTCTCATTCTCTCACTATATTTTAAGCACTTGGGCAGCTCTACACCTTTGGAGTGGAGTACTAGACTCATGCTTTTGGTGTGTGGAGTGAGGGAGTCCCCTACCCCCTATTTATACCCTCCAATGGTCGGTTTGGTGCTAGAAAAAGCGAGGGACTCAGTCACCATCGTGATCTCCAAGCCATGGGGAGCCAACACGTGGCGGTTGACTGAGTTTAGCGCGAATACCAGGTCGGGCGACCTGGTGGTTCGGCCGAACTGCAAACGGCTCCAATCATTGCGAAACTTCTCTTTAACACTGTTATGTGGGCCCCCATCATGGGTATGGGTGATTTTCTTATTTTTAGTTGGTTTCTACTCTGAGTGGGCCCATGAATCCTCGTCCTTGCGCCTGATTGGTCGAAAGGTGTGTTTCTTGGATTGGCCCCTGGAAATACGTCTAATTAAAGGCATAATTCACCTGCATATGACATTGCACCGACACATGTGGAAGTAGTTAGTAAATTGAATGTAGGCCCAGAGGGGGGGTGAATAGGCCTTTTTGAATTTTCTCGGTTCCTGTAACACTCAACAACAAAGTCAATACCGGAGATATCGGACTAGTCCGGTAAAGTGCGGACTAGTCCAGTTTTCACGGGCTAAGTTGATCAAGTTCAGTCAATTTGATTGATTCGTTAATGTTTGCAGTGGAAATATAAACTTGAATGACAGTTTAATAGTTGTATGTCAAATTCTATTACAATTAAGGCTCTTGTTCAACAATTTAACTCAAATTGAACAAAGTGAATCAAACCCTAGATTAAGTTGATCAATTAAGATGAAGAACGCAAAAGGACAAGACACACGATTTATCCCGTGGTTCGGCTACCACGAAGGCAACCTACGTCCACGTTGAGGAGCCCACAAAAGGACCAGATCTTCTCCAACCCTTCCCTCGTCGGATCGCCACGAAGGCCAATCCTCTTCCACTAATCACAAAGGGTAAATAACCAAGTTGAAAGGGCGTTCTCACACGTTGAGAGCTCCCTTCATTACAACTTACAAAGCCACCAATAACACACTCGAAAATTACAAATTGAAACGCAAGAGTGTGTTAGAGAATCAAACCAAGAGCTCAATGATGTGTGCCAAGTGTCTCTCCAATGATCTAGAAGTGATCTTCAATAGGTTGATCGATTTTGCACTTAATTTCGTGGAGAGGGGTGGTTTTTGAGTCTCTTGGGAGGTGTGACGGCGCTAGGGTTCGAGAGAGTGTAAAAGTGGGCCGTGCACCTCTACTTATATGGGGTTTCTAAAAGTGACCGTTAGGGTTCAGAAAGATCGGACTAGTCCATGGTGGTCACCGGACTAGTCCGGTGTGCTGTGTGTAGCAAACCCTAAGTGTCCAAGAATATCGGACTAGTCCGGTTGAAAACGGACTTGTCCGATTTCACTACTTGAAATCTTCGGACTAGTCCGATTGCCATCGGACATGTCCGGACATATGAAACCCTAAGTGTTTAGGATGACAAGTCCGCACTTGGAGGACTTGTCCGATTTAGATCAGTGTGTATATCGGACTAGTCCGTGTAGACACCGGACTTGTCCGAAGTGGATCAGAAAGAATATCGGACTAGTCCGGATCACAACGGACTTGTCCGATTTTGTGTGACTTGTGCATTGTGTTGAGGACTAGTCTGCATTGGGGAGGACTAGTCCGAAGTGGATCAGAAAGATATCGGACTAGTCCGGTGGATACCGAACTTGTCCGATCTAGTGCAAAAAGTGATATCGGACTAGTCCGGCTGATATCGGACTAGTTCGGTCCTGTATAACTTTGTGCATTGTGTGTGTGTGCTTGAAAGTGATTGAGCTCTTGGGTGTGTTTCCTTAACACACTCCATACATAATAATCTACTATTTTCTTCTCCTTGAGCTCAAATTCACTTTGCTTCTCATTTCCCTTCTTTTTGGCATTTTGCTCATTTTTCATTATTTGCCTGCATTCATCTCAACAAAAGGATTAGGATCCCAATTGCTTGTCATAAATCATCCAAAACCCACAAGGGAGTCCTAGATGCACTTTCAATCTCCCCCTTTTTGGTGATTGATGACAACCAATTGAGATTTCACAAAATAAGGCAAAAATGAGATTTTCATAAAGTATGCACATATGACTCAAAAATACATCAAGCAACAAGAGAATTATTCATATGTGCATTCTTTATGGTGGGATGCATACTAAGTGCATGAATACATTGAGAATGACAGAATTTACATTAATCAACCGGCACCAAGTGCATATGACATTCCAGGAGCAAAAATGCAGTTTTCATCACATACTCGCAAATAAATTGAGCAATTCATCACAAGACCAAACTTAATATGAAAACAGTGTTAAACTATTACAATCACAAATAAAAGTACAGAGAAGGCTCTCTCCTCGCATCCTATTATAGCTAAAGCTAAGACTTGACTCCCCCTCAATCTCTCCCCCTTTGGCATCAAGACACCAAAAAGAGAGAGAGGAAGGTCCTAGGTTCTTCACTCTTCGCTGTCTGTCCTCTCGTCATCTTCTTCGTCTTCTTCGTCTCCGCTTGACGAGGAGGAGAGGGAGGAGGAGGAGCGGAGCTGCTCGAGCCCCCAATGCCAAAATAGGCAAGCTCGGAGAGGGACAAGGGCCCGAGCTCGGAGATGTCAAGATCAGAATCTTCAGAAATTACTGGAGATCCAATGGGGTTGATCTCCAGCTTTTCACTCAGTTGCTTCATATTGGCTTTGATATATCTCATATCCTCCTTCCTCTTCTGATTGAGTTTATGAAGCTTTACTTCAGTCTTCTTGCAGGAGGAGAATATCGCGGACAAGTATTTGAGGATCCCACTGGCAGATCCTCTCCGAGGGGCTTCACTGGAGGGGGGAGGAGCCCTAGCAGCATCTCTTTCTCTTGCCGGTGCCTCAGGAATTGAGGCCGGCGAGGGAGCAGCTTGGACACTCACAGGCTGAGGCTTCTGAGACCTCAGGTGAGTGTGCTCTACATCCTTCACGAATTCTATTCCTGTGACCTTCTCAATCATGAACATCAAGTAGGGAGCATAGACACAGGACCGGTTGGGGGTGTTTGAGATGTTGACCATGTCGTTCCATATGTAATATGCAACATCAAACTGTCTCTTCTTGCTTATGACACTCATTAGAGTCCAGAGGTAGCCCTGTACACTCCCTGCATCCCCATCCTTGGGGGCAATGGTCTTCTGGAGAACTCTGTTCAGAACCACAAAGAAGGGCTTCATGTTCTTTGTGGAGGGAGGAACATACTTAGAGTTGGGCTCATACAAGAACTTCATTCTGTCCCACTCAATGACCCCTATGTTGTGGATGATCAGGTGGTCATGTCCAGCAGAGTCTAAATGGAGCAAGCTTGCAAAACCTCCTGTGTGATGGAGTACTTGGATCCATGGGTCATCCAAGTCACACTCTCTTCATCTTCACTCAAGAAGTGGCACGTTGCATAGAATTATTGTAAGGATCGAAACGCCCTAGAGGGGGGGTGAATTGGGCTTTCTTTCAATTTTTTAAAGCAATTAAGAAAATTAACGACCTCAAGCCCAATTCCCTATGCGATTAAACTATGCAATCAATGTAAATTAAAGTTGCGGAATGAAGATTGCATAAGTGTAAAAAGGGAGAGGGATGCAAACGCTCAAGGGACACGGAGTTTATCCCGTGGTTCGGTAAGATCACAAGGATCTACCTACATCCACGTTGTGGCACCCACCGAAGGGTTTTGCCACTCCCAAGTCACCGAGACAAGGGGATTCTTCACTATTCTTCTCCGTTCGCCAACCTCGGCAAGGTGGAGCTCAAGCCTTGTACACTTTGGAATCCTCCGGGCTTCCACAATCTTCTTGGCAAGCTCCGGAAGTTGCACACACCAAGGGACACTCCCTTATGGCTCTCACTACACTAGAGACTCCAATCACCAAGAATGGAGGCACCCAAGCACTATCTCTAGCTAGTTCTAGCCTATCTCTTGGTGTACAAATGATGAGCAAATGATGTGAAAGTGGTAGCTCTATTGCTTGAATGCTCTAGGATGTGTAGAGTATGTCTGGGCTTCAAGTCTTATCGATTTCACAGGTTGAAGGGGTATAAATAGCCAGCCTCCACGAGATAGCCGTTGGAAAAGTAGGCTGACATCACTTCTCTGCGAACACCGGATGATCCGATGTCTCCCCTTCAGTTAACATCGGTCAAAGCCAAATTAGCTGATGTCACTGTGTCAGATATGACCGTTGTTAGACCGATGTTGATCTGTCTTCTCATCGGATGATCCGGTGGCTCTTCCTCCAGAATTTTGCTTGATCTTGAAGCTCACTGGAGTGATTGACCGATGTGTGTAAGTCTGCACATCGGATGATCCGGTGCTTCACTTGGTCCAATGGTATTGCAATCTGTGATGATGGACCGATGTCATTGAGCCACTCACATCGGATGATCCGGTGAGAGCATTTGTCTGAGGTCTTCTTTTTCAGTTGAACCAACTCGACCGATGTAGTCAACTCATAGAACGTCGGTTGATCCGGTGTGCTCAATCTTGTTGACTTCGAGTTGTTTTGAGTTGTTCTTTTGGAATTTGAACTTGTGACCTCTTTGACACTTGTTTGAAATGTTGTTTTGATTGTCTTCAAGCATTGAGTGATATCAAGTTAGAGCTTTCACTTCTTGTCTTCATATGATTTGATTTGATCTCATTCGTTGATTTTATATGTGTCTCCAATGTAATTTTGATTTCATTTGATTGAGTGTTATTGAGACCTTGCATTCACAAATTCATTAGTAATATTGAATGGTTGTCATTAATCACCGAAACCGTACCTCATGGGGCCTAGATGCTTTCAATCTCCCCCTTTTTGGTGATTGATGACAACACAATAATTTAAAGCGCAATAATAATGAATTTGATGATAATACTCAAGTATATATGCAATGAATACAGCATAGGACACATTAAGCTTGTAAAACGCAAAAGAAATTTGTGGTGCGAAAAGCTTAATTGATTAAAAAAAACATGAGCAAATGAGACAAGTGAAAGAGTGCTTAATTAAAATTACAAAAGAGTACTCAAGCATGAATACAAAGGATAAGCACACACTCCCCCTTCACTCCCCCTGAGACTACCACTCCCCCTGACTCTTCTACATCTTCTCCCCCTTTGGCATCAAGACACCAAAAAGGGATCAGAACGCCTACAGACCCTGAGAGCTGGGCGCGAGGACGAACTGGTCACCGTCGCAGTCGTCGGAGCTAGAGTCTCCGGTCGTAGGAGCTACCGGAGCGGCGGGAGCTGGAGGGTCCGCTGCCGGTGCTGGAGGAGAGGAAGCAGGTACTGGAGGTGCCGGTGGAGCTGGAGGAAGTGGAGCGCTCACCACGGACGCCGGCGTCTGCTGGAACAAGATCGTCGCCGGCAGTGGTGAGTGAATCGGTGCGCTAGATGCCAGAAGTGGTGACATACTGATTGAAGGGATAGGAGTAGTAGGCACCTGAGCAACACCTGGAGCCAGTCCCAGTCCAGGCTGCTGTGGAGGAAGGGCGATCCCGGTCTGAGTGTAAAGGTTGGTGATCAACCCTAGGATCCCCATCATGGCCTGCTGGGTCTGCTGCTGCTGGTCGAGGGTACGGCGGTGCATCTGATCTACCAGGTTGGTGAACCGGTCCGTATCCTCTCGCCTCTGACGGGCGATCTCCAGCTGGAGCTCCTGCTGCTGCCGCTGCAGCTGTGCCAGGTGAGCAGCCTGCTCTGCCCTAGCCTGCTCAGCAGCGAGCCTGTCCTGGCGCTGCTGCTCGATCATCTGCTGAAGAAGAGATGACAGCTCTGACGGCTGTGACACCTGCGCCTCGGACACAGGAGGTGGTGTCGGTGGCGGAGCAGCTGATCCTCCTGCCTCGGCGTCGTGCTGCCTCGGTGAGGGTGGAGGCGGAGGGAAGTACTCCTCGACACTCTCGTCTGTGTCGCTCTCGGACCAGACGTGCTGCAAGTCCTCCCCCTGAGCCTCAGCCTCAGCAAGCCTCTCGTCCTCCCGCTCTAGGTCGGACCAGTCTTCCTCTGACAGACGGGCCCGGACCTGGCGCTCAACTGGACGACCAAGGCGACGGTCTCCAGGAGCAGAGGCACGATAGTGACCAAAGCGAGTCACACTCTCGTCAGCAAGCCGGGCCTGTGCTGCATGTCCCTCAGGCACCACCATAGAGCAAATGTAACTGATCCAGTGCCCGTAGACCATCTGCCTCATCATGCCAATCCCATCCGTGATTACGTCTTCCATCTCGCATAGGAGTATGTCCACGATATCGAAATCCATCCCGTTCATTATGTGAACAGGAGGGTCTGCTGCAGACTCGTGAACCCCTCCAAGTAACCTGACCTCGGCAGGAGCGTGCGGCGCAAGGCGAGGTGCACAATGCGCGCAGCTGGAGTCAGGAGAGCTGGAACTCTCGGCTGGTCCGGGGAGAACGAGGGGCCAAACAGAGAGCGGATCTCGTCAAGTTGTGGTGCTACCCCTCTAGTAAGTGGCCTCCTCGGTGGATCTGCCTGCCCATAGACCTTCTCGTGCACGCAGGTGTCGTGCAGGTCCAACTCAAGAATATGCCCCAAAGTCTCCCTCGAGAGGTGGTAGCGCTGACCATTGAACATGAAGGCAATCGACCTCCTGCCCTCTGAGATGTACAGGGTCGCGTAGAAGACACGGACCCACTCTTCCACATAAGCACTTCTCTCATAAGACAGCAGCTGCACCAAACCTCTGTATCTCTCAAAGAAAGGACGGACCTCAGTCTGTGCTGCCAATGCAAGCTGCCCCCAGTCCAGGTAGTTGTGCTGAAAAAGCTTGTGCCCCCAACGCCTGTAGGTCTCATAGAGAGACGCCTGGGTGACAGTCCAGAAGCGACTGTCCACAAGAGTCTCTCGGGGCTGTGGGAACCACTCCTCAAGCAGCATGTTCCAACGGAGCTTGCGTAGCTGCTTGGCCTTCATCTTCCTGTAGTCCGTCAGCCGGACTCCCTCACCGACACGGACGGCCGTGTCCATCTCGTAGATGTCCCTCTGAGCTTCCCTGTCCTCGCGACGGTCGGCGGCCGTCGGTCTTGGACGAGGAACGGCCGGGGACTGACCTCCCCGTGTCCGGGCTGAGCGCCGGCGGACAAGCGGCTCGACCGGCTCCTCCTCGATGTCGGAGTTGTCGATCACAGGAGGCTGCCGAGCCTCGCGGATCCTCAGGGATCCCCCACGGCCGCGCTCACGCTCCTCGGCGGCGCGAGCGGCTATTAGAGCCTGCTTCTCATCCTTCAAAAGTTTGCGCTTCTTCGCGGCGGGCTCCGCGATTGCTTTTCCCTTTCCTTTGCGGTCACGACCCATCTTAGCGACGATGGAGCTCGGGAAAACCTAGCGACGGGGAGGTGACCGGAGATGGCGGCGTCGCGGGGTGGAGGCGCTGCGATGGAGGGAAGAGTGGTCGCGGTGATTGGATGCGGTGGAGAGGTGCGGTGAGGCGGCGGTGGCGCTTGGGCGCGGGTGGAGCACGGCGGCGCGGCGTTTGGGCGCGGGTGGAGCACGGCGGCGCGGCGTTTGGGCGCGGGTGGAGCACGGCGGCGCGGTGGGCGGCGGCGGCCGGAGACGGCGGCGGCGGCGCCTAGGGCGGCGGCGGCGGCGGCTGGGTGCGAGGGAGAGGCGGCGCGCGGTGGTCGACGAACGGAGGAGAGGCGGCGGCGCGCGGGCGAGTGAGAGGTCGGGGAGAGAGAGTCACGGCGGCGGCGCGCGGGTTTAAATAGTGGGACCCAAACCCTAGCCGAAAATTTAACACCGGATGGACCGATGCGAGGTAATATGAACATCGGTCGAATGCAACAGTAAGGATATTCAAGAATTGTTGTTGACACCGGATGGACCGACGTCTAGGGTTTTGATCATCGGTCGAATAGCACAGTAAGGGTGTTCAAAAGAGTGATGTAGACACCGGATGATCCGACGTTAGAGGGAGTAAACATCGGTTGAATTGACCGCCACTTCGGATGAGTGAACATCGGATGGACCGATGTTTTCCAGGATGAACGCGTCGGATCATTTGAGGTTCTGACTGAATTGGCCCTTGAAGAATGAACACCTATTGGTCCGATGAGGGATTGGCATAGGCATCGGATAATCCGATGACAACAGAACGAAAACATCCCATATATGTCCTTTGACCAAACAACCAATCAAAGAGAAACACATGTCTTAGGACTTTTTGGGCAACCCCTTACCCCTCAAAAAGCTAATATGCCAATAGCTTGGCTAGGCCTTAATGCAAATGGAACACCAAGAAAAATGGAGGAAAATATCCAAATAAAATGTAAGGCCCATGCTTTGTGAGGTAGAGTATGAAGACTTCTATCTCTTTGAAGCATGATCCTCTAGGCATTAACGTACCTAACATTTTGTTCTTTCCACCTTATATGAGTTGAGATATTGCATTTCAAACAAGTCTCCTTCTCATGAGGTGGGTTCCCCTTTGTGACAATCTACCGTATGCAATGCCAAACAAATTGTAGTGCAAGAGATTAAATGAGTGCAAGTTTATATGGCAGGGATCATGCAAGGCATAAAATAAATCTATCTTGCCAAGTTTGAACCTTCCAAAGGCTTCCTCAGGGAAAACTACTTCTAGCTTGCCCCTATACTTTGGGAGTTAGACAAGACTTATATGATATGCATCCTTACATGAACATGGCAACTTACATGACGTTAGATGCATCTAGCACATTTAATTCACTTCTAAGTCTAGAAAAGGTTTTCTCATCAAGTGGTTTTGTGAAGATATCCGCCAGTTGTTCTTCGGATCTAACACCTTGCAAAGAGATGTCTCCTTTAGCCTCATGATCCCGCAAGAAGTGATGGCGAATATCAATGTGCTTAGTGCGGGAGTGTTGAACGGGGTTTCTAGCTATCTTAACCGCACTTTCATTGTCACAAAGGAGAGGCACACAACCAATTTTAATTCCAAAGTCCAAGAGGGTTTGCTTCATATATAGAATTTGGGCACAACATGCACCGGCCGCTATATACTCCGCTTCCGCGGTGGACAAAGCCAAGGAATTCTGCTTTTTGCTAGACCAAGACACTAGGGAACGCCCAAGCAAGTGGCACTCACCGGAGGTACTCTTGCGATCTACGCGGCATCCGGCAAAGTCTGAATCCGAGTATCCCAAGAGTTGGAAGGTTGTACCTTTAGGGTACCACAACCCCACACTTGGGGTATGCTTGAGATACCGGAGTATCCTAAAGACCGCCTTTTTGTGCGATTCTTTAGGTGCCGCTTGAAAGCGAGCACACAAGCACACACTAAACATAATATCAGGCCTAGATGCGGTAAGATATAACAGTGAGCCAATCATAGAACGGTAATGAGATTGATCAATAGGTTTACCGTCCATGTCCGCGTCGAGATGGCAATTAGTCGCCATTGGAGTGCTTCTTGAGCTACAATCTCCCATCTCAAATTTCTTCAAGAGGTCCTTTGTGTACTTCTCTTGATAGATGAAGGTCCCCTCTTGAAGTTGCTTGATTTGAAATCCTAGGAAGAAATTGAGCTCTCCAATCATTGACATCTCGAATTCCCTAGACATCATTTTGCCAAACTCATGGCTAAGAGCTTTGTTAGTTGAGCCAAAAATAATGTCATCAACGTAAATTTGACAAAGAAATAAATCTCCGTTGATATCCTTGGTGAAGAGTGTAGTATCCACCCTCCCGATCTTGAATCCTTGCATGACTAGGAAATCCCTTAGTCGTTCATACCACGCCCTAGGTGCTTGCTTGAGTCCGTAGAGCGCCTTGTGTAGCCTATACACATGATTAGGATTCCTCGGATCTTCAAACCCGGGAGGTTGCTCAACATAAACAAGCTCGTTAATATAGCCATTAAGAAAGGCACTTTTCACATCCATTTGATAAAGCATTATGTTATGATGTGAAGCAAAAGCAAGAAGTATACGAATTGCCTCTAACCGGGCGACTGGAGCAAATGTTTCGCCAAAGTCTAGTCCTTCAACTTGGGAGAACCCTTTGGCCACAAGTATTGCCTTGTTGCGGACCACAACGCCATTCTCGTCTTGTTTGTTGTGGTACACCCACTTTGTTCCGATGACGTTCTTGTCCTTGGGTCGCTCCACCAACACCCAAACTTCATTGCGGATGAAGTTGTTGAGTTCTTCTTGCATAGCCATTACCCAATTTGGGTCTTGGAGCGCTTCCTCGATGTGAGTGGGTTCTACACACGAAACAAACGAGTAGTGCTCACAAAATGAAGCAACATGGCGGGAACGAGTACTTACGCCCCTTGAAGGACTTCCAATGATTTGGTCCATTGGATGCGCCTTGGAGATGCGTCCATGCCTCATAAGTGGTTGTGAAGCACTTGGCGGTGGTGAAGCGTGTTGTTCCTCTTGTGGTTGGACTTGATCATGGACTTCTTCTCCATCTTGATGTTGTGTTGCTTGTGAGTCTTGAGTTGGCAATGGATCATCTTTCTCCTCTTCGTCTACTTGAGGCGCCATGGAGGTGTTTTTGTTGGAACTTGAAGCTCCCCCTTGATCATGGCCCTCTTCAACTTCCGGCTTGATGTCTCCAATGGTCATGTTTTTCATGGCTTCTCGTAGAGGCTCATCATCTATTTCATCATGACCAAAACTCTCCTCTTGGGAGCCATTAGTCTCATCAAACTCAACATCACAACTTTCTTCAACTAGACCAGAGGTTTGGTTGAATACTCGATATGCTTTTGAGTTTGATGCATAACCAAGAAAAATACCAACATCACATCTTCTTTCAAACTTACCGAGCCTTTTCTTGCGGTAGATGTAGCATTTGCACCCAAAGACTCTAAAGTAGGAGATGTTGGGCTTTCTCCCAATGAGGAGCTCATATGGGGTCTTTTGGAGTAGTCGGTGAAGATAGACCCTATTTGCGGCATGGCACGCCGTGTTGATTGCTTCGGCCCAAAACTTCTCCGACGTGCCGTAGTCATCAAGCATTGCTCTTGCAAGAGTGATGAGGGTTTTGTTCTTCCTCTCAACAACACCGTTTTGTTGAGGAGTGTACGTGGCGGAGAATTCATGCTTCACACCTTCACGGTCACACCACTCCCCAATGTTGTAGTTCTTGAATTCGGTGCCGTTGTCACTCCGGACCTTGATAATGGGAAGTTGGAATTCCCTTTGAGCGCGGTTGGCGAAGGTCTTGAACACTTCTGGAGTTTCACTCTTGTCACCTAAAAATAGAGTCCAAGCATAGTGAGAGTAGTCATCAACTATAACAAGACAATAGAAGTTACCGCCAAGACTTTGGTATGTGGACGGTCCGAAGAGATCCATGTGGAGTAGTTCAAGTGGCTTGGAGGTTGACACCATTGTCTTCATTGGGTGGTGTGAAGCAACTTGCTTCCCGGCTTGACATGCGCTACAAAGCTTGTTCTTCTCAAACGTCACATCCTTCACGCCGGTCACCATCCCAAGCTTGAATGACTTCTTAAGTTTGCTCATTCCAATGTGTGCTATGCGTCGGTGCCATAGCCAACCCAAGCTTGTCTTAGTGAAAAGACAAGTGGTTAGGCTAGCATTCTTGTTGGAGAAATCTACTAAGTAGAGATGTCCATGCCGAAATCCTTTGAAGATAAGCTCTTTGCTTACCTCACTACTCACAACGACATCATCCTTGCTAAATGTGCATGTTAGTCCATGATCACAAAGTTGTGCAATGGAAAGTAGATTAAAGCTAAGCGACTTAACATACAACACATTAGAGATGGATAAATCATTCGAGATAGCAATTTTACCTAATCCTATTACCTTACCCTTAGAATTGTCACCAAAAGTAACTTGTTCATGATTACCGGGGTTTTCTATGGTGGTGAACATACCATCATTGCCGGTCATATGTTGAGTGCACCCGCTATCGAGTACCCAATGCTTTCCTCCGGCTTTGTAGTTCACCTACACACATGAAGTTAGTTTTTGAGTTTAGGCACCCAAGCTAACTTAGGTCCTTGTATGTGTGATACAAGTGATTTTGGGACCCAAAGTTGCTTGGGGAGCTTCCCCTTCATGCCCTTAATGTCTTTGCCGATGAACCTTGCCTTCACCTTGCCACCTACTTTGCTTAAGAGATAGTGATAATCATGGAAAGTAGATTTGTAGTTAGGAGGCAATTTGGGAGAGGGACGGTTGGGAAGAGGACACTCCCTCGTGTGGTGTCCGGTGACCTCACAATGTTGGCAATAGGATCCAACTTCTTTGATGAAGCTCGTCCTAAGCTCCGGTGAGGGCACCTTCCCTTTGTTGAGCACCGGGAAGGATCCAAGTCCTCTCTTGTTGAAGCCTTTGGCTTGTTGGTAGAGGATTTCCTTGTGCTTGTCCTCCCCCTTGGAAAGTCTCACCACACTAGTGCGGAGACTTTCAATTTCGTCCATCAATTCCTTCTCCCTAAGGCTTGCTTTCAAGGGCAAAGACTTATCCAAAGTATTAGTGGCATGTGAAATAGTTGATACTTTGCCATCAAGGGTTTCCTTTTTCATGTTTTTCATTTTTAGTTCAATTGCCTCATAAGCAAGGTTAAGCACTTCATGTTTTCGAACCAAGTCATTGTGCTTTCCCAAGAGTACTTGGTTTGCTAAGTCAAGCTCGTGATGATCAAGCTTGATTTGAGCATTTTCCTCCTCGATTTGCTTGACATGTGTTTTGAGCGTGTCATGCTCTTTAAGTATGGTTACATACTTGTCATGCAAATCGAGCTTCGCACTCTCAAGTTTAGCACAAGCTTGTTCAAGTGCTTTAACCTTGCTCTTTTCCCTTTTTATGATGACATGGTATTCATTAATCATAGATGCTAGTTCATCGGGGGAGAGCTCATCATCATCATCGCTAGAATCGCCACATACCTTAGTGTTACCTTTAGCCATGAGGCACATAGGAGGTGGACGAAGAGGTGAGTTGTCCTTGTCGACGATGGCAAGGCCCGCCAAGTTTTCTTCATCTTCACTCTCTTCGTCGCTTGATTCTTCATCCGTGATCCACTCATTTGCCTCGCACATGAAGACTTTTTGAGGCCCTCTTTTCTTCTTTGGAAAGAGCTTGGTCTTCTTGCCCTTGTCAAATTTCTTCTTTCCAAAGGAGCGCTTGGGTTTGACCTCTTCTTCATCTTCATCACTTTCTTCTAGCTTTCTATACTTTCCTTTGTGGTTGTCCTTCCTCTTGTCGGGTCTTGGACAATCATATGATATGTGGCCTTGATCACCACAATTGTAGCATGTCTTGTTTTCATCTTTTCTTGGGAGGAAGGCTTTCTTCTTTGGATCAAAAGAGTATCCCTTCTTTGCGATTTTGGAGTTTAGACGTGAGAATTTTCTCATCATCAACGCAAGCTCATCATCGTCATCTTCGCTTGTTGCTTGCTCTTCTTCGCTTGAGCTAGGCTCAACCACTTTCTTTTTCTTGGGAGTTGTTTTCTTGGTTGAAGCCTTGAGAGCAATGGTTTTTGATGATGACTCCTCCATCATTCCAAGTACGCTCATCTCATGAGCATGAATTTCTCCAATGAGCTCCGAGACTTCAATGTTGTCAAGTGATTCCTTTTGGAGCATTGAGTTGATAATGTTGTACTTGGGCTTGGGTAGAAGCATGAGGATCTTGCGGTTGATAAGACCCTTACCAAGAGAAGCAATGTCAAGTGCGTTAATCTCCTCAATGAGCACATTTAAGCGAGAAAACATTTGGTTAACATTCTCATGAGGAAGCATTTTGAATTCATCATACTTGGATTTTAGCAAGTGATATTTGAGTTCTTTAACACGAGATGAACCCTCATGAATTTCAATTAAACATGCCCAAATTTCACAAGCTTTCTCTTTACTAGCAATTCTCGCAAAAACGTCTTGACTTATGCATTCATAGATGGCATTTCTAGCCTTAGCATCCCATTTTAGTTGATCACCAACATAATTGAGATCTCCAAATCCCGCATGGGTCGCTTCCCAAACTTCGGGAGCAATAGCCTCTAGGTAGGCACGCATGCGTGCTTTCCAATAGGCAAAGTTCTTGCCCTCGAAGATAGGAACCGAACCCCCATTCTTGGCCATTTAGGCTCTCTAGCGGTGAAGCTAGAATGATCCTATGAGCAACCTCGCTCTGATACCAATTGTAAGGATCGAAACGCCCAAGAGGGGGGTGAATTGGGCTTTCTTTCAATTTTTTAAAGCAATTAAGAAAATTAACGACCTCAAGCCCAATTCCCTATGCGATTAAACTATGCAATCAATGTAAATTAAAGTTGCGGAATGAAGATTGCATAAGTGTAAAAAGGGAGAGGGATGCAAACGCTCAAGGGACACGGAGTTTATCCCGTGGTTCGGTAAGATCACAAGGATCTACCTACATCCACGTTGTGGCACCAACCGAAGGGTTTTGCCACTCCCAAGTCACCGAGACAAGGGGGTTCTTCACTATTCTTCTCCGTTCGCCAACCTCGGCAAGGTGGAGCTCAAGCCTTGTACACTTTGGAATCCTTCGGGCTTCCACGATCTTCTTGGCAAGCTCCGGAAGTTGCACACACCAAGGGACACTCCCTTATGGCTCTCACTACACTAGAGACTCCAATCACCAAGAATGGAGGCACCCAAGCACTATCTCTAGCTAGTTCTAGCCTATCTCTTGGTGTACAAATGATGAGCAAATGATGTGAAAGTGGTAGCTCTATTGCTTGAATGCTCTAGGATGTGTAGAGTATGTCTGGGCTTCAAGTCTTATCGATTTGACAGGTTGAAGGGGTATAAATAGCCAGCCTCCACGAGATAGCCGTTGGAAAAGTAGGCTGACATCACTTCTCTGCGAACACCGGATGATCCGATGTCTCCCCTTCAGTTAACATCGGTCAAAGCCAAATTAGCTGATGTCACTGTGTCAGATATGACCGTTGTTAGACCGATGTTGATCTGTCTTCTCATCGGATGATCCGGTGGCTCTTCCTCCAGAATTTTGCTTGATCTTGAAGCTCACTGGAGTGATCGACCGATGTGTGTAAGTCTGCACATCGGATGATCCGGTGCTTCACTTGGTCCAATGGTATTGCAATCTGTGATGATGGACCGATGTCATTGAGCCACTCACATCGGATGATCCGGTGAGTGCATTTGTCTGAGGTCTTCTTCTTCAGTTGAACCAACTCGACCGATGTAGTCAACTCATAGAACGTCGGTTGATCCGGTGTGCTCAATCTTGTTGACTTCGAGTTGTTTTGAGTTGTTCTTTTGGAATTTGAACTTGTGACCTCTTTGACACTTGTTTGAAATGTTGTTTTGATTGTCTTCAAGCATTGAGTGATATCAAGTTAGAGCTTTCACTTCTTGTCTTCATATGATTTGATTTGATCTCATTCGTTGATTTTATATGTGTCTCCAATGTAATTTTGATTTCATTTGATTGAGTGTTATTGAGACCTTGCATTCACAAATTCATTAGTAATATTGAATGGTTGTCATTAATCACCGAAACCGTACCTCATGGGGCCTAGATGCTTTCAGTTGTGCAATCACTTCATTATTCCAATTGTGTCTGAAGGCAAATAGATCCTTCAGACCATGGCTTTCTGCTGCAGCAATGACCTCATCAAAAGCTGAGCACTTCTTCTCTAGGTGGGCCCAGTCAATCCACTGACTGCGCACCACCGGAGTCTTCATCGGTAGGTAAACCAGCCTGTAGAAATCTGCATGGAAGTTTGACCAAAACCTTCCATCAGCTGCCTGCTTTGGCCTTCCATGGCAATCAATGTTTCTTAGCTTGGATGCCACATCGCTGCCTTTCCCATTGAATTTCTCTTCATTGGGGTCCCGGACCCCTTCTTTGGGAGCATGAAGCTTCAAGGGCCCAACTGGCCCCGTTGCGACTCCCTTGCCCTTTCCCTTTGCTCGACGAAGGCTGCTTGAAGACGTAGCAGCCTTCGAGGTGGGCTTCTTGACACAGACCTTCCTCCGAACCTGGGGAGGGGAGGTAGCAGGCTCGGAAGGTCTTTCTTGGCGTTTCTTGCCAAGACCCGCCGAGGACCAAGGTGCCACCTCGTGGTCCAACTCGGCCTCAAAGTCGGAGATCTCGTTGTCGGAGCTCGACATGATCTGAGAATGATTGAGCAAGAATAATGACAAGTTATACAAGGCATAGCTAAGACAAGATAGCAATGGATGGCATTAAGGAATTAAAGAATTAGGTTTCAGGTTAAGAAACATCGGACTTGTCCGGTGCTCAGGCAAGGACTAGTCCGGGGTTCCGGACTTGTCCGTGCATGGACCGGACTAGTCCGGTGTTCATCCACAAAAACCTAACAGATTGGACAGGATACAATCCCTAATGCAAATCTAGTCTAGCATACATGTAGTACATCAACTAAACATGTAACTAGTGAAGGGTGCTAGGCCAAACGATCAACAATTGAGTAAAACACGATTTCTAGGATTTTGAAGATTTTTACCGAAGAAATCGATGGAGGCTCGAAGTTTTGGGGGTTGGAGGCCGGACTAGTCCACTAGCTTCAATCCCCATGTCTTCAAGCTTGATCTCCGCCCAAATGAGTGGCTTTTCGACGAAGGATGCAAAAAATCGCCTTGGGAGCTCGAGCGCAAGAGAGAGGAAGCCTAGAGCGAATGAGAGGGTGAGGAGATTAGGGTTTGGTGGCAGCTAGGGTTATGGACACGAAAAATCGGACAAGCCCGGACATGACCGGACTAGTCCGAAGTCATCTAGAGACGTATATTGGACTAGTCCGTGGTCTATCGGACTACTCCGGCCTAACCGGCACTCTGCGGACTAGTCTGCATGGGCGGACTAGTCCGGGTAACCACGGACTAGTCCGTGGTCAACAGGAAAGAATTGCATAGCCCATTCATATATATTTGAAGGTTCAATAATAGAGAATAGAGAGGCAAGACAATTCAAGTAATCTTGATAAATTTGACTAGTAAGCATACGACAATCATACAATGATCAAAATTCATCAAGATCTAATAATTGACATAGTTTTTCGAGAGAAAAATGGAGAGGGATGATTTTCACAATTCAATCAACATTTTTGAAGCAATCATACAGGTATGCAACTTTTCAAGCCACACTCCGAGAATCAAGAATATTTAGCTCATTTCGGAGTTTGAAAAAACGCTTTTCATCAAGTGGCTTGGTGAATATGTCGGCCAATTGTTTTTGGGTGTTGACATGTGAGATGGTTATGTCTCCTTTCATGGAATGGTCTCTCAAGAAATGATGTCTTATGTCTATGTGTTTAGTCCTAGAGTGCTCAACTGGATTGATGGCACTCTCATTATCACAAAGGAGAGGAATACGGTTCATATTGTAACCGTAATCCCTTAGAGTTTGTCGCATCCAAAGGATTTGTGCACAACAACTCCCGGCTGCAACATACTCCGCTTCGGCTGTGGATAATGCAATGGAATTTGTTTCTTAGATGACAAAGAAACCAAAGATCTTCCTAGGAATTGGCATGTGCCAGAGGTGCTTTTTCTATCAACTTTGCAACCGGCATAATCTGCATCAGAGTAACCAATGAGATTGAATTTGGAGCCTTTTGGGTACCAAAGACCAAGGTTGGGTGTATGAACTAAATATCTCAAGATTCTTTTTACGGCTGTCAAGTGACATTCCTTAGGGTTGGCTTGAAATCTTGCACACAAACATACACTCAACATAATATCCGGCCTAGATGCACATAAGTAGAGTAAAGATCCAATCATGGAGCGATATACCTTTTGGTCGACCCTCGGTCCATCTTCATTGAGATCCAAGTGGCCATTCGTAGCCATGGGAGTCTTTATGGGCTTTGCCTTGTCCATGCCAAACTTCTTGAGTATGTCCTGCGTGTACTTGGTTTGGCTTATGAATGTTCCTTCCCTTTGTTGCCGCACTTGGAATCCCAAGAAGTACTTCAATTCTCCCATCATTGACATTTCAAACCTGTCTGTCATAATTCTACTAAATTCTTCACAGAAAGATTGGTTAGTTGACCCAAAAATTATATCATCAACATAGATTTGGCAAATAAAAAGATCATTATCTAGATTCTTTGTGAATAATGTATAATCTACTTTGCCAATTTGAAAACCATTATCAATTAAGAAATCTCTAAGACACTCATACCAAGCTCTAGGAGCTTGTTTGAGGCCATAGAGAGCCTTACGCAGTTTATATACGTGGTCGGGGAACTCTTCGTCTTCAAACCTGGGTGGTTGCTCCACGTACACCTCTTCCTTGATCAGTCCGTTGAGGAAGGCGCTTTTCACGTCCATTTGATACAACTTGAAATCATGGTGAGTAGCATATGCAAGTAATATTCTAATTGATTCAAGCCTAGCTACTGGAGCAAAAGTCTCATCGAAATCCAAACCTTCGACTTGTGAGTAACCTTTGGCCACAAGTCGTGCCTTGTTTCTTGTCACCACTCCGTGTTCGGAAGACCCACTTGGTGCCCACTATATTTGCATTGGGTCTTGCCACAAGTTCCCAAACCTTGTTTCTCTTGAAGTTGTTCAACTCTTCTTGCATTGCCACCACCCAGTCCGGATCCTTCAATGCATCCTCAGTCCTGCGTGGTTCCAAAAAGGAGACAAACAAGTAATGCTCACAAAAATTAGCTATACGAGATCTAGTGGTTACTCCCTTTTGGATGTCACCGATGATGTTGTCGATTGGGTGATCCCTTTGAATGCATTGGTGTACTCTTGGGTGTGGCACTTGGAGAGTTGTGTGTTGGTGATCATTTTTTTCTCCCCCTGAGTGGTTGCCCTCGTTGATTTGTTGATCATCTTCATATTCTTGTGATTGATCTTGTATCGAAGCTCCCCCTTGATTGTTGATCTCCTCTTGTGGTTCACTTTCCTCTTGTATTTGTGACGATGACTCTTGTGGTTGAACTTCGCCTAGAGCCATTCTCTTCAATGCTTGATAAGGAGCTTCTTCTTTACCTAATTCACATTGATCAACTTGCTCCTTTTGGGAGCCATTAGTTTCATCGAACACTACGTCACGTGCCACTTCAACAAGTCTGGAGGCCTTGTTGAAAACACGATAGGCGTAAGTGTTCGAATCATAACCAAGCAAGAAACCTTCATCGGACTTCGAAGCGAACTTTGAAGTCCTGGGCTTCTTGTTCAAGATATAACATGGAGAGCCGAAAACTCATAAATATGAAATGTTTGGTTTGTTACCAGTGAGTAGCTCATAAGGAGTCTTCTTGAGTAGTCGATGAAGGTAGAGTCGATTTGCGGCGTGGCAAGCGGTGTTAATTGCTTCCGCCCAAAATCGATCCGAAGTCTTGTATTCATCGAGCATTGTTCTTGCCATCTCTATGAGCGTTCGGTTCTTCCTTTCAGCAACTCCATTTTGTTGTGGAGAGTATGGTGCTAAAAGTTCATGCTTGATTCCCTCCTCATCAAGGTACTCCTCCACTTGTATGTTCTTGAACTCCGTGCCGTTGTCGCTCCGAATACTCTTGATCGATAGTGAGAACTCGTTTTGCGCTCGCTTGAAGAATTTCTTGAGTGTCCCTTATGTTTCTGACTTGTCATGCAAAAAGAACACCCAAGTGAAGCGGGAAAAATCATCAATAATGACTAAACCGTATTTATTACCGCCGATGCTTATGTAAGCAATTGGACCAAACAAGTCCATATGAAGTAGTTCGAGCGGTCTTGTCGTAGTCATGATGTTCTTTGCGGGATGATGTGATCCAACTTGCTTCCCGGCTTGGCACGCGCTACAAGGCCTGTCTTTCTCAAAAACAACATCTTTCAAACCTCGGATGTGATCGCCCTTGAGGAGTTTTTGAAGATTCCTCATACCAACATGTGCTAGCTGTCTATGCCACAGCCAACCCATGTTGGTTTTTGCAATCAAGCATGTGTCGAGTTCGGCTTTATCCTTGTTGAAGTCAACAAGGTAAAGCTTTTCCTTCAACATACCCTTGAATGCAACGGAACCATCACTCCTCCTTGAGACGGTCACACCCTCGTTAGTGAACAAGCAATTATAACCTTTGTCACATAATTGAGATATGGACAGCAGGTTATAATCTAAAGATTCAACATGTAAAACATGAGAAAGAGTGTGTTCAGAGGATATTGCTATTTTACCGGTACCGAGCACCCTTCCTTGACTATTATCTCCGAAGTAGATGCCTTCGTTTGGGTCCTCGTTTTCTTCATATTCCACGAACATCCTCCTTTCTCCAGTCATGTGGTTGGTGCATCCACTGTCTAGCACCCATTTGGATCCACCGGAGGAATAGGCCTGCAGAAACAAATTATGCCTTGGTTTTAGGTACCCAAGCTTGCTTGGGTCCTTGGAGGTTAGTTACAATACATTTGGGCACCCACACATGGGATTTTGTGTTCCCATGGCGTGGCCCAGCATAATAAGCATAAACTTTACCAAGATTGTTTCTCATTAATACATAAGAGGCATCAAAGGTTTTGAACAAAAGTTGTTGTTGTTTATGGATCAGACTAGTCAGGGTGACCGGACTTGTCCGGACCACAACCGGACTAGTCCGGTGTTCATGAGAGTTCAGGTTCTTAATTTTCGAGTTACCAGGTTGTGAGGGTCCTCCCTTCACAAAGGTAATCCTTCCCTTGTTATTCTTATGACTTCCAGCATTTTTCTTTCCATCATAAGAGTAACCAATGCCATACTTGACATTTGGAGGTCTTTGGACCAAGTATGCACTACGTGCATAGTTGATCCTCTCCTTGTCAAATATTCCACATTGGGTAGGATTTTTATCCTTTGTGGAGGTAGACTTTTCCTTCAAACTGGTGTTGATTTTACCACATTTGCACATATGAACAAGATTAGTTGAAGTGGGTTGAGAAGGTAGACTTGAAGAGGAGGAAGATTCACTTAGCTTGAGTGACTCAACTTGCACTTCAAGGATCTTGTTAACCTTGATCAGGTCATCAAGTTGATCCTTGATTGCAACGTTTGAGTTGGTTAACTCCAAGCAAGTTTTCTTGCTTGAAGCTAGCTCGAGCTCTAGTGAGCTGTTTTTCTCCTTTTCAAGAACTAGGAGATTGTCAAGTTCGACATACTTCTCCTTTTGGGAGATAATCATGTCCTCTTGACGATCAATTAGCCATTCCTTCTCAACAAGTTGGTCAAGTAAAAATTTCATTTTAGAAGCAGTTTTTCTATCTGATCCAATTAACATATCTTCATCATCACTATCTAGTTCATCATTACTTGAGTAGGAATGCATGGAAGGAGTTCTGATGTTTACCTTGCGTTTACCTTCCTTTGCCATGAGGCAAGTGCCATTTCCCATCTATGTACCGAGCGTGGGGAAGAGTGTGGGTTTCTTGGACATGCTTTCAATGGCTATGCTAGCCATCTCTTCTTCATCGGATGATGAGGACTCATCGTTTGAGTCCCACTCCTTTCCAATGTGTGCTTGTTCAGCTTGTTTCTTCTTCTTGAAGAATTTCTTCGGTTGAGGCTTGGCTTCTTTATTCTTCTTCTTGTTGTCCTCATACGGGCAATCAACTATAAAGTGGTTATACTCACCACAATTATAGCACGCCCGCCTCATCTTCGGCTTTGTCCTCTCCTTGTACTTGCCTTCACTTTATTTTGTTCCTTGTCTTTTCTTCATTATTCTTTTGAACTTTTTCATGAACAAAATCATATCCTCTTCGTCCAGCTCACTGCTTTCATCATCGCTGTCCTCCTCAAGCTGTGCTTCTCTTGCTTCTTTGGATAGAGGCTTGAGTGTGTACTTTAAGGCAACTCCCTTCTTCTTGGCCGATGTGAGGTCGGCTATTTCTTTGACGTGCTTGGCTTGTTTCTCCATCATTTCAAAGTTGATGATTTTGCCAAGCAATTCATCTGGAGTCATCCTCTTGTACCCAGGACTTTCTCTGATCATAGAGCATAGTGTGACATTGCGAGGCATAAAGGCTCTAAGGATGAGCTTTACAACCTCATGGTCATTCCACTTCTTGCTCCCATATGATCGAACCTTGTTTACAAGTGTCTTCAATCGGTTGTACATGTCCTGGGGGGGACTCGTCTTCCTCAATTGTGAACCTTCCTAGTTCGCCTTCGATCATTTCAATTTTTGCCTCCCGCACATGCCGGTCACCTTCATGGGCTGTTTGTAGTGTGTCCCATATTTCCTTGGCAATCTCCAGTCCGTCCACCTTTGTGAATTCATCTCGACTTAGAGAGGAGGTGATTACGGCTGCGGCTTGAGCGTTTCTGTGGATGGCTTGCTCTTGACTTGGGGTGAGCTCTTTGTCGTCATCTGGGATGTCTATTCCTGTGCACACAATATGCCATGAACTTGGGTTAAGGGAAATCAAGTGCATCTTCATATTTTGCCTCCACATGGAGTAATCACTCCCATCAAAGTGTGGGGCTTTTCCAAGAGGAATAGATAGGTAATGGCTGTTGTTTGAATTTAAACGATCATAGTTAAAAGGATATCGGGAGTAGTCGGTGTGACTACCCCCCTTCTTCTTTTCTTCAACCTTAGCTTTCCCTTTGGAAAGTGCTTTCTTTCTGAGGACTGCTTTCAGCTCCAGCGTCTCCTCGTCATCATCATCGAAGTCTTGAATTGCTTTGAGATACTTTTCCAGCTTTTGGTTCTTGTTGTTGTTCACTTCTTCCTGGTTGTTGATTTTCTGAACTTCCATCATGTACGACATGATCTCTTCGAGTGGTTGCACTCTTTCTTGAAGAACTTGCTCTGATACCAATTGAATGTAGGCCTAGAGGGGGGTGAATAGGCCTTTTTGAATTTTCTCGGTTCCTGTAACACTCAACAACAAAGTCAATACCAGAGATATCGGACTAGTCCGGTAAAGTGCGGACTAGTCCGGTTTTCACGGGCTAAGTTGATCAAGTTCAGTCAATTTGATTGATTCATTAATGTTTGCAGCGGAAATATAAACTTGAATGACAGTTTAATAGTTGTATGTCAAATTCTATTACAATTAAGGCTCTTGTTCAACAATTTAACTCAAATTGAACAAAGTGAATCAAACCCTAGATTAAGTTGATCAATTAAGATGAGGAACGCAAAAGGACAAGACACACGATTTATCCCGTGGTTCGGC